>CALYLW010000079.1:1267663-1945163 GCA_944989445.1 Ampullaceana balthica
AGGTGCCATACTTCGCCAGTCAAGACTCACGAGTGAGTACAAGGTTTGCGCAGTCAAAATTTGAGCACGCGCTTGTCATGTACGAACAGAGAAGCGAGGGCTCAACATGTCGTGGGAGCAGGACAGCGGAAGAACGAGGGCAAGAGGAAAGGGAAATCGGGCGTTTTTAATTGTATTGGACTTCATCAGTTGGGAAGGAAAATGGGGGGGGGGTGAGGGTGATGTCAATATTTGCTAAGAGTTTAAAGCAGTAATTTATTCATTTATGATGAAGTTGTTCAGCCTCTTCTCTAGGAATTGAAAAAGAATGTTATTGGGAGTTGGGGAGGGCGCAGGTCATTCGCGACTTAAATGTTGATAGTTTATTTTAGAGTGGGCTGGAGAAGAATTTGGGTGGGGTCGCCGCGGACATGAGAAACTGATCATTATGAGAGGAGAAGATGAAGTGCCGCGGTGCATGCTTGTTGACCTAGGTGGTCCCTGTAGCTAAACAAAGATCCAGCACGCACCTGCAGGCCCGCGCGAGTTGTTTTCACAGGCGGGATGTAGGTACAATCGACAGAAAATTATTTTCATTCTTCGTTTTGTCTGGCCCGCGACGTACCAGGCGCTCAAGAGTGGGGCGGCTTCAGGTGCCACCGCCTCATGTGGTGCCGTGCGGGGCTCATGGCGTGGTAACATCGCGCATTTCTGAAGGACTCATTTCGTCGTCACATCTGTGGTATATTTCCACAGAATACGGTATCCAATGTCGCAAACACAGGACTGACTTCAATGTCTTGTTTATAAATATAATAACGTGTGTTTTTTTTAAACTAAGAAATACATTTTGTACATATAGAATAGATGAATTTTTAAAAAAGTAAGTTTAAAAACAAAACAAAACATTTTTTTTAAATCATCAGAAAGAAATATTAGATAAATATGTTCATTTTTCTTGAGTAATTTTTAAAATATATTTTGTTCAAACCGCTGCTGAGAGCTAATTAGTCATGTCCATCCCTCTTGTCACAAGACAATCAACTTTGACCTAGTACCTCAGTTAAGAAGAGCTGCCTCGAACTAAGCTTTGGCGACCGCATCCGGTCTGTCAGTGACTCCGTAACCTTGAACCCTAGGCGTGACCACCCTTTGAACATCGCATTAGCCCAAAGCAGGCTCATAATGTTCAGTGAAATCCTAAACAATTTTTAAAACAAAAAAATTAAAATTGCTCATCTTCCATTTTTTCCTTCAAATAAAGCGTGTTCAGCTGCCACCCGTTAGAATTTGTTGTTTGCTAACCTGAGTCCCTCCCAACAATGTCTGCAGGACAGTGTATCAGGCTAACCTGAGTCCCTCCCAACAATGTCTGCAGGACAGTGTATCAGGCTAACCTGAGTCCCTCCCAACAATGTCTGCAGGGCAGTGTATCAGGCTAACCTGAGTCCCTCCCAACAATGTCTGCAGGACAGTGTATCAGGCTAACCTGAGTCCCTCCCAACAATGTCTGCAGGACAGTGTATCAAGCTCCCTCTTTATCAAGTTTGAGAACGCCTGTTCCACAGCATTGTTTACTGTTGTCATGATTGACTTGCCCTAAATACCTACCAAGGAAAATTAAGCACTTTCCTCCCTTACACTCCCCACTCACTCTTCACACGCCCTCCCCACTCACTCTTCACACGCCCTCCCCACACACTCTTCACCCGCCCTCCCCACACACTCTTCACCCGCCCTCCCCACTCACTCTTCACACGCCCTCCCCACACACTCTTCACCCGCCCTCCCCACACACTCTTCACCCGACCTCCCCACACACTCTTCACCCGCCCTCCCCACTCACTCTTCACACGCCCTCCCCACACACTCTTCACCCGCCCTCCCCACTCACTCTTCACACGCCCTCCCCACACACTCTTCACACGCCCTCCCCACACACTCTTCACCCGCCCTCCCCACTCACTCTTCACACGCCCTCCCCACACACTCTTCACCCGCCCTCCCCACACACTCTTTAATATTCAATCGACTCCTGAGGGTAATCGGAATAAAGAATCGATGAGATTATTCAGTATTAATAAACCATCTAACGATAATGAGGTATCGATACAAGCCTAAAGTGAGAACTCTTCTTCGGGTGAGAAATGTAAGCTGGAAAAGAAATATAAAAAAACTTCGCTCCACTTGCAAAAACAAGCCATCAAGAAGAAAAGACGGTAAAATAGAAATAAATAATTTAAGTTTGCTTGGCGTTTGTAGTTGAAGTGTGTTGTTTGTTGTTGTTGTGTTGTAATTTACGGAGATTCTTTTGTCATATAACGTCAGACTTAAAGTACACTGGTATAATGTCACTCTGTATGAACACTAGTATACTGTCATTATGTAAGGAAATTATTATGTCACTATATAAGAACATTATTACAGTCATAAATATTATGAACTATTGAGTTCGTAAAATTTAAAGCATCGAACAAAAACAACTCGGGTTAAAAGACACGCATTTAAATGCCGATTAAACTTAAGTCCGTTTATTTCAGTTTATAAATGGCATCTCAGTGACATTTAGGACATAAAAATATCAGGAGACACACATACCCATACATACACACACAGACATAAGTTTATATGGTTATACAGTGAAACCAATCTTTCCAACGGAATTACTGATGCGTTCGTTGTTTTTTTTCTGTTTGTATACTTATCTCCCCTCTCATACCCCACCCACCGCCCAACTGTTATATGTAATTATCTCCCCTCTCATACCGCGCCCACCGCCCAACTGTTATATGTAATTATCTCCCCTCTCATACCCCGCCCACCGCCCAACTGTTATATGTAATTATCTCCCCTCTCATACCCCGCCCACCGCCCAACTGTTATATGTAATTATCTCCCCTCTCATACCCCGCCCACCGCCCAACTGTTATATGTAATTATCTCCCCTCTCATACCCCGCCCACCGCCCAACTGTTATATGTAATTATCTCCCCTCTCATACCCCGCCCAACTGTTATATGTAATTATCTCCCCTCTCATACCCCGCCCAACTGTTCTATGTAATTATCTCCCCTCTCATACACCGCCCAACTGTTCTATGTAATTATCTCCCCTCTCATACACCGCCCAACTGTTCTATGTAATTATCTCCCCTCTCATACACCGCCCAACTGTTCTATGTAATTATCTCCCCTCTCATACACCGCCCAACTGTTCTATGTAATTATCTCCCCTCTCATACACCGCCCAACTGTTCTATGTAATTATCTCCCCTCTCATACACCGCCCAACTGTTCTATGTAATTATCTCCCCTCTCATACACCGCCCAACTGTTCTATGTAATTATCTCCCCTCTCATACACCGCCCAACTGTTCTATGTAATTATCTCCTAAGATCTACCCCACAAACTCAGTGAGAACAAATTTCTTTCATTAACTACCAGTTACTTGTTGATTGTTATTCTCAGTGGCGGCTTTCTTGTTTTTGTTTGACTGTTGAGTCAGGTGAAGCTGGGAATCAGTAGGGATGGAGGGGGTGGGGGGATATGAACTTTGATTAAAGGATGTCATGTTTGGAAGGGGCGGAGATGGAAAACGAATTGCATACACGATCAGGAGTTATTACAGCGTCGTGGGCGAATCCCGGCTAAACAACCAGGGGGGTCAATGCGAAGGAAAGGTGCGCACCAACACCAGAAGCGGATAATTGCCCGGTAAGGACACCACATGAAAGGGGCGCGAGGTGTTTGGTTTAACTCAGGGGGTGTTTGCCTTGACTCCGGGGGTGCCCCGGTTTCTGCAACTCTAGAAGCCAGCTTTAAATAAATAAAGCTCGTGGAGGTCACGTGACAATACGTTGTTGATGGTAAGAACAAAGTAATCAGAACACAACATTGATGAGGGTACAGCTGATAGACGCTAGCGGTAAAACATACTCTCATGCCATGCAACTTAAATTATTTCATTCTTTTAAAACTCTATTTCAGAATGGTGTTCTTTATATCAAATAAAATTCAACAAATTTAAAGTTTACATTTCCGGTCAATTTCGGCTGTGAACTCATTTTAAAATTGAATAAAATACATTATACGAATTACGAAACTCTGATTCTGAATATTTAGAATTTCCACTTTGAAAACTGTCAAAGAAAAGTCTGTAAAGGATTTTCTAAATTATCCACCAAATGATTGTCTTCTTAAATGTTGAACTAATTTAGATGACATGTCAATATGTAGATTGTATAAGATCGCCGTTGGTTCAATGATAATCCAAAACTATCTTAATGAATTATATTCACAAATAGTTTCAAAATTCAATTTAATTTAATTAATGAGTTACATTTTTTATTTTATTCTTTTACATTTGCAAACAGTGAAATATCCGTGCATGCAGACATTTTCCCCCCGTACAAATGAGAAAATGATTCTAAAAGTCTTTACAGCTTTGTACCATTCTTAGAGCTAGCTAAGTTGATGAAGATGCAACAGGCAGTGTTGATCTGGCGTCACAGCCAAACAGCAGGCTGTCGACAGGGTTCGTTGATCTGACGTCACAGCCAAACAGCAGGCTGTCGACAGGGTTCGTTGATCTGACGTCACAGCCAAACAGCAGGCTGTTGATAGGGTTCATTGATCTGACGTCACAGCCAAACAGCAGGCTGTTGATAGGATTCATTGATCTGACGTCACAGCCAAACAGCAGGCTGTCGACAGGGTTCGTCTCGGGTTCATTTTTAAATCATTGCCATATGAAAGACGATAGTTGAAATGAGTGCAGACAGGACCCCAGGTGAACGTTATATCTTCTGGTTACAGGACCCCAGGTGAACGTTATATCTTCTGGTTACAGGACCCCAGGTGAACGTTATATCTTCTGGTTACAGGACCCCAGGTGAACGTTATATCTTCTGGTTACAGGACCCCAGGTGAACGTTATATCTTCTGGTTACAGGACCCCAGGTGAACGTTATATCTTCTGGTTCTGTAACGTCTAGTACAAAGTCAGTCACACTTGTTGGTGTGTTTGTGTGTTAGCAGAACAATATCCTTCACCTTACTGGATTTAAAATAAAAAAAAATAATAATAAGCAGTCAAGCGATATATTATGGTTTATTATTGGATATAGTACGGTATTTTTGTTTACATTCACATAGTGTTAGGTTCACCTTGTCATTAATAATGCATTTTTTTTAAATTTAAAAAACGAAAGAAAATGAAAGAAACTTTAATCTCAAGCAATCTGATAAAGGCGCTCAAAATATTTTGCATATCTAGTTTCATGTGTCTCAAATTACCATGCAGCGCGCGATAATTTTATCCATGCTTTGCCTAAAAATTATTAGAAATTACAAGTAAACAATACAACTTATTATTAAGTCAATTTTTTTTAAAAAATGATTCTTTAGAGCTGACTCAGTTATCGGAAAATCTCCGAGCGAGATCAAGGAATTAATAGGCCAAAGCATGTTTATATTACAATGACCTCTGACCCGGTGTAAAATAAGCCAGTGCTAAATCAAGTAGGGTGAATCTAATAATAGTGTTGAATGGTTCACAACATGCAATTATTAATGGTCTGATACCACGAGCAGACAATTGCCTGAACTGCATCATGGCGACAGTTATGACCATGGTAGTCCGATGCTCTCTTTAGGCCGCGCAGATATCTGGCCGATGCCGCACAGATATCTGGCCGATTCCGCGCAGCAGTTTGGAATTACCGCGCAGCAAATTTTGTAAAATAGTGTACCCTAAATGGATGCTGTGCAACTTTGCAGACGAGTTTTTTTGATGTAACATTGCTGTAGTCTTCTTGGAGATATTTCAGATTTATTCGTTTAAATATCTATCGTAAAGACATGCAAGATTCTCAATGGTGTTGTGTATTCTTTTATGGGAGTTAGGTTGTTTACATTTATTAACTTCTGTGCATGGCTCCTGCATTAATTTGAGAGCCACTGATCTCAATTTGAGAACCCCTGCTCTAACGTGACGATTGCTAGGCGACATCAACTGGAGTAGATGATGGACCGACGGCCTCGTCTGTCGTAAACACAATGGAATCATTACACTGCAGACGACTACTTGAAACACAAACAACCGTCGATGGCTGTCAACAGTTTAATATTCTTATTAACTACTTTGTCTTTCCACGGCTCTTTAAAAATCTGTCAGCTCTCCGCTGATTGTAAACACAGAGCAGGGCAAGTCAGTGGCGGAGACGTAAGGGAGGCGCAAAATAACAATCATTTCTAACTCATGCTGGTCGTGGGGGCGTTACAAATTTGATTCCACAAAGAAGGAAATGTAACATTTTTTAAGAGGGTAACAACCTTATCTAGTCTGACACAATTTTTTTACCATTGGAAATCTCGACACCCTGTATCTCGACACCCTGTATCTCGACACCCTGTATCTCGACACCCTGTATCTCGACACCCTGTATCTCGACACCCTGTATGACTTCGTATTGGTTTAACAATGAGACATTTGCAACAACCACTTAAAAATTATCTTCATTCTCAGGGCCAAAGGTTTTCTTAAAGTTTCAGTAGTAAACAATAGCCATAAATAATTGAATGGATGCTCTGGCCAAGCAAAAAAAGTCATACTTATTTTTTTGTTCAGTTCTGGTTTGTTCTGTAATTAGGAGTATGTTGTTGTCTCCCCATCCAACAACGCGGTGACCGCTGAGCCGTGTTATTTTGATGGCGTCTTGTTTAACACACCAATTCATTGAACAACAATGGAGCTCCCCCCCCCCTTTTTCACCGCCCCGACCGCGGGGAAACTTGTACATAAACTCGTCAAGAAAAGATACACGTCGCCAAGTAAACAACATTTGACCTTTTGACCTGTCGACATATTCATAGTCTTTACAATAGTAACATAGTCATAGTCTTTTACATAGTGACATTCATACTCTTTATCATAATGACATAGTCATAGTCTTTAACATAGTGACATACTCAGACTTTACCATAGTGACAGTCTTATCTACCATAATAATGTTATTGTTTGTGTAATGAAAGTCATTAATAACATTGATACGGCGCGTTATTTAATGATAGATCAAGGGACCAGACATCTGTATTGACATGCGATAACAGACAACTTAAGTAACTGACTGGGAATCAGATTGTTAAGCAGAATGGTAAACAAAACTTGACAGTGGCGGATACATGAAAATGGAACGGTGGGTTAACCTATGTATAATGTAAACTTTAGCTATCTTTAAAAACATATTTTATTAGCGTTCTCAAGTTCTCTTATAGCGAAAAAAAAACAGCTGTGGAAGTTCATCTTACTAATTCCGTCACTGCATTAAATTATTATTATTATTGTTTTGTACTGCACGCGAATTTCTTGTTTCGGGGCAAGTTTAAGACTTTGGAAGTGGATTTTTTTCAAGAAAATCTTGTGAAATCTATAAATCAAACGCAAACAACACAGAGCAAATAGACAACGTCAGCTCGGTCTGGATGATGTATGCACTTCATTTTTACACCTTTGCCATTTGCATTAACCAATATATGAGGCTAGATCAGGGGTTCCTAACCAGTGGTGCATGCAGAGAAAAAAAAGAGAAAGTAAAAAAAAAGAAGAAGGAAAAAAAAGAACGAAAAACTGATAATCTTAAAATGTAAACCATAAGCAAGGCATGCCGCGTTAAAGGGCGCCAATATACAACTTTTGATATACTCGTTCACGCATCGTTCTGCGCATATCGAAAACACTTTTTCGCACAGTTCACTCTACGTGTTCCTCGGAATTGCGTGTTTTACGTCACAGTTTTCTAAAAAAAATAATTTAATTTTGTCATCAAATACGTCATATATATGTCTTCCGGTGACCCTCTAACTGTTTGGGATTTTTTCCCCTTCACTTTTATTGCTCGGTACGCTGCAGAGGTCTTAAAAACGTTAATTGTAAGCCAATATTCGTCATTGAAACCTAAAATCTTGAGTTGAGCATCCAATTACGGTCATTAAAAACATCAACTTCGTCAGTTAAAAATTTGCCCGTGACTGGTACGACTTTCCGATTGTCAGCACCCCCTCGAAATCGTTAATAAATAATTTAAAAAAGAGAGAGAGAGAGATGGAACACAAAAGCCTCAGTGCTTCCTCTGTGGAAAAATCCTGTGCAATGATAACATGAAGCCTGTTAGACTCCGAGAGCACTTGGAGAAAGTCCATCCATCCAATTCTAAGGACAATGTTGAGGTCTTCAAGCAGAAGAGAGCTCGCTTCTTGACCACAGGTACCTTGCCCAAGCTTGGATTTTCTTTGTCACAGAAACCTGCACTGGAGGCATCATTCAAGGTTGCATATCTTATTGCAAAGAACAAGAAGCCCCACACCATTGGAGAACTTTGGTGAAGCCTTGTGCTCTGGAGATGGTGGAACTGATGTGTGATCACCAGCAGAGGAAGCAGGTTGAGAAAGTTCCTTTGTCCAATGACACTATTCATTCCAGGATTAGTGGCATTGGTGCAGACATTCTGGATCAATTCTTGTGCGAGATGAGAAGCAGTCCTTTTCCATTTAGCATGCAGCTGTAGGAATCCACTGATGTAGCACAATGCAGTCAGATTCTTGTATTTCTGAGATATGTTCTCAGTAGATTGCTGAAGAAGAAATTTCTCTTTTGTAATCCACTCCTAGCTACTACCAAAGCTGCTGATGTGCTGCAGCTAATCAGAACATTCTTCACTGAAAACCCGTTTGACTGGACTTCAAGAATTTCTTCAATTTGCACAGGTGGTGCTCCCTACATGCTCGTTAATAAGTCAGGATTTTCAGCACTGGTAAAGAAAGAAGTTCCAGATATAGTCACTACACACTGTATCCTTCATCGTCAGGCCCTGGCATGCAAAACTCTACCTCCAACCTTGAAGTCACTTCTTTCTACTGCAGTCCAAGTTGTAAATTTTATCCGCTCACATGCCTTGAACCACCGCCCCTTCAAGTTGTTCTGTCAGGAGGTGGTCTCTGAGCATGAAGTTCTGCTCTACCACACTGCGCTGGTTGTCCAGGTGACAGATACTTTCTCGGTTAGTAGAATTGAGAGTGGAAACTTGCCATTTTCTTGCGAGAAAAAGAGAGTGACCTTGCTGTCCAAATTTCATTCATTACTTGGCATACCTGGCTGACATCTTTACCATCTTGAATGAGTTGAACACATCTCTCCAAGGACCTGCTGTGACTGTAATGGTTGCTACTGAGAGATTGCAAAGACAATGAGGACAATCAGTGTGACATTTCACAGAAACAAAAGACATTGCATCTCCGGCAGTGGCGTAGTGTAGATTGCCAACCAATGAGGACAATGAGTGTGATTAGCCACAGTGTCTTGTGCCAACCAATGAGGACAATGAGTGTGATTAGCCACAGTGTCTTGTGCCAACCAATGAGGACAATGAGTGTGATTAGCCACAGTGTCTTGTGCCAACCAATGAGGACAATGAGTGTGATTAGCCACAGTGTCTTGTGCCAACCAATGAGGACAATGAGTGTGATTAGCCACAGTGTCTTGTGGATAGACACATGCCCATTCCTCCACATGATCATGTTGGGCGTCGGCTGCTCCATCTTTGCAATCACGGTGACCGCCCCTACAGCCCCACCCACGCTGCACCACTTCCTCCGGTTCCTTTCCTCCCTCATCCCTAATGCACACTTCCCTCTACACCCAAACCCTCCCCTGCTACAGCGCATGCCAATACATCCTTTTACTTAGCTTTCAGTACACCACCACCCTAGTACACCCTCTGTCTTTACGTCCAGTACATCCCATACGCTTACTGCAATTCAAAATACCCCTACTCCAATACAACATACCCCTACTCCAATACAATATACACCTACTCCAATACAATATACACCTAATCCAATACAACATACCCCTACTCCAATAAACATACCCCTACTCCAATACAACATACCCCTACTCCAATACAACATACCCCTACTCCAATACAACATACCCCTACTCCAATACAATATACCCATACTCCAATACAACATACCTTTACCACAAGATACCCTACCCGTCCCTCAGGGCATCCCCTAAACTGATAGAATATGCCACCTTCTGGTAAACAACACAATTAGTCACCAATTTGACAGCAACGGTCGTAGCTGTGTTGTTATTGACTAGCGTCAAATTCCTTCGTGTCACTTGTTTAGACAGCTTGACTTGCCAGGCAGAATTCAAGTGTATTATGTTGTTGTTGTTCGGCCATCAACACTCGAAAGCCGGAATGCACTGTTTAATGTAACAAAATAATTATGATTAATGTGTCCGATGGACCCACTCAATTAGAAACGTTTTAAATTATAGTATAGCCGCTGTGTAGAGTGGCGTAAATGATGCACATAACATCGCTACTGCGTCAGATACGATCGTTTCTACTCCCCTCATCGCTTTAAGAGTCACTTTGAATCAGGCAAGTTGGACCATTTTTGAATCAGACAAGTTGGACCATTCTTGAATCAGACAAGTTGGACCATTCAATCAGACAAGTTGGACCATTCAATCAGACAAGTTGGACCATTCAATCACACAAATTGGGCCATTCTTGAATCAGACAAGTTGGACCATTCACAATAGGAAACTAAAGTCACAAGTTCAATAGTTAAGTTAATGGTTACATTAACCTTAACTCTAGCTGCAAGTGACTAGTCTCTGGTTACATTACCCTTAACTCTAGCTGCAAGTGACTAGTCTCTGGTTACATTACCCTTAACTCTAGCTGCAAGTGACTAGTCTCTGGTTACATTACCCTTAACTCTAGCTGCAAGTGACTAGTCTCTGGTTACATTACCCTTAACTATAGCTGCAAGTGACTAGTCTGGTTACATTACCCTTAACTATAGCTGCAAGTGACTAGTCTCTGGTTACATTACCCTTAACTCTAGCTGCAAGTGACTAGTCTCTGGTTACATTACCCTTAACTCTAGCTGCAAGTGACTAGTCTCTGGTTACATTACCCTTAACTATAGCTGCAAGTGACTAGTCTGGTTACATTACCCTTAACTATAGCTGCAAGTGACTAGTCTCTGGTTACATTACCCTTAACTCTAGCTGCAAGTGACTAGTCTCTGGTTACATTACCCTTACCTATAGCTGCAAGTGACTAGTCTGGTTACATTACCCTTAACTATAGCTGCAAGTGACTAGTCTCTGGTTACATTACCCTTAACTCTAGCTGCAAGTGACTAGTCTCGACGCTCACACAAACTTTCATAAACTGCTGACTTAAAGGCAAAGCTCATCTACAAAACTTGATAATCAACTTCAGTCAAATTATTGCCACCATGATTTCCGCGATCTCAAATAGAGTTTTTCTAAAAGGAAATTAAAATGATTGTTTTATAAGAAAGAAAAACAAAATAATTTACAAAAAATAAAAATAATAATCATATATGACATGCTGTTACGGTATTGGCTGTTATTTATCCCAATGTTCAAAAAGAATTATTTTTTTTAATTTATTTTTTTTTAAATTCTCTCATTCTCAAAATCATCTCTGGAGTGTTACAAGATAACTCCATTCATTCGGGGGAACAACTCTGGGCTTCTTGTGATTTTAATCACTACTGTTCCTTTAAGTAGGAACGGGGTTACTCAGGGCCGTCTTAACGCATAGGCCCGTTGGGCATCTGCCAGGGGGCCCACGAGCATAGGGGCCCCATGGTAATATGTTTATTTATAAATATTATGCATATTTATTTATTTTATTCCTGCGGGGGAGGGGCCCAACACTATTTCTTTGCCCGGGGGCCCAAAATGGTGTAAAGACGGCTCTGTGCTTACTGAGGACAAAGTAAACGTTAAAATGACTTTAGCTGCCCCCCCCACCCCTTAAATGAATTTTATACGATATGACACTTGAAAGTAACGCTTTGAGAACCTCCGGCCCCGGTATCCAACACGAAAACAAGAGTCGTCCTTCTCTGCGCTCACAGTTTGGCTTTTTTAGGTTGTTGACGACTTTAGCGCACAGACTGATTATAAATAAATATATCATTGATTTCTCCAGCTCTTTTGCGTCGTGGCATTGGCTGAGACAAACAAGACAGACGACCGACAGACGCACAGCACGTGCTGGGAAGCTAATTTCAGATTTGATTTTAAACTCACGGAGGAGATTTTTTAAAAATGAATGAAGTAAACAAAGTTTTAACTTTTAGAAGAAAAAAAACAGTTTGAGCAAATACACAAATGCATTCGCTTAGGATTCGTCCGATTCTTTTGTTACGCTTGTTTTCATTGGTGAGAAACGTAAGGCAATGGACGCATTAAAAATTACCTCTGACCCCGGGTCAGTGGGTTCAGAGTTCACGTCAAAGTCCATCTCTATGGTCAATGTTGGTTCGAGGCTAAAAAAAATATTTTTTAAATAAAATA
Organism: Ampullaceana balthica; assembly: GCA_944989445.1. Classification (NCBI taxonomy): domain Eukaryota; kingdom Metazoa; phylum Mollusca; class Gastropoda; family Lymnaeidae; genus Ampullaceana; species Ampullaceana balthica. The sequence continues at coordinate 1,280,058 of CALYLW010000079.1, forward strand.
TAATAAAACAAACCCGTAAAACAAAGTTTTTGATTATAAATCCCTTATATATGAGACATAACTAACAGTAATTGATTATGTTCAAACGCGACAAACATTTAGAGACTGACTCTGTCTTAACTCCCCTTTGCTTTATAACCCGGGGGGGGGGAGAGGGGAAATGTCTGATCACCGATCGCTGGACCGAGCTCAGCGTGACACGTAAAATGTAAACAAAAGCTCGCCGGTACATGGACGATGTGGCGTCAACGCGCGAATTGAACTGTCGCGTGAAAAAAGAAACAATGACAAACCGTGAAATTGAATTACATATGTCGTATAAAGATAAACTAAAAATGCATTAAATTAATTACGGTACGTTCGATCGATCTGAAATTATGACACGATGTATTGTTAGGTGACACCAGTCTATGTGCCAAATTTCAGCTCGATGGCATCACGATAAGTGGGTCATTTTTGGATATTTTATTTTCCGCCCGACGAAAAGATGACGACAGACAGAGAGAGAGAGACAAGATTTCGAAGTTAATATAAGGGATTTAAATAAAACAAACCCGTAAAAACAAATTTTTTGATTATAAATCCCTTATATATGAGACATAACTAATTCATGCCAAATTTCAGCTCGAAGGCATCATGGGAAGTGGGTCAATTTTTTACTTTTGTTTTTTCGCCCGCCCGACGACGAACGACAGACAGAGAGACAGTGAGAGACGGCTGTGAAGTTAATATAAGGGATTTAAAAACTAAACATCAGAGGAATAATGAAGTTACAATTTGAATGTTTAAGAAGTTTGAAATATGCACCGGTTGAATTGTCTCTAGGACTCTAGGGTATAGTTAAGTGAAGAGGGGTAGTAGTCCCACTAGCTCTCCCTTAAAAGGACATTCGTTCTGCCAAATGAATCGGAGATAACGCTGGAATGCCCACAAGAAAACTGTATTGTGCTCTGTTGGTGGGTAATAAACGGGAATAAGTTAATACTAGAAAGAAAAGAAAAGAAATATCCATTGTGTAAATTTGGTAAAAATATGTTGTTGTTTTTTTTAATTTGAAACAAATCTGAATGAATATCTTACACTATAAATTTGATTCTGTAAAGTTAATTAATTTGAAGTAGCTTTGTAAGATTAGTAATGTTGGATTACATGAGTATTTGTCTGAAATTATCGATCTCTAATCATGATCCATTATCCTTGTGATCGATCAAAAACTAAAAGAACTGAATGCAATTGATTGTTAAACAAGAGCTTCTTTTTTTTTCATTTTGACGAAATCTTCGGATTTGCGAAGTCTTCACTTATGAAGAAATATGAAAGTGTCTCTCTCCCTTGAGGATGTTTGCGGCTGCCATTTTGTGTTCGGTTCAACTTTGTTTGTGGTTACCGTGTAGATCGATAAGCCAACCTTGATGCCTGGCCTTGTGGCACAATCAATCAATAGAATCTATAACATTTATTTCTTGTCCCCGGCAAGAAAACAAACAAGGTAATCAAAAGTATTCAGAATTGTTTCCCTCCCACATGCATTACAGTAATAGACCAGAAGATTATAAGCTTTGATTTCATATTTATTTCCCTTCTTAAACAGTGCTTCTCTAATGTAATAGTACAACCGAATAATAGAGTTCATCATACATGCAGTCGTAATCTAAGATTACCCGTCCACAAAATTAGAATACTTACAGTCTTAATATTGTAGAAAAAGGACAATCTACGTTGTAGTGGGAATCATCAATGTAATTCTTCTCCTGCAATACGTTTGCACCTGTTGCGGAATAACGATGAGGGGTCCACGTACTAGTGCCGATAAACAGACCTTATCCGTTTACAGACGCTCCTTCTATACAGAAGATTATTGCGTCCACACTTAAGGATGCAATGTTTCGTGTACTCGTTTTATAATTAGTTACTTTTAGGAGGGTGAAATATTGTTGTTTCCACCTTAAACCTGATGCTAATATTACATAATTAGAAGGAAATGGGATTATTTATAGCACCCCTTCCAATACTTTGTATGCGGCTGTTGGACAAGTGGGCAAGGAATCTTTACTTGGGCTCTTCGACTAGTGGGCGAGGTATATATTTGAATGGAATTCTAGAAATATGAGCAAGAAAGTAGAAAGCTTCACAAGCAATCCTGAACGTCTGGGTATGAAATCTTCAATGGCCTCAGACATAAAGGCTAGGATTTTTCAGATGTAATTCTGGACGCATGGTCTGCAATCTTCATATAAGCACTGGACATGTGGAATCATGGACATAAAGTCCAGCTATTAGCACACAATTCTAGCGTTGGAGGCCCGAAATCTTTTCACGAGCTCTTTTCAGTTGGCATATCCTCATCAACATACATAATTCCCGTAATGGATGTAATGCTGATTTGTTCAATATTGCGCACCAAAAATTACTGCACCAAATATAACTCTTTTCGAACGTTCCGCATAAAAGTGTTCAATGTGATAATAAATGAATCAAATAAAAATAAATGAAAGTTCTGTATTACGTTATTTTTTAATCAGATGTGTATTTATTTTGAAAACTTCCTTCATTTTTGACGGGTGATGCGCTAGTTTATGTATATTTACCATACATATGTTTCCACTGCATTCATTTTTGCCTTTACAAATGATGTTTCAATTATATTCCATATAATACTGAAATATTTCAGAAGTAATCTTAAGTGAACAACACACCAAGCTTATTTACTACTTCATTTAACCATCAGACATCTTTTATTATCTACTATGAGTGTAGTGTTATATAGACATCTTGTATTATCTACTATGAGTGTAGTGTTATATAGACATCTTGTGTTATCTACTATGAGTGTAGTGTTATATAGACATCTTGTATTATCTACTATGAGTGTAGTGTTATATAGACATCTTTTATTATCTACTATGAGTGTAGTGTTATAAAGACATCTTGTATTATCTACTATGAGTGTAGTGTTATATACACCTCATGACACTGCACCAGCACACTATTTAACCCCAGTTATTTTGTTTCATTACTAACATATTTTTTACACCTCCTACATGGACACCTGAGACTCCGCGAAGCACTAGGATCTTGCTCTTCACGTGTCGATCATTAACAGTCGTTATTTTTTAGACAGAATTGTTTTACCGTCGTGACATTATCAGGCACAGCAAATAAAACACCTGCAGTCTTCGCACCTTTGGGGAATGGGTGGGGATTGTGTGTGTGTGGGGGGGGTGCGCGGAGAACAAACAAATGCACCTGTGGAAATACACGATTAATTTATGGGATTAGAGGGATGGAGAGGATTAGCGCTGATTAGGATTAGGATCATGGTGGGAGTATTTAATGAATGAGTGCTCACGGGTGACTGTCTGTTGAAGTGGTCAGTGTGTTTTAGTTGATATGGTCAGTGTGTTATAGTTGAAATGGTCAGTGTGTTATAGTTGAAATGGTCAGTGTGTTATAGTTGAAATGGTCAGTGTGTTATAATTGAAATGGTCAGTGTGTTATAGTTGAAATGGTCAGTGTGTTATAGTTGAAATGGTCAGTGTGTTATAGTTGAAATGGTCAGTGTGTTATAGTTGAAATGGTCAGTGTGTTTTAGTTGATATGGTCAGTGTGTTATAGTTGAAATGGTCAGTGTGTTATAGTTGAAATGGTCAGTGTGTTATAGTTGAAATGGTCAGTGTGTTTTAGTTGAAATGGTCAGTGTGTTTCAGTACACTCGAGGAGGGGTGAATGCAATGCTCCAGTGACAAGGTGGAAATAAAAGGAGTACGTTCATTCTAGCTCCTAAGACGCCCCAGATTAATATGATAAACGTACAGACTTAATATGAACTTAACTTAAAACCTTGATTGTTTGTTGTCATTACAAACACTTGAACGCGCTTTCATAACTTATCGCCATAAGCGTACTGTAGTTATGTAGGTCAACCCTAACATTCACCAGACGTGACCCATTTTACACGCTTTTATTTAACCTGTTAAATGTATGCCAACAGTAAGTTTTTGAGTTGTTTTATCTTGAGGATATGAGCAGGACCCGTGATTCGATTTTGATGTTAGATCCGGACTCACATTGTTGTGAACCAAATAAAACCCAAGTGTACCAATATCATGTTGGGACACGTTTGTAAATATGTAGCCAGACTCATGAATGAAATGACGTCATCGCGTGAATTTATTTATAAATTAAGAATGAAACCAATGCCGCCCGCCGTGCCCGCCCCTCATACAGTGACATTGTTACTTCATCCACACTTTTGTAATAAAACAGCCTAATGTGTTTGTTACAAGTTGCTTCTAGTTTTGTTTGTCTGTTTAAATGTGTCGTCAAATATTGTTGTCTTGACGTAGTCGGTTACTAACGATCCATTATTCACGTGACGCTGTCGTCGTCACTTTGTTCATGTACTCATTATTGCCTGTTAGGACAAAGGTCTACAATATTTATTAATCTTTTCTGATCTCTCTTGACGGGGGGAAGAAAAAACCTGGCTAATTGTTCACCACTGTCAGGACAAAGTCCTCCGGGAATAAATTTTACCGGATTGTCACGAATGGCGCAACGTTCGGCAGGCACTTGGCGCTAAAGTGAGCTATTACCGTTATTCATAAGTTGGACGGCGTTTGGTGCGCACTCAGAGGACACAGGGAAATTAATTCAACAAAAGTAGCAGTCTGGAGAGGCGTTTCGCGGGGTTTTTGTGAGGGACATGAAGCCTTGTAGGTTGTCATGCTGCTCAATCTATCACGTCTTGCAGTGCTCAACCAATTTGCGCGTTCACAATAAGATTTGAGATTGGGAATAACGCTATAAAAGTATATGGTAAAAACCAGAGTTACTAAGCACTTGTAAGTGTCGCATCCTCAGTTTGGCACGCCCATCGCCATTGTCACTTTGGTTTTTAGTTGTATTTTTATATTTATGGACTAAATTTTCTTTATGTTTATTATTTCAATAAAAATGTATGCTGTTAAAAATTTTGTTTATCAATTTGTTTTTAGTTTTAAACTCTTTAACTGCTTTCTTGACACTGCATACACCTTGTATTCAAGGCCAATATCATTTTTTTTAAAAATAAATGTTCTGTAGATTTTCTCTGCTGGTTTTTATTTCTTATTCCCAATCAGCCAGGTCGGGGTCCCATCACTATTTAAAATAAATAGCCAATATACCTCGAGTAATTTAGGTAACTACTAATGTACATCGAGTAATGTAGTTAACTTACTGCCAATATACCTCGAGTAATTTAGGTAACTAATAATGTACATCGAGTAATGTACTTAACTTACTGCCAGTATACCTGGACGGAGAAACCCCATAGACTTGTGTTCAGCTGTCATTAAGTCAGGACATGTGGCAAATGAAACAAATTCTTGTGATCACGTGGTTAACACGACCAAAAGGTCACGAGCTCTTGCTGCACGTGCACTTCAACCATTGTGTGCCGCCTCTGGGGATGTCATTGGCAGAGATGTCATTGGCAGAGATGTACTGGTCCACGTGAGGGGTGAAGTGGTGGCTAAGAAAATGGAAACAATTTGGTTTTATTACGTTACAATTGTAAGGCAGTCTACATTCCGGGTCACACTTCCAGACTTTGACAGGAACGACCACCAGACTTTGACAGGAACGACCACCAGACTTTGACAGGAAAGACCACCAGAATTTGACAGGAACGACCACCAGACTTTGACAGGAACGACCACCAGACTGTGACAGGAACGACCACCAGACTCTGCAGTATCTTATCAACATGCTTACTAAAGTAAAAACAAAATTAAGTGAGAATATTTGAAGTAAAAACTTGGTCAACGTCCTCTGGTCAACGCCCTCTGGTCAACGTCCTCTGGTCAACATCCTCTTCTTAGTGGTGGACGTATTTAAGGCTTTATCCGCAAAGACGTAGATTCTTGATTTTAAATGTCAATCTTAATATCATATCCTCTTTAAAAGTTCTGGCTTGAACTACTCATTATAATTTAGTAATAATAGTGTGCGTACATGTTTGGGTGATGTGCATGTGCGTCCGTTGCATGTTTTGTCTTTAAATAAGTTGAGGGGTGTTAGTGAACTGACTTCTAATGCGAAATGTTGAAAGAAGTTTTGAACTACCTTCGTCATCGAAGTCTGAGCACGTGTGTGAAACTGTTACAGTTACCGTATATATATATATATATATATATATATATATATATATATATATATATATATATATATATATATATATATATACGCAACGCGTGTCACGGCCGGACTAGGACACAGACCCACAACGCGTGTCACTGTAGGACTAGGACACAGGCCCAATCTTCAAATAGATAGAGCACGTGTGTGAAACTGTTACAGTTACCGTATATATATAGACGCAACGCGTGTCACGGCAGGACTAGGACACAGGCCAAATCTTCAAATAGATAGAGCACGTGTGTGAGACTGTTACAGTTACCGTATATATATAGACGCAACGCGTGTCACGGCAGGATTAGGACACAGACCCAATCTTCAAATAGATAGAGCACGTGTGTAAACAAAAAGTAAGAGCTGCCAATACGCCGCCAAGCGAACAACAACAACAACAACCACCAACCGCCACCACCACATCTGTCCCGTATCGCCGTCTTCCCATCAACATATGTGGTAAACAAGTCGGCGAAGTAACAGCACGCCTCTCAGGCGTCAACAATCGATAGAAACCGAGTTTACCTGAACCCCGCGCACTGCACGGCCGCCATGAGGCTGAGAGAGCAGGGGACGAGGCGGTCTGTGCACCCCACACACCCACCCCCTCCCCCTGACCCGCCCCCACCCCACCCCCTTCCTTGCGCCGGCCAACAACAAAAAAACAACAACATCTCGACAGCAACGCGAGGGCCGCCAATAACAACAGGAGTGCCACTAGCTAACAGTCAAACTAAAAAGTTTGTGTCCTGCTCGCGTTCTTATGTTTTGGTTGACAGTGACAGTTGGTGATTGTTGACAACTGACACTTGGTTATTGTTTTCAACTAAGCTGACCAGTGTGTGATTATGATTGACCACAGGAGCCGTCTACCCGGCTCCGCTGATTTTATTGCCATCATGTTAAATTCGTGGAGAGAGAAGATGCGTAAGTTTTAGTGATTATTAAATTGATGAATTTAAAAAAAAATAATTTATAAATAAGTTATTAATTTCGCACACACCAATTATTGTCAGATTATCAGTAGACTTAGTTTTATTATACACCGTGCGAATTCCTGCAACTTTAAATGTTGGGCCCGCCCCTATGTAAGACCAAATTTGAACATTGTTAACTTTGATTGGGAACAGCACAACTTTTGTATTTTTAATTTTAACTTTCTTTTCGTTCAATTAAGTTGACCTTTCATGGAAGCTAAAAATAAATAAGTCACAGCGTAGATCTCTTTAATTTATAATCTTAGACAGAGAGAGAGAAAGGGAGAGAGGGGAGGAATTTCAATTTACAAATTAAAATGTAAACAATCTTTCATTTTGCTAGCTGAATCTGGACTAATATTGGACGTCTCTCTCCCTGTTTAATGTATTGTATTCGATACGCCAGCTATCAGCTGTTATATGATTTTATCAGTTGTGACATGATGGTATAAGTTGTTATATGATGGTATCAGCTGTTACATGATGGTATCAGTTGTTATATGATTGCTAATAGAATATATATATATATATATATATATATATTAGGGCTGCGGAAATTAACGATTAATTTCTCGATTAATCGTTAAATTTTTTTTATTGATTACAATTATTTTAATCGATAAAAATTCGATTAAAAGTAAAGAAAATATTTGTAATATTTTTTTAAAATTTAATTAATAACTAGTAACAAAGCCCGCCCAAGGACGGGAATAAATGTAGGGTGACCTGTGAAGTTCATGGACGCTATGTTTTGGTAGTTGTTATGCTGAAGCGTTTGCAGGACATTGTCGTCGCAGGGCAAGGGATGTGGACAACAACAACAAAAACAGCAAAAACAACAAAAACAGCAACAACAACAGCAAAACAACAACAACAACAAAACAACAACAACAAAACAACAATAACAACAACCACAAAACAACAAGCACAAAACAAAAAAACAACAACAAAACAACAATAACAGCAACAAAAAACAAACAACACTTAAAACTCTTGCCACTACCCCCCCCAGGACCATCAAGGAAAAAGCATTTAACAGAATTGTCATTGGAATAATCGGCAGGCATAGTTGGAACAACATAATGAATTATGACAAAAAAACTGCACCACAAATAACTCGTTTTGAACCTCCGCGTAATATGTAAATTTTTCTCCGCTAGTGTAGGAGTCATATGTGTTTGAAGGACCAATCGCTATAGATGACGGGACAGAAAGGACAGAAACTTGCATTTTATTATATAGGATGATTAATTATTTATAATTAATAATAATTCATATATTTTTTTACGTACAAACTTCTCCCGCGTAATATTATAATTTATTTTATTACTTCATGTGGACCGGCACAGGTCAACTAAAAAATGGCTGACAGCATCAGCGCAGTTTAATTTAAACATATAACTAGAAAGTTGAGCAAAAATTTTGTTTTTAAGATAACTGCGGATGGCGAAGTCGAAGATGGTGAAAAAGTTTACTGTGTTCACTGCCATAAACAATTCTCTTTTAAAGGATCAAATACATCGCTGACATACCACCTTCAGCACAAACATCCGATCAAGTATCAACAGATTGTCATAAAATTTAGTTCAAAATATTCTTAATTTTCAATGTCCGTGAGAAATGTTCAGTTTAATGACGTCATAAATTTCTATTTTTGGCTTTAATCGAAATTATCGATTAATTATTCGATAATTTTTCAAAAGTTAACGATTAAATTTTAATTAATCGATAACAGTCCTAATATCCCTATATATATTGCGCCTAAGCGCGTCCGAAGCCGTGTGTGTGGGTGCTCGCTATGCGGGGTAACTCCCGAAAATAAAATAAATTATTGAAAATTAAATAATAAACATTTTGGTGTCGAGATTAACAAGACGGCGTTTCTCGCTATAAAATATTGTGACTTGACGTAATAGCTCGAGCTCATATTAATTTGTGAAATGGAAACAAAGAAAAAAGAGTCGCGGTTATTTCAATGAAATGTGATATTTTTAATGGTACTATCTGTTTGTGTGTTTATGTTTGTGTGTATAAGTGTGTGAATAAAGTGAGCGAGTGTGTGTTTACGTTGTGAACTAAATGTGATGAAACGGTTTATTTTTATGTCTGATAATGTTGCGCCTCTAACAAGAATACGTATAATTTTTTTGTAAAAAATTACAGAATTAATATTTGTTTGAAAATTACATCTTTACACTGTTTCCTTTATGCATTTTCGAGATGTATTTTATTCAGCCGTTCGAAAAAGTTATTTGCTTTGGTCTTTCTCCAGATGTCTACATTTATGTTCAACGTTAATCTACCTAACATTTTTGTTTACAAACCATAGTCATTGTTTTTTTAGCGCAATATTTTAACAATATTTATATACTATTATTTTATATTATTTTCTTTATTATCAAATACACAGTATCATTTTACCACTTTTCTTTATATCTTTTATATGTATAATTTAAATACTTAATGTATTTGACATTTTACAAGTTAGTTCTAAATAATCAAATACTAATCAAATACTAACAATGTATTCAATGCATTAGAGAAAGAAAGCACATGAGTGAAACCAGATACCAAACACTATAGCTTAGCCACTGTTAATATTCTTTTTGCATAAATTAAGTCAAACATGCTAGGTAAGTTATATTTATCAATGATTCTTAGGTGGGATATTTATTTTCCTTCGGTGCTTAAATAGTTTACACGATTTTTTTTTCTGGAACGATTGCTCCATAAACTTCCCCAAGGAAATAGAAGGAATGAAAAAAAAATCGGTACTGTTATAGACGAAAATGGATTATATATAGGAGTTATATGCACGGACCAATGAGTGTGGTTAATAAGTGGAACAGCTATTTTTATATTGAGTACAACTTTATGACCTTTTGAAATGTACCATTTATTGGTGGGGTAAGAGTCAATAATATCGCCCAACCCTGGATGACATAAACACTATAGCTTAGCAACTATTTTTATACTTTTTGCATAGATTAAACTAAATCAGCAGGGTAAATTTTAAGCCCAGACCTTTCGATTCAAAATGTTTCTTTAAAACAAATAAAACCCATGCACACCTTACTTAAGCATCAAAATTCACATAAATAATATGCTTTTCCCATAAAAAATCATTGCTAAGAAAGGTATTTAAGAGCTTACAAAACTAAAACATTCATTAAAAAAAATAGTTACATTTCTAGAACAATGAGTGCGTGGCACACACTTCGGGTATAAACGGTACGGTTCTTTAAGGTATACATATATTTAGTGTAAAGACATATCGCGGGTATTACCACTCATAGCCTATATAGGTTCTAGCTTCAGAAAGTGCGTGCTCAAGCGAAAAAATACACTAACGGCACTGATATTTAGACATAACAGCTTGATTTTATTTCAGCAATATTATGCAAAGAGGATAAATTTTTGTATAAAGACTGATTTCAAAGGCAGATCATGTTGTTTACTACATGGCAGTTTTCTATTAAGCTGTATACACTTTCTTGAAAAAATTATTTTTAAATTATTCTGATTTAATATCAAATGCCTACAAATATATGTTATATATTAAGACCATTACCAAATATGTAATTTTATAAGCTAAAAAATGCTACAACGAAAAAGGCTTAAATACAAATACAACGAAAAGTAATCCTTTATTTTAGTGGAACAAGTATCTGCCAACTTATTGCTTTGTTAATACTAGAAGAAAAGAGTGGAAAGCCCTTTCAAAATGACATAATTTATTAGAAAATCAATCTCTAGGAATTAAAAAAAACAACAACATTGTTTTTATGTTAATATTCGTGTGAAAAGAAAATAAGAACCATACACCCGTAAACCATATTTCCACCCTCCACTAAGCATACATATTCCAATAAATATTATCTGGCTCAAATAATAGATAATTCGTCTTAAAATAATTTCATGCTTAAACTATACAATGGAATTGGTGTTTTTCAGAGCATTTTCCTAGAACCAAAGGAATCATATGGAAATATATTTTTAATTTTTTTTTATTCATGTGAAAATAAATTGAGCCTTGCCGACTAGATTTTTATAACTGTTAAGTACCTTTCATATTCTGTAGGAGTATATTATATAGAGAAAAGCATGCGTTATTAAAGCAGAAATACCAAAATTGATGGTTAATATTTAAATTCATCATACTTTCTATTTTCTCAACACACATATCGTGAATTTTATAAGACGTGTTTTGATTTATCACTTTTCTAATTTCATGATGCATTTACATTCAATTTTAAGGGAAATTTGAGACCCAAAACAAAATAAAGTTATTTTTAAATTGTGCCTACCCCTGTTCTGGCAAAAAATACACTAACAGCAACTGATATTGTGACATAACAACTTGATTTTATTTGAGAAATATTATACAACGTTGATAAAATTTTGTATACAGACTGATTTTTTAAAAACTATTCTGTTTTAAAATCAAATGCCTACATAATATATGTTATATATTAAGCTCTAACTTATATGTCATTTTATAAGCTAAAAAAGCTACAATGAAAAAAGGCTTGAATATAAATACAAAGAAAAATAATCCGTTATTTAAGTGAAACAAGTATCTGCCAATTTATAGCTTTGTTACTATGCTAAAAAATATCCTAATCGTCTTGAACTAATTTCATACTTAGCTTATAAAATGGAGTGGGTGATTTTAAGAGCTTTTCCCTAGAACCAAAGGAATCAAAGATATTGTTTTAATTTTTTGATTTATAGAAAAAGAAATTTAGCCGTGCCCATTAGATTTTTGTAACTGTTAAGGACCTTTGTTATTCTGGTAAAGTATATCGAGAAAAGCGTGCGTTATTAACGCAGACATACCAAAATTGATGGGAAATATTTAAATTCATCATACTTTCTATTTTCTAGACACATATCGTGATTTTTATAAAGAAGGGGTTTGATTTATCACTACCCTAATTTCCTGATACGTTTACACTCATTATTAAGGGGAATGTGAAACTCAAATCCAAATAAAGTTATTTTCATTGTGCCTACCCGTAGCATCGCACGGGCATTGCTCTCGTATATATATATATATATATATATATATATATATATATATATATATATATATATATATATATATATATATATATATATATATGTGAAGGGATGGAGGACATAGAAGGTGACTGAGAGTATGTGTGGAATTGTTGAATATTCTCAGTCAAAGATATGCCTCCAGATAATAAAATTCACTTTTCAATTATTGCCGTTAAGACCATATTTTAAGTGAATGAAGTGTATTCTAATTATGTGTATATTTTACTGTTGGGTATTTTCCTCGAGAAATAACTTAGATCCTAGGTGAAAGTTTAATTTTATCAATGAAAAGTATCTTTTTTTTTAAATAGTTAGATATATGGCCTATATATATTTTCTGTAGACTATATAATGACTATGTACAGCATCAGAACACGACACAAAAAGAAATTTTAAAAAAATAATTCAAAAACAATTTTGACGGAGGAGAGAATTGGGATTTACATGCTGACTATTTCATCAAAGAGTGAGTCTTTTTTTCCCCTCCCTAAAACAACACGATAACAAGGAATAGTTTAAGGAGCAAATTTAGAAGGAAAAAAAGAAGAAAAAATTAGCGCTGCGGAAAGTAACGGTTAATTAATCGATTAATCGTTAAAAATTTAATTGATTTAAATTAATTTGATCGATTAAAATTCTATTAAAATTTAAGAAAATGTTTCTACTTTTTTTCCCTCCAATTTATCAATAATTTATATTTTTTGTCATTATAATTGTTTATTTAGACGTGCATACGTAAACATAAAGGTTTTTCTTCCCTATTTCTTGCATAGCAGCACGAATTTACTGTATTACGTCACAAAATTTGGGATCCATGGAATTACCGTGACTTAACCGATTTCGCGAAATAATGAATCGCATTAACGGGATCGATATATGCGTTATCAAAAATTTTTACCGATTAATCGAACACAAATTTTTTAATCAGTACCAGCCCTAATTTTTTTTAAATATCTACAATTTTTTTTTCATTTACAACGTAACCAAACTTAGATTGGAGACAACATTCAGACAACCAAATTCCTGCTATATTTTATTTGTACCAGGAGTTAAATTGTTGACCAACATGAATTAACACGTCGTTATTGTAAGGGGAAATAACTGTAAAATTCCATTCCTTAACCCCGGAATGCAATTCAACTTACTTCTGTGGATAATAGCCTTGTAATATCTTAATAAACAATAGTCGAATCACTAATCATCTTGCTAATTATTTCTAAAGCCTTTTTTCTGCCGTGCATCCATGAAATGTGTACAATTTATACACGGCAAAAAATGTATATAATGTATTTGACTACAGTTTAATTAAGTCTAAGATGTATGAGTTGTAACAACCCATCAGTACTGCTAATGGTGTGTTGTGTGTGTGGCGTGGGAGGGGGCTGTGTGTGTGGGGGCTGAGTGTAAGGGGGCTGAGTGTAAGGGGGCTGTTTGTGTGTGTGTGTGGTGATGAGTAGAAATCATGTTCTCCCATTGCCAGCCGCTCTACGACAACACAAAATTCTTTCTTTGATTCCGTGATTAGACAAAATCATGTACTCGAGGAAAACATTTTGTCATATTACTTTGTTTTCCCTTAGATTATAACTAATTTTACTTATTTTCCAATCAAAATATTGTCTCCCTTTTTCAAAAATAATTGATTTTAAATTTAAAGAGCGAATAACACTACACAAATTTTTAATTTTGTTAGTTAAACAAAAGTTATTTGATTTATTGTTGGTAAGGGGGGGGGGCAATAGTCTTAAATAAAATTGGTACTGACGTTGATGTACAGGTACTTAAGTCACAGACGTTGATGTACAGGTACTTAAGTCACAGACGTTGATGTACTGGTACTTAAGTCACAGACAGTGATGTATCTGTACTTAAGTCACAGACGTTGATGTACAGGTACTTAAGTCACAGACGTTGATGTACCGGTACTTACGTCACAGACGTTGATGTACCGGTACTTGGTTTTGACCAGGTGCACACCTAAAAGGTGGACTGTGCACTGTGGTGAGGAAACAATGATCCGACCTTGAGCCCCACCCCTTTCCTTCCTGACTACCCTTGACCCAATTTCTCTGACTGGAAAGGAAACAAAAACAAGCCATTGTATGGGTCTGAACGTGTGCACTTGTGAGATGCGCATGAAGCCAATTTTATAAGTCTAAATGTGTTTACTGATGGGATGAATAAGTACAAGCAAGCCATCGAATGGGTGTGCACATGTGCTCTGGAGGGTTGCAAGCAAGCCATCGAATGGGTGTGCACATGTGCGCTGGAGGGTTGCAAGCAAGCCATCGAATGGGTGTGCACATGTGCGCTGGAGGGTTGCAAGCAAGCCATCGAATGGGTGTGCACATGTGCGCTGGAGGGTTGCACAGCTTTCTTTTCCTAAATTCAAAAAGGAATTAATAAAATTAAAATATTGAATGTAACTAACTAATTATCCTTAGACAAGAAAAGTACTCACATTTTCGGAATGTCCTAGGAATCAGAGTAAAACGATCAAGTAGAAGAAAGATATCAGCAGATTAATATGCCATTATGGACACAATAAATCAGTGATGACGAACCAAACCCCAATTATTTATTGCAAAGTTCCAACACTTCAATGAAACCCGAAATTTGGGGGGTTTGCTTAGCTTGTTTGATGAAGGAATTAATATTTTAGTCGCGTGCCGGCTGATTTGACTCTGCGTGCCGACTGTGGCACGCGTGCCATAAGTTCGCCATCACTGCAAAAAATCAACGCTCAATATATATGATCTTACTTTTTTGTTCGTTGTTAAACTTTTGTTTTGAAAAAGAAAACTTTTCTTTCAGTCAAATTCGTTTCAACTTTGATACTGACCGCTGTTCGTCATTGATCAGTTGCACTTTAAAAAATTGATTTGGGTGTTAGGGTGGTGGTAAGAGCCGCACTTGGTGATATCATTGTGCGGACCTATTCATAAACTTGCTGCGCTTTATGTCACATGACAAACACACACACACAAAAAAAAGAATATAAAAAAGAAAAAAGAGATAGAGAGAGAAATAAACTCTATGATTCCACTTGGTGCATGGTTCTCAAAGTTCATCTACTGCATACTTTTAACAAATCGTTGACCTTAAATTGGATAGACGCAATGGAGACCTAAAACATGGGCCTCGTTTCTAATAAGACTTTATAGGGAACCATCACTGACTCACGCTTACGAATGGGGCCATTGAACATGCAAGAAAATCAAACATATCTAATATATATATATACATATACATATAATAAATGATCTTATGAGACCACCACTAACATGTGCCATGGGTTTGTTAGAGGCTTGGAACTAAAACAACGGAAACACTTTTTATTGTACCGAAAGCATCGCTCTTGTTTATCGGAAGTTGCAATGACGGATACGTCCTTGACCTTTTAAAGGCGCGCGTGCCCGCCCCACTCCCACCCTAATAACCCTCACAATTTTTGGAATTCAGAATATTAATCTGAAATTTTAGTGTGCCCCCTCCCCCCAATTTAATTTTCAAAATGACCGGGACACATATTGTTTACCTTAAAGATGCTACTTCAATACAGAAGATTATTGCGTCTGTGGGACTGTTGAAAAATTTCGACGTAACCGACATCGGCAAGATGATTTTACAAATGACTCGGACATTTAAAGATAACCACCTTACACACACCAATAGGTGTAC
This sequence comes from Ampullaceana balthica, assembly GCA_944989445.1. Classification (NCBI taxonomy): domain Eukaryota; kingdom Metazoa; phylum Mollusca; class Gastropoda; family Lymnaeidae; genus Ampullaceana; species Ampullaceana balthica. The sequence continues at coordinate 1,295,954 of CALYLW010000079.1, forward strand.
CTGCATATAGAATCTTTCGCCTTTACTTTCTAACCACCTTACACACACCAATAGGTGTACCTGCATATAGAATCTTTCGCCTTTACTTTCTTTCTAACATTTTTACTGGTAAAAATTTTGTTTGTCATGATTCTGCTTATTAAACGTGTCGTCTTCTGCCTCATTGTCCTCGATGAGCAGAAGTCGATCTTTGTCGACGTCTGCGTTCTTAGATCGTTTAACGTTATGCTATTTGTTAACCCCCTTGTTAACCCTCTACACTTATAAAATTTGAAATTACTCATCACCTGCTAGGGGGGTGGGGTTAAGTTAGTGATTCAAATATCAACAGGTTTAGGGATCACCCCCACAAATAATGTAAAACCAATGCACATTAAAAACAAAGAAACTCCCAATCGCCATATCTAATATCTGCCCTTGTTTACTCGGTTACAAAGAAACTCCCAATCGCCATATCTAATATCTGCCCTTGTTTACTCGGTTACAAAGAAACTCCCAATCGCCATATCTATTATCTGCCCTTGTTTACTCGGTTACAAAGAAACTCCCAATCGCCATATCTAATATCTGCCCTTGTTTACTCGGTTACAAAGAAACTCCCAATCGCCATATCTAATATCTGCCCTTGTTTACTAAGTTACAACGAAACTCCCAATCGCCATATCTATTATCTGCCCTTGTTTAACTCGGTTACAAAGAAACTCCCAATCGCCATATCTATTATCTGCCCTTGTTTAACTCGGTTACAAAGAAACTCCCAATCGCCATATCTAATATCTGCCCTTGTTTAACTCGGTTACAAAGAAACTCCCAATCGCCATATCTAATATCTGCCCTTGTTTAACTCGGTTACAAAGAAACTCCCAATCGCCATATCTAATATCTGCCCTTGTTTAACTCGGTTACAAAGAAACTCCCAATCGCCATATCTATTATCTGCCCTTGTTTAACTCCCAATCGCCATATCTAATATCTGCCCTTGTTTAACTCGGTTGCATATTCTGTTTCCTAGGTATGATGTCCCCTGCCGAATTACAGCAACTCTGGAAGGAAGTCTCGCTCCAGACGGGAATCGACGAGAACATTCTGAAGTCTGTCAATGGTATGACGCCAGCCACCAGTTCCCACGGCAGCAACACGTTCACCACCAGCAACGGCATGTCCAACAAAAGGTCCAACCTCTCACCACCCTACCTCAACGGAGACATGGACATCTTCAGCAGCATGGCGGGTAGGTAGTCGGCCATTTGGTGTTTGTTAATCTCCCCTGAACGCTTTGTCCTCCTCACCTGCTACAAAATGTTTGCCTAGTTGGGGAGTATGTAGTTTTTGTATGTTTATTATTGCTTTTTATTTGACTTTGGGCATCACTTGAAAAAAAAGAAGGTGTACAAGAGAATTAAACATGTGATTTTTATTTTGTATTGGACTTAAGGCGTCTGTCGTCTCTTGTGCTATAGAGCCGTGCATTAAACCTGATAAAAAAAATTCCATTGAGAACATCAGCAAAATTCACTTGCGGCAACGTCCTGTCTCAGAATGGACCAAGGTTCTCAAATGTTTCAGCGTGACACCTCCGTGAATAACCCACTTTCCAGGAAAGACAACGATCTCAATTTGATTAACGCTATCCTAGTCAATTTGTCCTCTACCTGTGGTCTATTGTCCGGTACTTGGGGTCTATTGTCCGCTACTTGTGGTCTATTGTCCGCTACCTGTGGGCTATTGTGCCCTACCTTGGTATATTGTGCCCTACCTGTGGTCTATTGTTCCCTACCTGTGGGCTATTGTGCCCTACCTTGGTATATTGTGCCCTACCTGTGGTCTCTTGTGCCCTACCTGTGGGCTATTGTGCCCTACCTGTGGGCTATTGTGCCCTACCTGTGGACTATTGTGCCCTACCTGTGGGCTATTGAGACCACAGCGTCATGTAGTGTTGCCATGGAGAAGCGCATCATCGTTTGCTGTTTATCTCACATAACCACAAAAGAACCCCAAGCTTATTATCTAAAGCTTTAAACAACGAACCTTCGTAAGGGCAAGGGACGTTATCACCTGCGCTGCGTGATCCAATGACTCGTCCGTTCCACCTTAAAGTCCAAACGGGTTGGTCACTTTTAATAAAAGCGCGTTATTTGGTCAACATATGACAGTGTGTTGACAAAGGATATTATACCAAGTCTAACTTATTGATTATCGGAATAGTATTAACGATGGCAACCAGTAAATAGTCATGGAGCGGTATTATCAATATTTGGAAAAGTGTACCTGATTTAGCACCCAGTAACTCATAGTCATGTTGTGGAAGTCAGTTTTGTTCTTTAGCGTTTCCTTTATCCATAAAAGGATTTTTAAAAATCTGAAAATAGATTCCAAGAGTTTGTATTTATATCCATGTGAGCTCACTATTAGACTCTGACATTAAATGCTCACAATAGCTTGTACTTTTATTGGTCTGACAGTAGTTTGTTATTATTATATCCCAAAGGGATTACTGGTCATCCTTTCACAGTGACTGCGAACTTTTTTGGGGTCGTGTGCCCAACATTAAACCAAAACCCACTTATTCATAGCAAAGTGCCAAGACTCCAATGAAACCCGAAATTGGGAGCTGGTTTGATTAAGGATGTAATATTTTAGTCGCGTGCCGGCTGATGAGGCTCTGCGTGCCGACTGTGGCGCGCGTGCCATAGGATCGCCATCACTGTCATATCACATCTGATATCCACCATCTCGTCTTTGTTTGTACTGTTGCAGTAGCTCCTATACACGAAGTGAAATACTGTCATTACTATTTCAGTTTTTTTTCTGTGTCTCATAACCTCGTGGTCGTAGGGGGTTCTAATGTTTCCATTAGAACTTTCTCGGGGCTTTAGGTCCATACTAATAGAAGTTAATTGACGAAACACACAATTTTACCCGCCCCTTAGACTTCTATTGGATCTTTGTGTCTGTTTGTTTTGTTGATATGACGTAATAATATTGTCCACTCTCTCATCTGGGTCGTATCAAGAATTATGTTGACATGTTGGTCTCCTCACCCCCCCCCCGCGCTATTCGCTGACACTCCCCCCTCCCCGGCGACCCCTCACGTCAATATTAGCCGGCTCTTGTATTTACAAACAATTGTTATGCAAATTACCGGCATCCATTTTTTTTTGTTCCCGTTCACGTCTGTCCTGAAAGTGGAGACTTTTGTTTACACGTGTCACAGGCTATTTATGCAGAATTATGCACATCGCACCCACACACGGAGACACGGGCAGCGCCCCTGCCATGACCTTCTCGATGCTTCTTGTTGTTGCTTGTCGGATACAACAGGGAAAGGGGGGGGGGCGCGTTGATGGGCTGTCTGGGCATTAGTGGGGGGGGGGTTGTTTGCAGCTCGAACAAATATGTAAGATGAACTACTCACATCTCGGCCTTTTTTGTTGCCATGTTTGTGATAGGTTTAAGCTTAAATGTAAAATAAACAGGACTATTTAAAATGTAAATTAAACAGGACTGTTTCAAACATAAAAGTTCATTTACTTGTCCTCCATGAGTCATTTAAACGAAGACCACATACACCCCAAATTGTGTGACACTCATCAGCTCTGACATTAACCATGCGTACATCCGCAATCAACGAATTAACATAATGATTATGTCGAAGATGGTGATGGTTTTTTAAAATTTAATTTTATTAATTTTGTTCAATGACATTATTTGTCCATGCAGATCTAGCGTGCTCCTGTGCTCTGATTTTACAACGTCCATTCATTTTTTAAAAGTCTTCAGTCTTAGTCTTTATATTTGCAGTAAATATTTCTTGTTCCTGCATTCTCTAAATGTGTTGGAGCTACTCTTCCAAAACTTTGGCGCAGTTATTTCAAAAAAGCGCACTTCTGTGGACTTCTTTTTGTTGCTGATCATACGATGATCCATGTCATAATGTAGCCAGAAAAAGTCTGCTATCATGGTCAGACGGTCAGCCTATATGTTGGCTTGCTATGTGGTTCAATGGGACTGCTATCATGGTCAGCCTATAGCCTATATGTTGGCTTGCTATACGGTTCAATGGGACTGCTATCATGGTCAGCCTATAACAAAACCTATATGTTGGCCTGCTATGTGGTTCAATGGGACTGCTATCATGGTCAGCCTATAACATAACCTATATGTTGGCTTGCTATACGGTTCAATGTGCTTCGTGAGACTTACTATGTGTTTTGGTTAAATATCATCGAACAAACCCGTGTTACAAGTACTTACAAGTAATCTTTAAGGATAGTTCATATATTTCATGATAGAAGATGGCCCATGTATACTATAATAGAAGATGACCCATGTACACTGTGATAGAGAATGGCCAATGTATACTGTGATAGAGAATGGCCAATGTACACCGTGATAGAGAATGACCCATGTAGACTGAGAAAGAGAATGGCCCATGTATTTCATGTACACTATAATAGAAGATGGCCCATGTACACTGTGATAGAGAATGGCCCATGTACACTATAATAGAAGATGGCCCATGCACACTATAATAGAAGATGGCCCATGTAATTTGTGGCTAAAGGACGATCCCCATATTTCATGTTGTAAACTGGTACAAGAAGATAGTCCGTTTCTTTAATGTACTCGTACGGTACAGGATGTTGCCGGCCTGTTGTTTGTTTACCGAGGGTCTGGCCCACAGAATGTTTACCCATGGAAATTGGAAACCTGGAAATAAATATCAGTCCATGGCTGTCTCAGCTGGGCCCTACTTCCTCCCTCCCCGGCCATTTTGTTGCACCCTCCCGTCTTGCTGCTACCCACCCCGCACCCCACCCTCGGGTGGTTGGTGTCTTGATGGCATTGAGAGTAGAGGAGGGTGGTCCAAGAAGGAAATAATCTGTAGGCATGTAAAAGGTACAAGTGCAAGACAACGTGTCAAACCCCATCCTAGTCAGACCCCAGTGTCAAACCCCATCCTAGTCAGACCCCAGTGTCAAACCCCATCCTAGTCAGACCCTAGTGTCAAACCCCATCCTAGTCAGACCCTAGTGTCTAACCTCATCCTAGTCAGACCCCAGTGTCAAACCCCATCCTAGTCAGACCCCAGTGTCAAACCCCATCCTAGTCAGACCCTAGTGTCAAACCCCATCCTAGTCAGACCCTAGTGTCAAACCTCATCCTAGTCAGACCCCAGTGTCAAACCCCATCCTAGTCAGACCCCAGTGTCAAACCCCATCCTAGTCAGACCCCAGTGTCAAACCCCATCCTAGTCAGACCCCAGTGTCAAACCCCATCCTAGTCAGACCCTAGTGTCAAACCCCATCCTAGTCAGACCCTAGTGTCAAACCTCATCCTAGTCAGACCCCAGTGTCAAACCCCATCCTAGTCAGACCCCAGTGTCAAACCCCATCCTAGTCAGACCCCAGTGTCAAACCCCATCCTAGTCAGACCCCAGTGTCAAACCCCATCCTAGTCAGACCCCAGTGTCAAACCCCATCCTAGTCAAACCCCATCCTAGTCAGACCCCCAGTGTCAAACCCCATCCTAGTCAGACCCCAGTGTCAAACCCCATCCTAGTCAGACCCCAGTGTCAAACCCCATCCTAGTCAGACCCCAGTGTCAAACCCCATCCTAGTCAGACCCCAGTGTCAAACCCCATCCTAGTCAGACCCCAGTGTCAAACCCCATCCTAGTCAGACCCTAGTGTCAAACCCCATCCTAGTCAGACCCTAGTGTCTAACCTCATCCTAGTCAGACCCCAGTGTCAAACCCCATCCTAGTCAGACCCCAGTGTCAAACCCCATCCTAGTCAGACCCTAGTGTCAAACCCCATCCTAGTCAGACCCTAGTGTCAAACCTCATCCTAGTCAGACCCCAGTGTCAAACCCCATCCTAGTCAGACCCCAGTGTCAAACCCCATCCTAGTCAGACCCCAGTGTCAAACCCCATCCTAGTCAGACCCCAGTGTCAAACCCCATCCTAGTCAGACCCCAGTGTCAAACCCCATCCTAGTCAGACCCCAGTGTCAAACCCCATCCTAGTCAGACCCCAGTGTCAAACCCCATCCTAGTCAGACCCCAGTGTCAAACCCCATCCTAGTCAGACCCCAGTGTCAAACCCCATCCTAGTCAGACCCCAGTGTCAAACCCCATCCTAGTCAGACCCCAGTGTCAAACCCCATCCTAGTCAAACCCCATCCTAGTCAGACCCCCAGTGTCAAACCCCATCCTAGTCAGACCCCAGTGTCAAACCCCATCCTAGTCAGACCCCAGTGTCAAACCCCATCCTAGTCAGACCCCAGTGTCAAACCCCATCCTAGTCAGACCCCAGTGTCAAACCCCATCCTAGTCAGACCCCAGTGTCAAACCCCATCCTAGTCAGACCTCAGTGTCAAACCCCATCCTAGTCAGACCCCAGTGTCAAACCCCATCCTAGTCAGACCCCAGTGTCAAACCCCATCCTAGTCAGACCCCAGTGTCAAACCCCATCCTAGTCAGACCCCAGTGTCAAACCCCATCCTAGTCAGACCTCAGTGTCAAACCCCATCCTAGTCAGACCCTAGTGTCAAACCCCATCCTAGTCAGACCCCAGTGTCAAACCCCATCCTAGTCAGACCCCAGTGTCAAACCCCATCCTAGTCAGACCTCAGTGTCAAACCCCATCCTAGTCAGACCCCAGTGTCAAACCCCATCCTAGTCAGACCCCAGTGTCAAACCCCATCCTAGTCAGACCCTAGTTTTGAAGTTGTAATAGGTCAACGTTGAAGTTTTCTAGAGAGTCTAGAAGTCTGTTTATTTATTACCACGGAATACAATCATTGGGTGGTCTGTGACGGTCCGTTTGGTAAAGGTCTTCGGGATGGGAAGTAGTATGGGGGAATCATCCGGAATGGTTGTCCGTTACACAACTCCCACGACTCAATGCACTCACGCACATAAGCATATACACGCACACGCTTACACACACAGTAAGCTTGAGTGAAAGAAAAACAACTCTTAATGTTGATTAATGACCTCAGTCTGATGGGCAGGTTGATCAATGACCTCAGTCTGATGGGCAGGTTGATGAATGACCTCAGTCTGATGGGCAGGTTGATGAATGACCTCAGTCTGATGGGCAGGTTGATGAATGACCTCAGTCTGATGGGCAGGTTGATGAATGACCTCAGTCTGATGGGCAGGTTGATGAATGACCTCAGTCTGATGGGCAGGTTGATGAATGACCTCAGTCTGATGGGCAGGTTGATGAATGACCTCAGTCTGATGGGCAGGTTGATGAATGACCTCAGTCTGATGGGCAGGTTGATGAATGACCTCAGTCTGATGGGGCAGGTTGATTAATGACCTCAGTCTGATGGGCAGGTTGATGAATGACCTCAGTCTGATGGGCAGGTTGATGAATGACCTCAGTCTGATGGGCAGGTTGATGAATGACCTCAGTCTGATGGGGAAGGTTGATGAATGACCTCAGTCTGATGGGGAAGGTTGATGAATGACCTCAGTCTGATGGGCAGGTTGATGAATGACCTCAGTCTGATGGGCAGGTTGATGAATGACCTCAGTCTGATGGGGAAGGTTGATGAATGACCTCAGTCTGATGGGCAGGTTGATGAATGACCTCAGTCTGATGGGCAGGTTGATGAATGACCTCAGTCTGATGGGCAGGTTGATGAATGACCTCAGTCTGATGGGCAGGTTGATGAATGACCTCAGTCTGATGGGCAGGTTGATGAATGACCTCAGTCTGATGGGCAGGTTGATGAATGACCTCGGTCTGATGGGCAGGTTGATGAATGACCTCAGTCTGATGGGCAGGTTGATGAATGACCTCAGTCTGATGGGCAGGTTGATGAATGACCTCAGTCTGATGGGCAGGTTGATGAATGACCTCAGTCTGATGGGGAAGGTTGATGAATGACCTCAGTCTGATGGGCAGGTTGATGAATGACCTCAGTCTGATGGGGCAGGTTGATTAATGACCTCAGTCTGATGGGCAGGTTGATGAATGACCTCAGTCTGATGGGCAGGTTGATGAATGACCTCAGTCTGATGGGCAGGTTGATGAATGACCTCAGTCTGATGGGCAGGTTGATGATGTTATTAGTTATTATAGCAGACAATAAATTCGGCTTAAAGATAAGTGGAACAAAGTTTTTGTGTGTGTGAGTGTGTGAGAGTGAGTGTGTGTGAGAGTGAGTGTGTGTGAGAGTGAGTTTGTGTGAGAGTGAGTGTGTGTGAGAGTGTGTGTGTGTGAGTGAGTGTGTGTGAGTGAGTGTGTGTGAGTGAGTGTGTGTGAGAGTGAGTGTGTGTGAGTGAGTGTGTGTGAGTGAGTGTGTGTGAGACCGAGTGTGTGTGAGTGAGTGTGTGTGAGTGTGTGTGAGTGAGTGTGTGTGAGAGTGAATGTGTGAGAGTGAATGTGTGTGAGTGAGTGTGTGTGAGTGAGTGTGTGTGAGTGAGTGTGTGTGAGTGAGTGTATGTGAGAGTGAATGTATGTGAGTGAGTGTGTGTGAGTGAGTGTGTGTGAGTGAGTGTGTGTGTGAGTGAGTGTGTGTGAGTTAGTGTGTGCGTGTGAGTTAGTGTGTGCGTCTGAGTGTGTGTGTGAGTGAGTGTGTGTGTGAGTGAGTGTGTGTGAGTGAGTGTGTGTGAGTGAGTGTGTGTGTGAGTGAGTGAGTGAGTGAGTGAGTGAGTGAGTGAGTGTGTGTGAGTGTGTGTGTGAGTGAGTGTGTGTGTGTGTGTGAGTTAGTGTGTGTGTGAGTGAGTGTGTGTGTGAGTGAGTGTGTGGCGGGTGGGGATTACATGTTCAATAATTTATGTCCAATGATTGATGTCCAATGATTGATTGACGTGACCGCTTGTAAGCTCACACCAGGAGGCTGACCAGTCTTTTCTTATTTCTCCAGGTATCAAGTCGGAGCACGCCTCCATGTTGTGCTCCAACAACTCTTCTTCCACGTCATCTTCCAAAGACGCCGTTACCAATGGCAACGCATCCTCCAACCCCACCCACCCCCTGTACATCAACAAATGTTGCAAGTGGCCCAACTGTGAGGCCCACATAGAGGAATTTTCCGGCTTCATCAAGTAAGTTGCTCCCTTGTCCCACCACTTGTGTGTTCGTTCTTTCTGTTTGGACATTTTTTACAGTTTTCTTATGATAGTAAGGAATGGTCTTTAAAGGGGGGGGGGACTATATTCAGTGTATTTAGTTGACAATGTTTTTGTTTTATGTAACTGTCAAATGGCTCAACACGTTTCTTACACCATACACACATTGTCATCTACCATACACACATTGTCATCTACCATACACACATTGTCATCTACCATACACACATTGTCATCTACCATACACACATTGTCATCTACCATACACACATTGTCATCTACCATACACACATTGTCATCTACCATACACACATTGTCATCTACCATACACACTTTGTCATCTACCATACACACATTGTCATCTACCATACACACTTTGTCATCTACCATACACACATTGTCATCTACCATACACACTTTGTCATCTACCATACACACATTGTCATCTACCATACACACATTGTCATCTACCATACACACATTGTCATCTACCATACACACATTGTCATCTACCATACACACTTTGTCATCTACCATACACACATTGTCATCTACCATACACACTTTGTCATCTACCATACACACATTGTCATCTACCATACACACTTTGTCATCTACCATACACACATTGTCATCTACCATACACACTTTGTCATCTACCATACACACATTGTCATCTACCATACACACTTTGTCATCTACCATACACACTTTGTCATCTACCATACACACATTGTCATCTACCATACACACATTGTCATCTACCATACACACATTGTCATCTACCATACACACTTTGTCATCTACCATACACACATTGTCATCTACCATACACACTTTGTCATCTACCATACACACATTGTCATCTACCATACACACATTGTCATCTACCATACACACATTGTCATCTACCATACACACATTGTCATCTACCATACACACTTTGTCATCTACCATACACACATTGTCATCTACCATACACACATTGTCATCTACCATACACACATTGTCATCTACCATACACACATTGTCATCTACCATACACACATTGTCATCTACCATACACACATTGTCATCTACCATACACACATTGTCATCTACCATACACACTTTGTCATCTACCATACACACATTGTCATCTACCATACACACTTTGTCATCTACCATACACACATTGTCATCTACCATACACACTTTGTCATCTACCATACACACATTGTCATCTACCATACACACTTTGTCATCTACCATACACACATTGTCATCTACCATACACACTTTGTCATCTACCATACACACATTGTCATCTACCATACACACTTTGTCATCTACCATACACACATTGTCATCTACCATACACACATTGTCATCTACCATACACACATTGTCATCTACCATACACACTTTGTCATCTACCATACACACATTGTCATCTACCATACACACTTTGTCATCTACCATACACACATTGTCATCTACCATACACACTTTGTCATCTACCATACACACATTGTCATCTACCATACACACTTTGTCATCTACCATACACACATTGTCATCTACCATACACACTTTGTCATCTACCATACACACATTGTCATCTACCATACACACATTGTCATCTACCATACACACATTGTCATCTACCATACACACTTTGTCATCTACCATACACACATTGTCATCTACCATACACACTTTGTCATCTACCATACACACATTGTCATCTACCATACACACTTTGTCATCTACCATACACACATTGTCATCTACCATACACACATTGTCATCTACCATACACACATTGTCATCTACCATACACACATTGTCATCTACCATACACACATTGTCATCTACCATACACACTTTGTCATACACCATACACACTTTGTCATACACCATACACACATTGTCATCTACCATACACACATTGTCATCTACCATACACACATTGTCATCTACCATACACACTTTGTCATACACCATACACACATTGTCATCTACCATACACACATTGTCATCTACCATACACACTTTGTCATCTACCATACACACTTTGTCATACACCATACACACATTGTCATCTACCATACACACTTTGTCATCTACCATACACACTTTGTCATCTACCATACACACATTGTCATCTACCATACACACTTTGTCATCTACCATACACACTTTGTCATCTACCATACACACTTTGTCATCTACCATACACACATTGTCATCTACCATACACACTTTGTCATCTACCATACACACATTGTCATCTACCATACACACATTGTCATCTACCATACACACATTGTCATCTACCATACACACTTTGTCATCTACCATACACACATTGTAATCTACCATACACACTTTGTCATCTACCATACACACATTGTCATCTACCATACACACTTTGTCATCTACCATACACACATTGTCATCTACCATACACACTTTGTCATCTACCATACACACATTGTCATCTACCATACACACATTGTCATCTACCATACACACATTGTCATCTACCATACACACATTGTCATCTACCATACACACTTTGTCATACACCATACACACATTGTCATCTACCATACACACATTGTCATCTACCATACACACATTGTCATCTACCATACACACTTTGTCATACACCATACACACATTGTCATCTACCATACACACATTGTCATCTACCATACACACTTTGTCATCTACCATACACACTTTGTCATACACCATACACACATTGTCATCTACCATACACACTTTGTCATCTACCATACACACTTTGTCATCTACCATACACACTTTGTCATCTACCATACACACTTTGTCATCTACCATACACACATTGTCATCTACCATACACACTTTGTCATCTACCATACACACTTTGTCATCTACCATACACACTTTGTCATCTACCATACACACTTTGTCATCTACCATACACACATTGTCATCTACCATACACACATTGTCATCTACCATACACACTTTGTCATCTACCATACACACTTTGTCATCTACCATACACACTTTGTCATCTACCATACACACTTTGTCATCCACCATACACACTTTGTCATCCACCATACACACTTTGTCATCCACCATACACACTTTGTCATCTACCATACACACTTTGTCATCTACCATACACACTTTGTCATCCACCATACACACTTTGTCATCTACCATACACACACCGATTGCAGTCCCACCCCACTTATATGCCAAACACACACCACACACACACACACAGTATACTTCCATATACAGTATACTTCCATATACAGTATACTTCCATACACAGTATACTTCCATACACAGTATACTTCCATACACAGTATACTTCCATACACAGTATACTTCCATACACAGTATACTTCCATACACAGTATACTTCCATACACAGTATACTTCCATACACAGTATACTTCCATACACAGTATACTTCCATACACAGTATACTTCCATACACAGTATACTTCCATATACAGTATACTTCCATATACAGTATTCTTCCATATACAGTATACTTCCATATACAGTATACTTCCATATACAGTATACTTCCATACACAGTATACTTCCATATACAGTATACTTCCATATACAGTATACTTACATATACAGTACTGTTAAAAGCTTGTTACGATAGGCGCACTCCACGCACTACATGGAATGAATTTCAATTTTGTTTTAAGTTTTAACACAACTTTTCAAGTTTCCTTGGTTACAAAACAATGTTTTTAATTTTAAAGAACTGATGGAATAAGAGGTTTATTTATACTTTTTATTTACACCAAATGTAACTCTTTAACTTGACTATTGAAGAGTTAATGAAGATGAAGACCTGACAGTATATTTGACAGTGTCCATAAGTCGGACGTCCGAACATGTTGAGTATGTAGACGGACGTCCGAACATGTTGAGTATGTAGACGGACGTCCGAACATGTTGAGTATGTAGACGGACGTCCGAACATGTTGAGTATGTAGACGGACGTCCGAACATGTTGAGTATGAAGACGGACGTCCGAACATGTTGAGTATGTAGACGGACGTCCGAACATGTTGAGTATGAAGACGGACGTCCGAACATGTTGAGTATGAAGACGTTAAGTCTGTGGACGTGTTGTGGCCCTGCTGGTCGGCCTGGACTGGTCAACGTTAGCAATGGACGAGACACGCACCCAGTGAGGGGGAGAGCAATTATGAGACAATAAATAAATAAATAAGCGGCTGGACATTCGGTGTGAAAGCCTCTTAAGTCTGGTCAACCAGGGGTTGTTTACTTTGGTCAGCTGAGCCCTGACCAATCAATATTTTGGACTGTGCTAGAAATAACTGCCAGGGAGGCGGGTAAGAATATAGGGATGGGGTGGGGTGAATTTGAGAGTTTGTCATCATTAAACAAAGGATATTTGGATGACGTTGTTAGGGTGGTGTGTTGTGTGTGTTGGCGCGAGTTAATATTACTTCGATATGGGCCGGGGAGCATGGTTTTTTTTGGGGTTAGACTAGTTAGAGGTTGCTGATATGCAGGCTGAATCTGTATTTTACAGATACTGGAAAAAAAGGGGGGGTCTAATTATGTTAAAGACCCCACTCAAATATTGAGTAACATTTAATGACTGTGATATTCTGTATCAAACGCGAACTTAACGTGTCATAGAAAGCTATGACTGATAAGATAGTATGTGCGGCTATCAACAATTATCCGTAGTTTCTGTCAATGGAGAATCTTTTATAATAACGATAATAAGTTTAAATTATGCGCTGTTTACTCTGATGGCTTAAATGTAACATTGTGTTCAATAGATTGGTCCATTATCACCTTACAGAACTTCTGTTCAATAGATTGGTCCATTATCACCTTACAGAACTTCTGTTCAATAGATTGGTCCATTATCACCTTACAGAACTTCTGTTCAATAGATTGGTCCATTATCACCCTGTTCAATAGATTGGTCCATTATCACCTTACAGAACTTCTGTTCAATAGATTGGTCCATTATCACCTTACAGAACTTCTGTTCAATAGATTGGTCCATTATCACCTTACAGAACTTCTGTTCAATAGATTGGTCCATTATCACCTTACAAAACTTCTGTTCAATAGATTGGTCCATTATCACCTTACAAAACTTCTGTTCAATAGATTGGTCCATTATCACCTTACAAAACTTCTGTTCAATAGATTGGTCCATTATCACCTTACAAAACTTCTGTTCAATAGATTGGTCCATTATCACCTTACAAAACTTCTGTTCAATAGATTGGTCCATTATCACCTTACAAAACTTCTGTTCAATAGATTGGTCCATTATCACCTTACAAAACTTCTGTTCAATAGATTGGTCCATTATCACCTTACAAAACTTCTGTTCAATAGATTGGTCCATTATCACCTTACAAAACTTCTGTTCAATAGATTGGTCCATTATCACCTTACAAAACTTCTGTTCAATAGATTGGTCCATTATCACCTTACAAAACTTCTGTTCAATAGATTGGTCCATTATCACCTTACAGAACTTCTGTTCAATAGATTGGTCCATTATCACCTTACAGAACTTCTGTTCAATAGATTGGTCCATTATCACCTTACAGAACTTCTGTTCAATAGATTGGTCCATTATCACCTTACAAAACTTCTGTTCAATAGATTGGTCCATTATCACCTTACAAAACTTCTGTTCAATAGATTGGTCCATTATCACCTTACAAAACTTCTGTTCAATAGATTGGTCCATTATCACCTTACAAAACTTCTGTTCAATAGATTGGTCCATTATCACCTTACAAAACTTCTGTTCAATAGATTGGTCCATTATCACCTTACAAAACTTCTGTTCAATAGATTGGTCCATTATCACCTTACAAAACTTCTGTTCAATAGATTGGTCCATTATCACCTTACAAAACTTCTGTTCAATAGATTGGTCCATTATCACCTTACAGAACTTCTGTTCAATAGATTGGTCCATTATCACCTTACAAAACTTCTGTTTAATAGATTGGTCCATTATCACCTTACAAAACTTCTGTTCAATAGATTGGTCCATTATCACCTTACAAAACTTCTGTTCAATAGATTGGTCCATTATCACCTTACAAAACTTCTGTTCAATAGATTGGTCCATTATCACCTTACAAAACTTCTGTTCAATAGATTGGTCCATTATCACCTTACAAAACTTCTGTTCAATAGATTGGTCCATTATCACCTTACAAAACTTCTGTTCAATAGATTGGTCCATTATCACCTTACAGAACTTCTGTTCAATAGATTGGTCCATTATCACCTTACAGAACTTCTGTTCAATAGATTGGTCCATTATCACCTTACAGAACTTCTGTTCAATAGATTGGTCCATTATCACCTTACAGAACTTCTGTTCAATAGATTGGTCCATTATCACCTTACAAAACTTCTGTTCAATAGATTGGTCCATTATCACCTTACAAAACTTCTGTTCAATAGATTGGTCCATTATCACCTTACAAAACTTCTGTTCAATAGATTGGTCCATTATCACCTTACAAAACTTCTGTTCAATAGATTGGTCCATTATCACCTTACAAAACTTCTGTTCAATAGATTGGTCCATTATCACCTTACAAAACTTCTGTTCAATAGATTGGTCCATTATCACCTTACAAAACTTCTGTTCAATAGATTGGTCCATTATCACCTTACAAAACTTCTGTTCAATAGATTGGTCCATTATCACCTTACAAAACTTCTGTTCAATAGATTGGTCCATTATCACCTTACAGAACTTCTGTTCAATAGATTGGTCCATTATCACCTTACAGAACTTCTGTTCAATAGATTGGTCCATTATCACCTTACAGAACTTCTGTTCAATAGATTAGCCTAACATCAAGTTACCAACCCAGTGTTCAATAGAGTGGACTTTGTGTTCAGCCATGTATTTGATAACACAGTGGTCTCACTCCCTGGTTACCCTTTTTTTCCCCCTATCCAACTGACCGCCCTGTAACTGCTGGTAATATCCTGAAAGTGCCGTTCTGATTACCCTTACGTGCTGTCACTGTCAACTGGAGGTCAGTGGTATGAAAAGCCCCTTCCTCAACGTCCTTGACCCTTGTAAAGTTCACCAAACACATCAATATCGATTGTGTTGTTGTTGTGAACATCCGGGCCTCTCCTGCCAGCACAATATCCATCAACTTGTTTATAATTCAAGTTTGTGTTTTGTTTTTGTAACACGTGACCTCAATTAATAAGCTGCGCCTTTTATGGCTGATTTTCAAATAAAATCTTCTTCTACTGCTCTTTGTCCAGTCTGTTAATTCAGTCTTTAGAGATTATTATTATTTATTCGAAAATTTGACCTCGTGGTGGTCATTAAATTTATGTGGAGCCGAAATCTCGAGTGTTACCAGGCAATAATTCATGAGTCTTATGGTCAGAATGTTTGTTGTTCCACTACATAGCTGCCTTGACTTTTGTTACTATCATAGTACAGCGTTTCTTGGAGCCCTCTGGGGCACACTTGGGGATTGCACCATGTGCGCCAAAATGGCAGAACGCGGGTAACAGCATTGAGTGTAGGGTGGAAGGGCGGTGGAATGTCCTCTCGGGACCCGTCCTGGCCTTGACAGCGACCTGGACCAATCAAACCCGCAGGGCCCAGTCAGGGGTAAACAAGAGTTGACCGTTTGGCCACTGGTCAGCAGTTCGGACTAGCTGAGGGAATCAATACTGTTGACAGATCTGGAGCTGTGTGTCAGCTGGTGTGTTCGTCAGTCCAGTACCAGTGTATAAGGGGCCCTATCCGAATAATCAGTCAAACATTGGTCGACTGACTCACGCAGTATTATGAATATGTGGTCAGAGTACAATACAATTGCCCCCTCCCCACCCGTTCTTTTTTCTCAAGAAATTATCACTATCACAAATACAATATTCATGGAATTATAAACCTAACAGCCACCCATTGGACTCTTTCGAAAATGATATTTTGAAGAAGAAAACATGGTAATCAGAAACATTAGATGCAGCCATTTAGAAAAGTGAATGTTTTAGTGAAGTTAGCTCCGTCACTTAATTAACTCGGACCTCAATGTTTTAGTGAAGATAGCTCCGTCACTTAATTAACTCGGACCTCAATGTTTTAGTGAAGATAGCTCCGTCACTTAATTAACTCGGACCTCAATGTTTTAGTGAAGATAGCTCCGTCACTTAATTAACTCGGACCTCAATGTTTTAGTGAAGATAGCTCCGTCACTTAATTAACTCGGACCTCAATGTTTTAGTGAAGATAGCTCCGTCACTTAATTAACTCGGACCTCAATGTTTTAGTGAAGATAGCTCCGTCACTTAATTAACTCGGACCTCAATGTTTTAGTGAAGATAGCTCCGTCACTTAATTAACTCGGACCTCAATGTTTTAGTGAAGATAGCTCCGTCACTTAATTAACTCGGACCTCAATGTTTTAGTGAAGATAGCTCCGTCACTTAATTAACTCGGACCTCAATGTTTTAGTGAAGATAGCTCCGTCACTTAATTAACTCGGACCTCAATGTTTTAGTGAAGATAGCTCCGTCACTTAATTAACTCGGACCTCAATGTTTTAGTGAAGATAGCTCCGTCACTTAATTAACTCGGACCTTAATGTTTTAGTGAAGATAGCTCCGTCACTTAATTAACTCGGACCTCAATGTTTTAGTGAAGATAGCTCCGTCACTTAATTAACTCGGACCTCAATGTTTTAGTGAAGATTGCTCCGTCACTTAATTAACTCGGACCTCAATGTTTTAGTGAAGATAGCTCCGTCACTTAATTAACTCGGACCTCAATGTTTTAGTGAAGATAGCTCCGTCACTTAATTAACTCGGACCTCAATGTTTTAGTGAAGATAGCTCCGTCACTTAATTAACTCGGACCTCAATGTTTTAGTGAAGATAGCTCCGTCACTTAATTAACTCGGACCTCAAATAATCAACACGGTGCAATTATTGTGTAAACGGCTTAATATTAGTCACAAAAACATTAATCCCTTAAAAAGAGTCTCAAAGAAAATGTCTTGATAAATTATAGGGAAATCCAATAACTGGGCCCCGCCCCTCAAATAGCTTTGTTGTTGTTTACTTCACCTGAAACAGGGCAGACGTCGGGGAACGTAAACAAGCCAGACTTGGCGGCGTTTGCAGACAACATTAACAGCCGGAAATCTGGGTATTGGCCCAGGTTATTTCTTTTTTCTTTTTTTTTGTCTTTTCTTAAAATAATTGTGAGGTTCTGTATTAGGAATCAGGAATCCAATGAACGATCAAATAATGGCTGAGACATTAAAGTAAAAGAACTGTGAGGTTATGTATTAGGAATCGAATGAATGATGAAATAGTTGCTGACACATAAAAGAATTGTGAGGTTATGTATAAGGAATCCAATGAACTATCAAACGGTGGCTGAATCATAAAAGAATTTAAATGAGTTCAAAAAACTTTGGTTATTTCGATAATGAGCTGTGGTTTGTTACTTGCCGTATGGAATGGAAAAGTCAGACTATCCTTCACTTTTTTAGGATGGTCTGCCGTCAATCATGGTTTACAAGTGGAACTGTGTAGAGCTAAATTGAGTGATTTCTTCCAAAAACGTGTGAAAAAAATAAGTCAAGATTGTTGTCCGAATTGTAAACATTTTTAAAAAAATTTAATCGCCTGAAATGCCTGTCAGAATTTCCTTCAGAATTTCCTTCAAATGACGGACAGAAACTAACATTCGTAGGACCCACACTAGGAACAGATGAATTAATTATCAGAAAAGCCTCCTCCATTTTCATAACTTTTATAATTTCCTTTGATCTATTCCCATATTCTGTTTTATTACGTGTTATTTATGCCCCTCACCCGACCATAAAGCACTCGCATCGACCTCACTGTTTGCTGCTCCACCGACTCGTGCGGTATTGCTAGTGGTTCACTCCATACAAGACCACACTTGTAGTAAATCTGACCTTACGTTGCTGTAAACATTTTAGCTTTTCTCCCTTTTCAGTAGCATTAAAATTATCTTCCTATAGTTGGACAGTTTTTAAATATATTGTACGTCATTTCAACCGTTTGTTGATCTCTCTGTCTACTGTCTTTGAGAGTACTTTAATAATTTGTCAATAAATGCCTGCTTTGAATATTAAGGACCATCATTTAAAGACCTGCAACCTCCATATTGAAAGGCTTTACCTTTCTTGGATTACCTTGCTTTTTTTATTGTTCCCTCACTTGTTGACCAAACGAGGATCTCATCACTTGAAATGAATAGACAGCGATACTCTCCACCCTTTGCATTATTCATTCCTTTGTCTACTGTCGGCTGCTAGAACGCCGTAGATCAGTGCTTCTCAATCTTTTTAGTATGGCGGACCGGCGCGAATTTTGCCACTACACCAGGGACCGCTGTACTATTTTCCATGTATTGACGTGGTAGCGAAATGTAATTTATTTTATTTGTTTCATTGTATGTGCTTATTGCCGAAAATTTGACATATTATATATGGTTAGTATTAATAGATGAAAATAGAGGATTATACTTAGACTTAGATTGTTCGGTCCTTTCTTGATAATTTCAGCGGACCGGCGACGGATGGCCCAGGTACTGGCACCGGTCCGGCGACCACCACTTTGAGAAGCACTGCTGTAGATCACATGTTATGTGTTATTACCCAATCAAGTGTTTTGTATTGAGGGCGTTGTCCGGCTTTGGTGTTAATGTTTCTGTCCCATAGTGTTATTAAACTTATTTCAGACGATTGATTTCAAAGGCTATTAATATCCAGGTTCCAAAATTGTACAAAATTAATAAAACATAATCATCAATTTTAACTGTAACGATGCTTGTATCTCAATGCTCACATTTTGGCTTAAGTTAAACTCTAGCTTTAAGTTTGTGGTGTCAACACCTAGTCAGAGACTTTGAAATCATATAATGACTCACATTTTGGCTTAAGTTAAACTCTAGCATTAAGTTTGTGGTGTCAAACCTAGTCAGAGACTTTGAAATCATTTAATGACTCACATTTTGGCTTAAGTTAAACTCTAGCATTAAGTTTGTGGTGTCAACACCTAGTCAGAGACTTTGAAATCATATAATGACTCACATTTTGGCTTAAGTTAAACTCTAGCATTAAGTTTGTGGTGTCAAACCTAGTCAGAGACTTTGAAATCATGTAATGACTCACATTTTGGCTTAAGTTAAACTCTAGCATTAAGTCTGTGGTGTCAACACCTAGTCCCAGACTTTGAAATCATGTAATGACTCACATTTTGGCTTAAGTTAAACTCTAGCTTTAAGTCTGTGGTGTCAACACCTAGTCACAGACTTTGAAATCATGTAATGACTCACATTTTGGCTTAAGTTAAACTCTAGCATTAAGTCTGTGGTGTCAACACCTAGTCACAGACTTTGAAATCATGTAATGACTCACATTTTGGCTTAAGTTAAACTCTAGCTTTAAGTCTGTGGTGTCAACACCTAGTCACAGACTTTGAAATCATGTAATGACTCACATTTTGGCTTAAGTTAAACTCTAGCTTTAAGTCTGTGGTGTCAACACCTAGTCACAGACTTTGAAATCATGTAATGACTCACATTTTGGCTTAAGTTAAACTCTAGCTTTAAGTCTGTGGTGTCAACACCTAGTCACAGACTTTGAAATCATGTAATGACTGACATTTTGGCTTAAGTTAAACTCTAGCATTAAGTCTGTGGTGTCAACACCTAGTCACAGACTTTGAAATCATGTAATGACTCACATTTTGGCTTAAGTTAAACTCTAGCTTTAAGTCTGTGGTGTCAACACCTAGTCACAGACTTTGAAATCATGTAATGACTCACATTTTGGCTTAAGTTAAACTCTAGCATTAAGTCTGTGGTGTCAACACCTAGTCACAGACTTTGAAATCATGTAATGACTCACATTTTGGCTTAAGTTAAACTCTAGCATTAAGTCTGTGGTGTCAACACCTAGTCAGAGACTTTGAAATCATGTAATGACTCACATTTTGGCTTAAGTTAAACTCTAGCATTAAGTCTGTGGTGTCAACACCTAGTCACAGACTTTGAAATCATGTAATGACTCACATTTTGGCTTAAGTTAAACTCTAGCATTAAGTCTGTGGTGTCAACACCTAGTCACAGACTTTGAAATCATGTAATGACTCACATTTTGGCTTAAGTTAAACTCTAGCATTAAGTCTGTGGTGTCAACACCTAGTCCCAGACTTTGAAATCATGTAATGACTCACATTTTGGCTTAAGTTAAACTCTAGCATTAAGTCTGTGGTGTCAACACCTAGTCAGAGACTTTGAAATCATGTAATGACTCACATTTTGGCTTAAGTTAAACTCTAGCATTAAGTCTGTGGTGTCAACACCTAGTCACAGACTTTGAAATCATGTAATGACTCACATTTTGGCTTAAGTTAAACTCTAGCATTAAGTCTGTGGTGTCAACACCTAGTCACAGACTTTGAAATCATGTAATGACTCACATTTTGGCTTAAGTTAAACTCTAGCATTAAGTCTGTGGTGTCAACACCTAGTCACAGACTTTGAAATCATGTAATGACTCACATTTTGGCTTAAGTTAAACTCTAGCATTAAGTCTGTGGTGTCAACACCTAGTCCCAGACTTTGAAATCATGTAATGACTCACATTTTGGCTTAAGTTAAACTCTAGCATTAAGTCTGTGGTGTCAACACCTAGTCCCAGACTTTGAAATCATATAATGACTTACATTTTGGCTTAAGTTAAACTCTAGCATTAAGTCTGTGGTGTCAACACCTAGTCCCAGACTTTGAAATCATATAATGACTTACATTTTGGCTTAAGTTAAACTCTAGCATTAAGTCTGTGGTGTCAACACCTAGTCCCAGACTTTGAAATCATAAAATGACTTACATTTTGGCTTAAGTTAAACTCTAGCATTAAGTCTGTGGTGTCAACACCTAATCCCAGACTTTGAAATCATATAATGACTTACATTTTGGCTTAAGTTAAACTCTAGCATTAAGTCTGTGGTGTCAACACCTAGTCACAGACTTTGAAATCATATAATGACCCACTTAATGAAAGGCTTTACCGAAAAAGCACATGTCTTAAATTCATGTTTGATGAATTGCTTGAATGTCCTTCTCCCAGTCACGTAGTAATTGTACTTTAAAAACCAAATTACACAGTACACTTACTCCACTAACCTAAATCACCAACAAACTCACACATATGTTAAACCCCATGCACCATCATAACAAGACCAAACCCATCAGCAATGGTTCAATCCACTCTTTACACTTTACGCCCATAATTGACTGCACCAGATGCTGTTTATTTGTGGTTTCCATCCATTCTCTGAACCCTGTCAAACTATTGTTTCCCCAGGATCATGTGTTGCTTTATCTTCTTGGCTTAAGGTGCAATGACATATATCATGATTGAAAAATGTCAAAGTAAACAGTATACGCGGATGTCCTGTAATGTTTTACCCGCCAGTGTGGATGCAGTTGTTTATTGTCAATATTGCAATACAGACGTTTTTACCAGTGAGAAAATAACGTAACGTTGTTCTTGTTGGACATAAGAGGGTGTTGATAATTGCTGTAAGACTAGGGGTTGTAGGGCGCCTATGGCGCCCACTTTTTTCAAAAGCCCAAGTAACTTATCCTTCTCTGATAAATGCGAAATATTAAACATCCTGAAATGTACACAATGTATTTTATAATTGACATCATATAATATTTTACGGCGAGAAACACCACACGCTCTGTTAATCTCGAAACCAAAATGATTATGATTTTACGTCTATATTTTCAATTTTTAAAAAAAAATGCTTACTATGAATGATAATTTTCTTTTTTACCTGCTATGGACTGTTGTTCAATGTCCTTCAGCGTTACGGATACAGACAGTGAGTGACTTGGGCTTTGATATTGTTAATGTTGCGGGACAATAATTCTAGTTAGAGAGAAAAAATAGAGGAGGAAATTTTGTTAAAAGTGAAAATTTGATGAATGCAGTAAATAAAACTGTAAGGGTTGAGGGGGTCAAATCTTTGGAACTGTGAGGTCAATTCAGAGGGTCAATTTTTAATAAACATCTGTGTGCACACCTGACAATGGCCCTGAACAAAAGTGAATCTATGGAAACATGGGGAAATCTCAATGTCTTTTGTTTAATGATTATCATATCCATCTTTCAAGTGGCAAGCATTTTGAGTTGGTGGGAGGGGGGGGGGTAGATGTATGTCCTGTACATGTATCAAGGTCATGGTCTTGAACTGTATTTCTGACATTGATCCATCACATAAGTATTTATTTAAACATACGTCATCTTCATCTACTACCAAATTATAATATATTACAAGATAAAATTGTTTACATAAAAATATACAGCCCTCTCCTCACCCACCATCAGTTTAGGAAGTAGTTACACATTAACACATCATTTCATCGGCGTGTATATAAATTATATTTATGTATATCTACATTTCCGGTGTGTAACCTTATTTGATTATCCCCCCCCCCACACACACACACTTTACTATCTAGGAATGCCAATAAATTCACAATCTATGCTGTGGCGTGTCTTGTGCTGTGGCGTGTCTTGTGCTGTGGCGTGTCTTGTGCTGTGGCGTGTCTTGTGCTGTGGCGTGTCTTGTGCTGCCTGGGGGGCAACATTCATAAATCGCATCGCACCTCTCTCGCATAAATAAAAGCACCTCCGGTACGGATACAACCAATGTTCCCTTTAAGCTGCGCAGCCGCGCAGATATCTGACCGACGCCGCGCAGCAGTTTAGAATTTCCGCGCAGCAAATTTGGTAAAATATTGCACAAAAAATGGATGCTGTGCAACTTTGCACACGAGTTTTTATGCTTTGCACACGGATCAAAGAACCTTGATGGAACATTGTTAACATTACGTCATCTCTTTTCATTGTGCCGGTAACAACCCACCCCAACATTACGTCATCTCTTGTCATTGTGCTGGTAACAACCCACCCCAACATTATGTCATCTCTTGTCATTGTGCTGGTAACAACCCACCCCAACATTACGTCATCTCTTGTCATTGTGATGGTAACATCCCACCCCAACATTACGTCATCTCTTGTCATTGTGCTGGTAACAACCCACCCCAACATTACGTCATCTCTTGTCATTGTGATGGTAACAACCCACCCCAACATTACGTCATCTCTTGTCATTGTGATGGTAACAACCCACCCCAACATTACGTCATCTCTTGTCATTGTGATTGTAACAACCCACCCCAACATTACGTCATCTCTTGTCATTGTGATGGTAACAACCCACCCCAACATTACGTCATCTCTTGTCATTGTGATGATAACAACTCACCCGAACATTACGTCATCTCTTGTCATTGTGATGGTAACAACCCACCCCAACATTACGTCATCTCTTGTCATTGTGATGGTAACAACCCACCCGAACATTACGTCATCTCTTGTCATTGTGATGGTAACAACCCACCCGAACATTACGTCATCTCTTGTCATTGTGATGGTAACAACCCACCCCAACATTACGTCATCTCTTGTCATTGTGATGGTAACAACCCACCCGAACATTACGTCATCTCTTGTCATTGTGATTGTAACAACCCACCCCAACATTACGTCATCTCTTGTCATTGTGATTGTAACAACCCACCCCAACATTACGTCATCTCTTGTCATTGTGCTGGTAACAACCCACCCCAACATTACGTCATCTCTTGTCATTGTGCTGGTAACAACCCACCCCAACATTACGTCATCTCTTGTCATTGTGATGGTAACAACCCACCCCAACATTACGTCATCTCTTGTCATTGTGATGGTAACAACCCACCCCAACATTACGTCATCTCTTGTCATTGTGCTGGTAACAACCCACCCCAACATTACGTCATCTCTTGTCATTGTGCTGGTAACAACCCACCCCAACATTACGTCATCTCTTGTCATTGTGCTGGTAACAACCCACCCCAACATTACGTCATCTCTGGTCATTGTGATGTCACACCCCTTTGAACATGCACTGTAACACTCAAGTACATATACTTTAACAGTTCATTCGTATTGCGTGCTGAATTTTTTAAAAATTTAATCCATTTCAAACATGAAGTCTGTAATATATTCTGAGTTTAAAATATCGAGATATAAACATTACCCCCTCACACTTCTTTCTTCTTATAATACATAAACTTTTTTGTCTTTGTCCTTCGCCATTCAAATGTAAAATAGTATAAGTCAAATACATTATCCACACATTAATTTTCAATAATCAAATAACAGCATTAAATCAAATTTAAGTTTTTCTAATCCCGTGTGCATGTTTTATCAACACTGTTCATTTATACATCTGCAACAATGTTTATTTGTAAATATAGGGATCAAGTTTTGTATTGTTTTTTTCTTTGCTTCCAACAGGCATCTCAATACAGAACATCAGCTAGATGACCGGAGTACTGCCCAGTCCAGGGTACAGAGCGAGGTGGTCAGTTCTTTAGAAGCTCAGGTACGTGTCATTGTTTTGTGTTGTGGTCTAGGGCAGTGCTACTCAAAGCGGTGGGCCGCGGGCCGGTGCCGGTTATCAAGAAAGGTCATGACAATATAACTATAATCCTCCGTTTGCAACCATTAATACTAATCGTGTATATAAATGTCAATTTGTTTTGGGGGCAATAAGTACATAAAATAAAACAAGTAAAACTACATGGGCCACCACGTCAGTACAGGTCAAATAATGCACCGCTCCCTGTAGCAATGGAAAATTCCTGCCGGTCCGCCATACTAAAACTAAGTAAAACATACTAAAAATTTTGAAAAGCACTGGTCTATGGGGCACTCTAGGGCAGTGGCGGCGAAACTTTTTGGGGCAACGTGCCCAAACTTCAACAAAAACCCACTTATTTATACAGCAAAGTTCCAACACTTCGATGAAACCCGAAAATTTGGGTTTAGCTGCGCTGGTTTGTTTATGAACTAGTATTTCCGTCGCGTGCCGACTGATAAGGATCTGCGTGCCGACTGTGGCACGCGTGGCATAGGTTCGCCATCACTGCTCTCGGGTGTTATTTGAAAGTGGAATGAGTATTTTGAGTCTAAGGAGCAGAGTATTGTGAGCAATATATTTAATAGATAAATGCAGGGCTAGTTCGGTGGCACGCCATAGGGTGAAGGTGGGCGCCCCCTAGTTCGGTGGCACGCCATAGGGTGAAGGTGGGCGCCCCCTAGTTCGGTGGCACGCCATAGGGTGAAGGTGGGCGCCCCCTAGTTCGGTGGCACGCCATATGGTGAAGGTGGGCGCCCCCTAGTTCGGTGGCTCGCCATAGGGTGAAGGTGGGCGCCCCCTAGTTCGGTGGCACGCCATAGGGTGAAGGTGGGCGCCCCCTAGTTCGGTGGCACGCCATAGGGTGAAGGTGGGCGCCCCCTAGTTCGGTGGCACGCCATAGGGTGAAGGTGGGCGCCCCCTATTTCGGTGGCACGCCATAGGGTGAATGTGGGCGCCCCCTAGTTCGGTGGCACGCCATAGGGTGAAGGTGCCCCGCCCCCCCCCCACCCCCCCAAATCCTCGCGGAATAATTTTTAAGGCTTTGGTGCCAGTATTTCTTAAATTTGATTATGTTTTGCGGGGAGCAATTTCGCGACTTCCCCCCCCCCTGCCCCTGGCATAAGTCAAGCTGCCCCGGTGCCCATGTTAACACATAGAAATACAACAGGGAGTCTCAAATGAACTTAATTAGCCACTCATATTCTTTCTTGTCTTCTCGGGTTTGTTTGCCATCATTCGATACTTATTTGTTTCATGTCCTTTCTCTTTAGACTTTGGGGTAATCCATGCACTTGATTGTCTCATATTGTTAAAGAGCTTTTTGCACCCTTGCCCAATGTTAGCATTGTTTTCCTGTTTATTGTCATCTGTCATGATGTTGTGAAAACTTTAACTGTGACAGCCGTGTTCTTGTGACAGGGAAACAGTTGTATTTTTTTTCCCAAAACGGGAACCGTTGCCCGTTTGTCATTTATTAGACCCACTTGAGCAGGCGCGAGCTCATCAAGGAAGGTCACTCTAAAAATAAGATGGCAAACAATGTGGTCAAGGTGAGATAATTTGGCGGCTACAGATTTACCTCCAAGGGCGGATCACCAGGGGCGTGTAAAGGATCTGAGTCAGCGCTAGTTAGATGTAAAGAATTATTTTGATGAAGAGAAACATGAATTGTGTTATTTTTTCCTTCCACACATTAGGCATCCATTGCAAATGTAAAAAAATATAATAAATACAGCTTGAGGGGGTCATGGAATTTATTTGTACTTTTTCCGTTAAACAAAAGTTTATACACTCGTTTTTATCATCTGCTGTTCGTTTCCGCAGTGTTTAAAGAGGTCAAATGTAATGGACAATGTCTTAGTTGGTGATCTTATCAAGTTCCAAAACTGGATTCGCCCCTGTGTAGATCTGGCTGCATCCCCCACCCCTCCCAACTATTCATGGCCATTTACCTTTTTTGCGCTTTCTGATCGCGTCTCACAACTACGCATGATTCCCCTTAAACCGGACGTCCAATAATTTGGACAAATAATAACAAGAGCTAAACTATAGCCGTGTCTTTAGAACAGCGTCTTCGTTTGATGTGGCAGTTATGGCTATCCCGTGTCTCTCTTGCAAGGGCTGATGTGTACATTAATATCTTGTCTACAGATGTGCTGAGCCAGCAATGGCCACGAAGCGCCCCCTATAGCTTGGCAGTTTGAGCAATAAAAGAGTTGTCATCCCTTTTGAGGATTCGTTTCCTTGTTGTTGTTTTTTACAGCTGTTTCGTGTGAAATAAAATTTCCGCATAAATTTAAGGCTTAACTACAGTTTTGCGTATTAGCATCTAACATCGGAAAGTACTTGTAGCGAGTTCGTCCTAACTTAAGTTATGTCATGATTATCATCATATATATATTTACGCTCAATTATCGCTGACTGCTCAATCCTAACGCTAAAGGACATCACTATGCTTTTTTAAAAATTGAAAATATAGACTTAAAAATTTTACGTTTCAAGTTTTGAAGGAAGGATGGATGGATACAACATACAAACATTGTGACTTAAATAAAAGCGTGTAAAATCATAATAATTTTGGTTTCCAGATTAACATTAACCAAACTACGCACGAACCTATGACGTCAGCATTTGTGTTGTAAACAGTGCTGACTGGCTCAAAGAGATATTTTTTGGTGCAGTAATTTGGTGCGCTGCTTTCTAAAAGTAGTTAAAAAATCGTGTGGTGATTAGCACTGAAAAATTTTTTTTATAAATACTTGGTGTACATTTCAGGAATATTTAGTATTAATCATACAAAGGAAGGATAAGTTACTTGGGCCCTTGTAAAAAAAAAGTTGGCGCCGTAGGGGGCCTACAACCCCTATTATAAAATACTTTTTGTACATTTCAGAAAGTTTAATATTACGTATTTATCATACAAGGACAAGTTAGTTGATCTTTTGAAAAAGGTGGGCGCCGCAGCACAACCTAGTTGAAAATAAAAAAAGTGGGCGCCGCAGCACAACCTAATTGAAAATAAAAAAGTGGGCTGGGCGCCGCAGCACAACCTAGTTGAAAATAAAAAAGTGGGCGCCGCAGCACAACCTAGTTGAAAATAAAAAAAGTGGGCGCCGCAGCACAACCTAGTTGAAAATAAAAAGCTTCATTCCATAATCCCATGAGTAATTCAAGGCCGAACCGTTAAAAATGATGTTTTTATTATGAGAAATACGGTAACTCCTACTAAAAGTTCTGCTTGGTTTTAGGAATTATTATTTGTATTTTAATGAATAAAGACTGAAAGAAATTGATGGACTTGAATATTTTAAGCGGTCTTTTCATTAATTAATTTATTGTGTTCATTAATGCATCGATCTTGTTAAGCAATAGACCTGGCATTGCTCAACAGTACTGAGTTTTCTCCCCCTCTTTAAAAAAAAACAATGTTTACTGTAGTGACGCATGCGACTGTCATGATTACCGTTCCTGTTAAATCATCGGTGACTTGTACGCTGACAACATTTACCTGTATGACGTCTCACAGACTTGTTTCCTTAATAAACTGCTGACGTGAGGTCAAGAAAGATGGCTTCCTTGGACGGGAGTGTCACGTGGTGGTGCTGGTATAAAGATGACAGGACTTTCACTTGGTACTGCTAGTATTAAGAGGACCGTCGCATCGTCTAAAGATGACGGGCAGACATAGAGACGAGGACTTTAATTAGGTAAACAACGAGACACAAGCATGCGTCACTGGAAGGATCCTTGAAGGGTGAGAAAGGTTTCAGTGTGAACATGTTGGTGTCCTATGAACATGTTGGTGTCGTATGAACATGTTGGAGTCGTATGAACATGTTGGAGTCGTATGATGATGTCCTGGAGATGACGTTGTGGTGAGGTTTTGCGTTTTATGGAGGATCCTGGGAAGAGGTAGAGTTGGCAATAAATTGGTGTAGACCACTGTATACAGAGCCCCATGATGGGGTGTGGTGTAGAACACTGTATACAGAGCCCCATGATGGGGTGCGGTGTAGAACACTGTATACAGAGCCCCATGATGGGGTGTGGTGTAGAACACTATACAGAGCCCCATGATGGGGTGCGGTGTAGAACACTGTCTACAGAGCCCCATGATGGGGTGTGGTGTAGAACACTGTATACAGAGCCCCATGATGGGGTGCGGTGTAGAACACTGTATACAGAGCCCCATGATGGGGTGCGGTGTGGGTAAACACCTTCTTTAAGAAGAAAATCTCTGGTTGAGAATCCTTGATATTTTCTAGCTTCAAAACGTTCGTTTTAGGATCTTTTAGTGCTCAGCAAGTAAACATAGAAGGTATTTTAACGCGCATGGTCATATTTGCGAAGAGGCTAACTCTACCCAGGATATTTAACCCTTTCACGCCTCGCGCCATTTCTACCCAGGATATTTAACCCTTTCACGCCTCGCACCCTTTCTACCCAGGATATTTAACCCTATCACGCCTCGCGCCCTTTCTACCCAGTATATTTAACCCTATCACGCCTCGCGCTCTTTCTACCCAGTATATTTAACCCTATCACGCCTCGCACCCTTTCTACCCAGTATATTTAACCCTTTCACGCCTCGCACCCCTATCTCGATGTCAAAACTTATTTCCTGCAAACACCCCAAACCCTAAATATATTTTTTTTTAATTAATAATATAATTGTTAATTTACATTTGAAATAAATATTTTTTTTGTCTGGATATAACATAGAGACGGGGTAGCGGCACGGATATAACATAGCGACGGGTATAAAACATAGCGACGGGGATATAACATAGCGACGGGGTAGCGGCAGGGATATAACATATCGACGGGGTAGCGGCAGGGATATAACATATCGACGGGGTAGCGGCAGGGATATAACATATCGACGGGGTAGCGGCAGGGATATAACATGACAAGGATATAACATAGCGACGGGGAAATAACATAGCGACGGGGTAGCGGCAGGGATATAACATAGCGACGGGTAGGGTAGCGGCAACACTTTTTAAGAATCTCTGACGTAGACGTGGGACTAGTGCATGTGTGACGAACGAGATTGAAGTCAATATGACACCAATGTGACCCCATTGTGACACCAATATGACACATACAATTTAAACGATTCAAAACAATCACGGAGCCATCCGGAGGCTGAAAGTTTGTAAGTGGCAGGAAAGAGCAGCCACGCGAGTCCCAAGTCCATTCATTAGTCCTAGTGCCAAAGTCATTGTCGTGCATTGTTAGATGATGTCAACTTTAACACAAGTGGGCGTTGGCTACGAGCTGGTGTGTGTGGTTAAAGACTTCATTTCCGGGTCGACAATCCAGCGCACTGGGGAGGGTGTACATTAGTGCATGTGATGTCTCATGTCTATGGTCCTACTGTAAACTGGGTTCTCGAAACTTTGTTTTCCCCAAAAATAAATGATGTTAAATTGATGCTCAATTGAGTTGTTTGCCCACAAAATGACGTGCTCGTAAGTGTCTTTGATGTTTCATATCAGTTGTCATACCGAAAACTGCATTCTGTGAACTTCGGTTTCCTTAAAAAGTTACCCTAAAAATTAATGCACTATAGTGATGACATGTCACATTTGTCCTTGATGTTTTCAGTACTTGTGACATATCAATGTAAGGTCACTTGGTCGTTAATTATAGGCAAAATTCTAAACTTACTTTCTCCTTTTCTGGTGATGTGCTCTGAAACAGCCAAGTTACAATGGGAGGGTATACAAAACTCTTCTCGGGGGCCAACGCTTCAAACATGCAACCTTTTTAATTTGAAATGTTGAGTCCGGAGTTGTACAGCATACGGCATACAGCACGCGTGTCTGTTGAGTCCACGGGTGTACAGCATACAGCACGCGTGTCTGTTGAGTCCACTGGTGTACAGCATACAGCACGCGTGTCTGTTGAGTCCACTGGTGTACAGCATACAGCACGCGTGTCTGTTGAGTCCACTGGTGTACAGCATACAGCACGCGTGTCTGTTGAGTCCACTGGTGTACAGCATACAGCACGCGTGTCTGTTGAGTCCACTGGTGTACAGCATACAGCACGCGTGTCTGTTGAGTCCACTGGTGTACAGCATACAGCACGCGTGTCTGTTGAGTCCACTGGTGTACAGCATACAGCACGCGTGTCTGTTGAGTCCACTGGTGTACAGCATACAGCACGCGTATCTGTTGAGTCCACTGATGTACAGTATACAGCACGCGTGTCTGTTGAGTCCACTGGTGTACAGCATACAGCACGCGTGTCTGTTGAGTCCACTGATGTACAGTATACAGCACGCGTGTCTGTTGAGTCCACTGGTGTACAACATACAGCACGCGTGTCTGTTGAGTCCACTGATGTACCGCATACAACATACAGCACGGGTGTCTGTTGAGTCCACGGGTGTACAGCATACAGCACGCGTGTCCGTGGAACGAGGAGCGATTTTCAACTGACACACGCAAGGATAAGGATTCCTAAAGCTAATACGGAACAGATATTGTTTTGATCCCCTAAATCAGGGGTGTCCAAATTCCGGCCCGCGGGCCAAAACCGACCTGCGATGTAATTTTAACTGGCCCTCGGCCACATCTTAAATAATTAATTGGCTGACTTATTTTTTATGTAACGAAATTATTTTATAAGAAAAGTCGAAATTGTGTACCGTTTTGAAAATATATGTCCTGATAAAAAGCAGGAGTTTGCCTGTCACGCAATACTGTGGCTCGCTGAATTGAAGAAATCTCATTTGAGATTAAGAGACAATTAGACGCAAAAGCAGAAAAAAATGACTTTTCTTCGATAGCCTGTGATGAAATACCTGATGAATCTGACACCGCCCAACTTCTTATTTTTTAGAGGAGTTAACGATGACATGTGTGTAAGTGTTGAATTACTTGACCTTCAGAGTCTTAAAGACCAAACAAGGGGAAAACAGTTATTCCCTTTCGTTTGTTTTGCTGTCAATGACATTAAACTATCATGGCATAAAATATCTGGAATTAGTATTGATGGTGCTCCTGCCATGATATATGAACATAGTGGGCTAACACCCCTTATCTGTAAAAATAAAAATAAAAAAGTCAGCGAAGAGGCTGGCAAAGCTTTTAAACTTCACTGTATCATTCACCGATAAGTGCTTTGTGCCAACATCTTTGATGTGATCATGTCATTAAGCCAGTGATAAAATCTATAAACTCTATTCGCTCAAAAGCCCCGTTTCACCGCAAGTTTCAACATTTTCTTCTTGAGATCCAGGGAGAATACGGAGGTGTTGTGTATCACAATGATGTAAGATGGCTCAGTCGCGGGGCAACACATCAGCGCTTCTAAGCACTTGAAAAATAAATTGGGGAACTCATGGAAGATAACGGACAACCAATTCCATAACCATCTGATACTGCTTGGCTGGCAGATTTAGCATTTTTAGTTGATATAAAAGACTTCTAAATGTTCTTTACACAAATCTTTAAGTGCACAATGCAGTGGTAAGCCAATTATATTCACATATCAAGGCCTTTTGGAACAAGCTGCAACTTTTTCAAAGGCAACTCTCTTAAATGCAGCCTAATACCATAAATTACCCCTCACTACAGGAAATCATGACAAGATTTCCAGAAAGAAGCTTCAATGAGCAAAGGCAGATGTATTTTGCAGATATCACATCCCTTGCTGATGAATTTCAAAGACGCTTTCAGAACTTTGCAACTATTGAAAAGGAAATCATTTTTTATTCTACACCTTTCTCTGTTGACCCTGATAATGCTCCAGGCATCTGCAGCTGGAACTCATTGATTTTCAAAGTGATGCTGAATGTCGCAGTAGACAACAACATCTTTCTTTCAATGTCTTTTAGTCAGCTAGAAAAAGAGAGGTTCCAAAAGATTCGAACATTTGTTAAGAAAACGCTCATCTTTTTTGGCTCGACATACTTGTGTGAACAGACATTTTCAGCTACAAATTTTAACAAGAACCAAGTGAGAACGAGAATAAGTGACTCTCTCACCTGCGTGATATCATACGTATTAAAACCAGTAGCATAGAACCTGCCCTCACCTATTTACGGCATTCAAGATCTCAGTTTCACCCTTAAACATTAAAATTTTGCAATAAAAACTTCTCAACCTATGTAATTTAAAAATATATATATTTTAATGCGGCCGGCTAATATCTTTACTTCAACGAATATGGCCCTATGACCCGCCATGCAAAAAGTTTGGACGCCCAAGCCCTAAATGAATAAGATATTCTTCTTTTGTGTAATTATGTTCTCCCAAATATGTAAAACTCACCGTTAACCTGCGTAACGCCCCTTTCTTCTAATCTCTTTACACTAATGCAGAAATTGATTCTATTTGTTGTTTTGTCATAGATGATAAATTTTCACAGCTGTTCCGTATCTGATGAAATGGAAATATCACGTGAAAAGAGCAACAGGCAGGGGACTTCGCTAACCTGCCGGAAAGTTTTTAAATCCCTATATTAACTTCACCGCCGTCTCTGTCTCTCTCTCTCTCTCTGTCTGTCGTACGTCGTCGGGCGGGCGGAAAAACAAAAGTCAAAAATGACCCACTTCCCGTGATGCCATCGAGCTGAAATTTGACACATAGGCTCATGTCACCTAACAATGCATGGTATCAAAAATTCAGATCGATCGAACGTACAGTTATTAAATTAATGCATTTTTAGTTTATCTATATAAACTATATGTAGCGGTCGCTATTGTTTACATTTTACGGGTCACTTGACTTCACGTCAGCCATCGGTGAACACATCTCGTGTTTTAACCAGGTGGTTTACACCGGGAGTTGAGTTAACGCGTTGACGCCACCCGTCCATGTCCACACCCTCTCCCCCTTCCCCCAGTTTTAAAGCCAGGGGAGATAATTTCGGTTTCAGTCTGTAAATGTTTGTCGCGTTTGAACATAATCAATACTTTTAGTTATGTATAAGGGATTTATAGTCAAAAACTTTGTTTTTACGGAGTTGTTTTATTTAGTTCACTCCATTTAAATGGTCTAGTTAGATTAGTTAGTGACTGCCTGGGGACAACATGGATACTTAATCACGTGACAGGATAGCTAGGTTAATTTGTTTACGCTTCAAGCTCACATAAACAATGGGGAAGAGCGGGACAGGTCCGAACTGCAAATGCGCAGGTTCTCATGTTTACATACGCAAAATCTTCACATTAATTTTTTTTTCAATTACCAATTTAGTTATTTTATAACTTTCCGGAGTGTTGGTGGCGGTCTCTAAGGAGTAAAGTCTAAAATTTCTGTTTGAAATAAAATACGTCATCAAATGTTTGCTGGGAATATTCCTGAGTTACAAATTGTTCTGCGCATACGCACCTAACAAAGGAAGACCACTGCGAAAACAGACAACGAGTCATGTGTTGCGTGGCCAGCAAATTTAAAGTGACAATCTTATCTTCCAAAGGTCATTTCCGTATTGTCCTTTTTATTGGTGTCAACATTTTATTGTCATCCGCGCAGACTCCTACCTCTGAATGGCTTCTATTTCCTGACCAGAACATCTCTCAAGGGGAGGGGGGGTACAGCAAGTCAAAGTTGTTGAGAGGGTGGGAGCGTGGTTTCAGCTCAGGGATGAACTTTGTGCGGTTATTGTTGGAGAAACCTTATTCCTGATGTATTTATAGTTATGATAATTTAGGCAGGACCAGTTTTACATGGCGGCAGTTTGAAAAGTTACCTATTACGTCACCCGAATTATGAATGCTACATTTTATGAGCTGGCTTAGATTTAAAACATAATAATACAAATGAATTACTGCATAATGTACAAAATGCAGTGGGTTTTTTCCCTCGTAACGCAACGGGACGGCGTTCCGCAGATTTTGAGGAGTTGATGCTGGGGAAAAAGAGCTGCTGAGTTGTTGGTTTGGACGATAAGAGTTTAACTTTTTATTTGTGGGAAGAGAAAGTTACCAGTGGGAAGGAGTTAAAAATGGGAGGAGAAAGTTAACAATGGGAGAAGAAAGTTAACAATGGGAGGAGAAATTTAACAATGGGAGGAGAAAGTTGAGACTACGATAAGTTCTCATTTTGTACAGATGTATAACATCGTCTTGCACAAGGGGAGGCCACTAGTAATGTTGTCGTCAACAACAACAAAAAAAAACCCGGTTAAATTGTTGTTTTCCTTGATTTATTTTTAGCAACAACTTGATTTTATGTTTCTGTTCCTGTCTTTGGGGGCAAATATTAATATTTTTACCCATCCTTGCTTGTTGTTCACGTCTTAATAGAAAACTAGATTTATGGTCCTGGAGTTGTGGAGCCTGAGATTCAGGACAATGGTGTTAGGGCTTGGGTCCTGATAGTTAATGATGAAACTGTTTGGCATGTATAGATGTAGCAAGGTTACCAAGTACAGGTCACTAGAAAATGCCATGTGGGTTTTAACTGAATTGGACAATGACTATGGCTAACAGATAGATGCAACTCCTTCATTTGGACCCGGCAGATAATTGACATGAATGTTAACCTTGTGGGTATAAGTCTGGTCTGTTAACCTTGTGGGTATAAGTCTGGTCTGTTAACCTTGTGGGTATAAGTCTGGTCTGTTAACCTTGTGGGTATAAGTCTGGTCTGTTAACCTTGTGGGTATAAGTCTGGTTTGTTAACCTTGTGGGTATAAGTCTGGTCTGTTAACCTTGTGGGTATAAGTCTGGTCTGTTAACCTTGTAGGTATAAGTCTGGTCTGTTAACCTTGTGGGTAAGTTCTGTATAAAGGTGGACCTCTGGACCTGACCTGACCTGTCTGAGCCATAATGCTGAGACCTGACAAATGGCCGGGTCATAACTTTCCGAATCCACCTTCGTGTTTGTTTTTGTTTTATGTTGAAGTCGCTGAGATTATAGCTGTCTAACTTCCCTTCTCAGGCTTTGTTTTTATTGTGACGCTTTAACGTCATCTCCGACATAACGGAGCGCTTATGTATCTCGCCCTTCTAAATGTTGCCCCCCTGAAGAGGTCGTCAACTTTGGAGAGTTGCGTTGATGTCTGGAAAAGGGGGGGGGAGGGAGCTGGGGGGATGGAGCGATTTCCGCATTTGTTACGTGTAGGTCTCTGGTGAAACTTCTTTGAAGTAATGTCATCTTGTCTTATCATCGTTAGCCAAGTTATTATGGCAGAGTTTCTTGTGGGGGTGGGGTGGAGTGAGTGGACGTACCTGGTATTCAGCTGAGGTGACGGCTTGATGATGTCAACTGTCCAAAGTTTCCTTTTAGTCTAGTTGAATCCCGATGTTCACAAGTAAAACAAGGTTTTCTTTTTTAGTCAGTTTACATTAACACAAGTCAAAGCCCCCACATTAACACAAGTCAAAGCCCCCACATTAACACAAGTCAAAGCCCCCACATTAACACAAGTCAAAGCCCCCACATTAACACAAGTCAAAGCCCCCACATTAACACAAGTCAAAGCCCCCACATTAACACAAGTCAAAGCCCCCACATTAACACAAGTCAAAGCCCCCACATTAACACAAGTCAAAGCCCCCACATTAACACAAGTCAAAGCCCCCACATTAACACAAGTCAAAGCCCCCACAGATTGTTTAAGAAATAACTTTAAGTACACAACTAGACAACATTTCCCTCCACCCTTAAGGGCCCAAAAGTTTCAGCTCTTTGTGGCCCTATTTCCGGTATCAACTTTGTCCTGGGCCCCACTGACCCTGGCCTTGTCTCAGAGAAGTAAGATGAACCATGGGGCGTAGCGGAGGGGGGGGGGCGTGGAGTACATTTGTCCCCGGGCGTCGCGGTACAGGGGCGCCAAAATGAGGCTTATGACGTTACATAATAATAGGTGAACACGGGTAATTATTTAGGTGAGGAGGGTGGGGATCTCATAGTTTGTCTCCGGGCCCAAAATATCCTAGCTACACCTCTGGCTGAACCATTTTATTGCATCGTCTAGTTATGAGATGTGTAATATACTGGTAAGTATTATATGAAACGCTATCACTAGAGTTGTATGTCCTATAGGCATGAAATTCAACTAATACTGAATGAGTCAATTAAACAATATCTCTATCCCCAGTCCTATACTGAATGAGTCAATTAAACAATATCTCTATCCTCAGCTTGCATTCCAGAAGAAAGTCTTACGTGCCATGACTGACCACTTACATCAACAAACGCTGGCCCCTCCCGCCCCAACACCGCAACCACAACCTCTTCCCACCTCATTATCAACACCATTTTCATCGTCCATGTCAGCATCATCCATGTCAGCGTCGTCGGCACAGATGTCACCCAAGCTATCACATGACATGAAGCATAATATAATAGTAAGTATATTTTGTAACTACCATTAGAATTGCAGTAGATCTATGCAGATATTCTACAATAAATATAACGGTAGGTTTGTAATCTTCACTTCCCTTAGAGTTAAAGTAGAAGTTGGCAGTTTTTAAATATAAAGAATTATAGTAATTAAATTTGAAAATGTCTATAGAAGTACAGTAGTATTCTCAAATAAAAATAAAATGTAAGAATGATAAATTAATTAATATATATATGTTGTTATCTCCATGTAAAGCGCTGTGAGCCCGGCTCCTTGCTGGGATACAGCGCTATAAAAATTATCAATTTATTATTATTACAAAAAGAACTTGATTTGTAACTGCCTATAGAAGTACATTCCAGTTTACATTTACAATTTACAAGCACTTATTCCCATAAAAGTATTTTAATTTTAAAAATCTACAAATACAAATAGAGAAAGTTAATGATCTCGTAACAAAATAAATATAACGGTTTCGAATTTCTAATCGTACATAGTCATGTCTATATAAGTCTCACAAAATAGCGGCATATACGTTCTTAAATCTGAAGATTATTTTTGATGTTATGATTTTTTTAAATTTTATTTTGTGTTCCAAGATGTCTTTTTTGTATTGATATAATTAGCTGTCATCAGGGGTTTAAATATGTTATACAACCCAACATTCGCCATTCCCAACCCAACATTGGCCATTCCCAACCCAACATTCGCTATTCCCAACCCAACATTGGCCATTCCCAACCCAACATTGGCCATTCCCAATCCAACATTCGCTATTCCCAACCCAACATTGGCCATTCCCAACCCAACATTGGCCATTCCCAACCCAACATTCGCCATTCCCAACCCAACATTCGCTATTCCCAACCCAACATTGGCCATTCCCAACCCAACATTGGCCATTCCCAACCCAACATTCGCTATTCCCAACCCAACATTCGCTATTCCCAATCCAACATTGACCATTCCCAACCCAACATTCGCTATTCCCAACCCAACATTCGCTATTCCCAACCCAACATTCGCCATTCCCAACACACGTACGTACCCCAACCACTAAGGGACAGCTAGTGACGGGAGAAAAATGTAATGGGAAAATAATAGATTTATAACAAGTAACAACGATTATATAATAAATAATCTTGTCTTCAATAGCCCCACCCCACTTTTGAAAGATGTTTGAGCGGATCTTCTATTTAGATGGAGACATTGTTTGTCATTGATCTTTTTTTAAAATCAAAATATTTTGTGCTCACTGAAATTCACACCTCACGTTATCTAAAAAAAAACAAGGCTTAAAAGTAGAGCACCGTACTGGAAAATTCCAAATAAATATGTAGCACTTAGCAGGAATCTGTTTGTTTTTTTATTAGCAAGACTTGTTTCCTAGCTTCTATGAATGATTTGTGTCTAGTAAGAGCAAAGTAAATATCAGAAACCTATAATCGTTTGGATAATTCACTAGAAACTATTTAATGATTGTATTTTTGCACGGCTACAAATCATTGTGTGAAAATTATTCGCAGTTATTTCCCCTTGTGTTTATGATAATTTCCCCTCTTGAGACAATCCCATTTTGTTTCTGGGTTCAGAGGTCATAACAAACCTTTATTATTTTTTCCTTACTGCTGAGTTTTGTGCGTGTGCACGTTGTTTTTTTTTAAATTTGTATTTCCTTTAAGTTAGTTACTTATAGAATGTGTTGTAATATTTTCCAAACGTATAAAATGTGTTGTAATATTTTCCCACAGCCCTCACTACTGCCGAAACAATCCATGTCCATGCTGAACCCGTTTATTGGATCTCCATTTCTCCCCACTGTCTCAATGGCCCCCAGTCAAATCATGCAGATGACCCCTACACATCGTCCGCCGCCGCTGGTCAGCACCCCTGGTGGCCACCCTTCATCCTCCTCTCTCCCACCCACACCCACAAGTGGGGGTGGGGGCGGTGGTCGAGGGGGCAGTGACGGGGGTGGGGGCCCCGTCAGGCGGCGTGTCTCAGACAAGTGTAATCTTCCCATATCTGCAGGTAGGTCAATATATGTCATCTTCCCATATCTGCAGGTAGGTCAATATATGCAATCTTCCCATATCTGCATGTAGGTCAATAACATGCTTAGAATTAAAGTCAGAATAAAAATATACATGCTTTTGTTTCTTAATCATTCAATTAAAATATCATTTGTAGTTTTTTAAAAGTGACATTCTATAAATAGATTCATTCAATCATAAAGAGTCCACTGTGTAATGTTAAAATTTTAAAAGCCTTTTTATTTATTTATTTTGTTGCAGTAAATTATTGACAAACTTTACAAACATCAATCAATCCGATGAACTAAAAAAATGTCTCACACTTTCAGTAACAAATATTTACATGAAAACTCTCTTTATCCATTTCTGTTGGTTTTCATTTGTTCAATAGATTTCATTAGTTCAATTATATTATTTTCAGAAATCCAAAGAAATCGTGAGTTTTACAAAAACACAGATGTTCGACCACCTTTTACATATGCATCATTGATACGTCAGGTAAGATATTTCCTGAAAGGATTAGATACATAAATCTGTAGTCGTGAATCTTAAACATATATTTCTTCTTATCAAAGTTTATATTTTAAGACATTTGAATATTAAAGGACATTGATATATAAATTGTTACATGACATCTATATAAATTGCTACATGATATCTATATAAATTGCTACATGACATCTATATAAATTGTTACATGACATCTGTATAAATTGCTACATGACATCTATATAAATTGCTACATGTCATCTATATAAATTGCTACATGACATCTATATAAATTGTTACATGACATCTATATAAATTGTTACATGACATATATATATATAAATTGTTACATGACATCTATATAAATTGTTACATGACATCTATATAAATTGCTACATGACATCTATATAATGCAGGCTATCATAGAGTCCCCACACAGACAACTGACTTTGAATGAAATCTACCAGTGGTTCCAGAACACATTTGCTTACTTCAGGAGAAATGAGGCCACCTGGAAGGTATGCATTACATTTAAGAATATTAAAATATTTGAACTCTTTAGTTTAAGAAACATTGTTACATACACAAAGTTCTTCATTGTTACATACACAAAGTTCTTCATTGTTACATACACAAAGTTCTTCATTGTTACATACACAAAGTTCTTCAGCCTTAAATTTAATAAATTACTTTAATAGATCCACAATTCAAACAAAAAAGCAGTAAAATTATAGAGTGAACTCGATGAATGTTTCAAATAAAAACAAACTGTTTGACATTCTAATTCCAATGTGTTTATCTTTAAAGAAATTTAAATTTTAAAGCCATTTTTACACTCACAAAGTCTGCTCAGATCACTTTGACTTATTACATTAGCAACTTTAAATAGAATTACATGTATATTAAATCACATTGTGAACATATATGACATTTGCTTGATTATGTTTAGCCATATAAATAAATGAATAAATTTTGAGTCTAGTCATAGAAAATGGCCTGAAATGCTTGTTATGTTCATTAAATTTATTTATTAAATACATACGTTTTTTTTAAAATAAAGTAATATTCTATGCATAGGTAGAATTCCCCAAACTTTGTTTTTCTGGCATATGTTATCAAAGTAAAGTTAAAATATTTTGTTTTTCTGGCACATGGTATCAAATTAAAGTTAAAATAATTTTTTAAATATGAACTAGCTCCTCCATATTAATTACGTCCGCTGGCTAAAACTTCACAGAGATAAGCCCTTGTTTTGATATTGTATTTGTGTTTTAACATTCTAAATAAATTACTGTATCCTGTTTTTGTTTCTTTTATTGAGTTTGCATGAATCCATCCCCTCCCCCCACACCCCACCCAACTGTTTCAACACACAATATGTTTGAATTCATCTTATAATATTTTGTTTTGTAATGGAGTTTTAAAGATGATAGCTTAGATATCAAAAGAACCATTAGCTTTACTATACATATTTTAACAATCTTGATTTGATTTTCACATCAAGTATTTTAAAGATCTAGAGAATAATTAAAAACAACAAATATTTAGAATTGAAATTAAAGTTGTGAAGAATCAATATTTTTTAAAATAAGAAACTTAAAAATTATAAAAGGATATAATAAAAGTTCACAATATCTTTGTTAGATTTTTCAGTAAATAAATGTAGGTTTTTTGTTTTCATTCAACTTGTATTAATGTAATGATTCAGGTTTGTTGTTTTCATTCAACTTGTATTAATGTAATAATTCCATGCCAACATCTAACTCTCCAAATTATGTTGCAACTTATGATGTGGTCTCAATTGTTTGAAATGTCTCATTAGCCAGCACTTCTGATAAAGATTTAAAATTTGTTTTTAAAAGTCTTAAATGATTCAAAAGGTAATAAGTTTTGTTGTGATACTAAAATAAAGAATTACTTTTGAATTTACTAAATTAAGAAAAGCTTTA
Organism: Ampullaceana balthica; assembly: GCA_944989445.1. Taxonomy (NCBI): domain Eukaryota; kingdom Metazoa; phylum Mollusca; class Gastropoda; family Lymnaeidae; genus Ampullaceana; species Ampullaceana balthica. Next base: position 1,338,422 of record CALYLW010000079.1, read on the forward strand.
CTTTTGAAAAAAAATTAACATAGACATCGGTTATTGGTTTGAAAATGGAGGATAACATTTTATGACAGCCGAGCTCTCTCCCAAAATAATCCACAGTCAAATATTTCAGTTAGTTCATCACCACATACATTGATGAATTGTAAGACTTTTGAAAACATCTCTTTGTTTTGAGCATGTCAAACCCAAAATACTTAAATATCATATTTCACTAGGCTGCTGTCAACGTTTGATTTCTTTTCTTTTGTCTTTGTGTAGAATGCCGTGCGTCACAACCTAAGTCTGCACAAATGTTTTATGCGAGTCGAGAACGTAAAGGGGGCAGTCTGGACTGTGGATGAGATAGAGTTCTACAAACGCCGACCGCAAAAACTCGGTGTGGGCTCTGGGTAGGTTCTCTAGCATATAGTGCTCAGTGGGCAGAAGGACATGAAAACTTTATTAAATCTTCAGATTTTGAATTTTCACTCACTTATCTAAATATAAATTTTTTAAAAATTAAATTTAATGAATTTTTAAAAAATTATTTTTTTATCATTTTTTAAGTTGGTGAAATTTTTGCATAACAAATATTTAAAATACATAATAAAGTAGGAAATTTTAATGGTTATCTAAGTTTTCATGTTCTGCTTTGACCAATGAAACTTTTCCTCTCTGACCAATGAAACTTTTCCTCTCTGACCAATGAAACTTTTCCTCTTTGACCAATGAAACTTTTCCTCTCTGACCAATGAAACTTTTCCTCTCTGACCAATGAAACTTTTCCTCTTTGACCAATGAAACTTTTCCTCTTTGACCAATGAAACTTTTCCTCTTTGACCAATGAAACTTTTCCTCTTTGACCAATGAAACTTTTCCTCTCTGACCAATGAAACTTTTCCTCTCTGACCAATGAAACTTTTCCTCTCTGACCAATGAAACTTTTCCTCTCTGACCAATGAAACTTTTCCTCTCTGACCAATGAAACTTTTCCTCTCTGACCAATGAAACTTTTCCTCTCTGACCAATGAAACTTTTCCTCTCTGACCAATGAAACGTTTCCTCTCTGACCAATGAAACTTTTCCTCTCTGACCAATGAAACTTTTCCTCTCTGACCAATGAAACTTTTCCTCTCTGACCAATGAAACTTTTCCTCTCTGACCAATGAAACTTTTCCTCTTTGACCAATGAAACTTTTCCTCTCTGACCAATGAAACTTTTCCTCTCTGACCAATGAAACTTTTCCTCTCTGACCAATGAAACTTTTCCTCTCTGACCAATGAAACTTTTCCTCTCTGACCAATGAAACTTTTCCTCTCTGACCAATGAAACTTTTCCTCTCTGACCAATGAAACTTTTCCTCTCTGACCAATGAAACTTTTCCTCTCTGACCAATGAAACTTTTCCTCTCTGACCAATGAAACTTTTCCTCTCTAATAAATGAGCTAAGAAATTATTGCTTATATCTCTCAATTTAAAATGTATAAAAAAAGATATTTTTAATTACAACAAAAGCCATGTAATCTTGTAACAACTATCGTTTTTTGTTTTGTATACATATTTCTTTGCATGTTTTGTTTTTAAATTTAATCTTTTGGGGGTAAAGGCTCAACTAATTTTATGTGTTCAGTCTCAATTTAATATTGTCATCCTAACATAACAACTGTTGTCTGCTTGCTGTGTATCATTTCTCCAATATATTTAAATTCACCTCTCTGCTGGTCTTGTACAAACAAAAGTGTAGAGCTATGACTTCAGTATAGAGCTATGACTTGAGTATAGAGCTATGACTTGAGTATAGAGCTATGACTTGAGTATAGAGCTATGACTTGAGTGTAGAGCTATGACTTGAGTATAGAGTTATGACTTGAGTATAGAGCTATGACTTGAGTATAGAGCTATGACTTGAGTATAGAGCTATGACTTGAGTATAGAGCTATGACTTGAGTGTAGAGCTATGACTTGAGTATAGAGCTATGACTTGAGTATAGAGCTATGACTTGAGTATAGAGCTATGACTTGAGTATAGAGCTATGACTTGAGTGTAGGGCTATGACTTGAGTGTAGAGCTATGACTTGAGTGTAGAGCTATGACTTCAGTGTAGGGCTATGACTTGAGTATAGAGCTATGACTTGAGTATAGAGCTATGACTTCAGTGTAGGGCTATGACTTCAGTATTTCTCTGTGAAGATTTTTGCCATTTAATTTTGATAATGTTTTTAAATTGATCTCACAATAATCTTCTGAATTCAAGGGTCGTCTTTAATAGATAAGAACTAAAATATTAATTTGATGTTAGACTTGGAATGAACATGTGAAACATTAACAAAAGTGGAAAAACATAAATGAAAAGGTACCTGATTGGTTTCCCTATTTTATAAATATAATAGGCATTTTGAGTTGTCCCATTTTTAAAACAGAAATTTTGATTGGTTACTGATTTTCTACATTGAATTTGGGCTGCATTTGGACTATATTTAGACAATGTCAAAACTCCTCAGAATGCAATTCGCACCAACTTGTCTTTACACCGATGTTTTGTAAGGTTTGAAGATGACTTCGGATCATTCTGGATGGTGGATGAATTAGAGTTTGTATCCCGGCGCCAGTTTAGTCGGGGAAAACCCAGGTCTGAAACACATTAAATTTCATTAAATTCTTTGTGGTGTTGTCTCCTAACCTAACCAGTTCAAGCTTGAAAGAAAACCGTTCCATGATGATTATGGTCAAATTCCATTATTTTAAAACTAGGAATTATATTAAGACGGTCTTATTACAAACTTGTTTTTTACAAAGCTAAGATTCATTGAACGTGGAATACATGTAATTCTAATTTTTTTTTAGTTAACTTTGTTAGCAAGGTAACCCTTATAAATAATATTTTTATTTATTTTGAATATCAAAATTTCTGTGATATTTTAAAATTTAAACTCTCTTCAATACAAAAATGTTAAATGAGATATTCATAATGCATGTATATAAATATTCACTCTCCATTTGTGTCAATTCCCCCCCCCCTCCACTCCTGGTACACACACACACTGTAAGTTCAACATGTATTATTGATTGACTGTTTTCATCCCGTTGATCCACTTCTCATCTCTGTAAACATCCCACCATCCCGCCTTCTCTTCTTTCCTTTAAGCAGGTTACATATTCATGTTTTTTCCCCTCCCAATGAAAATTTCAATAAAACATTTCTCTGTGCTTGCTTTCTGTTCTCTGACCTTTACAGGACTGTTTATTCCATGAGAAACAGCCAATTTTCTTGCACGCCAACCGTTCCAGGCTGTTAAATGCTATCTATTATGTCCCGTTCATTCATAATTAAGGTTATTGTTTGCGCAGCAGCTACTGTCAATAAAACAATCTTTTGCACCTAGTCACTCATTGATACAACACAGTTTTAGAATGTTAGACTGTCATATATGTGGTTTCTTTCTTTTCATTTTAGAGAGCCCAAATTTAAAAGGAAAAAAACGAATTTTAACTTTCGTGGTTGACTATCGTTTGACCTAGTTAATACAGGATATATTGATCATTGATATATTGTGTGTGTGTGTTAGATATATTGTGTGGGTGTTTGATATATTGTGTGGGTGATAGATATATTGTGTGGGTGTTAGATATATTGTGTGGGTGTTTGATATATTGTGTGGGTGTTTGATATATTGTGTGGGTGATAGATATATTGTGTGGGTGTTTGATATAGTGTGTGGGTGTTAGATATATTGTGTGTGTTAGATATATGTATTGTGTGTGTTTTAGATATGTGTGGGTGTTATATATATTGTGTGGGTGTTAGATATATTGTGTGGATGTTAGATTTATTGTGTGGATGTTAGATATTTGAATGAGATGTGTGGTTGCCAACAAAGTGAATTACAGCAAGACTTGTGAATGTCTTCTTCATTCAGGCAGTAAATACCATCCAATGTGTTGATGGCAGTAATACCATCCAATTTGTTGAATTCACCGATGGTGTAAACAAATTGTTACAATAGAGTGAACACCTCAACAACAGCAGATCTTGAACAACTTAAGAAACACTTAAAATTTAACAGAAAAAATCAATATATGAGACACTTTTGATATCCGTGATAAACATGGGGGAATAAACTGAAGAAGGGAAGGGGGGGCAATCATGTGATCAATAAGTGTGTACTTAATTGTCCAATCAGTCAGGCAGAAGGGGGGGTGGCGTCTATTAAACCATGAAGTTGACAGTGCAAATGGCTGCACCTCAAGACCATCATGTCATTATAGCAGAAACATTTTGTCCTGATACTAACACCCCACAACAAACACCTTTGTTCCTCTCAGCCTTGAGGCAGCCCTACAGTAAATAGAGATAAATAATGGATTTGGTTGGTACCAAAGTATCAAAGGCTTCTGTAAAGGTTAACTAAATTGTATTTTCTCAGAACAACGGGCCATTTTGTTATTTTGATTGTGGTGTTGAAATAAAGGAAACCACGGATCATCTTCATAGCCAGATGATGGGAGTAATTTTTTTCCCTCTGTCTTTCTGCAAATGAGAAATAGATTGTTAAAATGCCGGCTCCTTATACGGGGTTTAAAATAAAAATAAAAACATGAATGGGACACTCTGACTCTGACTGTGATTTTATAATTAACTTACTGCGCCCTTTACATGGCAAACCTCTAGCCCCTGCCACGTGGCCTGACAAGAAAATTCTTTGTGAAATGCTGAGTCAAATTACGAGCTGGTTTACCTAAATGGTAGGAGTCGTCACCTACAATTAATTCAGCAAGAGGGAAGAAGGCAATGATGAGAATTGGAATAATCACAGTGGAAAGCAAATAAAACTATTGATTCAGGACCTGCTAAAAATAGTCACCACCAGCACCTCCTCCTCTGCCCCTCCCACCCACCACATGGTGCTGCCCCCTCCCGCCCACCTCGTGGTGTTGCCACTCCCTAGATTGTTGAGAAACCTTAAGCTAAGACTTGATGTAGGCCAGGGATCTCTGTGTGGGACACTTACCCATTTTGTCAGTGAGAATAAACACCAGCCAACAAAATTAAGAGCATAATTACCCAGACATTTTAGGGGGAGCAATTCACTTGTCTTCCCGCCCTTGCATATTGTATGGGAAATAAACTGCATAAACGCTTTTTGAAAAGCAGGGGATTAAAAAAAATTAAACTTTTTCCCTTTCATGCTTGCATGTCATGACACTTAAAAATATATTATCTAGAGCGATTTACCTTCATTTCACCCAAATGTTATATTGAAAAATTACTGCAGCTTTCATTAGATCCTGTCTGGTGTATCTGGAAGTGTCTGCCAGTTCAGCCAAGCCTGCAGTAATCTTCTGCAATTTTCCTTGTAATCAGTTACCTATACTTATTATGTAGATAGTAGATGAAGATTGACAAGTAAACGTTTTATGATGTTGTAGTTGACACTGGTAATGGCCCTCTTTAAAAATGTTGAGTTATCATGATGCTGTGTTGGCTGAACTTCTTTGTTCATCAATCTTGCAAGCAGCATTTTGTTTTTAATAATTGAGTTTTATTGGTGGACAAAGAAATCAAGAAATGATTCCATCCAAACTTGATTTTTACACAGTCGGTTATAAACTGTTATATTCAAGTTATAAACTTTATATTCAAAGTAACAGGAAGACAAAGAAATTCAACAGAACAAATCATCCTCAAACTAAAATGTTAATTTTAAAATTCTAGATGCAAGCCATTTAAAACATACTAAGATTTAAATTACTAATCAATGGTTTGTATTTTTTTTCCCCAAAATGTTTGATATTTCGTCATCATGTATCTACTATCAAGCTTTTCACTAAATCTAATTGCCTGCACCTTATCCTACTAAAAGAAGGATTTATTTGAAATTTCATTTAAATTCTTGAGAATATGGATCCTTATTTTAAAGCACATTTTTAAAATTAAGTTACAGTGTATTATGAAGTTATGATAAGATAACATCAAAGCTTATATTTTTTTTAATATATTCGTTAAAATAGTCCCTACCCTCCATAAGAGTTGTTTAATTTATCAGCATTCTTCATGTACTATTGTGTACAATGCCATTATTGGATTTTTATAATTATGAAAACCTTAAAATTTGATTTATTTTGGGTGTATAATAATCAGTTTGTGGCAATCTTCAGTTCGTGTTTGTTTTTGGTTTGATTGTTCACTAATTTTTAGTTTATGTATTACTATAACAAACATGGCTTTTGTTGTATTTATTATTATTAACATAATAGGTTTTTATATATATATATATATATATATATATATTATATATATATTACACAAATTGATGATTATTTAGTCTTGTTCTGTAAATTATCCGAATTGAAATTTAATTTTAGTTTTAAGAAAGTTCTTAAAATGTATTAAAATATTTAATGTAAGCTTAGGTTTTATTTTTTAAATAACACAATTATTATTTATATTTCAGCAACATGAAAACATCGATGTCCGACTCCTCAACCTACAGCGAAACAATTAATGCTTCTTTCAGGGTATGATATCATTGGTTTATTTGTATTAATTTATTATGGAAGAGAAATTCACTAGGAACCACTGCATAGAATTATTTACTCCAACAGGATCACCATACAGCCTTACCTCTTAGATTGACATGGCTTCACTCCCTTGTTCACCAAGTCCAATTTTCGTTGACATTGTTATGGCATATTTTTATGAATTCATTAATATTATATGTAGAAGATTAATGTTTGTTATAACAGAATAAATAAATGAGTAATACGTTTAATGCACCCTATTTAGTGCAATAAAGTTTGGTTATTTATAATATGTCCCATGTTTGTATAGACTATGAAATAAGTTTATGAATCCACCAATGTCAGCTCAGATCTGTGATTAAATGTTATTGTTGACACCTCCAGGCTGCTCTGCGTGACGGAGCTATGGGTCTCCTAGGTCATGGCATGATGCCTGATCAAGAACGTGCACAAGATCTGTCCATGAAGGGAACAGTGCATGATGGATATGGAGGGTGAGTTTCATGATCTGTACCCTATTATGTAGCCAGAAGCCAAGTCTTGGTATCACTGAACATTTTAAAACTTTGGCACCACACACCACACGGGTGGCAACGCACTCCACACCCATGGCACAACACACCACACAGCAGGCATCACACACTACACAGGTGGCACCACACAGCTGGCACCGCACTCCACACCCATGGCACAACACACCACAGGGCTGGCACCACACTGCAGGCACCACACACTACACAGGTGGCACCACACACCACACAGCAGGCACCACGCACCACAGGGCTGGCACCACACAGCTTAAAATGTTCAGAGTTTGGATAATTTGTTTAAGAATATATATTGTATAAAATATAAATGTGCATGATATGACAGGGATTTTTATATAAATATTAATTCATTATTATAATTCTTTATTGCAGGGGTTTCGATGATACTGAGCCGATGATGAGGATCAAACAGGAAGTTCAGGATGCTTATCCTGACCTGGATTTCAGCCACCCTCACCCAGCATCTGGGTCACGTCATCGCTCACAGTCTCGTCACAATTCCCTGTCCCCTCATCACGATGAACAGGACCCCTGGGGCATTGAGGTCAAGGGCGGTCAGATGGTGATAAAGCCAGATATGATGGAGCAGTATGACAGTCCTGGTGAGATAGATGAGGAGGAACGCCAAATGGAAGAGGAGCAAAGGAGGCTGGAGGAGGAGGATGAGAGGAGGATGGAAATGATGGAAGGGAATGATAGGAGGAGGAGCTCGGCTGATTATGATCATGATTCTAATGAGGGCAGAGAAAACAGACGGATTTACAAAGATGAGGATGATGAATCTCTGGATAGATCAGGAATGGAGACTGAAGCTGAGCGGGAGCTCCGAGCTGTACAGGAAAAATTTGAACGTGAGCAAGCTGAAGATTTAAAACTTGAAAGATCAGGATTATCCAATGGCTACAGGCCTCGGTCTGAGAGTAGTTATTGTGGCAAGCAGTCTTACCCATCCATGCAGTTTCCTCCCCTGAATTCATCTGAAAATGAGGAACGACAAAGACAGTCGCCAGGTGACATGAATTTCATTAACCGCCCTGGTTCAGGCGATCGCAGAAATCAGGAAAACAATTACGGGCTCAGTAATAAGGATTCCTCTTTTTTCAACTCAGGTAAACAAAGTAAAAAACTAAATGACATTGAAGATGAGGACATTCAAGGCCAAAAAACATCCAGGCCAACAACCAGCCCAACGACCAGGCCATTCATCGTTCAACTCCCTGACTCGGGCCCAGTGTTCCCCACACCTCACCCACAATCCATGATGTCTGGCACTCCCCCTATTGATGCCGCTTTATCTGGGTCAATGTAGGCCATCAGTGCTGCTATGAAATATTAATCAAAATATCTGTATAAAAAAAATGTTGGTTCAAATTGCACAAGACCATTTTTATGTGTGTTGAATACACTGTGACATAATATTTCAAAGACTTTTAACCATCTTAAGAATCGCCATTGGCCGGGTTTATCAGTTTTTTTCAAAAAAGATTATATTCAATGTTTGGTCCATAACCCAGGATTACATACACATTTCTTGATGTGATAGGTGAAGGTCATTGTTGAACTTACCCTTTTCTTACGGCTTTCACATTACATTCTAGCAAAATGGATCAGATTTTAAAAACAAAAACAAACAAAAACCCAGATATCTGACTACCATTGATTGCTATCTTTGGGTGAAAGATTTTCGGACAACTCGGAATTTGGGGCTGGTTTTCACTGACATTGTAAACAGCCAGACACCACCACTGCCAAGTTAAGAGATATCTTGCTTCAAAAACTTATAGATGTCTCTTGATACATTCACCAAGATGTCGCTGCATTCATTCACCACAAACCATAAACATTTCTGAATGAATCCAGGAACACACCGAGGATCATGTTTTAATTTGATCAATGTTCAATAGCCCTAAAAATATTTCAGATTTGTGTTTGAGACACTGTTGATGCAGTTTTTAATAATCTCTAGTTATTGTATTGGTGTTGTTTGTTGTTTTTTCCCCTAACAAATCATCATAGTGAAGATATTAACTCATTGAAGTAGAGTCTACTGAATACCAAAAAAAGCTATCTGTAATTTATGAGCGCAAGTAGTAAAATTTTAGAAGCTAAAAATATGTAATGTTGTTTGCTAAGTGTCAAATGAGATAATGATTTTTTTTTAACTTTTGATTTATGATCATAATACATAAAATAAAACAATTTTTAATATTTAATAATTCTTCTTATAATTTGTTTATATAGCTAGCAAAACAACTTAATTTTTCATTATAAAATGCAGCTATGAATGTCTTCCTCACTTGGTATTGATAAAAATTAAAAATTTTACAAAATCAACAAGAATTTATAAAATGATAATTACATAAATAATAAATATGAATGTTAATCTAGAATTGTTTGCCAAATTAATTTCATTGTGTTAAAAAACAAGCTTAAACATGCTATTTATTTAAGGTAACATTATATTTCCAGATCCATATTATTCAATGGTCAAATTAAGCCTACTCAAAACCAGTAAAATATCTCATGTATGTAAGATATTATAAATAATTAAGATCTCAACAATGATTCTCACTTATTAAGCCACAAAGATTCTTTTATAAAGTGTACACACTATTATAGCGGAGAGTTGGTAAGAGCCAGAGAAAATACTGGAAGGCTTAGAAAGAACGCATTTACAAACTTTTTCCAATTTAAATTTAGTGACCACAAAGAAAGATAAGAAAATCATAAATTTTTTTTTGTTAATTATAAACTGAGATATTCTGGTCATTTTAATGAATTTTTCTGACTAAATATTACTTTGAAACTTTTTTGAAAAAATCAGTCAATCTAATAACAAATTTGAAACAAATATATTCAGGGTTTTAAGTGAGCGATTGAGTGGTTTAAAACAGGTTTTGACAATTCCTCTCAATCTTTTTGAATATCAAACATTTTCCATTTGGACAGGAATAAAACATTGAATCCACTGACTTGGTAAAAAGAGAATACTTGTTTGATGACAATGTTATATCTGCCTGTTATCTTCCTTTAGCAGTATGTTAACATGATCTGTCTCTGTACAGAAACAAAAACGTGTACCTATTGAAAGATAATCAAGTCTCGGTTGTGAGGTTGTAACACTCTAACCAAACTTGTCTATTAACCAAACTTGTCTATAAATAGATGTTATTTGTACATTACCCATAGCTGACTTAATTCTCAGCCCAAAACATCATGTTAAATTCATGCTTAAATCACTTATTTTGAAGGTGGATATAAGATAATTTTGGATAAATTGACTGTTTACTTTCAACAAAGGAAACAGAAACAAATTAACTGATAATCTGGATGGGTTGAGAATTTATTTTGAGCTTTCATCAGTTGGTACATCAGTCAGCAAACAAAAATTTTTCCATTTTCTCATGTGATAAAACAACAATTATTTACAAATATTCTTTTTTCAAATAAATAATTTTCAACCCATCCGACCCCAAAATAATATATTTAATAAATACTTTAATATCACTGTAACAGTCCTGAGAATCCATTAAATTTAAAATATAATAGTTATTTTGAGGGGAAGATGGAATAATTGTTTTTGTATTGTAAGTTCCACTGTTTCTAAATAACCTGTTTGTTTTATTTAAATTTTAATTGCCAAACATAACAATTAACTGTTTGCCCTGTTTGGTGCATAATTGTTAATCATATCAGCTTGGAACACTAGCATTTCAAGAAACCGACTCATGCCAATTAAAGCTTAGATATTCCAGAATTTGTCACGCTTATAAATTTTGTAAATGAGCTCTCATAAATCCCTACTTTGTAATTATGTTAATTTTACTAGATAATTGTTTTGTTATGTTTTTTGTTTGTTTGTTCTTTTTATGTGTTTTCTATGAGAATTTTGCAATAAGAATTAGACATTCATTTTTCTCATTAAAATTTCTTTATTTCTTAAACAGTCAAATTACAAATAAAGAATGCAAATTTTGAAAAACAAAAATATATTTCTTGCACTTGTATCACTATTTGCTACTGATAAAAAAAACAAAAAGAGTATGTCTGTTTCAAATTTCAGGGCCAGGAGGAGAAAAGTTAACATTGTAACAGCAGATAAATCTTTAAAAACATGTATTTGATCTTTAGAATTGGATTTGTAACTGGTAACATTTTTAAAACTTTAAAAAAATATCAATAAAAAATATGTTCTTAAAATTTCTTAAAAACATTAATAAATCTTTGTATCATTTCAAAAAAATTTTTTGGATTGCTTTTTGTGTCCATCTCTAATCTTGAGTCAATATGACACACAATTATACCTGCCGAAGAATGTTCACTAATGTATACATTATACGTTTTTAAAATTAAATCATGCAATGGCTTAATAGATAACTTAGAGGAAATACTTTTTCCCATGAAATATTCATAACATTATGTCCCATATGTCCTGGTTGGATTAGGCATTCAAAGTACAATTAATGTCTTCAATGTATAAATTGTTCATCATTGCAAACATTTTCATCCTCTCCTCATCTTTGTCCTGAGAGCCCTTCATCCATTTCTTCGTAATTCTGGCTCCTGTGCATTTTAAAGGGATTCACCATTCACAGTGTTTTTGTCGCACTGATGGGTACATCTTTACTGATTGCAAGGACTACACAGGAAGAGTGTCAGGAACTGAATGCAGGAGGCAGTAGACAAATTCTTGGACACAAAAGTGTCAAGTATTGTAGCCTCAACTGTTCCTTTCAAGAGTTCAAGTCCCTGATTTTCTTTTGCAGGAATGAGCACTTCATGAATTGTGTACTGGCCGTTAAAAAAAAAGTTATTTTGTTCTTGAGGTTAAGAAAAATATCAACTATCATTTCAGTATAACTGTTTGTGATTGAATGCCTGGTAGCTATTATTAGATAGATCTTATTCAGGAAGACATTGAAATTGTTTCTTTATACTAATCTGCTTACAGAACAAATATTTTCAATGTTAGTGACTAGTTGTTTTGTTTCTTCATTAATATATGAATACTCTATATATTGACCCATATGTATGAATATTTTTATGTAAATGTTATTTTATATGAATTTTAAAACATTCTTCAAGGGGCACAACTAATGTTTGATCTCAGATTCTTTGTATGTAGAGGAGTGAATTTTTTTTAATTTAATACATGTATGTATTTTACTAAATGATTTTGACCTAGGATGATATTGCCAACATTTTAGTTTATTTCTGCTTCAAATTGTATTGCCATTTTTCTGGTTTAGTGGTAAAGTTAATAGCTTTTGTGGCAATAAAACATTGCTTTGAAAATGTATAAGTATAAGCATATGATATGTTTATTTATATAGATCTATTAATACTTGTCTCCCATGAAATTAACATTTTTGGTGTGATAAAACTAGTGAAAATGTTCCTTAAAGCGAGGAAACAAATTATAGTTAAATATAAATACAGGCATATAGAGAAACATGAAAAAATCAGCCAGGCCTGCTAGGTAATAAGAGCCCATGGTTATTTCTCATCTTGCTCTTAATTCTTTGAAATTTTCAAATATTATTTTGTTGTAAACTTCCAGGAAAATGCAACAATGATGACGAAAGGTTTATATTTTAAAACATTTCACCACTGCGTATTTCAAACTAATTTTTCCAGTGATTCACTGTCCTAAGTTATGTAATATACAAAAGAATTTCTGCATATTAGGATGTACATACTTATGCTGCAGTGCAGATCTATTTTTTGTAATAAATTATTTTTGTTCATGTTTGTAAAATAAAAAATGTTCAATATTGTACTATAAATGCACAAGAACATGTTTACAGTAGCATAATTTTTTTGATTGCCCCTTACATTTATTTGTGTTCTTTGTTAGTTTATTTGTAATTTAAATTAGAGAAAAAACTTGGGTGATTTACAAAAGTAGACATATTGACATATTGAAAAGAAACACTTTCAAAATTGGTATGTAATGTATAGGATGTTTCAACTAATCAATTGCAATATCAATCCCTACCCTACCATGTCTCATCTCAACTTTTTATTTTACAATCAAAATAAAAGGAATTTTTTTTTATGGGAGAAATGTACAAATGTCTCTTTGAACTTATCATTTATTAAAAATGTAATTGATCAAAACTGCTTTGTTTTTAATGATTTATTTTCTTAGCAACTTAAAAATGCTGATTGACTTTGTCTTTATACTACCATAGACTATGATCACCATTGTAATTACAACCATGAACCATGATTATTTACTGTGCACCATATCAACAAACCTGTCATACATATTTTTTTTTACCGTCCTTGAACTTGCTTTTTGTTGAAATGACTTTGCATAATGTATCTATCAGACAACGCACTAGTTACGTATCAGGGAATTTGGTGGATTTGTGCTTTTTATTTTATTTTGTAATTATTGCATTCTAATTCTGTTAATGCCTTGCTGTAGACATTGCATAAAATTATTTCAAACTTAACAATTATGACATTAGTATGTTTCATTGTAAAATTTAAAAACAAATATATATTTTATTTTTTTCTGTTCCTGTTCACGATAATGGTGTTTTATAAATCAATTGTTATTTGAACTTGTGTAATTTGATGTAGAAAACTACTGTCACAATTGAAATTCACTTTCATTTATAAATAATAATTGCTTCTCAATTTATTATATATTTCATTTTCATAGAGTTGCCAGTGTCTTGGATATAAACACATGAAAGATAAAACATGAAAGCCTTAAAATAGAATCAGGGTCAACAGAGTGGTGTTGTAACATTCACATACTTATTATTTTATATATAATTATACTAATTATACATATTCTATTTATATTGTGTTGAGCAAAAGTTACAATTTTACAAGGAAAATTTAAGAATGATATATGAATTATGAAAAATAAACTTATTAAAAATACATGTATATCCTTTTTTTTAAATCTGTTTTTTTTTAATATATATATATATTTTTGCTTGTCTGAAGTTTGAAGATGTTTTTTTAAATGTTGTTTCTGGAGGAAGATCTGATATTGACTATTAGGAGAAATTGGCGAACATTTATTTTAAATTGAGTAAATGAATATTGCATATTATCTGCAATTGTTCCTTTTGCTGAAGTTTTAATATTTATTTGAAATACATGTGAAATATAAACATGGTTTTGGGTTTGCTTATTTTTAAAAATTTTCTTTTTCTTAAAAATATTCTTATGCCTTAATAGATAAACTATTAAGACTCAGTTCAAAAAATCCAAGCCAAGTTTATTTTAGATAATACAAACCAGCCAAGCTAGGATGATGATATGCACAACAAAACCCTTACAAAAGATTGAAATTGATTTGCAGTCTGTTTTTTAATAGCCAGATCTTTTGAAGATGCAAGGATGCCATAAATATCTTTGCATTATCATTATTATAAAAAAAGAACCTTTGCAAACAAAATACTTTATGTATATCAGCTGTAGATAGGAGAGGCAGGCCTGAGATTAAAAGGACAGTGAGTGACAGATAATATAATTGATTACAAGTTAAACAAAACTTTATAAGAGTATATGTGAGTAAAGAATTTTTTTTATTCCAGTCATGTTTAAGGACATTAAGTAATTAAAAAATATTTACCATAATTTAAATAGATTGTAGAAAAATACAAAGCAAGGACATCCCCAAAAAGTTACATGAATTTACAGCCAATGAAAAGTAATAAATGCAAAATGCAAAGTTTAAATTTAATCTCCTTTATAAAATTTATAGAAATAATATTAATAAACATAGCAGATTCTTATTTTTCCATGAATAAAATAAATCACCATGACTATGACTGGTCAGTGGTGAAGGATTATGCAGTAATACTGTTAGCATACCTCATAATAAATATACCAATGGATAAAGGAATGTTAAATTTGATCGTTTTGATACAGGTTTTTGACACATAATTAGTCAGATCTGTGGACTACTTCAGTGAATGACTCAGACTAGAAAATAATTGGACATTCATTGTTCACAAATACGGATTATTCCTTTCTAATTTTCTGTCATAGTGTTTATGTGAGCAGATCATAAAAATATGCTACATAGAATGAAGGTTCCAATTCCAGCTACATGCCTGGACAGGGGGGATGGTGGAATTTAAAAGGTTTATTTTCAGACATTGACCAAATATATTTTCACAACTTTTAGAGATGCCTGTTACTCTTTATGTGAGTGCTATTGGGAAGAATAAAGAGCTGATCCTGCTTTCCTTTCAATTATTAGCACCACAATTCTAAATTTGATCAGTTCTAACCACAACTTTCTATCCAGTCAATCAAAGACATAGAAAATTTAAAAAAAACAAATGATGAATAATGGTGGAAAGTTTCACAGCATGAGATCTATTAAAGCCACAACAAAATCCTGATAAAAACAACAAACAAGAGAGGGGAATGGACACCAAGTCCAACATTGGTTTGCTGACCCGCATCTAAAAATACCAGTAGGAATTATAGTATAGATAATTGCCCTGGATTTGAAAAGAATTGTTTGTAAAGCTGATACAATTTTATTGATGTGATTAATTGTACCTGAGTTATACAAACTGAAAACCTGGCCACAATAACAATGTTATAAAAAGTCAGACTGCGATGTGCATGTCACCAGTTTATAGGGCAGCAAAGGTAAACAATAGACAGAAACCAGACAGTTTACAGGGCAACAAAGACTTAATGGATTGATGGAGACGTAAGGCCATGGATCAGTCTGATTGGAAGATTGTGACAGAGCAGGCCAGGTCCACTACATGGGCTGTAGCACCACAAATAATGATATGGTAAATTAAATTTTTCAAACTAAACAAAAATTTAAATGCCTACCCTTTGATTTATTATTAGGATGTGGTTGGAAGACTGGAATTGTATCGAAATAAAAAAAAATTAAGTTACCAAGTCCAGTGTATATAGTTAGCGATAAAACCTGGACACTTATAATAGAGGTAAAGTCATATGTGCCAGCTTGAAAAAAATTGTGCATTTAAACTTTTTTTTATTTTAAATAGATTGAATTTTGATCAGGAGTGGGGATGATATCAAGTTATAATTTCAACATGCTACAAGTATTTTATGTATTGGATTATAAAGCTATCACATCTATTGAAAATTTTTAAAACAAACTTTATTTAAGGAACAGAGTGATAACATCTTAATCATCGTAGATGTAAAATATTCTTAAATTTTATTATGATTTTTTTTCTTTATAAATAATTTTAAAAATACATGTACCTAAAAACAAAATAAAAAAATAACAGTTTGCATCTACAATGATGAAGATGGTATGTTATCAATTGTTTCTTGTTGGAGTGTTTAGAAAGAAAGTATAATTTGTAAATTATAATCCTTTCATTAGAATCAAGTGACAAAAATTTTCAAAATATTTTAATGTTTTGAAAAATGAACACTGTTATAACTTAGAACACCGCATATTAAAATATACTATTTTGTGTGTTGTTACCATTAGAGTGTTTACAGACATCCTTCCAAAGTTGATTATCTCAATGAAAACAGATGGGAACTTTGCTTGTTTCCCTTTTTCATGATATCAAAATTTGAACCAAAAAAACTGTTCCTAGGTAATGACATTTATAATGACAAGGTGCAATCATGATTCATAACATTTTTTAAACAATCAAACACAATGGAAACCAAACATTGAATTGAAAATTAAAATAAAATTGTTTAAATACTTCTAACATAAATATAATTTCAGTTATAATGTTAAAAAGTAAAATGATGTATCATTGGACTCAAGAAGAAAAAAGAAAAGAAATTGTTAAAAATCTGAAGAAAATAAAAACCAGTTGGTTGGTATTAATCAAATAATTAAGTGTCATGAATCATGACCAAGATTCCTTATAAATAAATGTTTAAAAAGCTCAATGCCATTAGTGCTTAAATAATATCTTTAACCAACTTGATTAGAAAAATTTTCTTGAAAAAAGTAATTTTCAGAAACATATAAAATACAGCAAGAGAGATAAGTTTTAGTTGACAATAATCTCAGAAAAGCTAATGATAATTGCACAGAGGCAGATAAGTTTACAGCTTCACCTTATATTTCTTGAAACACTGAAAATCACCTTAAAATTAGATAACATCTTTCAAATTATAGGAGCTTAAAAATTCTAAGATACAATGAGAGATCTCTTAGTTTTAAATATTAAGACAATGGACGATAATCATTCAATATAATACATTTTTGTTCCATAAATTTAGATTATATTTTATAGAGGCTTTAAATTAATAAATGAATTGTTCTATTCACAGATTTTTCGCACATAATGTGGTGACATATACATATGATTTTTTACATGTTAAAAACACATAGATTTAAAACAGTTTAATATGGCAAACTAAGCACACAAGTGACTTTTCAATGTTCACTTTTCACAGATAAATTATAGATATGAACTTTTGTGAAAGACATGATCAACATTTGTCCAATACTTTGTACTTTTTGGTAAAACATAAAATCATTATTGATGAATGTCACATTAAGAATGAGTGAAGGTTATTAACAAGATTATTAACTTTCCCACTGACCTAAATGAATTTATCTAATTAAATTTTTCACAGCAAATGGTTCTAGGTATACAAGATAAAATAAATCACAAATTGTTCACTGCTATGTCAGTACAATTGAAATAACAAATGAAGACCACAAGGGAAAAAACGGCTATGTGACATTTTTGAAATTTTATATTTATCCCTTATATCTGATAGAGGGTCATAAATAGAATGTACTAAATGAGGTTTTATGAAAAATTTATGTCTCTGATCCTTTTAAAAATTCAAATCTATTTAGTTAATTTATAACAAATATGTATAATTTTGAACATTAAAACTTGAATGTCTCAAAACTACAAAAATGTGACATAGCCGATTCTTCCCTTGAGCTCTTCAAATGTCTGATTAGACTTTTAGATCAAATTTCAAAATAAATTTTACATAAAATCAAAATGTTTAATATTTTGTGTTTTTTCCCCAAATGTTGAGAGTACATAACAACGGTGGCTAAACCGCGGCTTGCAAGTTGCATGTGGCTCTTCTGTGTTTACATTGCGGCTCGTGTACAATTTATGAAAGATATGTTACAAGAATTACTGGAACATTTCCATGTTTAATGACCCAAAGTGCTTCAATGCGGCTCTCAACAATTTTTTTGTTTAATTTTTAAAATGGCTCTCAGTTACTACAGGTCTGGCCACCCCTAGTATTTAATTTCTGTAAAAATATAAAAGATGAAAAACATTTGAGAAAATAAATTTTAAACGACAATATTATTTTGTTAATAGCCCCTACAATATTATTTTGTTAATAGCCCCTATAATATTAAATATAAAGTTAATCCCATAAAAATATGGATATTTCTTTGTATGTAATATAAAAATTATGTTAATTAATTTTACAGAACATTGCAATAGTAAGCTGGAATTGGCTTTTTTGGCATTATTTATAAGTACCTAAATTACTAAATTATTAATTGAACAAACCCCACTTAGTATGCAATAGGTTACGAGTATATGTCCCCCCATTATTATTTTTTAAAAAAACAAAAATGATTTCCACAAAATTATAAACATAAGGAAATAGAAGTTTCATACTTCATATTTTAAGTATATATCAATAAAATGTTGTGGTTCTCAACTGTGCTTGGCATCCCATGATTCACTACCTCATTTTCTGTCAGACGGCCATTTTGAATTTTCAAAATTTACATGAATAAATCTAGTGGTTGATCTAATTAACAGGTGTCAACAAGTTCAACAAAATTAAATCCACATGATGGTTGGCCTGGTATGACTTGTACAACAAATATTCACAATTTTTTTATACCTAATCATTGAAAAACTTGGCTCATGTTGGTGTACACAGTAATCAAGTTATGAGTTCAAATTATTAAATAATACCATACTTTTAATGTTCATTATAATTGTCCCAGAGCCGTCTTTACACCATTTTGGGCCCCATGGCAAAGAAAGAGTGCGCCCCCCTCAACTGCAGGAATAAAAAATAAATATACATAATATATATAAATAAACATATCCCCATGGGGCCCCTATGCTCGTGGGCCCCCGGGCAAATGCCCAACAGGCATATGCTTTAAGACGGCCCTGAATTGTCCCATTATTTAAATTCAACAATTTAGTTTTATTTAACAATATTTTTTTCTGAATCATCAATATTGACTAAGTTCCTTCTAAACACTTTAAATCAATCAAAATGTCACCTGAGTGAACTCATAGTCATAGAGTAGTCAAATTTACATAGTGTTCTAATTTGGTCCTAGAGTCTAATTAGGTTGAGAGTCATTGCACGAATGATGGTACCCTAATGCTTTAATAATCAACCGAAAACATGGTTTGGTAATAAATAGTGCTTGAATTAATGAATTAATTACCACAAAAACAATACTAGAATATAATTTTGTTACAGTGTAATAGTTAATGGATTGATAGAGTTTTTGTTATTTTGAGCAATTCAGACCATTTGTTAAAACTGAAATTCTTAAGAGACAGAACTGTTTTCAGATGCTACAAAAAATTTAATTTTAAAGCTTTTCCTACATGTTGACACCAACTACATGTTGACACCAACTACATGTTGACACCAACTACACGTTGACACCAACTACACGTTGACACCAACTACATGTTGACACCAACTACATGTTGACACCAACTACATGTTGACACCAACTACATGTTGACACCAACTACATGTTGACACCAACAACATGTTGACACCAACTACATGTTGACACCAACTACACGTTGACACCAACTACACGTTGACACCAACTACACGTTGACACCAACTACACGTTGACACCAACTACACGTTGACACCAACTACATGTTGACACCAACTACATGTTGACACCAACTACATGTTGACACCAACTACATGTTGACACCAACTACATGTTGACACCAACTACATGTTGACACCAACTACATGTTGACACCAACTACATGTTGACACCAACTACATGTTGACACCAACTACATGTTGACACCAACTACATGTTGACACCAACTACATGTTGACACCAACTACATGTTGACACCAACTACATGTTGACACCAACTACATGTTGACACCAACTACATGTTGACACCAACTACATGTTGACACCAACTACATGTTGACACCAACTACATGTTGACACCAACTACATGTTGACACCAACTACATGTTGACACCAACTACATGTTGACACCAACAAAAACCAAATTAGTTGACAATCAACAATGGTGGTTTCACGTGGTCAGTAACTGCAGTCCATGGCCAGTGGTTTCACGTGGTCAGTAACTGCAGTCCATGGCCAGTGGTTTCACGTGGTCAGTAACTGCAGTCCATGGCCAGTGGTTTCACGTGGTCAGTAACTGCAGTCCATGGCCAG
The DNA here is from genome assembly GCA_944989445.1 of Ampullaceana balthica. Lineage (NCBI taxonomy): Eukaryota > Metazoa > Mollusca > Gastropoda > Lymnaeidae > Ampullaceana > Ampullaceana balthica. The sequence continues at coordinate 1,358,881 of CALYLW010000079.1, forward strand.
TGGTTTCACGTGGTCAGTAACTGCAGTCCATGGCCAGTGGTTTCACGTGGTCAGTAACTGCAGTCCATGGCCAGTGGTTTCACGTGGTCAGTAACTGCAGTCCATGGCCAGTGGTTTCACGTGGTCAGTAACTGCAGTCCATGGCCAGTGGTTTCACGTGGTCAGTAACTGCAGTCCATGGCCAGTGGTTTCACGTGGTCAGTAACTGCAGTCCATGGCCAGTGGTTTCACGTGGTCAGTAACTGCAGTCCATGGCCAGTGGTTTCACGTGGTCAGTAACTGCAGTCCATGGCCAGTGGTTTCACGTGGTCAGTAACTGCAGTCCATGGCCAGTGGTTTCACGTGGTCAGTAACTGCAGTCCATGGCCAGTGTCCAGTTGTCCAGGTGGCAACCACCTCATTTGTAACCACCTTATCCACCGCAAGCAACACCTGCAGCAACAGAACGGTGAGCCCAAGCTTGGCAGATTGAGGACCTTCATAAGAGGTTTCATGATAGCTGGGAAGTTGACTCTCCAGTACCCCTCAACGTCCTCCCGTGTTGGGAGGTGGAACGAGAAATCAGCCCAACTTCCTGAGACCTTGTATATGGCACGTACAGGCCGAGACCTTGAGGTCCAGTCGACTTCTACTTCCTGTCCTTCATTAAACAAAACGTAAGCTTTTGTAAAGGTGCCAACAGTACATTTTTCCCCAACTTCAGCAGACTCAGGTCGGTTTATATATCTGAATGGTGAGAATAATAAAAAATTCAAATGATTTTTTCAGATTTTCAAGCTAAAATTTAGAATCCTTGATTTCATGAGGTAACTGTTATCAAGTTAAGACAATGGTGAAAGAACAATGAGTTTTCTAGAAAAATTATGGTCTTCAACTTAAACCATATTGAGCAAGTTTTTTTACTTTTAATTACTGATACCTAAGTTACTTTTACTTACAAAACGTATTATGTTCAAAAGGTCTCAGGAATTTTAACTCCGATTTAAATAAATAAAATGAGAGATCAGTCTATTCCAATTCTTACTGGTCCACTAACCTGCATGTCTGAATTGCCAAATAGGATGTCTGAACAGATGGACAATCCTGAGCCCACTTGAAGGAATGAGTCGTATCAAGGACAAGAATGAGACGGGATCCAGAGTTTTTGTCTTTTTCATTCCACCAACTCAGCAGCATTGCCAGGGACAAGTTCTTTTTATCTGTACATCCAAATATATCAACTTTTTATCTGTACATCCAAATATATCAACTTTTTATCAGTACATCCAAATATATCAACTTTTTATCTGTACATCCAAATATATCAACTTTTTATCTGTACAGCCAAATATATCAACTTTTTATCTGTACATCCAAATATATCAACTTTTTATCAATACATCCAAATATATCAACTTTTTATCTGTACATCCAAATATATCAACTTTTTATCTGTACATCCAAATACAGTAGAACCCACTTAACTCGAGCCCAGTTAACTCGCCAACCCTATTAAGTCGACGTTTTTTATTGGAACCAACAAATTCTCTCTTTGTCTTAGCATTTTCTCATCGGTTAATTTGATTCTTTTAAGTCGCCGAACCCTAATACCTCAAGCACAAAAGAGGGCCAAATTTGCAACTTAACATTGGTTAGCTTGATCCCCGTCTGTTCGCCTAGCAAAACACTCGCATTTTTAGTTGAAAATAGCATCGAAATCTCGCTCTCCTCGAGACTTCCGGCTATTGTGTGATTGTACAAGATTTCAATTAAAATTACCGGATGTTTTTATCTTGTTTCACTTTTATCCGTGTGAGAATTAGTTTGACGAGTTTAATTCTCATTATTTCGCACTGCATGTTATTGGCAATGTTATTGTTATTGGCAATGTTATTGTTATTGGCAATGTTATATTATTATATTATTATTAAACTTAATTCATTGCCTGATGCATTAATCTTTTTATTTTTTAAGATAAACGAATATCTTTAGAAAAGAAAATAAAGGTTTGTATCGAGAATCGATGGTGGTTTTTATTTTATACTGGCCGTACTGGGCGTGTGTAACTCCGCCGTAGCCGGTCCCAAGCCCGGGTGAGAGAGGAGGAGGGTTGTGCGAAGGGCTAGCATCCCTTCCCGTAAAAAAAGCCTTGCTACAAAAACGTGAACAAAGAAAAAAATAGGAAACTCGGACCTTGGAGATGATGGGTCTCGTAACAGAGAACTTATGAAGCTGGGTGGCCAAAGCCAACTGGAAACCACCCGGCAGACAACCATCCTCTCCACTAGGACCACCACCAACTTAGGAACATGGAACGTAAGGACCATGTTCGAAGCTGGAAAAACTGCCCAAGTTGCTGCCGAAATGCAACGGTACAAGCTAGCCATCCTAGGGATAAGTGAATCCCGATGGACTGGCTCAGGTCAGATGAAGCTCAGCACAGGAGAACTGCTACTATATTCAGGCCATGATGAAGAAAACGCAGCCCACACCCAAGGAGTAGCAATCATGCTTTCCAAAACTGCCCAGAACGCCCTTTTAGGGTGGGAAGCCCATGGTCCCCGAATAATCACCGCAAGATTTAAGACCAAAAAGCAAGAAGTCAATATGGATCTTCTTCAGGTATACGCTCCTACTAACGACAGTAAAGAAGAGGACAAAGAGGACTTCTACAACAGACTGAGAACCCTTATCCAAAAGTGTCCTAGGAGCAATGTGATTATTCTAATGGGCGACCTAAATTCAAAAATAGGCAGCAACAATAATGGATATGAAGAATGCATGGGAACAAATGGCCTCGGAGAGATGAACGATAATGGTGAAAGGCTAGCAGATCTATGTGCTGCAGATGGACTGGTCATTGGTGGTAGTCTCTTCATGCATAGAAATATCCACAAGGCAACATGGATATCACCAGATATGTCAACGGCTAACCAAATCGACCATATCTGTATCTTCAAAAAGTTTAGAAGATCTCTCCAAGATGTAAGGGTAAAAAGAGGGGCAGATGTAGCCTCAGACCATCATCTACTGATTGCCCAACTAAGGCTCAAATTGAAAAAGAATTGGACAAGTGAGGGAAGCAAGCGCCAACGTTTTAACACTACTCTTTTGAAAGGGGGACCAAAACTTAATGAGTTCAAACTTACGCTAACAAACAAATTCCAGATCTTACAAGAACTTGGCAACGAAGAAACAGTTGACCAAAACTGGACAAGCTTCAAAGAAATACTTACGACCACCTGTGAAGAAGTGTTGGGTCCAAGGCAACAAACGCATAAAGAATGGATCTCTAATGAAACCATGGAGAAAATCCAACAGAGGAAAAAGAAGAAGGCAAATCTCAACAACAGCCGCACCAGAACTGAAAAAGCTAGAGCATCAGCAGAATACGCAGAAGCCAATAAAGACGTTAAACGTAGTATAAGGTCAGATAAAAAGAACTACATAGAAGGACTAGCAACTGAAGCAGAAAAGGCAGCTTACCATGGAAACACAAGAGAACTATTCAGTACAATAAAAAAGCTATCCGGAAAGTTCAAAAATCCAGAGAGACCTGTTAAAACTAAAGATGGGAAATCTATACCTGATGAAGAGGGTCAGAAAAAAAGATGGATAGAACATTTTGAAGAACTCCTCAACCGACCAGCCCCACAATACAAAATCAACATAGAGCCAGCGGAACAAGACCTAGAAATAGACTGCAGCATACCCACAAAACAAGAGATAAACAGAGCAATTAAACAACTAAAGAAAGGCAAAGCAGCTGGTCCAGACAGAATACCAGCAGAAGCCTTGACAGCAGATATTACGACTAGCTCTGCAATGCTACACATTCTTTTCAAGAAAATATGGGAGGAAGAACAGATTCCGAGTGGAAAGAAGGACATCTCATTAAGCTCCCAAAGAAAGGAGATCTTAGCTCTTGCTCCAACTATAGAGGAATAACTCTGCTTTCCATACCAAGCAAAGTATTTAACAGAGTGCTGCTAAACAGAATGAGGGACGCAATAGACACCCATCTTAGAGACCAAAAAGCAGGTTTTAGAAAAGATAGATCATGCACTGACCAGATTGCCACTCTGAGAATTATATTGGAACAATCCCTGGAGTGGAACTCACCACTATACATCAACTTTATTGACTATGAGAAGGCTTTCGATAGTGTTGACAGGCCAACCCTGTGGAAGTTACTAAGACACTACGGAATACCACAAAAACTGACTGACATAATTAAGGCTTCCTACGAAGGACTTACATGTAGAATTGTCCATTCTTATTTCTGCTAACCATCGACTGCATAATGAAAATGTCTACAGAGCAGAAGAGAAATGGTATCCAGTGGACACTATGGAAACAACTTGATGACCTGGACTTTGCGGACGACCTGGCCTTATTATCGCACTCACAGCAACAGATGCAGGAGAAAACCAACGATGTAGCACAATTCTCTGCTTGCCTTGGCCTGAACATCCATAAGGGAAAAAGCAAAGTCCTTAAAATAAACACATCAAGCAACACTCCAATAACACTGGAAGGAACAAATCTGGAAGAGGTGGATAGCTTCACATACCTTGGAAGCATCATCGACACACAAGGAGGGACAGACGCCGATGTAAGAGTGAGAATTGGCAAAGCAAGATCATCATTTAAACAGCTAAAAAAAGTTTGGAACTGCAACAACTTGACTCTTCATACCAAGGTCAGGATATTCAACACCACAGTAAAGCCTGTCCTACTGTATGGAGCAGAAACATGGCGAATAACAGCAGCCATTGTTAAAAAGCTTCAAGCCTTTATAAATACATGTCTCCGAGCAATTCTTCGAATCCGCTGGCCAAATGTCATCACCAATGAGGACCTCTGGCAACGTACACAACAAGAGCCAGTGGAAGAGCTAATACGCCAGCGCAGATGGAGATGGATTGGCCACACTCTCAGAAAGCCTACATCCAGCATTGTGAGACAAGCCCTCACATGGAACCCCCAAGGCAAAAGGAAAAGAGGTCGTCCCAAAATGACCTGGAGAAGAGAACTGGAGGCAGACACAAAAATGAGCGGGCACAGCTGGGGGCAGATTGAGAGACTGGCGCAGGACCGGGATGCCTGGAGAGACTTTGTTCGCGGCCTATGCCCCAGATGGGATGAAGGGCGATGATGATGATGACTGGGCGTGTGTAGAAGAACTGGGTCACACAGCGTGTCTTGAGAATGAAGACGCGCAGAGGGAAGCGGGGGCTTGTTTTGTATGACATCACAGGTAAAAAGCAACTAAGAGAGAGTGTATCAATGATGAAATTTTCGCCTCGCGCCGTCTGATGGTGACTTCAAAGAACATGTGACGTCACAGCCCGTTTGTTTTCAGCTCTCTTGCGCTGAATAGTAACATTTTAAAATCGCCGCACTGTGTGTTAGTTCTCGTACTATGTCGTCAACTATGAGAGTTTAAAAAAAAATCGTTCACTAGCCGTACGCATTTTTTAAAGCAAATATCAGTTTTGATATTAATGTGGTAATCTTACGTCAAATACCTTTAACTTGCAGGAAAACTGTCGCTAAAGACTTATTAATCGCCCGTTATCTTTCCTATGTCTTTCTAATGACTCGTAATATAAATAGTAACAATAACAGTCACGGACTTGACTTTGACCGTTGCTCATATCATACGCGCACTGTGTGTTAGTGTTAGCTCTCGTACAGTGCCTCGACAACTAAGCAAAGTAAAAAAAAATTTTAATATTTCCTCAGCCGCAGGAACTAATAGTGAAGACGTGTATATTATTTATAGACCGGAATAGTAATAAAACGCTTTGATGTCACGGTCGCTTGCGTATTGGTTCTGGTATTCTGCCGTAACACAACAAAATTTTAACTCCGCGTAATAAGTTTATACCGAAGTTACGACTAACCGGTTAACAACCTTATCATGTACATAAAGAATTTTCAAGCACATGTTAATATTTTGCCGCTATATTGGTTTTCTTTTAACTCAATCATCGGTTAGCTCAACGCCTTTTGGCATACCCCTAGGCCATTGACTTAACCAGGTTCTACTATATATATCAATGGTGTTAGCATAATGGAAAATCAAGATCAACACAAAAATGGTACATTGTATTTAAAAATCTAAATACTATTTATTGTCAGTTGTTTTTTTTTAAATATTTAATATTGCAGACTAAATCAATTATTTTAAAAATACTTTGCTTCTTATCACTGCTTGCTACATTGCTCAGAAATGTCTTAGATTTCTTAAATTTAGTTCTTAAAAACAATAAAATAAACTGGACACTTATACATTTTCTACCATTTAAGCAGATTTAGCAAGAATATTTCAAACTTTAAGCCAAATAAAATTGTCAGTAAAATTGACAGAGTATTCAACTACTAGAAGTACAAGGATGAGAGCTCCTGAGTCAGGCAGTTCAAGTTAAAGAAATTTTTTGAACAGTTTCCTACCTGTCAATGCCCAGTCTCCATTATCAAATACATCCCCAGAATAATACAATAAATAGGTATCAAATCTGGGACCATCACTGGTGCGGCGATCAAAAAATTGTTTCAGCTAAAGAAAAGAAATATTTTCAGTATGATAAAGATTAGTACACTTTCAATGAATAACCTAACTATTGCATTTTACTGAAGTCTTTAGATGAATAAGTATAGTCAACAATAATAGTTTTAATTTTTTACAATTTTAAATGAATGAACATACTTTATTTTGTAAGCTTTCAAACTCAAGGCCACTGCTGAAATAATCACAGCCAAAGTTTTGTATCATGTGATAATTGAAGAGCTGCTGCAGATGGTTTATTTTATCTGATCCCCGTACTCCTATGTCTTGTACGTCGCCACTGGATAGCAGCTGTGCTCCTGAACTTGGCCTTAATTGAAAATCATTGGTTTTTAAAGTGACTGCCCAATATAAAGATTAAACAAGTTTTTAATAAGAGCTATCAAATATAGCCAAAAATGACAAGAGATTGATTTATTAACAGCAAAATGTTAAAACCCATAATGGGTTAAAAATTAAATTTTAGTACTGAGTGCACTACCTTAATGTTGTTACAGGACTGATGACAGCATATCCCGTACATGTACCACCAAGATTATCTCCTAGTTCCCAAAACAAACTAAGAATGGCTGACTCAAGAGGTAAAACAAGGAAGACCAGAGACAGAGTGTAGGGGGTTCTAGTCTCAAATCCAACAGCAAAAACAATCAAAGTTGTAACCAAGGAAAGGAAAATAATTCGCTGGGAAACAAGTCCAAAATAACGAAGACCTGAAAATTAAATTTAAAGACAAAACAAAAACTATTTCATGAACCAACTTTATTAATGCTTGGTGTTTTTAAATATTTTTGCAAGTTGCAACATTTTTTAAAAATTTATTTCCTAGCTTGAAATTCAGACATATTTGGATTTAACTTTACAATACATTCAGGGTGAGTAAATAAAAAAGTCATTTTATTTTTTAAAGGGCATAAACTATTTCCAATAATTATTTTTAATTCTAAGAACGTTCAAATCCTCTTAATTTTTTTTGTACTAGATTTTATATGATTTGTTGTAAGAGCTAAAAAATAATCTACATATTATGACTATTATGAATAATTCTCGAAATTAAAGAGTTGTTTTTTTTAAAATTCAAACATTTAAAAAAATATTTTCAAAATAAATATTCACCTTTTGCTGCCATAATTCTGTTAAAACTTCTCCGCTCGTCAGCACTCGCATTACATTCTGTTATTTTCCCATTCAGTTTCCAACAAGTGAGAAAGACCATCAGATGAAACATGAGCCATACAATGGCAAGAACAATATACAGAGGGAAAACAATGTACCACTCTTTGTGCCTTGACGTCCCTTGTCCAACTACCACAGCCAGGACAAGTTCTAGCAAAAACATCAACAATACAAACAAATATCTCATAAATCGAGTCTTATCAAAATAAGATCTCCACCTATCTATCATGGACAGTCCACAGAAATAAAAGTCTATGACCGGCTGAAATGCATGTCTTCCAACAAAACATACCAGTGCATAGATGTTTGGTTTCACTTCAAGGGCAGGGAAAAACAAAAAGATCCCCACAAAAATGAAAGCGATGAAACTGAAGAATCCCATGAACGACTTCAGCCTCAAGGCTGATATATGGAATATGTATGCAAGCGTGTACAAAGACAGAGCTATGCTGTCAACACCAGTTACTAGACTGGCGATAATCAGACCCAGAGACTCCAAACCCTCTGATAACGTCAGCAGCCTGGCCTCAACAGGCTTCAGCTTGAGCAAACTCTCCAACACATTCCAGAACCATCCCAAGACCATGCTGGTGAGAAACATGACTTCCATGACTTCTTCCATGGTGACATATTGCAGCTGAGGATTGTTAGTGAAAGCTAAGATCCCAATCAAACAGCCAACCCAAATGTGGAACAGAGCTTTTCCAAAGTCTTCTTGTCCAAAGTAATACTGCAGGGCACATGAGAAGGCAAACACAAATGCTCCAAAAATAGCAATGACAGATATGGTGATGTTTTCATTGAATGACCACTGTGTGTACAATCCCAAACCAAGGGCAACAACTAAAATGAGTTCTGGAATAAATCTTACATACTGTATTGTCATACGAGTTTTTGCGTCTTTAATTCCTGCCATCCTTTGTGCTGTCCACAGAATAAGTGAGTATCTAAAATTTGAGCAGAAGCTGATGCCAGATAATCTGATCCTGTTTATATAATATAGATATCTTTTTCTCTTTATGAAATGCTTCAAATATCCTATTTTCATCCTATAGATAAAGTATTTTTAGGCAAGTTTTTCATGTCTTTGTTTTCCTGAAATAAATAAAAATTAATTTTATTTAAATAAGTTATTTCTCACCTATTAATCTAATATTAAGTACTAGAAGATTTTTTTAAAACAATTTTAGCAAGATAGTAATAGATGGCATGTTACACTGCTTGCAGATTTGTTTAGCATGTAACTAAGGTATAAAGGTTCAAAATAAACTAAATAGTCCATTGGTTCCTTGCCCATGCATTGTCTGTGCCACAAGATCGGCCTTTCAACCTCCCATATACATTGTCTGTGCCACAAGATCGGCCTTTCAACCTCCCATATACATTGTCTGTGCCACAAGTTCGGCCTTTCAACCTCCCATATACATTGTCTGTGCCACAAGTTCGGCCTTTCAACCTCCCATATACATTGTCTGTCCCACAAGTTCGGCCTTTCAACCTCCCATATACATTGTCTGTGCCACAAATTCGGCCTTTCAACCTCCCATATACATTGTCTGTGCCACAAGTTCGGCCTTTCAACCTCCCATATACATTGTCTGTGCCACAAGTTCGGCCTTTCAACCTCCCAGGCCAAAAAGATCATTCATGAAAAAACATAAAATGAAGAAACAACTGTTTGCCTGTATGCTATTGCTAATTCACAAAAATTTCAGGCTTCTACCCACATGGGAAGTTGGAGAACTAGTGATGAGTGAGGCTTTTGTCTTGTCTTATCTATACAGACGCTCCTTCTATACAGAAGATTAATGCGCCCACAGACCATTCCGGCCTGTTGGCAAGTGATGCAGCGTTCACATGCCTCGGCTATAAGGGTTCCACGCATTACCCAGCCGCCTTTATTTCCCTAACTAATGTTAGGTACCCATTCGGAGCTGGGTGGACTCAGGGACGCCCTAGGCCACGGGAACAAATCTTTGTCTTCACAAGGATTCAAGCTGAGCGCGCATGCCACTCGACCACCGTGCCCCTTATTAGGTTTTTATTAGTATAGTATAGATTGTATCGTCTGTCAGTAAATATTAAGATAATCTGAGAAGCTAAATTTAAAATTTCAGTAACAAATAAATATAAATAATACTTCAGAACATTATACTCCATGATTACCTCATTTAATTAATGTCTTAAGGAACCCTAAACCTAACCCCTAACTCTAGCCTCATAATTAAAAATAACAGATCATTGAAAGTAATTGAAACCAGTGTCACAATACCTAATTTAGTTTGAAAAGACAATTAAAACTCGAACAATTAAACTTTCTTTAACTTGCAGGAAAACTGTCACTAAAAGACCGAACTCGAATTTGAGGGCCGATTAATCGCCCGGTATCTTTGCTACGTCTATCAAATGACTCTCGTAGGTACTTCACTAAGCGGTTCGCGCCGATCAATTTTTTTGTTGCGGGAAACAGACTATAAACCGGTGATCAGAGAATGCCGATAGGTCACGGGGTCATATGCTTTTAGAGCTTTTTTGTCTTTATAAGAAACAGACTATAATTAATATAAATAGAAACAGTCGTGGCCTTGACCGTTGTTCACATCAAACGCGCACTGAGTGTTAACTCTAGTACAGTGCCTCGACAACTAAGCAAATTTTTTTTTAAAATCATTCCTTAGCCGTAGGCGAACTAAACTAATAGTGATGACGTGTATATTATTTATATACCGGAATATGGAGAAAGCGATTTGATGTCACCGTCGTTCGCATTAGTCTCGTAACTTCCCTGCATCTTAACCGTAACGTTGCGGTTAACCGGTCCTTATTAAATGGGACCAGTCCTGATCTGAGGACTGGTTAACCGGTTAACCGTTAACAACCTTAGTAACGGACTGTAATAATTAATGGATCTAAATCTGCACCAATAAAGGTTAACCCAGGAGCCAGGAGTTCCACAAGGAACTGTGCTAGGTCCCTTACTCTTTTTAATTTATATAAATGATTTACCCAACAACATCTCAACAGGTACAAAAGTTAGGTTATTTGCTGATGATTGTATAATCTATAGAACAATTAAATCAAAACAAGATAGCAAAATTTTACAAAAAGACTTAGATGAATTGATAAAATGGGAAACTAACTGGAGTATGTCTTTCCACCCAGAAAAGTGTCAACTGTTAAGAGTAACAAAGAAAAAGAAACAAATACATGTAAATTCAAAATATTACATTCATGGAAAAGAACTGACCCAAACTAAAGATGCAAAATACAGTCGAAAGCGCTTAAGTCGACGGCGTTGGGGGTATGCAAAATGGCATCGAGATAACCGATGATCGAGTTAAAACAAAAACCAATATGGCGGCAAAATATTAACATGCGCTTGAAATTTCTTTATATACGTGTTGTGCGTTAATTAGTGATGGGAGGATTAATCAGAATCGTATCGGAATATTGGGACCCTATTTCTTCACTCTTACTCTTTCTTAAGGTTGTTAAGACCGTTCGTTTTTAATTACCGTTTAAGTTTAAATATAACGCCGTTTTGCAGTGATTCCCAGATTGAGCGATACTGTGCCTACGAAGCCACTTGCTTGATTTTCCTTACAAGCTACACAAATAAGTAACCTACACATCCCCTAATTGTCCCCTAACCATTCTCTTCCTAATCATCTTCTTTGGGTCCATCCCCTCAGCTTACAATGGACTTAGAATGGTCTATCGTGACCTATATATGACTCATGACAAAGCGAACTCTTCTCTATATAAACGTACACAAATAAATTAGGTACTCCTTTTGAACTTTTGAACCTTCAACTTTGACATATTTTAATTAATTATAACCAATAGTTAAATGGCTTTTGCACACGGCCACTTCTTATGAATGAAACAATGAGAACAAAGCAGTAGTACAGTACATGTAATAGTCAAAATGAGGTTGAAGGATGAATGGTTGCCAATGACAACAAGTCTTCACACGGTACATTTTATTATTCCATACGATCCCCTCAGCTTACAATGGACTTAGAATTCCTTCGGTAACTTGATGCTAATAGGACTAACCAACAACAATGGTGTGGGAGATTGAGAGTGGGGGTGGGTAAACTGTCTGTAGTCTGTTATATTATATATTTTAAAATCTGGGGAGCCTTGTTTACAGTAAGCACCCTATGATTTTTCGTCTCATCACTAGCGTTAATAAATGAGAATGTACATGCACATGATTTTCGAGGTTTTTTTTACACAAAGGCGTTGCCGTTATTTGTTTATCATGACCTATGACTATATATGACTCATAACAAAGTGAACTCTTCTCTATAAAAGTGTACAAAAATAAATTAGGAACTCCTTTTGAACCTTCAATTTTGATACATTTTAATTAATTCTAACCATTAGTTAAATGGCTTTTGCACAAGGCCACTTCTTATGAATGAAACAATGAGACAAAGCAGTAGTACAGTACATGTAATAGTCAAAATGAGGTTGAAGGATGAATGGTTGCCAATGACAACAAGTCTGCACAATACTTAGGAGTCTTAATAAATGAGAAACTATCATGGAATCCCCATGTCAATGAAACAAAACCTTAGGCTTTATAAAAAGAAACTTTAACAAATGTAATAGAGATATAAAACTAAAATGCTACCTCACTTTGGTGAGACCTGTATTAGAATATGCATCTTCTGTATGGGACCCATCCACAAAAGAAAACATTGATAAACTAGAACAAATTCAAAAAAGAGCTGCCAGATTCATTACTGGAGAATATTCAAAACTGACAAGAATAACATCATTAGTTAAATCATTAAACCTTGAAACACTAGAGGAAAGAAGAACCAAGAGCAATGTAGTAATCATACATAAAGCAATTAATTCTAATTTAGAAATACAACACAAAGATAACTTAATACAACCCTCAGATAGACATAAGGATAAAAACACCTTTCTTATTCCGTATGCAAGAACAAACACATACAAGTTTTCCTTCTTCCCGTCCGGAATTCAGGCATGGAATGGGTTGCCTGAAGAATCCAGGAAAACCAACACTTTATCAACATTTAAATCTCTAATAAAAATGCAGGACTAAACACAAACCATAGATAAGCGTAGGACGCAATAATCTTCTGTATAGAAGGAGCGTCTGTAAACAGATAAGATAAGATAAGATATGAATGAAAGTTAATAAAGTTACTTGATAATATATAGAATAAAATACAAAGTTGAGTGCACTGGAACAGTTAATAATTTAATACTTTTATAACAGCTAAATCCATAGTATTATTAATAGTAATAATAATAGTAAATCAGAGTGGTTATCCCCAGAATTCTGCTAAGAATTTTCAACGTTATCCCGAGAATTCTGCAAATAACGTTGAGCGTTATCCCCAGAATTGTGTGGCTATTGGGACACAGGGTCTGTATACTTTAAAAAGCTCAAATTCGATCACCTCTTCCTGGCCGCATGGTAGTGTAAAGGACAGTTGACGTGGTACAGGGATCGATTTTCGCTTGTGGAATTATTTTTTTTGTTTAATAGCGTTTGATTTTTAGATGGGGAATTTTTGTTTAATTTTTCTTTTTAATAAAAAAAATAAATAATTCTATTTTAACCCTTTTGTTATTGCATAATATTCAAATGACTCACGTTCATCCCACTGCGACGCGATTGACATATACTGCCAATATTGCGAACACTACTAATATTAATAGTACTAATACACTATCCTATATTATAAATAAATATATTGGCCTATATTGTCCAATACGTCATGGACTGTAAAACCTATATTACTACAGGGCCGGCCTAAGGGAATTGGAGGCCCTAGGCGAAGTGAATTTAGTGGCCCTAAATAAAATGTAATAGAAAAATAAAATAATAAATATGGAAAAATTCTTGTCCGAGGCCCCCATTAATGATGAAACTAATCGGAGGCCCTAGGCGGCTGCCAAGTTTGCTATGTCTAAATCTGGCCCTGATTACTATCACTACTACTAATAATAGTACTAATAGCCTATCCTATATATATATATATATATATATATATATGTATATATAATACGCAATGGACTATACCAGTGAGCTAGATAAAATTAGTAAATGGATAACATGTAAACAGGGTATGAGTTTACATGTTATCCATTTACTAATCTATAAGCCTGATTGAGTTTACATGTTATCCATTTACTATTTACTAATCTATAAATAAGCCTGATTGCAGTCTCATCCCCATTATGATTATGAGCTAGATAAAAATAGCTCAGTGGACAGAACAGATTCTAAAATATAAACTTAAAATCAATATGAAGAACAATAAGTTTGAATAAGGCTGGTACTAGTACTGAGGTACTGTTTTCTTATTCAGGTCAGATATAATCAACTTTAATTTACTTGATACACATGATATAATGATAAATAATGCTCAAAATTAACTTTGAGAATAGTTCACTGAATTCTCCAATCAACATCGAGAGTCGAGAGTCATTCACGATTCACAGAATTCTGGGGATACCAGTAACCATTCTACGTTGTTCTCAGAATTCTGGGGATAACATTGAAAATTATTCGCAGAATTCTGGGGATAACGCTTTCCATGGTCCATAGTAAATTACTAAATATAGTCTATAGTATACTTATAGGCTATATAAAACATAATTATAATATTATAGTTATAGGCTAGGCTAGCTTTCTAAATTTAATTAGGTACTTGGATAAATCATTTTTCACTTAGTGAAAAATCTTTGAGGAGTTATATGCCCCTTGTTCAACTTTTTGTCCACTTTAAAATGTAAACAATGCGTATGTGTGTCAGAATAATTGCATTTTTCTGTGTAATTTCTTGATTAAAATGGATGTGGGATATATCATTTTAAAGATAATTGGATGCTGATTATTACTAACTATGTTCTCCAATTTTTTTGTGCTGAATTTTGTTAGTAAAATGTAATTAGATGAGTTACAGTATAATAACTATATAAAATAATCTAAATATCTCTTTCGCTCGCCACCACTCGCGATTTTAATGATAACCACTGTAATCAGCATCCAAATATCTATATGAATTGACAAAGTCCCATCCCCCCCACACCACGCCCAATATGTTTTTTTTATTTTTCAAAAAATTCACCACATGGTTTTTTCCTATTTTTCAAGATGGCCGAAACTTCCTTCTATGTACCTCAGCCAATTATCTTCAAATTTGATCTAATCTAAGGGCTAAACAATATTAATAACACTATTTTAAGTTACTTAAGATATAAAAGACTAACTAACAAGCAATATAAATGGGTATTTCATTTGCATTTGTAAATCTGACTTTGTTTTCTGAGATATAAAAAAAATGTAAGTTTTTGGGGATACTTGACTACATCAACTAGTTTTAAATAAGTATTATTGTCAATTATTGTTCTCCTTTTCAACACGAACAGTTTGATATGCTTGACTTAATAGTTTGGATAATTATTTTTAAGTTGCGCTAAATTTAAAATATGACATATGCAAATTTGACGGCCATTTTGAATATTAATGAGCCAATCTTGCGTACATCAGAATTAATTTTAGGACGCTTGTTTGGGAAATGATATGACGAATGCGGAAATATATGGTTTGTTATGGTTATCTTCAGTCATTTCTGAAATAACTTTAATTAACTGCCATTTCAAACAGCTGTCTCAGTCTCACTGCCCAATTTTCACTTTAGTCACTTTTATATTTTCTTATATGTTTCAATTAGCAGAGTTATCCCAAAATAATTCACTAAAAAAATCATAACTTTCTTTAGAAATAACCTAAAACGATAAATTTGGTATCAATAAATTGAATTTTTCAAGCCCTTTCTAACCAACTAGATCTTAAAGCTATAGCTTCATTTTGAAAATTTTGTCCAAGTACCTAAAATTTTAAATAAAATGAAAATGGATCGTCATTAAAAATGTCTAGGACTCGGTTTACGTCACACTCACAGTGACTTAGTTTTTTTCCAAGTGTCTGCTGCTAACACTTGTAACAATACGAAATAATTTTATTACTCAGACAACACTGACTCAGACTAGTCGTAGCAGTAGCAGTAACTGCGGCAGTAGTTTACTGGCAAATTCATGACTAAGTTACGACTTGTCGTAACACTGAACACTGGCAACATCCTATTTCATGTTATAATAATTTACACATAGTCACATAGTCATAATATGTATAAACATATAGGTCAACTACAAACGTGTTTTACTTTGAAAATTATTATTTTAATTTTAGTGAAAGGTCCAAGTCAAATACTGGAAGTAAACGTCTCTAAACAAAAAACATTAAATAAAACTGCAACTATATGGTTAGTCTAAATTTTATACAACCGAAATCTAAAGTTTACATGTAGCATTTTCTATATGAAATATTTTAGCAATTTCCATTATGTTATAAATAGGCATAGACGTAAATTTTGGAGAAATACCAGGCTTAATTTTTTTAAAGATACAAAATTCAGTTGTATAAGTTTATTTTTAGTTTTAAAATTTCCTTTTAACAATTATTTTATTTCTAGTTGTCTCCTCCTATATATGTAAGAGAACGGCAATGTCAATGTAAATTATAACTCTATGTCTATGAGTCTCTATGACTGTGTCTGTGTGAACCCAAAAAAAAAGAAACAGATTAATTGTAAAGAAAAAATATAGCGTCTGCTTTAAAAAATAAATATTATATAGAACAATGTGTACCGATGGTCACGGGTGACGGCAAGGACTTGTTCCCGGGGCCTAGGGCGTCCCTGAGTCACCCAGCTCCGAATGGGTACCTAACACAAGTTAGGCGGCTGGGTAATGCGTGGAGCCCACAAAGCCGTGGCCTGTGAACGCAGCATCACTTGCCAACAGATCATATGCCATGGTCTGTGGACGCAATTATCTTCTGCATAGAAGGAGCGTCTGTATGGATAAGATAAGAAGATGAATAAGTGTATAGACTATAGCCTATAGGAATTAAATTTAAAAAATCATTTAACTTAAAAATGAAGACGTTCCCTAAGGAGCAAATTTAAAAACATATACTTTAGCCTACTCATGGCCAGATTATGCCATCTTGGTGCCATAGGCACGAACTTACATGGGTGCTCCCTTCTGCCCCGGGCCCCCGATCCTCCACTGACCGTTAGTATGTCCAACATTATGCACAAAAAAAACTCACAAAGAAAATCAGTTGTTAACACATATGTTTGTACTACTATCACTCATATAAAAGATACAATAAGTTATTTCTGTATTAAAAATCATGAGTTAACTAATTTTGTAATAATAATATACAAAAATACTGTAACTTTTTTAATAGATGAGAACGTCAGAGAAACGCGGTGGATGCGGTGGTCCAGTGGCAGCGCACTCGACTGGCGTACCGATGGTTCAAAGTTCGAATCCATGTGTGAAGGCAGAGCGTCCCTGAGTCACCCAGCTCCGAATGGATACCTAACACTATTTAGGCGGCTGGGTAATGCGTGGAACCCACAAAGCCGTGGCCTGTGAAGGCTGCATCGCTTGCCAACATGTCTGTGGACGCAATTATCTTCTGCATAGAAGGAGCGTCTGTAACAGATAAGATAAATAAGATAAGATAAGAGAGAACACATTTACATTTTACAGCTCTTTTTTTTAAAGATTTATACCCCTTGCAAAGTTTTTGAGTACATCGTCAAAGTTAATTTTGCGCAATCATCAGTAGAGATTGTTTCATTGTCGATCTACTTGGATTTTATTGTACGTTTCAGCTGAGAATAAGAAAAACCCGTAAAAAACAAGTTTTTGACTATAAATCCTTTATGTACGAGAACTAATTAAAAGAATGTTCATTATAATACGCAGCGCCAGACCATCCAGAAATACAAAATTGCAGTTGTGTCGTAAAACATGTTTAATATAATGCGCACCGATCAGGAATATGTTTATAATAAGAGCTGTCAATAAAATACGCACCTTATTGCGCGACAGAAAGGTTGTTCAATATAATACGCACCGCGACGCTCTATCTCAAAAAATAGCATGATACATAGGAATAAATAAAATAATCTAAAAAATCAATAATTTAATTACGGTACATGCGATCGTTCTGAAATTTTGATACATTGTTTTTATTATCGGTACGAAACTGCCTGAAAAATTTCAGCTTGCTAGCTTACGAGCAAGTGGGTTAAAAATCGCTCAAAAGTTTTGGCGACAAGGGCGGTCGGTCGGTCGGTCGGGCGGCCGCAGACACCACGAGTTAATATAAAGGATTTAAAAAGAGCGCTCAGTTGAACAGTTCGTAATCATTAATGTTAAAAATATGCGCAAGGCGATTTCAACATTTGGAAAAGCACACTCGAAGTTGTCTCTAACTATTACTTTGTATAATTCTGCATGACTGAAAGTGTTGTTTTCAGATTTTGATGCAATAAAATTGTGGCGAATATATGAGTGGAACCAGTGCCATAGGTAGAACTTTTGCGCCAGGGGCGGTCTCCATTTTGCCGCCCTTTTAGGGGCCGTCCATAAATGAGCTGAAATTTGGCACACGGACCCGTGTCACCTAACAATGCATCGTATCAAAAATTCAGATCGTTCGAACATACCGTAATTAAATTACTGCATTTTTAGTTTATCTATATAAACTATATGTAGCGTTCGCTATTGTTTACATTTTACGGGTCACTTGACTTCACGCCAGCCAACGGTGAACACATCTCGTGTTTTAACCAGTTGGTTTACACCAGGAGTTGAGTTAACGCGTTGACGCCACCCGTCCATGTCCACACCCCCTCCCCCTTCCCCCAGTTTTAAAGCCATGGGAGATAATTTCGGTTTCAGTCTGTAAATGTTTGTCGCGTTTGAACATAATAAATACTTTTAGTTATGCCTCATATATAAGGGATTTATAGTCAAAAACTTTGTTTTTACTGGTCTTTTTAAATCCCTTATATTAATTTCACCGCAGTCTCTGTCGTTCGTCGTCGGCCAGGAAAGCGGAAAAAACAAACGTAAACAATTACCCACTTCCCGTGACGCCATCGAGCTGAAATTTTGAACGATCGAACGTACAGTTATTAAATTAATGCATTTTTAGTTTATATATGTAAACTATATATAGCGGTCGCTATTGTTCACATTGTACGGGTCACTTGACTTCACGACGGGCCATCGGTGAACACATCTCGTGTTTTAACCAGGTGTACCGGCGTGCTTTTGTTTACACTTTACATGTCACACTGAGCTCGGTCCAGCGATCGGTGACAAGACCTTTCCCCTCTCCCTCCCCCTTCCCGTATTAAAAGCAAAGGGGAGTTAAGACAGATTCAGTCTGTAAATATTTGTCGCGTTTGAACACAATCAATACTTTTAGTTATGTCTCATATATAAGGGATTTATAGTCAAAAACTTTGTTTTACGGGTTTGTTTTATTAAATCCCTTATATTAACTTCACCGGCGTCTCTCTCTCTGTCGTTCGTCGTCGGGCGGAAAAACAAAAGTCAAAATGACCCACTTACCGTGATGCCATCGAGCTGAAATTTGACACATAGGCTCGTGTCACCTAACAATGCATCGTATCGATAATTCAGATCGATCGAACGTACAGGTATTAAATTAATGCATTTTTAGTTTATCTATATAAAACTATATGTAGAAGTCGCTATTGTGTACATTTTACGGGTCACTTGACTTCACGCCAGCCATCGGTGAACACATCTCGTGTTTTAACCAGGTGTACCGGCGTGCGATAAAATGAACCGGGTCTTAAGAGCTTAACGTCTCGACCCAAAAGAGAATGAACATTCACGAGTTATGTCTCATATATAAGGGATTTATAGTCCAAAACTTTGTTTTTACGGGGTTGTTTTATTAAATCCCTTATATTAAATTCATCGCCGCCTCATGGTCGGGCGAAAAAACAAAAGTCAAAAATGACCCACTTCCCGTGAAGCCATTGAGCTGAAATTTGGCACACGGAACCGTGACACCTAACAATGCATAGTATCAAAATTTCAGATCGATTGAAAGTACCGTAATTAAATTAATGAATTTTTAGTTTATCTATATAAAACTATATGTAGAAGTCGCTATTGTTTACATTTTACGGGTCACTTGACTTCACGCCAGCCATCGGTGAACACATCTCGTGTTTTAACCAGGTGGAAATGACTCAGTTTCAGGCTGTAAATGTTTGTCGCGTTGGAACATAATCAATACTTTAAGTTATGTCTCATATATAAGGGATTTATAGTCAATGAAACTTTTTTTTACGGGGTTGTTTTTATTAAATCCCTTATATTAACTTCGAAATCTTGTCTCTCTGTCGTTATCGCTGTCGTTCGCGGGCGGGCGGAAAAAACAAAAGTTGAAAATGACACACTTCCCGTGATGCTATCAAGCTGAAATTTTGCACATGGACTCGTTGCACCTAAAAATGCGTCGTATCAAATTTTCAGATCTATCGAATGTACCGTAATTAAATTAATGCATTTTTAGTTTATCTCTATAAAACATATGTAATTCAATTTCACAGTTTGTTATTGTTTTTCTTCCACGTGTCAGTTGAGTTCACGCATTCACGCCACCCATCGATGTCCATACCCCCTCCCCCAATTCCCACGGTTTTAAAGCCAGAGGATATCAGTCGGTGTCAGTCTGTAAATGTTTGTCACGTTTGAATATAATCAATACTTTTAGTTCTGTCTCTCTCTCGGAAGGGGTTGGCCTTTACGGGGCCCGGGAGATAAGTAGGGTTGCGGAAGTGGCTGCGACCTGAAACTGACTAACCCCGGCGAAATCGCCAAGCATACGCACTGGAACCCTCCGGACAACCGGGGGGTGGGGCATGGCCTCACCGAGAGGCCCGGTGCTGGGTGTGGAAGCAGACCCATACCCAACAGTGCCCGGCTAGGAACGCCGAAGACAGGAAGACCCTCTGGGCAAGGGGCGGAACGCACTCGGACCGTCCTCAATGGGTTGAAGATTTCTGCCTACCCCCTCTCTATTCTATGGTTCATATATCGAAAAAAGCAGGTCCCGGAATGGACCTTCTAAACCCCTTCTCGGCGGATGGTGGTACGTCGGGTCGGTTGGCTACCCCCCTTCTTAGAGGCATGGTGACGAACGACAGGCCATGTCCAAGCGGTCAATCGGTGACTGGCCGTCCTTGTATGGGTGCGAAGGGCCATCCTGAACAAGCCCTGGTAGTTTTACAGTTGAATGTCTGTGGCATAAGGCAAAAGGCACACGAAGTAACCAAAATACTCCACGAACGGAAAGTGGATGTGGCACTGTTCCAAGAAACGCTCCTCAAGGGGAAGCCGTTCCATATCACTGGTTACTCGCTATACCATTGCAAGTGTGACCGGCGATGTCGAGGTCTTGCCACAGCGGTCCGGAATGATTTAACGATGGAGCTGCTCGAAGTTAAGTGTTACAGCAACACTGATACTCTCACCGTGAGAGTTTTCAAAGGCGACGTTGGCTTTACAATCACGAACGTCTATAATACGCCCAGAAACCCTATCGCACTTCCAGTTGGGGAAGATGTCATTTTTGGCAAAACGATAATAGCAGGAGACTTTAATGCACAGTCTCCTGACTGGGGCTATGCTGAACGGAACGCGTCGGGCCGCTACATCGAGGATGTCTGTATTAATACGAATCTCATCAGGCTACAGAATGCAGACAGTGAACCGACACTACTGCACACGGGGCACAGCACGGAGTCCCGCCCAGATCTAACGCTTATTTCCGCTGACCTAGAGTCGAAGCATAGACTGGAAGTATTAAAGGAAGTAGGCAGCGATCACTTGCCAATCCTGATTGAATTTGGACTTGGTGCAGGCAAACCTCGATTTGAAAGAAGGCATTGGCAGTTCCGTAAGGCTGATTGGCGAAAGTACGAGGCCGAGAGCGAGACCAAGCTCGCTCTGCTGGATGTTGCAGGAGACAACATGGATGCCACCTACGGGCAGTTTATTGACACAATCCTTGGGGTTGCGAGGCGAACGATCCCAAGGACAAACGGAAAACAGAAGTTCAGACCTTACTGGGACAAGAGTCTGGCAGATTTGGTGAAGCAAAGAGCAAAAGCACGGAAAAAAGCAGCCAGGCTGAAGACGCCCGAAGCTCGTAGGGCGTACAACAGACTGACGGCTGAAGTCCGGGCAGCTGTCGACAAAGCGAAGAAGGCGAAATGGGTAAATACGTGCGAAAAACTCGATCTCGTAGACGGAAGAAAAGTTTGGCGGCTCCTAGATGCATTATCTGGCGCGGGGAAGACAAAGAATTCCAACCCTTTGACGACACCAAAGGGCCAAAGGGCTAGTGAAGTTAAGCGCGCACGAGCGCTAAACAAACACTTTGCCCAGGTTAACAGGAAAGGCGCCAGATCTGATTTTAGCCGAACAATCGACCGAATGCGCAAAGAGGGCTCACGGAGACAAAGCAAGGGCCCTCAACTAGAGGTTTTCGCGGCCCCCTTCACAATGACAGAGTTGCAAACCGCACTCAACAAGTGCCAAGCTGGCAAAGCACCAGGACCAGATAAAGTTCACAATGAAATGCTCAAACATCTGGGCAAGACAGGCCGAATGAAACTGCTGGGTTTCATAAATAGAACTTGGACAACAGGCACGCTGCCGAAGCTGTGGAAAAAGGCCACAATAACCCCAATTCCCAAAGAGGGGAAACCAGGCGAACACCCGTCTAGCTACCGGCCAATTTCCCTCACGTCGTGTGTGGGGAAGGTAGCTGAACGGTTAGTGAACGCACGACTCTACTGGTTCCTCGAAAAGTCCAAATGCATTCCAATGACGCAAGGTGGGTTCCGAAAGGGACGCCAACCGATGGACCAGGCTCTCCGACTAATTCAGACAATCACAAACGAACTCCAGTCGAGGAATCACACCGTTGCGGTGTTCTTCGATCTAAAGCAGGCATACGACAAGGTGTGGCGTGGAGGGCTACTTTATAAGTTGCAGCAGTTGGGTGTCACTGCGAACATGTACAGTTGGATAAAATCGTTCCTTACTGACAGAACGATCAAGACTCGCGTGGGGGAGTCATTATCCAACGAAGAGCGCCTAGAGGACGGACTCCCACAGGGATCCGCCCTTAGTTGTACATTGTTCCTAGCCTACGTCTACGACCTACAAGGTATTCTGGGGTCACAGAATGCCATGTTTGCTGACGATCTGGCTATATGGAGTTCAGGAAAAGACGTTGCAACCCTGCAGAACAGGCTGCAGGAAGATCTGAATCGAATCGAAGACTACGCCAACCGTTGGCGCCTAGTAGTCAATACGGAGAAAACGGTACATTCCATTTTCACAAATGGACGGAATGCACTGAAGCATGAGGTGGTGCTTCAGATATGTGGGAAAAGATTGAATTGGGATCGGACACCAACGTACTTGGGAATCAAACTGGACCAGAAGGTCCAGCTACATAACCATGTGCGTGAATTGTGTGCCAAAGCCACAGCTAAACTGTCCCTGGTGAAGAAACTGGCTAGCACAAGTTGGGGTGCGGATGCAAGACTACTGAGAGCTCTCTATCTCGGTAGTGTGAGGGGTGCCATTGATTACAGCCTCCCGGTCCAGGCCTTTGCGAGCCGTACGGCTCTAGAGGGTCTGGACCGCATACAAAACCAAGCTCTACGGTTTGTATGCGGGGCGTTGCGTACGACACCCACAGCCGCTGTAGAAATTATGTCTAACGTAGAACCCCTGGCGATAAGGCGAGAAAAGGCAATCATGACTACGGTGGAACGATACCGTAGGTTGGAGCATGACGAACCCTGCTTTCAATTACAAGACCGATGGGTAAAGAGGACCCGACTGAAAAGACCATCCTTCATGGATACGGTCTACGAACTAGAAGACTCAGTCCCCATACCCAAGCACAGGGAACGCATGCGACTGGTCCCTGCTCGAGGACCCCATGAAAGCTCAGACTTGCCTGAACTACGTTTGACACTGGCAAATACAGCGGTGACGAAAGCCAGTCCCGTCGAGCTCCAGCGAGACGAGACTCTGAAGACAATCGAAGCTTATGGCGATAGTGTGGTAAAAGTCTTTACGGACGGCTCGCGTTTCAAGGATGGCAGAAGTGGATACGGAGTGCTAATTCAATACCCTCAACCTGGACCTGACAGTATCGAACTGTCAGGGCCGTGCGGATCCGCATACAGTAGTCACGACGCCGAACTGGAGGCGATTTGCAAGGGCTTGAAGGAAGTGCGCCGACGTCTAGCAAGAAGAAAGGTTTTCCCGACCGTCGTAGTTTTCACCGACTCACGGTTTTCGCTCGAGACCGTGGGTCGATCCTCTCTGGAGACGAAAACGGTCAGTGTCATTTTGGAAACAGTAGGTGAAATCCTAGCACGAGGCGGAAAAGTAGTCCTTCAGTACATCACTGGGCACAGTGGCGAGCCTCATTCAGACAGGGTCGATGAGTTAGCGAGAGAAGGTTCAGCTCAGCCCCAACCCGATCGCCCGATGACCCAGCTGGGGGTCAGATCGTGGCTTAAGGACCATTTCCGAGAGAAATGGCTTCAGGGCTGGGCTTCTGGAAGCACGGCCAGAAAAGTATTCCAGTACATGCCGCGACCGAGCAAAAGCGATTCCTGGTGGAAAATTGGACGTAGCAATCAGACGCTCATAACTAGAATGAGAACTGAGCATTGTCCCACACGAAGCTACCTGTACAAGTTTAACACCAGAAGGGAACTGGCCTGTCGGCTGTGTGGCCACCCAGAAGAGACGGTGGCCCACGTACTGGAAGAGTGCCCCGGGCTGTGCGGGGATTTGGAGGGCGAAGTAACGGTACCTGCAGAGGGTTACCTCTACGGCGATGCCCGCTTGATGAGGCTCGCTTGCGATAAAATGAACCGGGTCTTAAGAGCCTAGCGGCTCGACCCAAAAGAGAATGAACATTTACCAGTTCTGTCTCATATATAACTTTGAATAAGGGATTTGTGGTCAAAAACTTTGTTTTTACGGGGTTGTTTAATTATCCTTATTAATTCCTTATCCCTACCCAAACTGGGCCCCGCGCAATCCGTTTCGCACACTAAGCCACATTAGTTATTAGTTAATATTTCCTCTCGGGCCGAAGACGGCACATAGGGCAGAAGTCATGGATTTCCATTTACGACGATCCGTCGCCAATTGTAGGGCTATTTGGTCTTGATTATTTCTTAGACCCATGTTTGAGCTTTCTCTTTTGATTGTTCTACATAGGTTTTCCTTTGGTCTTCCTTGTTTTCTTTTGCCTTTTGGTGTCCATATGAAGGCCTAACGGGGGAGTCTTCTCTCGTCCATTCGAAGAACATGACCGATATAATTCCAACGTATTCTCCTAATAAAAGTTGACATATATTCTTGGTTGGTTTCTTCTCTTATTGTTTCATTTGATTTAAAATCAATCCATTTTATATTCAAAATCTTTCGGAGGCATTTTTTTTAGAAGGCAACTAATTTCTTTTCTATAGCTTGAGTGGATTTCCAGCTTTTGCATCCATATGTTAGTACAGGGATTACGCAAGAGTTGAATAGCCTAAGTTTTATATGTTTGCTAAGTGTCTTTGATCTCCAAATATGTGTAAGTTTGTTAAAAGCACTTGACGCCAACGCAATTCGAGTCATTATCTCTGATGTTGCATCTCCATCATGACATTTTGCTTCTCAGTAAGTGAAGTTGGTTACTTTCTCAATGGTTTGAGTTTGGTCATTAAGTATATCATTTGGTTGGTTGGTGAGGTCCATAGGGCCCCGCAATTGCTAAGACCGGCCCTGACAGGGTTGCCAGGTGGCTGTCTCAAAAATACTGGACACTAGTGTCGAATTTTGTCGATGGCACAATATTTAAATGTAAAATGTCCGGTATTGCTTCCATTTTTCCACTGCCACTGGACAAATAACGATAATACCGGACAGTCCGGTACAAAACCGGATATCTGGCAACCCTAGGTTCCAACAGGGCCGGCTTTAGGGAATTGGAGGGCCTAGGCGAAGTGAATTTGGTGGCCCTAAATGTAATAGAAAAATAAAAAATAAATACGGAAAGAATAAAATTACACAATTAATTAAAAACGACCTGTATTTACATCTAGATGAACACATAACTAAATTTATACAGCCATGGTCGTGCAGATGTCGTAAACCTTCAACAAAAATCAACTTTTTGTGCTTTGATGGCAGCAAAGTCTGCAATAAATTGTGAATAATCCAGAGACTGGACGATATCTCGTTCGATAGATATAATTACCAGACTGGTAATAGATATCACTACCAGACTGCTGATAGATATCATTACCAGACTGTTGATAGATATCATTACCAGACTGTTGATAGATATCATTACCAGACTGTTGTAGATATCATTACCAAACTGTTGATAGATATCATTACCAGACTGCTGATGGATATCATTACCAGACTGTTAGATAGATATCATTACCAGACTGTTCGATAGATATCATTACCATAATTTTGATAGATATCATTACCAGACTGTTATTAGATATCATTACCAGACTGTTCGATAGATATCATTACCATAATTTTGATAGATATCATTACCAGACTGTTCAGGTGTTCTTGCGTCTTAATCGTTCTCAAATAGTCTTTTTGTTTTAGTAATTTCAACTTGGAAAAACTTCTTTCCCCCGATGCAACAGTAATCGGAATTGACAATGCTATACGACGGGCTATAGCGACATTTGGAACAGCAGTATTCAAACCATGATCATAATTAAAACGTAAAGAATCAAGAGAAGACGAATCTGTATCTGGAATAACGTTGAAAAATATTTGCAATTCCCTGCATAAATCCTGCGGATCAATATCTGAACCAGATGCATCGGTGAGATCAATATTCAAATCCATGCAACGTTTCATCAAATCGTTTTGGTCGAATTCTGCAATTTTTTTTGAGTTGTGCAGAAAACCAAAAAGACCAAAGTAACGTTCCATTTGCTCAAAACGTGCAGTCAATGACATAACTGTTAGATTTAACAAAACATTTAAAAATTCCACTCGATATTTTTCCTTTGAATCTGTCAATGATTCATCTATGCCCTATGCTTTCATAGGCGAACTGTTTGTGCACTTTCTGTCTTCTCAAGCGTGTGGCAGCTGGAAATATGATTTCATCTGGTTCCAACTCTAATTATTGGGCCAATTCTCTGGCCGAAATTTGAGCAGATACAAAACCATTTTCTTTGATTTTTTATGAAATCGGTTGCACTTTTTATACATTCCAGTGCAATGTAAAAATTGCTTGTCTTTCGATTGCATCAATTTGCTGATCATATTCATTTGAAACAATAAATCGTACTAGATGACTAAAGTTCGGTCCTTGCTTTTGGATCTTTGACACTTCCACCAATGCATCGTACACTGCTGCTGTTTGATAACGAATAGCTTTAACAGTATCGAGCCTGCATTCCCAGCGTGTATCGGAAATTAACTTTACTCTCAGATTTTTTACATGAGTTTTCAAGATCATTCATCGCTGTGTTGAAGCACTAAACGAAACATAAATTTTATGCAAAACTCCAAAGAGTGTCGCTGCAACCACTGAAGATTTCGCCCATTCTCCAAGAACTAGATTGAAACTGTGACATCCACCTAAAATGATTTCGGATTGAGTTCAAGTAGACGTTTTTGTACACCACGATTGCAGTCTTTGATATTCGCTCTATTATCATATCCTTGCCCTCTGCAGTTCTGGAAACATAAATTCATATCTTCAAGCTTTTTCAAGCATGCTTCCGCGAGACCTAAACCAGTGCTGTCGTCGACAGCCATGAATCCCTAAATTAGGTTACACGTTTGTCAATCTTCTGAAAATGTGTCTGGACAGATGAATTTAAATTTAAAAATATTACAATGCAAACATTCACTGTTTAAAAATAATCAGCGGGTAAAGGTTGTCGTAGACTCGTAGTTCGCTCTTTAAATATATATTTTTTTCCATATGAGTTTAGTGCGAGGCCCCCACTAATCGGAGGCCCTAGGCGGCCGCCTAGTTTGCCTATGCCTAAAGCCGGCCCTGGTTTCAACCATATTTGTTCTTCATTTTGTGCGATTGCATTTATTTCAAAGGAATGGGGCGGAAAATTTCACTGTCCACGAACAATCGCTGCACCAACAAGGGAGTGCGGAATGTTACGTTGCAAGGAAGTGTATGTAGTATGTACAAGTTAATATTACATTTGATTATCTTTCATTTCAATAGAGGGCAGTTGATTCCGGAAGTATCTATATTTACCCAAAGAAGGATGTCAAGCTAAACAAGAAGGATAAAGGAAAATGAACGAAGTTACTGTTGTTGACAGATGTGCAGAGCAATGCATGTATTATTTTATGTTTATTTATTTTTTAGGATGACCGGAGAAATTACAATCTAGAAATAAACTTGAAATTTTATGTAAATAGTAAGTAAACTTGATGCAGTAATTAAAAAAAATTCTTAACATTCAATTACTATAGTATACTAAGTTTTACTATGACTATGAGTAGACTATGACTATTAATAAAATTTAATTTAAATATTAATAATTATTATTATTAATTATTTCAACAATGTCAACAATCATTGATTGAATGATGTATGTAATATTAGTTAGTCTTTTTCTAGTATGTAAGTTACTGTCATTACGTAACCAATGTTGTTCTTTTTATTAAAAAAAACTTTAAACTTTACAACCACATATTGTGCCCTCTAATTCTAATCTACTACACTTACTACTTACACACATTGCACAATCAGTATCAGTGTTAGTAACCAGTATTTATTAATAGTTCAAGTATCAGTACTGTTGTCAGTGAGTTGTTGTCATTTTTACCACGTTTTTATTAACTTGCTTTTGTGTCTGTCTGTCTGTCCGTCCGCAATTTTTCAAATTTGCCAACATAATATTAAACCACTTCTGATGGTCCTAGAGTCCTAGAGAGCTCAAAATTTTACCACAGATAGATCTTGGTTTTGGATGACAATACAATACATTGTCATTGTATCAAAATTTCAGATCGATCGACTGTACCGTAATTAAATTAATGCATTTTTTAGTTTATCTCTATATAATATATAAACATCATATCCATCTGCCGTTGTTTGATTTCACGTGCCGAGTTCACCTTGTGACCTCATCGCCGTGGTATTAAAACATTGGGCGGGTGCTGATGAGGTGTTTGGTAAAATAAATAGAGGTAAAAAAAGGTTTATAAGTGGACTAAAAAGAAGAAAATAATTTTAAACTGATACGTTCAAATACTTTGATTTAATATGACTAAAAACGTGGGGCGGGCGCTTATGAGGTTTTACATATGCAGTTCACTCATTCTCTCACTTATAGATCTCCATTTAACTTTTATACCAAACACCCGCCCAACGTTTTGGCAGTTAACTGATCCTAGCTTTAGAGCATGAACCAGACCTGTTTAGTCTTGACCAGTTAACCATAACTTCAATTTGCTTAAAGTAGTGCTCATTTTTATGTGTGTAGATTCATTAAAATTCATTACTTCTATGTAAATTATCATATTTTTATTTTTACATTAATATTTTATTTTTTATGTATAGGCTTGATCCAAAACATAAATATTCATGGCTTTGAGTGCTAGACAGTTAAAATAGGTGGCTAAATTACTAACATCTTCTCAGACAGGAATGGGAGATCGTCCAGGTATGTTTATCTTGGATGTGAAATGTTTTTATGTATTAAGTCCTTGATACGTCTCAGACAAAATCAAATAAGTTGCTTATTTTTTTATCTAGTTGTATAGTAACATATTTGTTTTTAAAAAAATAAATCTTAAATGTTTAATCAGATTTTTAAAAAATTAACTAATATCTTTTTGCAGCGGATCAGAAAACTGGATCAACAACGACAAAGCACCCATCAAGTGGTAACATATTTTGTACAAACTATAAAATGTGTGTAGCCGAGTGGTGGCTATGATGGTTGTATTATTGTTTATTATATTATATTGCAGCACACACTAACTGATGTTTTAATGAAACAAATAACTAAATGCAGGTCGTGAGAACTATAGTTTTGAATAACTGTTTATTGCAATAATTCTTTGCTTAGGTAGACAGTTAGTTATGTCTAAGTTCTTGAACTAACACAGGAAACAGATTATACAGTATTCTGTAACCCAACACCTCTGCCGGAGTGAGAGGGCCCTTTGTTGGGTGCATGAGGGGAGGGGAGGGAGAAGTGGTGGGCGCGTCCTAAGTATGTTTTGGGGGCACACGGCCACATGTGTAATACATGTTTGTATCTCCAGTTTACAATATTCATAAGTTTTAAAAATTCAAATTGAAAAGCTGCCTAAATTTTGTTTTAAAAAAAAACCTAAAAATTTTTTTATTAAGGCAATATATTAATTGAATTTTTTAATATATTACAAGTAGGACTCTTATTCTCATCAGTTTAACTGATTGATTTAATGGTCATGAGTTACCACGATGATTTAATGGTCATGAGTTACCACGATGATTTAATGGTCATGAGTTACCACGATGATTTAATGGTCATGAGTTACCAAAATGATTTAATTGTCATGAGTTACCACGATGATTTAATGGTCATGAGTTACCACGATGATTTAATGGTCATGAGATACCACGATGATTTAATGGTCATGAGTTACCAAAATGATTTAATTGTCATGAGTTACCACGATGATTTAATGGTCATGAGTTACCACGATGATTTAATGGTCATGAGTTACCACGATGATTTAATGGTCATGAGTTACCATGATGATTTAATGGTCATGAGTTACCACGATGATTTAATGGTCATGAGTTACCATGATGATTTAATGGTCATGAGTTACCACGATGATTTAATGGTCATGAGATACCACGATGATTTAATGGTCATGAGTTACCAAAATGATTTAATTGTCATGAGTTACCACGATGATTTAATGGTCATGAGTTACCACGATGATTTAATGGTCATGAGTTACCACGATGATTTAATGGTCATGAGTTACCACGATTCTTATGTTTGCTCTTTGAAGTTGGTCTAATTTTAAGAGAACAAAAAA
Source organism: Ampullaceana balthica (assembly GCA_944989445.1). Lineage (NCBI taxonomy): Eukaryota > Metazoa > Mollusca > Gastropoda > Lymnaeidae > Ampullaceana > Ampullaceana balthica. The sequence goes on from CALYLW010000079.1 coordinate 1,389,662, forward strand.
ATGATACAAAATATTAAGTACTTTATTTTTGTTACTACACCATAGACATACATCTTGCATGAGGGAACTCCCTCCTGCACACAAACTTCTCATAAACGTGCAACATTTTTATAGACGAATTTAAAGGCTAAAGATGGACTTAATATAACTAATGATACTGCACCGTTAGTACTATCAATAATGTAATACCTAGTTTAGGGTGCATGGGGTGTCCATGGGAAGGTTAGTACCTCTGGCTGGGAATCATTTTTGCTCCTTTGGGGGTATTTGGCCACCTTTGGTGCTCACCTGCCACCCAGAATCCACCTGTGGCATGCAGGTGTGGATACACTGGCAGCCATAGGCACAAACCATACATGGAAGCGTGGATACACTGGCAGCCATAGGCACAAACCATACATGGAGGTGAGGATACACTGGCAGCCATAGGCACAAACCATACATGGAGGTGAGGATACACTGGCAGCCATAGGCACAAACCATACATGGAGGCGTGGATACACTGGCAGCCATAGGCACAAACCATACATGGCGGTGTAGATACACTGGCAGCCATAGGCACAAACCATACATGGCGGTGTAGATACACTGGCAGCCATAGGCACAAACCATACATGGAGGTGTAGATACACTGGCAGCCATAGGCACAAACCATACATGGAGGCGTGGATACACTGGCAGCCATAGGCACAAACCATACATGGAGGTGTAGATACACTGGCAGCCATAGGCACAAACCATACATGGAGGTGTAGATGCACTGGCAGCCATAGGCACAAACCATACATGGAGGTGTAGATACACTGGCAGCCATAGGCACAAACCATACATGGAGGCGTGGATACACTGGCAGCCATAGGCACAAACCATACATGGAGGTGTGGATATACTGGCAGCCATAGGCACAAACCATACATGGAGGCGTGGATACACTAGCAGCCATAGGCACAAACCATACATGGAGGCGGCTCAGGCTTTATGGTGGTTCACCACTGACACTGAGCAGCCCCCTGAGTGACTGAGCAGCCCCCTGAGTGACTGAGCAGCCCCCTGAGTGACTGAGCAGCCCCCTGAGTGACTGAGCAGCCCTCTATAGCGACTCACGTCCATGGCATGAGGTAGGGGCTAAAAAAAGTTCCCTAAACATTGCCTGCTCAATCTTCCCTTTCCAGATTACTGCAGCTGGCGGGGACCCTATTTCTGTAGTCCAAATATAAAATGTCCAGAGAAAAACCTGAGTATTCCTCACCCTCTGGTTGGATGGAATGTGCTCACCCTAATGGACAAGGATGAAGCCAAAAGATCTCAAAGGAGAACCACCCTATTAGATATGAGCTTAAAAAGTACAATATCCATGTTGCTCCAGACATGTGCCAAGCATAAGTTGCTGATCACAAATACAGTATTCTGTCTTCCTAAAAGAAATCAGACGTCAGAAGTGCACCCTTGCTCCAAGCACTGTAAAAAAACCAAGAAGAAAGACAGGCAGTATGTGCTTGTGGCCAAATCCCTCTGTATTGCCAAATGCTGGACAGACCACCATCTTATCACCAAGCTTAGTATTCGCATTCAGCCCAAAAGACAAGTACATGGGAAGAGAGCTCCCAAATGACTAAACCTCAATAATGTAAATTACGCCAGTACCCAGCAGTCATGTGACTCTGTATTGGAAGATCAACTAAAATCAACCGTGCTCAACAACCAGTGGAGACTGTCTTGGTAGACTTCAGAGAGCTAATCTATAGCACAGCTCAACAACCAGTGGAGACTGTCTTGGTAGACTTCAGAGAGCTTATCTATAGCACAGCTTCTAAAATCCTTGTATCCTCAACTAGAAGGCATCAAAACTGGTTCTTTGACGACTGAGGAGATCAATCAGTTGATTGTAGAGAAACGTGAACTTTACAAAACCTAACCCAATAATCCCAGGTCCTCATTCATAAAGGACTTTCATATAACAACAAACGCCGAATTATACAACAAAAACTCTGCCAGATGTGAGACATAAGGCGGAGAAAAAAAGCGGATGAGATCCACCTCAAACAGACATGACATGAACTTTTATATTGTCCAAAAAGAAGTGTACGGACACACATCCTCATGTACATCCCCACCTCTCAGTAAAGATGAGAAAGCTCTAATTACCAACAAAAGGAATATTCTTGAGCGTTTGGCTGAACATATTTATGCCATACTGAACAGCCCATCAAAAATTAAACATTCTGCCATCAGTCACCTCCCTCAGCTATCAATTTTACAATGGACACTTCTCTATCACTTCTTGATACACAAAAAGTGATACATCTTCTATCATGTGGCAAAGCTTATCTCAAAAGCCAGTGCAACATTAGTCAAGACTGTATAATAGTGCCTGGAACCTAAAGGGAATCAGCATTCAAACAAATTTAAAGTATAAAGAGCTGTTGTGCTCCCTACTCTAATGCATGCTTATGAAAAACGGACTGTGTACTAACGTCATTCAAGGTGCTGAACCACTTTCCCACAAGCATCAGAAAATTCTTAATATTAAAGGCCAGGGAAAAGTTCCAGACACTGAAGTACTCATCAGGGCAGAACTCCTAGGCATCTATACAAACCTCATGCAGTGCCAACTACGCTGGGCGGGGCACATTGTGCCCAAATAGAATTTCAAGATTATATTCAATGATTAGTTAGTGTTAAGTTCAACCCTAGTAGTACGTGATCATGAGATTGCATTGCACATGTGATCTTTTACCAGAAATTATCACTGATGACTATATAAACTGATTGATCTGAGTTCTAATTACATGCTATATAGTTGTGTTCACTACTGAGAAATTACTTATTATTTATACATACATGTATATATTTTTATTTCAATAGAAAATGCTGGTCCCATTATTGAGAGCTCCCATGAGTCTGAAGAATATCAACAAGATCTTCAGGTTGTACTGGGGACTGCCTTTGGTGTCATTGCCGTGGTGGGGCTCATTGCATTGACATTTCTTTTATATCGCATCTACAAATCCAGGCGTGCAGCTCTCTCATGTAAATATGTCAATTTAAGCAAATATTTCAAAATATTTCTTTTAAAAAATATTGTTAAATAACCATCTTTTATGAAATAAAAATGTCAAATCTTAATAATAATACATTTGAATTTACTTGTCTCCAAAGACAAAATGTGTCAATGATAATGAGTCTAGTGACATTAAATGTTTCAATGATAATGAGTCTAGTGACATTAAATGTGTCAATGATAATGAGTCTAGTGACATTACCAAGATAAAGTTTTTACATTTACATTAGGTTTGTTAGAATAAAGCATTCCTACTTTTTAATCCGTTTCATTTTTTTCTTGGAGCAGTGAATTTTATAACATAAAAAGTAAATATGGCAAAAACAAACTTACACATTTGTACTAATTTTTTTATAATTGTATGCCATTTTTATTAATCAGTCAGTATTATATTTTAATTAGGTGGAATTTATTTGTGTTGAATATATATTTCAGACGGACAAAATGACATCTTTGATTCTTTAGAACGTGATGTGGCTGTTGGTAAGTTGTTAAATGATATATAATTAAATAAACTGCATTGAAATCACCTCTTTTCCCGGTTCCAACATAACTGAAACATAACTGGTGTGCACTGAAATAATTTCTTGTTAATTGATGAAAATTTTGAAAATAAAAATAGTTTGTGTTGATCACTAAGTTTACTTTTCTATATTTTTAATCATTTTTAAGTGCAAAGTTACAGTCCTCTTTTTGCTTAAAATAGTATTTCAATTTTATTTTGTTTGTTCCCCTACAGAAGTTGATGGTAAATGTCAACCAGTAGTGTTGCTATTATATTCCAATGACTGCGCCCTGCATGAAAGGGTTGTGCTGTCCCTTGCAGAGTTCCTCATGGAGGCCTGTGGGGTCACTGTTGCCTTGGACCTCTTTGAAGAAAATGAAATCACTGAACGGGGAGTTGACGACTGGCTGATAGACAGGCTACAAGAAGCTGACTACATAATGGTGCTGTGCTCTCTGGGGGCTCGGCTTAGATGCTCCAAGAAAAATGTCAAATTCAAACCAGATAGCAGACACATTTTACCCGATTATTTTTCTGTGGCCGTGGATTATGTCGCTGAGAAAATGAGGGCCGAAAGACAAAAGGGACTGTCAATGCATAAATTTGTAACAACGTACATGGAGTATTCAACCCGCTCTGATGTTCCTCCTCAACTTGAAACTGCCTCTCAGTTTTGTTTGATGAAGGACATACACAAGCTCCATATTCACCTCAATACACAGAGACCAGACACAGACAAATCTGAGACTGTCTCCCAGTTCAGCACCTGTGAGAATCACTATCATGAGACAGAAACAGGGGCAGTTTTGAAAGCTACCATAGAGCAGGCAAAGGCTTTCTTTAGAGAGAACCCATCTTGGATGGATGATCAGTTGGAGTCTGGAAGCAATCCTGGATTTTCGCTCCGCCGTGCCAAAAACAGGAAACGGAGAAGAAATTCAATGGAGCAGCCGCTTCTGACATTGATGGGTACGCCACCAGTGTTACAGCAGTGTCAACATCCTGACAACAGCTTCAACAACAAGACCAATGTTGTAACGTGCCCTGAGCAGCTAAAGCCAGTGCATATTTCAATCCAACATCTCTCCCAGGCAGCTCAAGATCCAGACAGAGGACTATGCAATACTTTGCCACGTACCAGTGCCACATCTTATGTTCTGGAGGCAGGCAGACGCAACCTTTCTAATAATGTTGGCGTTTTTCAAAGCCGCCAAAATTCCCTCCCTTCTTCCCTAGCAAGTAGCTGTGTCGGAGTGCAGCACGATCTGCATGCCTTATCTAAAAGTATGGACAGCTTTGCCCTGGATAATATTGAGCACCCAGATGGATTACCTTGCCTTTACTGTAACTGTCCACACATGGATGCCAGGCCTGAATGTAGACAGTTACAGCATTACCATGGAAAGACACTGACAGGAAAGTTTACTTCCAGTGAACTTTCACACCAAGAGAGTCAGTCATCATTACATTTTCTTCATGGGGGTGTTTTCCCTGTTCGGTCCCCAACAACCATTCTGCATGCTGAAGTGCATCAAGAATGGGGGAACTCCAACAAGGGAACCCCAGAAAAGAAATGTTCCACATTTTCAGGTGATCCCCGATCCTGGAGCTCTGACCTTGACATTACAGCTACAATGGCTCCTTTCCAGTCCCTGCCTCTCCATCTTTCCCCCAACAACCTGCATTGCAAAGACAACTTGTTGGAGTGGGGAAGTCCAGACGGAATGCAGAGATGGAAAACAGGTCAGGAAATTGATGGCTTTCGTAAAAGTCACAGAACACTCTCTGAGGTCTCTGTCTCAACAGACGATTCAGGCTCAACCTCTGACGGGGATTCTCTGGAAAGAGATCTCCAGTCCATCAATAAGATAAGTTCATTTCAAGAATTTGTCAACTCGTCGTCTTTCATTGGTGCTGGGCCGACAATGCACTCCCTTAACACATTTAACATTGAGATGGCTTGTATAATAAAACCACGTGATAGGCTTGCCATCAGGACCAGTGGGCACTCAGGAGAATCCCTGGACTCGGGCCAAGATTTTATTGTGTAATTGGTGTGTACATTTTAGCCTTGAATTTTATTGTAATTACATGTCAGTCCATTATGTCTGTCATTTCATCAATGAAGCAACCAGCTACTATCATTATTTTTGTGGTGTATCTAACTTTTCATCAAATCTGTTATCATTTAGTTTGTTACATTACAATAAACAATAAGCAAAATTGTAAGTGTCAGATATTTTAATCAACATTTCTGTTAAAGAACCTAATTCTTAATTGATATTAATAATACATTTTTAAAAAAAATCTTGAATAGTTTTCTTGGAACTAATTAACAACCTTGAGGGGAAAGAAACTTCACAGAACATAACTTTAGATAATAAAGTCATTAGAAAATACCACTTTGGTAAGCATGAACATATTCTTTTCTCCAAATAAAACAACGAATTTGTTACACATGTTGGATATTGTAATGTTAATTTTAAAAAAAATTATTATTATTTAATAATTAAATCATTGTTTTTAAAAATCACACCATAAAAAATGAGTAAGCCCTATTTTAAAATTAAACACATTTTAAATTATGGATATATCGATTTGGAAATTAAAACCTGAACTGCAAATATGGTTTATTTAAATGCTTCTTTAATATGTTAAGCAGTAGGATAACAAAATTAAAATGAAAGCAGAGAATCGGCTGTTAAGACACTAATTTGATTCTGTATTATTTGTACATGTTAAGTTTGAGTTGTTAATATTTAAGTTGGTTAAAGCCGCTATTAAAAAGCATGTTCTTGTCTTATGTTATCTATCTTATCTTATGTTATCTTATCTCATGTTCTTGCTGTTGTTCCACCTGTTCAAACACATCATTTTTGTATTGCCAAAATTTTCAGTTTGATTTTCAACTTTACTTCATCTATGAAATTAATTATTACACAAACCCTAGATTTTGATTATTTTAAAATACATTTTTAGGTACCTTTTATTTTATTTTAATCTTAGGCAAGATTTAAAATCAAATTTCGGGTCAAGAGAAATAAATAAAATAATAGTACATTTAGAATAAACTGAAAGCTTTTCCATACAGCTTTTTAAAATGCACACAGCTTAAAATTAATCATCAAGTTCAGTAAGCATCTAAACATTGAGTTAATTATTTTCTAGAAATTATTATGTATTTTCTGAATTGATACTGGTGTTTCTCTTTAAACATTTTCCATTTAAAACCATAAGATAATGTTATTTTGATTTAAATGTGCTTTTAATAACAAACCATTAACCAAAAGTTAGAAGCAAAGACAACCATCAACATTAAAAAAAATAGAATTTAAAGAATTGGTATGAAGTTAACAAAATATCTTGTGTTCCTAATTTATTGAATTCCTAATTTATTGTATTTAAATTTCTGCAAAGTAAAGCATATAAAATTTATTGAATTTGGGATTGTGTAAAAAGCACATACATTGTTGTATAATATGGATGTTGTCATTTCAAGTGTTATACTTAAGCTCACAAGTATTCAGCCTCAGGTTGAGTACATTTAAATACAGTAAAATTACTTAACTAGCTTTGTGTTTGGGGACATGAAAAAATAACAGGCATTAAATTTTAAGTTTTTGTTTTATTTGTCAACAATAAATTTGATGTATATCATTTAAATTTTAAAAAAGAGAATATATTAGTATATTTTTTCTAACTAATTAAAGGTACATTTATACTATATTATTTTTAATTAGAAAGTACTTTTATGAATAATTATTATTAGCGTACTATTATCACAAAGACATATATTTTAGACTTACTATTCAGAAACCAAAGTAAAAAATATTTACTTATTGCAATGAACTATGTTAATCTGATTGCCATTCTCAGAGAATTAAAGAAACAAAAACAACATGGCTTTTGGAAGTGATGACATTTCATTGGTATTTATTATTCTCAAACTAATTTATGTTGTCTAGAAAAATATATTGCAACATTGGCTAATTTTAGCGTCAAGTCGGTAAATTATGTTTACTTTTTAACTTAATCAACCAGAAGTGTACATGCTATGTTTTCATTATTTATTATTAGCAATTCTATTTTACTGCCAAAGATGTATTCGCAAAATTAAAAATCAAAATAAATACAGTTTCTGTTCAGCTAGTACTTAAAATGGCTTTCCCATTCCTATTATGATCTTTATTAAACCTAATTTATATAACTTTAATTATTGTTTAAGAAGGTAAACTTCAGTATCTGTACAAGAACTACCTTGCCATGCACAGGCTTACCATTGAAGATTTGCTGTCCATTTTTTGTGTTGCATATTGAGTGTCTCCCTGTAATCTCTCGATTTTTTTAGATTTCAATTTCATTCGAAATAATTTATTAAGAAAAATGTTGTTTCCTTTTTTTTTGGCTGTTTGACTCAATCCGTAGCACATTTTTTGTGTCGCTATTTCAGTGAGTATTTTTTATATGGATAATTTAAATTTAATCTTTGAACATTTCCAGTTAGTTTTCCATAAGTCAAGTCATAGATTGTCTAAGTTGATAGCGTGAAATAGCTTGGTGCTATGGCACAGCAATACTTTCAGTTATCTCATTTGTATACACTATAACTTGCCTTATTATGTTGTGCTAATCAGAACACAAGCTTTAATAACACAGTGTGTATAATAGCAGTAAAAAGATGCGAAAAAATAAACTAACACAAGTGATATTTCATTATTATATTTAAATTTTCATTTAAATATATTAGCTAATTGTTTTGCCATGGGATCTGTTATTTTATCAATGATGATCAAATCACTTCTTCTCTCTCGGTCTCTCTCTATTTCTTGGGGATATAATTGCAATTTATCAGTACTTGATAATGGTGCTGTTTATACAAACGTGTACACTATATGAAGATATACTTAGTTATGTAAATATCTGCATACATAAATATATATATATTACATGTACTTATAAGTGCATAGTATTTGTTATAATTTAGTGTCGTAAAATATTCAAATAAAACTATTTTAAAAAGAAAAATCTTGATGTTAATTTTTAAAACCTGTTGTGTTATTGTTATAAAAAGTAATTGGCACATGCAAATAATCTAGATTTTTATAGAAGTCTTCTACTAGTATTATAAAATACACAAATTAAAAATTCTTATCGCAGTCCTATTCTATATGATACTAGTGGTTACCAATGTTCCCTCTAAGGTTTGCCGGTTGTTGTGCAAAATAAAAAAACTCGTGTGCAAAGTTTCACAGTGAACATTTTTTGTGTTCAAAATGTTTGACATCCCACTAAAATACATGCATCAATTTGACCGATATACTTTATGTGACCAAAACTTTTATCAAGATAATATAGTAGAATATAATTAAATAAACAAGAATTAGAAATGCATATTTCTGTTCAACGGTATTTATTATGTATAAAGCAACCAAATGCCAACATACCCATATGTCGATAATCTATTCTGGGGGCACTCTGGCATCTGTCCTTCAACGAGATCCATGTTTTATAGACTTGGTCAAGGTTGATCTGATTTCAATCATTCTGACAAGATTTAATCCTCATAAGCATGTTTAAATGTAACTCCTCCGGTCTATTTCTAGATTTTACTTTTATAGAATTCTTTAGGCTGAATCCACGTTCGCAATCAGTAATCAGTGGTCGATTCAAGAAATGCAGCTCATATATCCAACAGGATGGCAATGTCGCTGAACTGTTCCTCAGTCATGACAAATTGAATCACCTCGTCCACATTTTATTTTTTTCTGCAAGCACAAATCTTAAATTACGATACTGATCCGTAAGTGCACCAAGTTCTGCTTGTCCAAAATTAAAATTTGACGTGTCGACTAACGCTGACAACTCAAGTGTTCGCCATTACATCAAGTCGCTTTCAAGAAAACAGAGTCCACCTTCAGACATTCAACGAATTTGAGGATGCGAATCATGTTTTTCATCATTACAGCCTGAAAGCATTTTAGCTACCTCTGTAGAGCTATGAACATTTTCACCAAGGTGCTGTCCTTTTAGGTTATTGAACCTTCCTTTTACAAACTGGTATGCCTCGATGGTCGTTAGATTTTTCCTTTGTAACAGCTTGTTTAATTCGGCAAGTTCTCCAACTACTTCATCAATGACACTAAGTCTAAGAACAGTTCGAAACTGAGGATCTCTGAGCTTCTTTAAACAATATTTATTGATTGGGTCATTATACAAGTGAACCTGCTTTTCGCAGTATTCAGTCAGTACTCGTATGTTTTTCAACAATGCTTGTAAAGAAAGTGCCGTGAAAGCCATCTGACTTCATTCGGTGTGGTCTAAAAAAAATCCTGCTCCAGGTGTCCAAGGCAAACTGAGTTGTTTCAAATCACTCCTTTCACCACACTGTCACTCCAAAAAAACTCCCATTTTTTTTTATTACAAACAATACTAAGTTGGAAGCGTTACTTGAATGTTTGTTTAGTCAAGGAAATATAATAGTAGATTGGGATGCTATCACCTTATACAGTACTATACCCTGTGCCAATGTTACTATAAGCATGGCTCAGTCCTGTTTAATCTTAACTGGTTAACCATAAATTCAATTCCGACAAATAAGCTTATTAGCTGAAGTTTATGGTGTAAATACGTCGTATGTGGGTAAATCATTTAAAAAAATTAATTTGGTTTAATTAAAATATCCTCATGGTTTGTTCGTGATATCAAAGTCTTTGTTGTAAGTAGTCGGTGAGTGATATCAAAGTCTTTCTTCTGCTTAAAGGCTAGTCACCAATGTCTATTATTTTTATTTATTTAAGTGAGTGTTTGGTATTTTTCCTGTATTAGCGTTAAACGAATGAGTTGAATGATGTTAAAATCTGTTTACTATGTTTAGAGATGGGAGATACATTCTTGACACTTAACTTGTTTTTTTAATTTCTTAATTGAATTTTAACAACAGCTGCGGTCGAGTCCCAGGTAGAATAAGAAATAAAGTCTCTACTAAAGACGTAGAAATTATAATTTTTTCCCCTATTTAAATTTGCTGCGCGGTAACTCAAAACTACTGCGCGGCATCTGCCAGATAACTGCGCCGCCGCGCAGCTTAAAGGGAACATTGGTGGTGACATCCTTTTTTCTAGAGCTTAATTTTTTTGTATGGCCACAACCAATTACCACCAACCACAAAAACATATGTTGAGGTTTCTCTTTGTACTCGGTTACAATTTCAGTTGTTTTGATACATGTGTTATTTAATATTGATAATTTAAAGTAAATTTTGGATGCACATAAAGAGAGAGTGTAGCCAAATTTAGGTTGATCAATTTCTTCTACTTGGTTGAGAAATTTAATTTTGATGAGTGATTTGTTGTTCATTACACTAGAATGCAGTATAATGCTACAGTTCACCTACAGTTGATACAACATAAAAAAGAAGACTGGAAAAAAGATCATTTGATTGTTGCCTTTAACGATTTTTATTTCATGTACGAGCAGCTAACAAATGTGTCATTCATACAGGAAAAGTAAATAAGTAACCAATTTAATACATAATGAAAGTGTTACAAAAGAACACACGGACAAAAGATTAAAAGATAGCTCTTTGGAACGTACATAAGTAGCTAACCCAAATCCTCAATTTATCTTAACAATCCATTCACCTGTTTTAAAGGGACTTACTGAACATCTCTATTACCACTGATATTTTCACAAAATGAAAATAAAATTTAGCAAACAGTAGGATAGATACTATCCCCTGATTAATTTTTTAGATTAACAGCAATAAAAAAAAATTTTCACTTATAGTTATAGCGGTGTAGTGGGACCTTAGAAGTAAAACTAATATCAGAATGAACTAATAATGCAAATATGAATGTTAAAAATGTTATGAATATAATTATCAGAAAATGAAAAGTAGTCATCATTGAGAAGAAACAATATATTTATTTGTTATGTTTTATTAAGGATTTAAATTTGGATAAATAATAAATTTGAACAGATGCCCTTAACAAAACTGAAACACATGCATTAGTAACAATATATTTCTTATATCAGTAACAGTTGTTGTTTTTTTTACCATGAATCATGTTTACACATTTATGGCAAGTACTGGATTTCATAATACTAAAACATAGATATTTTGATAATGCTGATAAAAAATTATTAATTTTATTTTTATAGATTTTAGGACAAGGCATTGTAGAGCCTGTTAGTCTTTATGTAATTATGCAAAATAAATATTGTTCTTATTTAATACAGGGTATACATGCATCATGTCTCATCACACATAACAGTTCTCACAATAGCACTTAAAAGAAGAATTATAATTGAACATCTAAAGTAGTCTTGAATAAATGTACTATCTGTTTTAGATAAATAGCACCCATAGCCATCTTTCAAGCTAACATATACAAAAAGTAACATTGTCCACTCTGAAATTGTATGTAAAAAAAAACCCACTAGTATTAGGGCTGTCAAATATGAAAAAAAAAGTTTTGATCTGTGCTGAAAATTGAAACTATATTTAAGGAATTTACAGCTTACCAAAAATAATGCTCAGCATACCATTTTGATTTGGCCCATTTTAAAGCTTATACTTATGTCTAATATGATAATATTTTGTGAGCTACATCAGATTAGCATTAAAAGGAGAATTATTTCCATCAAAAAGTCCCATGCAACTCTGAGGCAATACTTTGAGGTCCAGTTCTCTGAGATGATTAATTAAATGCTGTTGCATGGTCATTTAAACAAATAATAGAAAGAAATGATATAATCATTGTTTTAGTGTTTTTTTTTCCTCAAATTAAATTCATGGTGCTTATAGGAAAATATTAGTACTCATTTTATAACCATCTACCAAAAGATTCATCACATTCATTGCAATGACACAGTTAGCTTTATAGCTACTAAGAAAAATAATATTAATTAATTAATTAATCATATGTGCAATACAATTAAATTCTTAAAAAGATGCACTAGTTTTTATTCATCTTAAATATTGATTTTAATTGCAATCATGAAAGGTTTGTGAAATGATTTATATTTAAACAAAATACTATCTTAATCAGTTAATCAATTGTCTCATAAGTGGTCACCTAAAAAGGTTTGATAAGCTTAAAATAAAACATATATTTCAGTTTTGTGTGAATTCAGTTTTAATCCTTTGGCATACAAAAGGTTTTCCACAGTCTTTTAACAGTGCAATGAATTTTTAGAATATTTAAATTACAAGTATTTCAATAAAATTTAAAATGCCAGTTATCCTAAGATAATGTTTTAAATTTGAAAAAATAGCTATCAGCTTGAAATAAATAGATACATTTAAAAATTATATTTTCGTTATTATTGAGGAGTATAAAATTCATATTTGACAAATTTTTTATGCAATGATTTACATATTTATTATTTATGAGCAATTATTTTGACATTTTTCTACAGGAATGTAAGAACTTGAACTTTACACATAAGAATCAAAAAAAAATTTAATGTAACAAAATAATAATACAAAAGAATTGCGGATCATTTTTTTGTCTTGAAAATAAAATGATTTAAATAAAAGAGTGTCATTGGTGGATTTTGGTCCCTATTTGTATTTTTTTATAATAAGAATGGAAATAAAAATATGCTTAAAATTAAATACTCTCAACTGACAAAATCTTTTTCCACGAAATTGACACGACTGTTATATTTTTTCGTGTTAAAAGAATTTTGATTTAAACAATATTACAAAAAAGTAAATAAACTTATAAAAATTACATCGTTGGAGTACATTTTATTTACATAGAAATGCATTTAATAAAGATCAATTTAACAAAAACTTAAAGAAATTTATATATAATTTTCAATTTAAAAAAAAACAGAACAAAACATTTATTGATTTTTATGGAAAATAATCTGATATTTTAAATTATTTTTTGTGTGTGTATTTGTTTGTTTTTAGCTGTGAGGGGGGGAGGTGATAATTATTATTTTATTTCTTTATATTCGTTTTATTTGTTAGTTGAAGAAGGCTTTTTTGCCAAAATGTTTGCTGTTTTGTTACGTCCTGTCAGGCTCACTCGTACCTTGTTTACATGTTATCCATCTACTTTCATTTCAAGCTGATCTTATTCTCACTGGCGTGACAAGTGTTTACCATATTTTGTTAATTCTGAGAAGCGAAATCTTCTTATTTTAAGTGATATTTGTTTCTTGTTAAGAGAATAAAATTGCATGAAAATACATAGTAGACTGTTGGGACCATTTTATTATTTTGTATTAACCGATAATTCTTATAAAGCATTTTTGCATTAAACATATTTCACTGTATTTCCATTTTTATTTTTTTGTTTACTGAAAAATTGGTTAAAAGCGATCTACATCTAGACTAACTGTGGAGCTATCCCTCAATATTTACTGTAATTTGTTTGTTTGTTTTTTATGTTTAAATATGTCGGGCATTGAGTTGGACTTTAGCCTTGCTAAGAATCACATTTCATCTGTCTTATTATTTATTGGTGATTTATCATTAAAATTATATTAATATCGGGGACTCTTTTAATACAGAATAATGCTGTATCCTAAAAGCTTATAAAGATAACATTAATACCCATGCTTATTAAATCTGCTCCTTCTCATGAAGAGAAAAAGCAGATAAATTGATTTTGGTGACAATTTTAGATACATACATTGCATTTAATTTCTCAAATATGAGACATTAAATATTAATGCAGGTGGCATCGTTACATTAAGATTTAGCAAAAGAAAAACATGTATCTAAACTCCAAATATCGAAGAGGATGCTATTGCATATTTTTAAATTGCTCAATTAACTAATTATGTCTTTGAATGAAACTCTATCATAGCAGCATTAGTTTCATCATCATCTTCAAATACAGAAACATCATCCTCATCATCATATCGATGTTTGTAGCAACAGCAACATAAAGCCTTGACACTTTGTCTTAACTTAGGCATTATCATCCAAAGTATCGGATTCAAACCTGAAATTATTATTGAAATGAATGTCATGAAAATTAGAATAATATTTCTTATATTGAGAGAATAATTGTTTCAAAAACAAATTTTGTTTCAAGATGTTATAAAATTGATTTTATTTTTTAAATTTATTAAATACATTTTAAAATTACAGTAACATTCCGATAATCCGGCACGTTCGGGACCGGCTCGGTGCCAGACTATCGGAAATTCCGGACTATGGGGCGGTGCCCCTTCTTTTTAGTGTAGGCTTTGCCGTAAAACAAATGTACTTTGTTTTTTTAAAACTACATACATACATCAATCGTAATTATAAGAACAATTAGGTTAATAATTAAACTACAAATACAGTATGCAAATACAACAAAGTTTATTTCTGATTGAGAGTCAGAGATACGTGTTTTCGTTTCTCTCTTTTTGAACTCGAAGGCTTAGGTTTTGAAAACATGGCCACTGTACAGTTAGAACGAAACTCACTTTGTTTATTAACAGTTTCAAAATTTACGTATGTCACTACAGATGTACTGTATTACAGTAGAGATTACTGAGACACAGTTTACTGCGATGTGAAAGGACACAAAACAACAACGCACAAAAAAATGGCGAGACGCTTCGTGATTGATTATCTGTGCTGCACTGCACTTGTATTTGTTGTGACAGCTGAGACTAGCCGGCCCCTAATTGTTTCCGAACAATACCGAGCACTTCCCCGAACTACCCAAAAAACTTCAGAATAGCTCTCAAGCGTTTTTATTTGCTTTGAAGACACACTTTTGGATAAAACCAAATTTTTTACAATTTTCCGGAGCGATGCCGGACTATCGGGCATTCCGGACTGTTGGATGCCGGATTATCGGATTTTTACTGTACTTTCATTTTTAAACAAAACCATAAATATTTCAGAGCAATCTAATTTTTGCTAAATTATATTATAGAATAGTGTCTGCAGCAAAAGTGAACAAATTGATTTGGATGCAACAACAAGCTTTATGAATTATTGTTAATATCTACCACGTAAAAATTCTTGCCATCGCCAGGCAAACAAAAAATAAAAATAAAAAAATATAATAAAAAAATTACCTGAATTGGCATAACCAGACCAGATTGCAAAAGTTAACCAGCTATGGAATGCATATGTCCCTGGTGCAAAGAAAATCAATACATGTAGAACTGCAAAGGGACACCATAATCCAAGCACAGCAATTGATATTATCCACAACATAAGAACCTGCAACCATGAAGAAGATTTTTTAAAATTCACAAAAAATTTTAAATCATTTATTTCTTATCAAAAATTTAAGTTCTAGGATCACCAGCATTGTTTTATCATAGTATGACAATTGAAACTCATGTAGTTATTACAGCTTCTTTAAATCCTACTCGAGAAATTATAAACAATTTAAAAAACGTTTATTTTTTATGTATATAATGCTGGAATTATACATGTATATAATATTTACGCTTTGTATAGAATGCCTAAATTTGCAGGCAAAGTATGAAATGGTTTTTATTTCACACATAACTTAGGCGTTTTATACAATTCATTAGAGTGAGTCGACAAAGAGTATTTGTGTGGGAAAAAAAATTTAAGTGCAATTCAAAATTCCCAAGAAGCCTTACTTGTTGCAGCAAATAGCTTGGTAACACTTGAGCTTTATTGAATTTATGAATTGATGGGTTTGGTTGTTAAGAAATATAAAAAAAGTTTCAGGCATTCTTCTATTGTTTCCAAATGTTGTGTCAATTAATATGTTGTGTCAATTGATATGTTGTGTCAATTGATATGTTGTGTCAATTGATATGTCGTGTCAATTGATATGTCGTGTCAATTGATATGTCGTGTCAATTGATATGTCATGTCAATTGATATGTCGTGTCAATTGATATGTCGTGTCAATTGATATGTCGTGTCAATTAATATGTCGTGTCAATTAATATGTCGTGTCAAATAATATGTTGTGTCGATTAATATGTTGTGTCGATTAATATGTTGTGTCGATTAATATGTTGTGTCGATTAATATGTTGTGTCGATTAATATGTTGTGTCGATTAATATGTTGTGTCGATTAATATGTTGTGTCGATTAGTATGTTTTGTCGATTAATATGTTTTGTCGATTAATATGTTTTGTCTATTAATATGTTTTGTCGATTAATATGTTTTGTCGATTAATATGTTGTGTCGATTAATATGTTTTGTCGATTAATATGTTTTGTCGATTAATTTGTTGTGTCGATTAATATGTTGTGTCAATTACTATGTTGTGTCAATTAATATGTTGTGTCAATTGATATGTTGTGTCAATTGATATGTTGTGTCAATTGATATGTTGTGTCAATTGATATGTTGTGTCAATTGATATGTTGTGTCAATTGATATGTTGTGTCAATTGATATGTTGTGTCAATTGATATGTTGTGTCTATTGATATGTTGTGTCAATTGATATGTTGTATCAATTGATATGTTGTGTCAATTGATATGTTGTGTAAATTGATATGTTGTGTCAATTGATATGTTGTGTCAATTGATATGTTGTGTCAATTGATATGTTGTGTCAATTGATATGTTGTGTCAATTGATATGTTGTGTCAATTGATATGTTGTGTCAATTAATATGTTGTTTCAATTAATATGTTGTGTCAATTAATATGTTGTGTCAATTAATATGTTGTGTCAATTGATATGTTTTGTCAATTGATATGTTGTGTCAATTGATATGTTGTGTCAATTGATATGTTGTGTCAATTGATATGTTGTGTCAATTGATATGTTTTGACAATTAATATGTTTTGTCAATTAATATGTTGTGTCAACTAATATGTTTTGTCAATTAATATGTTGTGTCAATTAATATGTTGTGTCAATTAATATGTTGTGTCAATTAATATGTTGTGTCAATTAATATGTTTTGTCAATTAATATGTTGTGTCAATTAATATGTTGTGTCAATTAATATGTTGTGTCAATTAATATGTTTTGACAATTAATATGTTTTGACAATTAATATGTTGTGTCAATTAATATGTTTTGTCAATTAATATGTTGTGTCAATTAATATGTTGTGTCAATTAATATGTTGTGTCAATTAATATGTTTTGTCAATTAATATGTTGTGTCAATTAATATGTTGTGTCAATTAATATGTTTTGTCAATTAATATGTTTTGTCAATTAATACGTTTTCATTGTGGTCTTTTTACACTTTGTCTGGTGTACACTTGTCCTTATATATAATGGCTAGGCAAAGTATGTTACAAAAACAAGGTATTCCATACTTATCCTAAAAACTGCAGGCATTCTATATAGGCATTCTATATAATGCCTAGGTATTAGATATAATGCCTGGATTTCACACATTGCAGGGAATGTTTCCTTTAAGCTGCGTGGCCGCACATCTATCTGACCAACGCCGTGCAGCAGACTAGAATTACAGCGCAGCCAATTTTGTAAAATATTGCACAAAAAATGGACGCTGTGCAATTTTGCACATACGTTTTTTTACTTTCCACACGGACCAACGTACCTTAGAGGGAACATTGATTGCCGGTCACATTTATCATATATATATATTAATGATTTATTTTTGTTGCAATTAGTTTTGTTTGTAATGGGAACTGGTAAGGGTAAGTGGGTTGGGGGGACAGATGTCTCATTTAAAAATAAATTTGACATGGATGATTGGATATGAAGCTGAGCTGTCATTTTGAATACATCCTAAATAATTTTAAAACTATATAACAGAGAGAGCTGAATTTAAGGAAGGGACAGTCAACATGAATGTCACGTGTGAATCACGAGTTGGATGATGGAGAGATCATGTGAGTGAAAGCGCGGGAAGAGATGGGGTAGAAGGTTGGAGATTATTATCAGAGTTAGGAAATTCTGGGTGTCATGGCGGATGTGTGCCTGAGTATTCCACGTTGTATAACCTCAAATTATATGTTATGTGCATAGTGTAGATATTAAAGTTGTTTTATTGAAACCAGTTCTTCAGAGGATTATTGTATGCAAGGTTATGTATTGAGAGAACGCCTACAAGATACATTAATAAGTAAAACATGACGAAGATGTTACATTGGTGTCAGAAGATGTTACAATCATTACAAGAATCACCTGCCATCCTTTATGCTCTCTTTCTTCGCTGTAATCCATTTCCCTTAATTCCTCTCGACGCACAAAAAATGTCAGTGTAGTTGCGACAAGAAGTCCCAGGGCCGCTAATCCAGGGACTGCATATCCAGCAAGTTCAGAAACAATAGAATACACTGGCACCAAATGCAGGAAACAATAACCTTCAGTCACACCAGACCCAGTTTCTCCAAATAAATAAACAGGCAAAACAATTGAAGCACCACCGGCCCAGGGCAGTATGATTAGAATAGCAGAGACCACAAATTTACAGCCACCCTCGGCAGAGCCCGGACAAGAGAAGAGGACGAATCTGTCAAAGATCATTGTTCCTATTGTCAGAATGGAAACAGTGCTGACCATCATGTCGGCTATCAGCCAAACTCGACACAAGTTCTCGTCATGAAACCAGGTGTCTCTTAATCTGAATTCGATAAGAAGAGGTAAGACGAACCCACCAAGCAGGAGGCCAACCACACACAGATTGCAAACATGAAGATTGAAGCTGATCTACAAAAGAAAAAAATTAGATATGAGAAAGCATAAGTAATAATAGTTCTAGCACTATTTAACCAGCAATTTTTAAAACGTACACAATTTTTTAAATAAAACACAATGACAAAAGATCCTGCCTTTTTTACATTACAGTATGAAAGTGTAATATTAACAAATAAAATATTATATAGTCTGCATTTTAAAATCATGGTCCTTTGATTACACTAAATCAGTACGTGATAAATCAAAGTCCGACATAATGCCTACCATCTCAATTCCTCTCTATAAAATTAATTACCACACATCTAATAAAAATTAAATGAAAACAAATCATAACATTATCATCCCATACCTTGAAAATTTATGTTAGGTTAACAGCAATTGTCACTGAATGGCACACATTTGAATCAAATGATGTTAAAAATTGTGTACTATTATTTTATTTATCCTTTTTGCTATTTGTCAAATCAAACTCCAATAAGTCTTCCCTTCAAACTCCAATAAGTGTTCCCTTTAATGTCAACCTACCAGGTAAACCATAAATCAAAAATAAATTGGAAACCATGGATTCTAAAATCTATTGGAAACCATGAATCAAGAAATGCATTGGAAAACACTGATCCAGAAATTCATCAGAAAACATGGGTCCAGGAATCCATTGGAAACCATGGATCCAAAAGTCCACTGGAAAACATAGATCCAGAAATCCATTGGAAACCATGGATCTGGGAATCCATTTGATAACTCAAATTTATAATCATAAAAATAATATTGATAACAGGGACATAATCCAGTTATCATAAAAAATAAAGTTGAGTAGGGGATTGTCTGAAAAGCTGTGATATAAAAAATATTATGATCTAAAAGACTCACTTTTCTTCTATGTTCGCTCCTCAATATTGCCAATATGACAGTCAAGTTTGAGAAGAGAACCCAGGCGGTGAATAAAATAACTGGGATCTCTATTGGGCTAAATTTCAGGGAGGCATCTTTGGACGGCCTTACAAGGTCAGGGTCAGTGTAGTAGTTGTTGTCGTTGATATGGGCGTTTGCCATGATGAGCTCACTTTTGGGAAAATGATTTTAGAAAAATTGGTGGCGATGCATTGTTCTCATCTGAAATGTACAGGTAGAAAAAGTATTCATTTGAAATCATCAAAGCTTTTTTTCTTTTGATTAAATACAGAAACATAATATCTGGGGCGGATTAAGACTGCATGGGGCACCTGGCTGCAATTCAAACAGGGGCCCGGTCCAGCCAGCGTCTTTTTAAATAAAATGATTGTTAGCAGCTAATATAAGCTTGTAACGTGTAAGGCAGTGTGTAATAAGACAAAAAAAAATTAAATAGAAGTCAATTTAATTAATATAAATTTACATGAATCCAAAATTCATTAAAATATTTATTATTATATATTTCAACCTAGAACTTTCGTTTGCGAACTTTTCTCATGCCGTAGTTATCAACCAAGTCAGTAAAGCTAAGTGAGCTTACAAGTTCCTTTTCAATGCTCATTAGAGAGATCAGACTCAGTCTTTGTTGTCCCATGCAACTTCTAACTTCATTTTTAATTCTCTTCAACTTTGAAAATGATTGCTCTCCTCTGCAGTTTGATGTCATCCTTGAGAGATAGATGCGAAGTGCGATGTGTACATTTGGTAAAGACTGTGTAAAATTTTGCTAATTCAAAAACAGCAACATTTTTAGGTCTGTGCATGTGCTTTGAGTTTCGCATTGTGCCTCTTCCTGTTCCTGACCCTGAGCATGGGGCTGGACTATAACTTTTTTGAAGAGTTCTGAAAATTGGAATAATTCTGAAGGTAAGCAGTCTTCGAAATCACTTGAATATTCTTCCATTAACTTGCCTGCTGCACACCGGATGGCGTCATTGCTGAGCTCACTTGGGTTTTTTTGAAAGCGAAATTCTCATGGATGTCTTTATATGAGCCTAACCGATGTTGTAGTGCTGAAAAAAGTTCGTCAATGATTACCAGAAATTTTTGTCTCGGGGGGAAAATACTGTTTCAACCGATGGCCATTCATCAAATCGACACTTTCTCTATTTTTAATCGTTATGAATATTGTTTATAACCACCGACTTGTACTTTCCTTTTCCTTCGTAGGAATCAAATTCAGAACGCTGTCTTTTAACAAACACATGGAGGGATTTTAACAAATGTATCGCTGAATTCAAAGAAAGTCCCCACTCTTGAAGGGATACATTATATAGTTAACTGAAATCTTTCTAAGATTGTGTCACAAATTTCAAGTGAAATAGCGACTTCCAGTTATTCAAGTTCCTTCCAAAATCTTTCTGCTTCAAATCGACTGTCACGCAGCTGATTGTCGTCAGTTGCCAATTCTTCCAGTGCTGCAATATTCTCATGGTATGATTTATTAACAGACCTTACAGCATCATGTCAGGCTGACCATCTTGTGCCAGACAAGGCTTTGTTAACAGGTAACCCTTTCAGGTGTTTTTGAAGTCCCTGCCAACGATGAGTAGATGCAAAAAGGCCACATATAAAGATTTTGCAGAAGGCAAAAAATCTGGCTGCACTTTTCCCCCAAAAATTAAGGTAATGAGCTGTGCAAGACACATAATGAGCAACACTGCACTTTTCACAAAGGATAGCCTGGGCTCCTTTATACTTCCCACTCATATTTGCAGCATTTTATTATGATTGTCCACAGCAATCTTGAATTTGAATGTCATTTTCTTCCACGAAATTAAAAATAATTTGGGCAATTTTTTTTCAAGTATGGGAATACATTGTTATGAACTTGATTAATCGCTCAACTGTGCCAGATTGTGCAACTGGTCCACAAATATCTGGCGTGGAGTCTACTACAGATATGGAGAAGTACTTTGCAGATTTTATTTCAGTAACAATAATAGACAATACCATTTGACCCATCTGTTCAATCAACTCTTCACAGATAGTTGAGGAAATATAAGACCTGTTTCCTCGTCCTTTAATGCCATTTAGGGCGTTATTTTCATATAAGAAATGTGTCAAACTGACTCAGCAGTTTTAGTATTCCAAGGTAGTTACCATTGGTCAGTGAGCCTAACAGTTCATTCTTGCAACATAATGCAAGGCCACGAAAACACAGAATTGTATAACGCTTACTATGTTTATAAGAACGTGATTTTTCAATATTGGATTTCACTTTCAAATAGCTTGGAAAGATTAAAGTCGATTTGAATAGATGATTTATACTACCACTTAGTGCTGCCATTGCATCAAGATGCTGCTTAGAGTTTTCATGACTCGAACGCATTTCATTCGCGTGCTTCCAATCATTGAAGCCAGTTGTACGCCTGCTCACTGTCTGTGATATAAACTTGTATACAAAACAATAAACACAGTTACTAGTTTTTGAATAGCATAACCAACTTCTGTCAAACTGCTCTCCTGTTCGCACATGAACACATGTAAACAATGTTAAAGTTCAATAACGGCTTTGTACATTGTGCCTCCTTCTCCAACTGCATACATGCATGGTTCTTTACAGCAGTCATCTTTATGTTTTCTTTAGCTAAGTTCCCCTTTCCTGCATAATAGTTTTTAGATATTATTACAAACGATGAGGATTTCTGGTATTTCACACTCTTTGACATTTTCTCGTGATAAATAGATGAGATTTTATTAATTTATTTATATTTTTATTATATTTTATTATAAACTATAATGACAGCTTTGTTTCTCAATGGCAAAGGATCACAAATAAAATTTTACCTTAAAGCATTAAAACTACATGACTATAGCACATATTTCAATTTGGTAAAACACATTTCCAAACAATGAGACAGCACCGTGCCACCAGCAGTCATCTTTGTAACGGTAGGACGGCAGAGATTAGCGTAAACTCTGGAATGACTCACTCACAGAAAGTGTCACCAATCATCGCTGAACGCCAAAAAGTGACATGGTACCAACTCTACCCCCACCACACCCCCTTTAAATGATTTCCGCTGCGCCACCAGCCCCGCCCACCTCCCCGGGACATGGCACCAACATTTTGTAAGGGGAAAATTGACGAATTGAGTCGTCTGGTAGAAGACCTGAGCCTGTATCACGTGGGTCTCATGGGGTAAAAATAATGATTCCCATTTCTACTGAATCGGCTTTAATCACCCAGTGGACTCTGGTAAACGGTGTTTCAAGGGTCAGAGTGGGGGATAGCCGCTATTAAGTTCATATACTAGTACGTGAAATCGGCCTAGTTAACTGCTGTTAACGATCTTTAGTCCAAAGTTGTCCGGTGGATTTATATGACATGAAATGGCGCAGTTATCAGCACTTGAGTAGATGATAAAATTGACTCAGGTTACACTCAACACCAACCACAGCCCCAACATAGTATTAACAAGAATAGTTCATTTGTAATAATAAAAATAAACGCAGTGGCGTAACAACGGGTTGGCATCGGGGCAGTTGCCAAGGGCGCCAGCTCAACGGGCGCAACAAAATCTCTAATTTTTAAATTTGTATTTAAATAAATACACTCGGAACTCTTTAAGTCGAACTCAAAATGACCCGAAAATAAAATTCGACTTACGGAGTTTTTGAGTTAGGGAAAATGGCATAATAGGCGCCGATTAATCAAGGACAATGTTAATATTGAGAGGTGGGGGAACAGCTATAGCGGCTAGTAGGCATGACAGGAAAGAGAGGCGGTGTCTATGCTTCATATGAAAGGATCCAACTTGCTTTGACATACCGACACAAAACCATGAGAGGAGACACCTTCCCTCCCCTCCCCCACTTTACTTCCTCCACAGAGGTATGGGGGGAGTAAGATTTTTCTTTTAAAAAAGAGTCACAGCATGCAGCAAAGGGACGCGAAATAGTTACCACTCCTTTTACTTGTCCTTGTCATTTTTTGTACTTGCAAGAGTCGCTTAATCCCTCGTGGAATGCACTAAGATAAGATTTTACGACCATTTACGTGGCTCTACGGAACACGTGTTCTGAAATGTCACTCCAGAATAAAAACCCAATTGCCTTGGAAAATTCAATTAAGAGAAGTTGAAAGCCAAAAATCTTGGAGTTAAGAAGATCAAAAATACATTAGTCTTATTGAATTTGGCCGGGACCTAACAATTAATTCGATATAGGTAGGTTTTAGACTTAGGGAAGTTCGCGTTAGCGAGGTCGGACTGTATTTCACTTTTATCTTCTATAACAAAAAAGTGAATAATTAATTATATTTAAATATATTTCATTTAAATCCATTATAATATTTTTTGTTATGTTTGTGGCCTTTGCAGGGCTTCTTATCATTCAAATGCCAATATGATTCTAGTCTTTCTTTTAAAAAGATAAATCTTACTATCCCCATCCCACTGTCGAGGGAGTAAAGTGGGGGAGTGGTGGGAAGGTGTGTCCTCTCACGGGCTTGTGTCGGTATGTCAAAGCAAGTTGGCTCCTTTTATATGAAACATCAGACACCGCCTCTCTTTCCTGTCAAGCCTTCTAGCCGCTATGGCTGTTTCCCCCCTCTCAATATCAACATTGCCATTGATTAATCTGCGCCGATTACGCCAGTTTCCCTTACTCGAAAACTAAAATAAATAAAGAGCAATTTATAATTAAAATAAAATGCTTTAAACATTAAATGATTGAACTATTGCAAAACAAAAATCCCGATGACATGTTTCATTTAGATCTTCTAAATCAGTGGTTCCCAAACTTTTTGACCCACGGACCCCTTTTATACTCAAAATTTCCCCACGGACCCCCAAGTAAAAAAAAACTTTCTAAATGCATAGTACAAAAATTACAAAAGCAACATTTTGATGAAAAGTACGGTATTTATTAAAATTATCACTTATGTTTAAGATAACATTGAAAAAAAAACTTGGATTAACGTGATGAGATTTTATGAGTGTATTTATGCCTGACTCAATGTTTGTGTCTAGGAACCGCAAATCCTCACGAGCACCAATTTCTAGTCGTTTATTTTATTTATTTTTTTGTTTTGTTTTTTTTGATGAGGTTCATAACGCTACTGAATCTTCGTTCTACCAAATAGAAAGACAGGAAAACAGTCAAAAAATTCTGTACAATAACCCATAATGCATTATATAAAATTGGGATCTGACTTTGTAACCAGAATTTGTGGTATCCTAGTTCAAACAGTAGTATAAGTTCCTCATTTGTGGATATTTCAATAAGCTGCTCCTGTATTAGTATGTATTCATCTGTGTTTGGGATCTGAGTTTGTCCATGCGCTAAAGAGCTCAACTACCAGTCGGAAATATCCGATAGTGGCAAATGCCTACAAAATGTCTGCACGAAGAGCCGTTAATTTTTTATAGTAAGCAAGCAAACCTTTAACTATGTGGCAATTTCAAAAGATTTGAAAACTGACAACATTCTCCTGTTCCTAAGTTTTGTTTGCAAAGAAAATGATTTGCAACAAACTCAGATATAACGCTTTTAGTTTTGATTAAATTTAATTGGCTACCTTGTAGTAGTTGTAGTTTCAAATTAGTTTCGTTAAAGTTGGGTAAATAAATCATTCATAAAGGATACGTCATTTTTTTTAGTTGATTGTGATGCCAATTGTCTTTGTTTTCCAGGAATTTGGACAATGAATCAAAGAGAGTATAAAATCGATTTAAATATGTACGTGATGATAACCAGCGTACTTCTGTGTGAATAAATAATCCATTATAGTCTTCTTCTTCATTTTCCAAACCGTGGTGAGCAAATAATCTCTCATCAAGGCATTCCTTTTGATTTTATTAACTGCTCTAATGACAAAATGTAGTGATCCATGCAAACTTTCACTAAGATTTTTTGGAATATTTTATGCTGATGAATGACTCAATTTACTGAAAATACATTTGGTACAGCATGTTTTAAATATGCCAGAAATTCAAGTGTAATGCTTTAACTTCAAACCTTTTTTTTTAAATTCGGTAAATAACGTTTCACGTTTCGTATCTGTTTCCAAACATTTAGGCATACTTCAAATATTCATTAACACCATATTGTCGGCATTGTTTCTTCGGCTCACTCAGTTCTGGAATTGCCTGCGTGCTAAACAAGCTATAACTTAGGGCCTCTGCCTTCTTGGGGGCCCCCGGAAGTTTGTTTTCATATTTGTCACTAGAATTCAAAAGGTCCTTAAAAAGCTTAGGGCCCCATCAAGTCTAAATCCAGCCTTGGGCTCACTCATTCTCTTATCTGTTGTAACAGACCACTGTTAAGAATTATTAACGTTTTCAATATGCTACAGTAAAGCCCTATTGAAAACATTTGATGATAGGATACAATTTAGATAAATATAACTTCTCGACATATCGAATAATACACAACCTTGCAACACTCGTAGATTCAAGTTAAAATCGTGTATATTTCTACTTATAGTTATAGGGAATTCGGCATTTCATCTGCATCAAGCTTGACATTTCAACAAACCAAGTATTTTGATTGGTTATAGATGTGGGAATTACAGTAGTTCTAAAACTATTTTTTACGTAAAACAACATTGTATCCATGAAGGATAGCACCTAAGATGGTATTTAATTAGTAGAAAAGGCATTCACATACTATTTTATTTATTATTATTTATTTTAATTTCAAAAATAATAAAAAAATTAATGAGTTTCATTATTTGATTTTTAAACCTTCCGCGGACCCCTTGACGTTGTTCAGGGACCCCCAAATCAATTTTTATTTTCCACGGACCCCCTGAAAGGTCCCGCGGACCCCTGGGGGTCCATACGGACCACTTTGGGAACCACTGTTCTAAATGTTCTCGCTAAATGGGAATTGTAAGAATCGTTCCCGAATATTGAACGAGCTCTGAAAACATTTCTTATAATGCCAAACACAGTAGCTACTGCTGAAAGGAGTTTCAGCAAACTAGAAGTTATCAAAAATTACTTGAGATCGACTTCAGGTCAAAACGCACATCATCTCTAGCTCTTCTTTCCATCGAAAGTTATCTTACCAGTCAAACTAAACTTCGATGAAATAATCACTAAATTTTGCAAACATTAAAGCAAGAAATGTTAGCTTTGAACCTTTGATATGGGACATAGGAGTGGATCGGTGGAGTTTTACTTAAATTTACTTTTAATTGTGAGTTTCTATCGTTATGTATGAGATAATGAGTATGACACATTGAAACTATTGTTTTTATTTATAATACATGATACTTCAAGTTTTGCAGCATTCTTTATTAACGCAACAATATCCAGTTTTATCCACCAATTTATTTGGTATTATTTAGTAAATAATAAACTGGAAATTTTTATGGTTCCTGTCTTATGCATTTTTTATATTCACGTTGTATGACTGTCACTGTCAGACCTCGTAATTATTGTCATAAATAAAATAAGAGAAATTCAATTATTTTTTTTAACAAATAAAAAAAATCGCAAAGCTGAAACTTGTCAATTTATCAAGGGCGCCAAAAATAACTTAGCCAAGGGCGCCACAAACCTAGTAACGCCTCTGAATACACGCTTAGATCCAGTGGCGTAAGTGAAATGAATAGCGTTCAGGGCGGACCAAGAGTTGACATCCTCAACTAACTTAACAGCCAAAAATGTATTTGCACCTCGCCAACCACTATAACCTTCAAAATAGAGAAAAGGCCCGGTTCGAATCCCCGTGAAGGCAGGGATCTGTTCCTGGGGCCAAGGGTGTCCCTGAGTCCACCCAGCTCCGAATGGGCGGGCACCTGACAGTAGATAGGGAAACAAAGGCGGCTGGGTAATGTGTGGGATCCTCTGTATGGATCAGACAAGACGGGAGACATTTACCGTTTCCTAGAGCGCACCACTGCGAGAATCCAACTTCTTCCACACACTGCCGATCTACTGGGAGACACTGGAGTTCCATGTGTCCTTCCTACCGTAACGAGTCCACTAGTCCACTATCACAGGCATACACAAAAAAACGCACATACCTATACATGTTATCACATACAAATATACGAGTTAGAAAATATACGAAAACAGAGAATTTTGGCATATTTAAGATATAATCCAAACAAAATATAGTCACAAATATGACTGCTACTCTACCCACTCCCCC
The DNA here is from genome assembly GCA_944989445.1 of Ampullaceana balthica. NCBI lineage: Eukaryota > Metazoa > Mollusca > Gastropoda > Lymnaeidae > Ampullaceana > Ampullaceana balthica. The sequence continues at coordinate 1,417,874 of CALYLW010000079.1, forward strand.
TCCCCACACACACGTTTATTCCCACCTGTTACTTCCTTGTTGCAGCCTATAACATCAAGATAAGCAGATCGGCCCATGGAATTCTAAGAAAAATTATTGGAAACAACGAAAAATACATTCAAAAGACAAACAATATGTTTAATTTGGTGCCCACAAATGTGACTGACACTATCACTCCTTCCCTTCCCCAAAATTTCCACGCAATTATGTAGTACATAGACATAACTATTGATGGTTGTTTTCCATGTTGTTTTTTAAAATTCTTTTATCAATTTCATATTTAAAAAAAAAGATTAGACCAGATAATTTCGTTAATTTTTTTTTGTATGTATAAAAGGCAGCACACAGCTAAAGTGAAGCGCCCCCCATCCCCACTATGACCAGCTTTCGTATGCTGGAGATAACAAACAAGAAGGAAAAATAACTAGAAAACCCTTGAAATATAAAAACTAATCCTCGATTTCACTTATTTCCTTGCCCTTTAGCACACAACAAAAGCCAGCTTGATAAACGGACCGACTTGCGGGGTTTGAGTCGATGGCACACATGCACATTCAAGAACCTGGTAACACACGATACAAATTATCTGAGAGCACACACACACACACATTTACTAACATTGAAACTATGGTCGAGAGAAAACACAAAGGAGAACAAAACGCAACGGAGAACAGAACACTTTACATAATGGACAACACGTGAGACAAGAGAAAATATATAGAATGAGATTCCACATATACAACAAGGGGACAACACTGAGACCGTTGGCAAAACATGCGGCCAGCGACAACATTAACGGCAGTAGACAACAAATTATTTGTGCACGCGCCGGAACTTAAAGTGAATGTCTAACTCTTGTTTACAGAGCAATCAAAATGGACGTCAGAAATTGAGGGCGACTGCATCGATCTGTGTTCTCTCCCCCTTTCTCGTGTTTTAAATCAACAATTCATTTCTCTTATGTCTTCATGACCTCCAGGCAAAAGTTCAAAATCGAATTCGGTTCAGTAATTCCCTTAGCTAAGACTTTCAGAGCATGTAGCTCTCGAGAAATCTTAACGTGTTCTCTCTATTTCTTTCACACACTCTCTCCCCCCACTTTCTCTCTCCCCCCCCCCACTTTCTCTCCCCCCCCACTTTCTCTCTCCCCCCACTTTCTCTCTCCCCCCACTTTCTCTCTCCCCCCCACTTTCTCTCTCCCCCCACTTTCTCTCTCCCCCCACTTTCTCTCTCCCCCCACTTTCTCTCTCCCCCCACTTTCTCTCCCCCCACTTTCTCTCTCCCCCCACTTTCTCTCTCCCCCCCACTTTCTCTCTCCCCCCACTTTCTCTCTCCCCCCACTTTCTCTCTCCCCCCACTTTCTCTCTCCCCCCACTTTCTCTCTCCCCCCACTTTCTCTCTCCCCCCACTTTCTCTCCCCCCACTTTCTCTCTCCCCCCACTTTCTCTCTCCACCTTATTACAAAAATAAATTAATTAAAATAACGTTACATTCTACCATACAATTGTTGATTTATGTCTATTCGGGGATCACTCTTTTCTCGACCCCATTGTCTTTCTATATCTGTCTGTCTAGTCTGAGTGGCCTGTCTGATCTATCTGATTCTGTCCTGTTCTATTTTTATGATCGTTCAATCTGTCGGGTCGGGTCTGCCTGTCTGGTTAGCCTGTCCTTCCCACCTGTTTTTTCATGTCCTTCTGCCTGCCAGTCTAAATATACATACATATTTAAACCATGGTTCTGATTTTCAAGCCACGGAATTTTTGCGTGACACATTGTATTAACCTTGAAGTTAAATAAAAAATAATAATTTACCCGTAATTTAATTTTTTTTCAAACGATGACATCCGTTAAGCGTAACTTTAATTGGTAGAGCCAAGACTTTTAAATCCGCAACGAATATTTCATTTAGGGGCACATGGCTACACCGCTACACGTCTAACTTTGATGGTTCTCAGAGGACGGGGGAGTGGGGGCAGCACGACGATTAACTATTCTTGTTTCATTTAATCGCTCGATATACTGGTGTGTAACAGGCCAGTTTAAATCCCTGTCCAGAATATACCATTGCTTCAAAATAATAATACATGAATTAGATAGAGGATATGCAATCCTACGTGTTTTAGGTGGCGTGTACAACTTTTTGGGACAATGTATCTTATACACGCTAGCTGTGCCTTATACACTTCAGCTGTGCCATATACACTTCAGCTGTGCCATATACACGCTAGCTGTGCCTTATACACGCTAGCTGTGCTTTATAGACGCTAGCTGTGCCTTATACAAGCCAGCTGTGCCTTATACACGCCAGCTGTACCTTATACACGCCAGCTGTGCCTTACACACGCCAGCTGTGCCTTATACACGCCAGCTGTGCCTTATACACGCCAGCTGTGCCTTATACATGCCAGCTGTGCCTTATACACGCCAGCTGTGCCTTATACACGCCAGCTGTGCCTAATAGACGCTAGATGTGCCTTATACACGCTAGCTGTGCCTTATACACGCCAGCTGTGCCTCATACACGCCAGCTGTGCCTTATAGACGCTAGCTGAGCCTTATAGACGCTAGCTGTGCCTTATACACGCCAGCTGTGTCTTATACACGCCAGCTGCGCCTTATACACGCCAGCTGCGCCTTATACACGCCAGCTGTGCCTTATACACGCCTGCTGTGCCTTATAGACGCTAGCTGTGCCTTATACACGTTAGACGTGCATTATACACGCCAGCTGTGCCTTATAGACGCTAGATGTGCCTTATAGACGCTAGCTGTGCCTTATAGACGCCAGCTGTGCCTTATACACGCTAGCTGTGCCTTATAGACACTAGATGTGCCTTATAGACGCTAGCTGTGCCTTATACACGCTAGCTGTGCCTTATAGACGCCAGCTGTGCCTTATACACGCTAGCTGTGCCTTATAGACGCTAGATGTGCCTTATAGACGCTAGCTGTGCCTTATACACGCCAGCTGTGCCTTATACACGCCAGCTGTGCCTTATACACGCCAGCTGTGCCTTATAGACGATAGATGTGCCTTATAGACGATAGATGTGCCTTATAGACGATAGATGTGACTTATACACGCTAGCTGTGCCTTATACACGCCAGCTGTGCCTTATAGACGCTAGCTGAGCCTTATAGACGCTAGCTGTGCCTTATAAACGCCAGCTGTGTCTTATACACGCCAGCTGCGCCTTATACACGCCAGCTGCGCCTTATACACGCCAGCTGTGCCTTATACACGCCTGCTGTGCCTTATACACGCCAGCTGTGCCTTATACACGCCAGCTGTGCCTTATACACGCCAGCTGTGCCTTATAGACGCCAGCTGTGAATTATAGACACTAGCTGAGCCTTATATACGCCAGCTAAGCCTTATACACGCCAGCTGTGCCTTATAGACGCCAGCTGTGCCTTATAACACGCCAGCTGTGCCTTATACACGCCAGCTGTGCCTTATACACACCAGCTGTGCCTTATACACGCCAGCTGTGCCTCATACACGCCAGCTGTGCCTTATACACGACAGCTGTGCCTTATAGACGCCAGCTGTGCCTTATACACACCAGCTGTGCCTTATACACGCCAGCTGTGCCTTATACACACCAGCTGTGCCTTATACACGCTAGCTGTGCCTTATAGACGCCAGCTGTGCCTTATACACGCCAGCTGTGCCTTATAGACGCCAGCTGTGCCTATACACGCTAGCTGTGCCTTATAGACGCTAGCTGTGCCTTATAGACGCTAGATGTGCCTTATAGACGCTAGCTGAGCCTTATAGACGCTAGCTGAGCCTTATAGACGCCAGCTGTGCTTTATAGACGCTAGCTGTGCCTTAGACACGCTAGCTGTGCCTTATACACGCTAGCTGTGCCTTATAGACGCTAGATGTGCCTTATAGACGCTAGCTGTGCCTTATACACGCCAGCTGTGCCTTATAGACGCTAGCTGTGCCTTATACACGCCAGCTGTGCCTTATAGACGCTAGCTGTGCCTTATAGACGATAGATGTGCCTTATAGACGATAGATGTGCCTTGGCCAACACAAATCTCATTTATTGTAAAATGTTAACATTCTTGTTTGTTGCACTACAGCCTCAACAAAAAACTGGCATAAATTAAAATATTCTTCATTTGATTTTCCTTACCCTAATGGAAAGTTAGTCATTTAGTGGCCAATGCGAGACTAGGTCCCAGGTTCCAATATTTGGTCCCCGTCCCGAGACGTGGTTCCAAGCCCGAGACTTGGTTCCCAGTCCGAGACTTGGTTGCGGTTTGTGGATGTCCGGCCACTTGAGACATTCAATATTGATTGGTTCGATCACAGGGGGAGATAGCACAGCTTTTTGACTGGCTTTGGGGATTTCCTTGAGTCAATTATGTCTCAGTGTGACCAGTACTTGCATGGCAGACGTGATGCCCTGGCAACACGAAACTCACTGAAAAGAGCTGTTCCGTTGTAAGGTTACATTAGTGTGTCCCACATGCCTCAGTGTGTCCCACCTATCCATCTGCCTCAGTGTGTCCCACCTATCCACCTGCCTTAGTGTGTCCCACCTATCCACCTGTCTCAGTGTGTCCCACATATCCACCTGCCTCAGTGTGTCCCACCTATCACATGTCTCAGTGTGTCCAACCTATCACATGCCTCAGAGAGTCCCACCTATCCACCTGCCTCGGTGTGTCCCATCTATCACATGCCTCAGTGTGTCCCACCTATCACATGCCTCAGTGTGTCCCACCTATCCATTTGCCTCAGTGTGCGCCACCTATCACATGCCTCAGTGTGTCCCACCTATCACTTACCTCAGTGTGTCCCACCTATCACATGCCTCAGTGTGTCCCACCTATCACATGCCTCAGTGTGCCCCACCTATCACATGCCTCAGTGTGTCCCACCTATCGCCTGCCTCAGTGTGTCCCACCTATCACATGCCTCAGTGTGGCCCACCTATCACATGCCTAGTTGTGTTCCATCTATCACATGCCTCAGTGTGTCACATCTATCACATGCCTCAGTGTGTCCCAACTATCCACATGCCTCAGTGCGTCCCACCTATCCACCTGCCTCAGTGTGTCCAACCTATCACATGCCTCAGAGAGTCCCACCTATCCACCTGCCTCGGTGTGTCCCATCTATCACATGCCTCAGTGTGTCCCACCTATCACATGCCTCAGTGTGTCCCACCTATCCATTTGCCTCAGTGTGCGTCACCTATCACATGCCTCAGTGTGTCCCACCTATCACTTACCTCAGTGTGTCCCACCTATCACATGCCTCAGTTTGTCCCACCTATCACATGCCTCAGTGTGTCCCACCTATCACATGCCTCAGTGTGCCCCACCTATCACATGCCTCAGTGTGTCCCACCTATCGCCTGCCTCAGTGTGTCCCACCTATCACATGCCTCAGTGTGTCCCACCTATCGCCTGCCTCAGTGTGTCCCACCTATCCACCTGCCTTAGTATAGTATACCTGTAGCCATCTGGTATTGTTTATTTAGTTTGAACCATGCCGTTAAAGTAGTGTCTCTCGAAGCTGCCTTCTGTGCTGCAGCCTCAACGTTATCAGTAATAAAAACTACTGATTGCTCGACAAGGAGATGAACTTGGAGTCTGATAATTGCATGAGACTGCTTGTGCATGTGGAACCCAAAAAGGCTTTCGCGTTGGTTTCGCGTTACTCGTCGCCGGGATGCCTCCTCGTGTGTTTCTGTTCTTCTTCGATTCCTGTTATGTTCGTTTCTGCGACGTTTTCTATCGGCAATTTCGGCTTCATCGGATGTTCTTTTTTCGAGGCATATTTGTCTCGTGGCAACACGCGAAGGTTTGTAAATTTGTGGAGTTGAAGAAGAAATAATAAAGCAATGCGAACGTGACATTGACGATGGGTACAGGCGTAGGAGAACGGTGTCGTACCTTGAATGCGGCGCAGCAATGCAGTTGGCAGTGGGTCAAGAACCGAAGACCGACACACCAACATCAAGCGGTTGGTGGTGACTTACATCATGATTTATAACGGAGACACACACACGCATAGGCTGGTGGCCGATGTTAGACTCAACACAAATGTGTGTTTGTGTGTACACAAATGCTGACGTCACAGTTTCGTGCGTTGTTTCGGTAATTGACGTTCTAGCTAAAACAATGCCGTCATATAATATTTTTTTTACGGCGAACATTTTTAATTTATTTATAATAATTTTTGCGCGCCTTTTTTGCGCACCTTTTTTGCGCACCTTTTTTGCGCGCCTTTCGAGCACCTTTTCGCGCGCCTTTGAACGGGGAGACACACGCATACTTAGGGCGATTATATATATTAGACAAGTGGAAAAGCCTACTAAGGCTAAGGCTCACACACACGCATAGTTCGTGCGTTGTTTCGGTAATTGACGCTCTGTGCTAAAACAATGACGTCATATAATATCTTGTTACAGCGAAAATATTTAATTTATTTATAATAATTTTGCGCGCCTTTTTGCGCGCCTTTCGAGGGCCTTTTTCAGCGCCTTTCGATGGGGAGACACACGCATACGAAGGGCGATTATTAGGGCTGTTATCGATTAATTTAAATTTAATCGTTAACTTTTGAAAAATTATCGATTACTTAATCGATAATTTCGATTAAAGCCAAAAATAGAAATTTATGACGTCATTAAACTAAACATTTCTCACGGACATTGAAAATTAAGAATATTTTGAACTAAATTTTATGATAATGTGTTGATACTTGATCGGATGTTTGTCCTGAAGGTGGTAGGTCAGCGATGTATTTGATCCGTTAAAAGAGAATTGTTTATGGCAGTGAACACAGTAAACTTTTTCAATTTTTCACCATCTTCGACTTTGCCATCCGCAGTTAGCTTAAAAACAAAATTTTTGTTCAACTTTCTAGTTATATGTTTAAATTTAACTGCGCTGATGCTGTCAGCCATTTTTAGTTGACGTCTGCCGGCAGAGGCTGCGTTAGGTACATGCGAGGCCTGGTGCAACAATGACCCCACGCAAATCCGACAGAAGAAATAACAAAGAAATATAGGAAATACTGCAATAGAAAAGAACATGTGGCCTTTATTGCCATGACAGAATACGATATTAACAGAAATAACAAAGACATGTATGAAATACTGCAATAGAAAAGAACATTTATCTTTTTTTACCATTAACACAATATTATGTGAACAGCTAAATATCGTAGATTACCTTGTACACCACATTTTTAGTGTAGCAGGCGGACGAAATATTAAACTTCCTGATATGTACCGTCGTAATCGGAGGACTACCTATATATCAACATGCATATCTATGCTTTTACGCCTATAATAAATATATATATATAACGAAATATTAACTCAAAGACATTGAATTCATAATTTTCCTCTAGAAAAGCATCAACAAATATAACCTATTGTGATAAAAATCGAATTCCCCCAACCCACTGGGGTGGAGGGAGTCGTGAGGTGGGATTCGTCCATGCTGTCGGTTTGTCCAAGCCCAAATGGCTTTATATCTTTTAAAACATAAGACACTGCCTCTTTCATGTCCAGCCTTTTTTAAAGATTTTCTGCTGCGAATGTTTCTTTTCTTTTTTTCATAATTTGTTTTAATGTTGTTTGTGTGTTGGGAATGTTATATTATTGCAAGTTAACTGATATTTTTTTTTAAATCGCGCTTAACGTATTTCATTGTAATACATACTTAATTTCTTTCTAGATGAAAAAATGTGTCTTCTTTTTTTTCTGACATAAAATCGTACACAGTAAAATTTTAGGCTCGGGTGTCACCCCCTGATGGGTGTCACCCGGAGCGGCCCGCCCCCTCCCCCTAGCGACGCCACTGGTTGTAGGGCGCTACTTAATATCTTCCTAGATGAAAAAATTTGTCTTTTTTTTCTGACATAAAATCGTGCACAGTAAAACTTTCGGCTCGGGTGTCACCCCCCTGATGGGTGTCACCCGGGGAGGCCCGCCTCCCTCGCCCCCCCCCCTAGCGATGCAACTGGTTGTAGGGCGCCTGCGAAATATTCCTGAAATGCACACAAAGTATTTAATAATTAACAATCCTCATAAAACAATGACGTCATTGTTAATGTTAATCTGGAAACCAAAATAGATTTTTAAATCTCTATTTCCAATTTTTTTTTAAAAAGCAGAGTGATGTCCCTTTGGGGAGACACGCGCATACGTAGGGCTATATATGTATTAGAATTTAAATATTGATTGTATGTTGATAAATGGTGTATACAAAATACTTACATATTGTACACATGCTACTACTACTAGATAAATGACCTACAGAAAAGACCTAATCGGTTTTCTTAACACAGAATATTTGATAAACGGTGTACATACATTTTAAATTCAGGTTAGTGACAAATCAAGGGAGTGGGGAATTTAATTGTGAAATTTAAGTGTTTATTTTTAAAAACTCTACTTCATTATCCCATCAGTTGCAAATTTTATTTTCTCCATAATTTAAAATGATTTAAATTGGACTAGAATTAGAATTTTGGATATAATACGTGTTTAAGTGATGCATCCTTTTGGTTAAGTTCTCAATAAGTCTGTGACTCCCTACACTACTGGCAGTATACGTGTGTGTGATTCCTTACTGGCGCTGTACTAAATACGTGTGTGTGGCTCCCTACTGGCACTGCACTACATACGTGTGTGTCTCCCTACTGGCACTGTACTACATACGTGTGTGTGACTCCTTACTGGCACTGTACTAAATACGTGTGTGTGACTCCCCATTTACAATGTTTTGAAGCCATTAGTGGTGCGGCAGAACTGTATCTATTTTAATCCTGTGAAATTGCGGCCCACACACAAGTTCATAAGTTGTTTGTTGTTCTTATCTCAGCAACCGAACTGTTTTAATTCTATTTTTAAAAAATTTGATCACTTCCAACTTCTCTTTAAAAACGTGCCACCAAATGACGTGCCACCCGACCAGGGTCCTGGCCAAGTACAAATGATCGGGGAAAAAAAGCAAGGAAGGGGTCTGAAAGAGATGACACCTCGAGTTGACCAGAAACCACAATTAAAGACGAGATCGTGTTTATGTTTTAAACTAGTGTATCACCCGTCAAAAATGACGGAAGTTTTCAAAATAAATACACATCAGATAAAAAAAATAACGTTATACAGAACGTTCATTTATTTTATTTATTTTTATTTGATTCATTTATTATCATATTGAACAATTTTATGCGGAACGTTCGAAAAGTTTTATTTTGATGCAGCACTATAAAACAAAATCGATCGCAGCGCCACCTAACAGCATTACAAATTTCGCAGCGCCACCTAAAAGCATTATAATATCATCCATACATACAGACAACGGGAATTATGTATATTGATGTGTGCTTCTGGTAATTTTTACTTCTTTACACATGATGTGGGTGTGCTGTCTGGCAAACATAATATTATAGTAATGCTGAAGCTAAAATCCATCCGACACTTGCGTCATGCCACTTGGGGATAGAAAATTGCCCTTATTTGTGTTGAGGTGCGTGCCAAGTCTAGTCACCGCCGCGTTTTGATTTCGTCCGCGCGCAAACCCAGGTCCACGTGATGTTTCTAGCGTTGAACCAAAATGATTGGGTGCTAGCTGGAATTGTGGTGACGTGTCACTGCGGTGTCACCAATGTTCACGTCAGACGGGGACATGTCCCGGGGGTTCACTACTTTTTCCCATTTCCTTAAACTGAATTGAACGGGCAATAAGATAAGTTAAGATAAGATTAATAGATAAGATGCGGTAAGATAGGGTAAAAATGCAAGCAGATACATTCAGTGGCGTAACAACGGCTTGGCATTGGGGCAGTTGCCAAGGGCGCCGGCCTGCGCCAGTTCAAAAGGGCGCACTTATATACACTTTCATCCTCGATAACAAAGAAAAGTGAATAATTAAGAATATTTAAATATATTTCATTTTAACAATGATTTTTTTTTAAAATTATGTTTGTGGCCTTTGCGGGGCTTCTTTTCATACAAATGCACATAGTCTTAATTTGGTAGGTGTGCACGCGGCCAGGATTGATGCAGATGTTGTGACATTTTTTGGAACTATACAGCCATTGTACAATTTTTTTCTCTCCTCGTCAACTAGCAAATGGAAAATAAAATACCCCTAATCTCTTAAATCAGCCTAAAGAAGCAAACGGACACAAGATGGTGTTCCAAAGCAAATGCTGTAAGTGCTGTTTATGAGCAACGGGGGCAAATTATTTTAGCATTAATTGAAATGAAGGATAATCACTTACTTGGTGACGCATTATGTGTTGCTAAATCATTACACAGTCAAATCAATAGTTACACGTTAATTGCGTTTATAACTATTTGGAATTTGACATTGGAAAAAATAAACAAAGTCAATTTAGCACTACAAAAAGCCCATGATATTTATCGATCATTCTTGTTAATATAAAGGACTTTTAAATGACTTTGAAGATCTAAGAACTAACCAAATCTATAACATTTTTGCCAAAATTGAAGAAACGTGTATTAAAATGAAAATCGAGCCAGTTCAAAAAACGAAAGCAAAACGAAAACGAATTCCAGGGGAGAGCACCAGCTGAATATGAAGGACATAATTTGGATAAATTCAATTTTTTTATATATATTTTTTTGCAATCATTGATTCAATATTGAGGCAGTTAAAAGACATATTTGTTTATCTGAAAAATATAGCAGAAGTCTTAAATTTTCTGACAGGCAAGCGTTTCAATATTTTGCAATGGCAGATTTATAATATAAGTTATAAGGCTGTTCTATTATCAGGCAAATATCCTGAAATAAATAAAGAGCAATTTATAATTGAAATAAAATTCTTTCAACACCAAATGATTGAACTATTGCAAAACAAAAACCCCAATGACATGTTTCATTTAGATCTTTCTAAATGTTCTCTCTACATGGGAATTGCAGGAATCGTACCCGAATATCGAACGAGCTCTGAAAAAATTTCGTACAATGCCAACAACAGTAGCCACTGCTAAAAATTATCACAATTTACTTGAGATCGACGTCAGGTCAACAATGCACATCATCTCTAGCTCTTCACATCATCTCTAGCTCTTCACATCATCTCTAGCTCTTCACATCATCTCTAGCTCTTCACATCATCTCTAGCTCTTCACATCATCTCTAGCTCTTCACATCATCTCTAGCTCTTAGCATCATCTCTAGCTCTTCACATAATCTCTAGCTCTTCACATAATCTCTAGCTCTTCACATCATCTCTAGCTCTTCACATCATCTCTAGCTCTTCACATCATCTCTAGCTCTTAGCATCATCTCTAGCTCTTCACATAATCTCTAGCTCTTCACATAATCTCTAGCTCTTCACATCATCTCTAGCTCTTCACATCATCTCTAGCTCTTCACATCATCTCTAGCTCTTCACATCATCTCTAGCTCTTAGCATCATCTCTAGCTCTTCACATCATCTCTAGCTCTTCACATCATCTCTAGCTCTTCACATCATCTCTAGCTCTTCACATCATTTCTAGCTCTTCACATCATCTCTAGCTCTTCACATCATCTCTAGCTCTTCACATCATCTCTAGCTCTTAGCATCATCTCTAGCTCTTCACATCATCTCTAGCTCTTCACATCATCTCTAGCTCTTCACATCATCTCTAGCTCTTCACATCATCTCTAGCTCTTCACATCATCTCTAGCTCTTAGCATCATCTCTAGCTCTTCACATCTTCTCTAGCTCTTCACATCATCTCTAGCACTTCACATCATCTCTAGCTCTTCACATCATCTCTATCTCTTCTTTCCATCGAACGTGGACTACCAGTCAAATATATCTTGATGAAATAATCACTAATTTCGCAAACATAAAAGCAAGAAAAGTTAAGCTTTGAGCCTTTGATATAGGACTTAGGAGTGGATCGGTGGAGTGTTACTTAAATTTACTTTTAATTGTGAGTTTCTATCGTTATGTATGAGATAGAGAGCACGATACATAGAAACTATTGTTTTTATTTATAATACATGATACTTCAAGTATTGCTGTAGTCTGTATTAACGCAACAATATCCAGTTTTATCCACCAACTTATTTAGTATCATTTAGTAAATAATAAACATTAAATTAGTATTTTCCCTGTCTTTTACAATTTTTTATATTCACGTTGTATGACTGTCACTGTCAGACTACATAATTTTGTCATAAATAAAATAAGAGAAATTCATTTTTTTTCTAACAATTGAAAAGTCGCAAAGCTGAAACTTGTCAAATTATCATGGGCGCCAAAAATAAATTAGCCAAGGGCGTAAAAAACCCAGTTACGCCCCTGGATACATTATCGTTAAAGCTGGAATCGTGTCACTTTTGGGCAAAAAATTAATCATGAATGGAATCTGCGAGGATTTTGTGTCCATAATCAGAGCACAACACGGCCAGTGTTCCCTCAAAGATTCGTGAGCGAAGTAAAAAACAAATATTAAAAAACAACTCGTGTGCAAATTTGAACAGCAGCCCTTTGTTTTGTGCAACATTTTATAAATTCGCTGCGCGGTAATTCTAAACTGCTGAGCGGCGTACGTCAGCTATCTGCATGGTGCAATTGCCTCTTTGGTCATTTTGATTCTTCACCGTCCACTATAAATAATCACGAGATTTCATGTGTTAATATTTCTATTTATAAATAGAAAGAATATGATTATCAATACACCAGAGACCCAAATAAACAAACAAACAAACGAACATATGACCAGGGGCCATAAGCATGCCCAGAAATAACGACAATCTCAGATTGTTTTTTTCTTCTTTTGAAATAGACTCGGACATTAAAGATATTGATCACAGACTAAGCTTCTCATTCAGCCTTCTGCCCATCATATCTTATAAAACATTCACAAAACATCCCCCCTCCAACCAAACACTTGATTTGCCTTCTACTCTATACACAAGATAATAAAAGCATTACATGATCTATACAGAAACCATCTCTTACAGAGGGTGGGGTACCTCACAATATCAACAATTTGTCATCTTTAATAGGAAAATATGGATGTGATTTCAAGTGAGCTCCCCTGGGCCAGCAAAACACAAAATATAGAGAACATCCATAAAACAAGGATCGGAAATTATTAACGGGCCTCTGAATTCCAAAATATTACCATTATCATGTTTCGGCATTTGGCCAGCCCAGCGCTGTTATAATTTGTGTAAGAGGCTGGCTATTGATGTTACTTTGTTTATCCTGAGGTTTCTTTCCTCATCTAATACAACAAGTGTACGATGGAACAAGTGTACGTTGGAACAAGTGTACGTTGGAACAAGTGTACGTTGGAACAAGTGTACGTTGGAACAAGTGTACGATGGCACAAGTGTACGATGGCACAAGTGTACGATGGCACAAGTGTACGATGGCACAAGTGTACGATGGCACAAGTGTACGATGGCACAAGTGTACGATGGCACAAGTGTACGATGGCACAAGTGTACGATGGCACAAGTGTACGATGGAACAAGTGTACGTTGGCACAAGTGTACGATGGCACAAGTGTACGTTGGAACAAGTGTACGTTGGCACAAGTGTACGATGGCACAAGTGTACGATGGCACAAGTGTACGTTGGAACAAGTGTACGTTGGAACAAGTGTACGTTGGAACAAGTGTACGTTGGAACAAGTGTACGTTGGAACAAGTGTACGATGGCACAAGTGTACGATGGCACAAGTGTACGATGGCACAAGTGTACGATGGCACAAGTGTACGATGGCACAAGTGTACGATGGCACAAGTGTACGATGGCACAAGTGTACGATGGCACAAGTGTACGATGGCACAAGTGTACGATGGCACAAGTGTACGATGGCACAAGTGTACGATGGCACAAGTTTACGATGGCACAAGTGTACGATGGAACAAGTGTACGTTGGCACAAGTGTACGATGGCACAAGTGTATGTTGGAACAAGTGTACGTTGGCACAAGTGTACGATGGCACAAGTGTACGATGGCACAAGTGTACGTTGGAACAAGTGTACGTTGGAACAAGTGTACGTTGGAACAAGTGTACGATGGAACAAGTGTACGATGGAACAAGTGTACGATGGCACAAGTGTACGATTGCACAAGTGTACGTTGGAACAAGTGTACGTTGGAACAAGTGTACGTTGGAACAAGTGTACGTTGGAACAAGTGCACGTTGGAACAAGTGTACGTTGGAACAAGTGTACGTTGGAACAAGTGCACGTTGGAACAAGTGTACGTTGGCACAAGTGCACGTTGGAACAAGTGCACGTTGGAACAAGTGTACGATGGCACAAGTGCACGTTGGAACAAGTGTACGTTGGAACAAATGTACGTTGGAACAAGTGTACGTTGGAACAAGTGTATGTTGGCACAAGTGTACGTTGGAACAAGTGTACGTTGGAACAAGTGTACGTTGGAACAAGTGTACGTTGGAACAAGTGTACGTTGGAACAAGTGTACGTTGGAACAAGTGTACGTTGGAACAAGTGTACGTTGGAACAAGTGTACGTTGGCACAAGTGTACGATGGCACAAGTGTACGTTGGAACAAGTGTACATTGGAACAAGTTTACGTTGGAACAAGTGTACGTTGGAACAAGTGTACGATGGCACAAGTGTCCATTGGAACAAGTGTACGATGGCACAAGTGTACGTTGGAACAAGTGTACGTTGGAACAAGTGTACGTTGGAACAAGTGTACGTTGGAACAAGTGTACGTTGGCACAAGTGCACGTTGGAACAAGTGTACGATGGCACAAGTGCACGTTGGAACAAGTGTACGATGGCACAAGTGTAAGTTGGAACAAGTGTACGATGGAACAAGTGTACGTTGGCACAATTGTACATTGGCACAAGTGTAAGTTGGCACAAATGTACGATGGCACAAGTGTAAGTTGGCACAAGTGTACGTTGGAACAAGTGTACGATGGCACAAGTGTAAGTTGGCACAAGTGTACGATGGCACAAGTGTACGTTGGAACAATTGTACATTGGCACAAGTGTACGATGGCACAAGTGTACGTTGGCACAAGTGTACGTTGGAACAAGTGTACGTTGGCACAAGTGTACGATGGCACAAGTGTACGTTGACACAAGTGTACGTTGGAACCATTGAACGTTGGCACAAGTGTACGATGGCACAAGTGTACGTTGGCACAAGTGTACGATGGCACAAGTGTACGTTGGCACAAGTGTACGTTGACACAAGTGTACGTTGGCACAAGTGTACGTTGGAACAAGTGTACGTTGGCACAAGTGTACGTTGGCACAAGTGTACGTTGGCACAAGTGTACGTTGGCACAATCGTTGTGTCTTTTTGAATGACGGAAATCTATACATCTATATAACATTTGCTCTCAATGTGTTCCATTCCATATGATTTCCCGTTTGTAATTAGGTTTTGTTAGATTATGATGAATAGCGCAAAGTGGCAGGAAGAAGAGTATAGGGATTTTTCCTGATCAAACCGCCCGAAGCTAGTCGACTTATCTCCAAGTCAATGTTCCCTTTAAGCTGCGCGGCCGCGCAGTCATCTGACTGACGCCGTGCATCTTTGCACAGGAGATTTTTCACTTTGCACACGGACCAACGAAACTTAGAGGGAACATTGCTCCAAGTATACAAATTGTTTCTTTTTTATAATAAAGTCAATTAGATTATCGTCCAAATTTTCTTTGTTTTCTTTTCTTTTTTTTAAATAGTTTTTTTTTAAAAGATAAAACTATAAAATAAATTACCCTCAACTTTAGAAATACAACAGTCATATGACTAAAACAATGTGAGGCGCTCTTGAAATTAATGATCTTTGCAGTGCGTTTTAAGATC
Organism: Ampullaceana balthica; assembly: GCA_944989445.1. Taxonomy (NCBI): domain Eukaryota; kingdom Metazoa; phylum Mollusca; class Gastropoda; family Lymnaeidae; genus Ampullaceana; species Ampullaceana balthica. The sequence goes on from CALYLW010000079.1 coordinate 1,433,699, forward strand.
ATGATCAATGAGAAAGTACAACAAGGATGCAAGGCAGGACCATGACTCGCATTTTCATGATTTATTACAAAACTAGATACGACCTGTGGGGTAACTACAGCACGAAGAAATCAGAACAACGCGAATGAACGTGTGGACATTGCTGACGCATTGTTGGTCTCGAGATATGCGCACTGCGGTTAGCTACCTGAAATCAACCTAGTATGCAAACCATAAATTGTGATTGGCCGACCATAGCGAGGGTCAGCTATGTTCGCAAAACAGGGGGAAAAGAACGGGCACAAAAAAACATTTTTAAAAATTAAAAAATTATGTTCCGCTGAGGCTTGAACCCAGTACCTCCCGCACGTAAGGCGGAAGTGATAACCACTACACTACGAACATGTTAGTCTGTGAAGGAACAATGCAAGTGAACCCAAGAAGCATTTTTGGTCTCGAAACATGCCCACCCCACCCCCTTTGAACCCACTGCGCTTGATTGGTCGACCCCAGCGAGGGTCATTCGTCATGCTCATTTGCACACTACTCACTCTTGATCTTGTTCTGGTGAATTATATATATATATATATATAGATACTAATACTAACACCATTATATATATAGATAGATACTAATATAGATAGATACTAATACTAACAACATTATATATATAGATAGATACTAATATAGATAGATACTAATACTAACAACATTATATATATAGATAGATACTAATACTAACAACATTATATATATAGATAGATACTAATACTAACAACATTATATATATAGATAGATACTAATACTAACAACATTATATATATAGATAGATACTAATATAGATAGATACTAATACTAACAACATTATATATATAGATAGATACTAATACTAACAACATTATATATATAGATAGATACTAATACTAACAACATTATATATATAGATAGATACTAATACTAACAACATTATATATATATAGATAGATACTAATACTAACAACACAAAAAACTGTGGTACAAAATGCGTTCTGACCGCAATGCATAAACGCTTTCATCTGTCTATGTGTCAGTTCTTGCGACACTATCATATTTCTTGGACGCCACACGATTTGTTTCATGGACGACACACGATTTGTTTCATGGACGACACACGATTTGATTGGACGCCACACGATTTGTTTCATGGACGACACACGATTTGTTTCATGGACGACACACGATTTGATTGGACGCCACACGATTTGTTTCATGGACGACACACGATTTGTTTCATGGACGACACACGATTTGTTTCATGGACGACACACGATTTGATTTGACGCCACACGATTTGTTTCATGGACGCCACACGATTTGTTTCATGGACGACACACGATTTGTTTCATGGACGCCACACGATTTGTTTCATGGATGACACACGATTTGTTTCATGGACGACACACGATTTGTTTCATGGACGACACACGATTTGTTTCATGGACGACACACGATTTGATTTGACGCCACACGATTTGATTTGACGCCACACGATTTGTTTCATGGACGCCACACGATTTGTTTCATGGACGACACACGATTTGTTTCATGGACGCCACACGATTTGTTTCATGGATGACACACGATTTGTTTCATGGACGACACACGATTTGTTTCATGGACGACACACGATTTGATTGGACGCCACACGATTTGTTTCATGGACGACACACGATTTGTTTCATGGACGACACACGATTTGTTTCATGGACGATACACGATTTGATTGGACGCCACACGATTTGTTTCATGGACGACACACGATTTGTTTCATCGACGACACACGATTTGATTTGACGCCACACGATTTGATTTGACGCCACACGATTTGTTTCATGGACGCCACACGATTTGTTTCATGGACGACACACGATTTGTTTCATGGACGCCACACTATTTGTTTCATGGACGACACACTATTTGTTTCATGGACGACACACGATTTGTTTCATGGACGACACACGATTTGTTTCATGGACGACACACGATTTGATTGGACGCCACACGACTTGTTTCATGGACGCCACACGATTTGTTTCATGGACGCCACACGATTTGTTTCATGGACGACACACGATTTGTTTCATGGACGACACACTATTTGTTTCATGGACGACACACGATTCGCTTCATGGACGACACACGATTTGTTTCATGGACGACACACGATTTGATTGGACGCCACACGATTTGTTTCATGGACGACACACGATTTGTTTCATGGACGACACACTATTTGTTTCATGGACGACACACGATTTGTTTCATGGACGACACACGATTTGTTTCATGGACGACACACGATTTGATTTGACGCCACACGATTTGTTTCATGGACGCCACACGATTTGTTTCATGGACGACACACGATTTGTTTCATGGACGCCACACTATTTGTTTCATGGACGACACACTATTTGTTTCATGGACGACACACGATTTGTTTCATGGACGACACACTATTTGTTTCATGGACGACACACGATTTGTTTCATGGACGACACACGATTTGATTGGACGACACACGATTTGATTGGACGCCACACGATTTGTTTCATGGACGACACACGATTTGTTTCATGGACGACACACGATTTGTTTCATGGACGCCACACGATTTGTTTCATGGACGACACACGATTTGTTTCATGGACGACACACGATTTGTTTCATGGACGACACACGATTTGTTTCATGGACGACAAACGATTTGTTTCATGGACGACACACGATTTGTTTCGTGGACGCCACGAGACTGTAACTTGTAACTTTCTTTTTTTTTCTTCTTTTAGCTCGGCTGTGTTATTTATTTATATTATTTAAATTTTAAAATGATACATTTTTTTAGAGATAATTATTTTATGCTATCCTTTTAATGCTACTTATTTGATGAATTTTATATCATTTGTTTATTTATTTTTAACTTGTTCTTTGAATATGCAATAGCTGGAGCTCGCTGAAACATGACTTGAAAAATGCATATAGCGCCTCTGAAATATAAACACGTTAGGGGCCAGTGGTGACCTATATGTAATCAAATAGAATGTTTCTCAAGTTAATTATAATGAGGGACGATTAGACAAGCTGTGGTGTAGACAATGAGAATGATCTCATCAGTTTTTTCACATATCAGCAGGTCACTCAAACATCGTGAAAGATCACATCAGCAGGTCACTCAAAGATCGTGAAAGATCACACCAGCAGGTCACTCAAAGATTGTGAAAGATCACATCAGCAGGTCACTCAAAGATCGTGAAAGATCATTTCAGCAGGTCACTCAAAGATCATAAAAGATCTCATCAGTTTTTTTTTACATATCAGCAGGTCATTCAAAGATCGTGAAAGATCACATCAGCAGGTCATTCAAAGATCGTGAAAGATCACATCAGCAGTTAATTCAAAGATCTTGAAAGATCACATCAGCAGGTCACTGAAAGATCATAAAAGATCTCATCAGTTTTTTCACATATCAGCAGGTCACTCAAAGATTGTGAAATATCACATCAGCAGGTTACTAAAAGATCATTAAAGATAACATCAGCAGGTTAATCAAAGATCATTAAAGATAAAATCAGCAGGCTAATCAAAGATCGTGAAAGATCACATCAGCAGGTCACTCAAAGATCATGAAAGATTACATCAGCAGGTCACTCAAAGATCGTGAAAGATCACATCAGCAGGTCACTCAAAGATCATGAAAGATCACATCAGCAGGTTACTCAAAGTTCACGAAAGATGTTACAATTAGAGAGAGGGGACCGAGGTGTTTGGTAATAGTAAAAACTTTCACCTAAATAAGACATCAGGTAAGGGGACAAAAACGAAATGCAAGATCCAGGTCACTCAAGGACAAAATTGAGGTCATTTGTTCATAACAGAGCTGTGTTGTCATCGGTGTGGGGTAAGTGTATAAACGTCCAGGTGAAACAAACAAGTTTAAATAAAAATCTCATATGCAATATTCCCTTCCCACTAACAAATAACCAAAAAATGATATCTCTTCGGGCACGCCTGTGACTAAACGCTATATCACGTATTATGAATTTGGAAAACCAAATCTTATCGGCCAACCTAGATACATCACTGGTCTCTATAACACGTATTTTATTATAATTATTACATGCCGCATCCTTATATTTGCCAGACTATATCGATGTTTCTACATTATATTTATTCAGCGTTCCTCATACATCATGGTGCGGAAAATGTATACCCAAAACTTGTTGAAATTGAAATTCATTATGCATATAATCAATATACATAATTTGAAATGCATGTCCCGTCTATCATGTCTGTCTGTCCGTGACGATACTAATTTTAGAAAGCAGCGCACCAATTTACTGCACCAAAAAGAACTCTTTTCGAACGTTCCACATAAAATTGTGCAATAGGGAAATAAATGAATAAAATAAAAATAAATAAAATAAAATAAATGAAAGTTCTGTATTACGTTATTTTTTAATCTGATGTGTATTTATTTTGAAAACTTCCGTCATTTTTGACGGGTGATATACTAGTAAACAATATAATAGCCCAAAATCACAGGTTGGAATGAAGGATCCGTAGCGCTATGACGTCATTTTTTAGCTAATATTTAAGCATATATACAAGGCGAGCATCATGAGGTGTGCAAAATTCTAAAAATTCTTTTAAAAAATATATGACGTCATAGTTTTTAGCTTATATTTTAATTTTGGAAAAGAGAGCGATGTAAAAAGAGGATTTGAGGATTTATAATTATAAAATATTTTGTGTACATTATCAGGAAGTTTAATATTTCGTATTATCAAATCAAGGATAAGTTACTTGGGCTTTTTACCACACAAAAAAGTGGGCGCCGTAGGCGCCCTAAAACCGCTAGTAATATATATATATATTGATTTTCCGCATCTTTCGAAATAGTATTTTCAAAGTATCAAATAATGGAAAACTTTTTCGGCTTCGATTTCACCAGAATATGAAATAAACTTGTAAAGTGGGACAAGTTTTTACTATTTCATAATCCTTCTTAAATATTTTTTTTTAAATGACATTTGGGAAAGATCAATATCAAGCCACACATTTTTCTGCAAAGCCAGATTTCTTTATTTAAAAAAAAATCTGGTAATTATTTCAGAAGGGTAATTTAAATTATGTGTCACTAGTGTTGCCAGATGTCCGGTTTTGTACCGGACTGTCCGGTATTGTCGTTATTTGTCCAGTGGAAAAATGGAAGCAATACCGGACATTTTACATTGACATATTGTGCCATCGACAAAATTCGACACTAGTGTCCGGTATTTTTTAGACAGCCACCTGGCAACCCTATGTGTCACCAATTTCTAAAACAGAAAGTTATTTAACTCATTTCTTAGTGATGGTGAATAAGTTTTAAGGAATAAGGTTTAAGTAAAACAAAAACAAAATCACTAATTTACGATGCACTTTTCCACCATAAAAATTTGGCAGTTGTTCGAAATGCCACGACTGGATACAAAATGGGCATGGGAGGGGAGGGCGCTCTTGGGGAATACCTCTTCCGCCCCATTCCTACGACTCTGACCACACAATCATCTGAAACAACCCCCCCCCCGTCCTTTTTCCGCCCCTCACGAAGCGAGTTGTGTGAGAGAAACTTTCTTTACAGGCAGGGCGACATAGTCCTGTCATATAACTAGAAACTAGGTATACAATTGCGAGCGCATATATAAGCAGAATGAGTGATAATTCGAATATTTAGTTGATCTTGTTTAATACCCTATAGCCTATGTAACATGTACGTGTGTCACGAAAGACGCCCAGAAGTCAGGCACAAAGTCTTCAACTGGGCCAATAGGCCAACCCTTTGGATCTACATGTAAATTTTAAATAGTGTTGGCTGCTTTGTCAAGTTTACACCATGCGTCGCGTTAGTATTGGATCGTCACACGACCAACAGGTAAACTTGTTATGATATACAGATATACCCGACACCTATCACAAAGCTACTTCACCGTACATCACGGTTAAATCTAATCATAACATGAAGAAAAAAAGATGAAAGTCGTCAATACTATTGGTGTCAATATCAATAGGCTTACAAAGACTAAGTCTTTAAGATACTTACGTCTACTGCTCAAGTCCAAGTTAAGCCAACATAAGCAGATATAATGTTGATGTAAATTAAGATTTTATTCAGTATTCTATACAAAATAGAAAGTAGGCTAAGCGGATATCAGTAATCCAGATTTCATTGTAGTATTAGTAGAGCCTTCTCTAAAAGCGGTACGTTTAGAAAATATAGATCACAGTATTCACGGCACACAAATATAGGCCACAACACACAACAGTGTCAACAGTTGAATGAAGCATGACCAACCAGTAAAAACATACCTTTTGTATAGCAGGATCCTACTACAGAGGCTGCTCCATGGGCGCCCGCAGAAAATTTTCTAGGGGGGGGCAAAAATTTTTCGAAGTGATTTTTTCCCCATAATTCTTAGCGCGATACGCAGATTTTTTGGCCGGTCACGTGACCATTAATTAAAACTCTATACAGATCAGTACTACTTGTCCTTTATTAATATTGTGATAAAATATACACGTACACCTTTTACTTATGTGGAAGTGTCAGGATCATATTACCCCGACACTTAAAAGCTTCTGATTAAAGATTTTTTAAAACTTCATCTATATGCTTCTGTGGTCCAACGGTTGTCGGCTGGTTTTTTTTTATCTCAAAGTAATAGGTAGTGGATCGAATTTCGGTTGGTGACTTCTTTTTTTTTATACTTATTTCTTTCCTTTTTAAAAATTCTTTTAATATTTTTATTTTATTTTCTTTCTTTGCAATTTCTTTTTTAACAACTTTCTATTATCTATAATTTATAATTATGAGGTATAGTAAGTATGGCATTTCTGGAAGTGTTGACATTGAGGGGATGAATCCGTGCTGGAGGGGTCAAGAAGGGGCGAATTAAGACTGCACGGGGCCCCTGGCTTTAGCCAGTTCATCCCCCTCCCCTAAATCCGCCATAGGGCTCAAGTGATCACGTTGTGAACCGAGACTATACAAGGATGGGCCACTGTTATGGGGTAGCTAGAGACTATACAAGGATGGGCCACTGTTATGGGGTAGCTAGAGACTATACAAGGATGGGCCACTGTTATGTGGTAGCTAGAGACTATACAAGGATGGGCCACTGTTATGGGGTAGCTAGAGACTATACAAGGATGGGCCACTGTTATGGGGTAGCTAGAGACTATACAAGGATGGGCCACTGTTATGTGGTAGCTAGAGACTATACAAGGATGGGCCACTGTTATGTGGTAGCTAGAGACTATACAAGGATGGGCCACTGTTATGGGGTAGCTAGAGACTATACAAGGATGGGCCACTGTTATGTGGTAGCTAGAGACTATACAAGGATGGGCCACTGTTATGTGGTAGCTAGAGACTATACAAGGATGGGCCACTGTTATGTGGTAGCTAGAGACTATACAAGGATGGGCCACTGTTATGGGGTAGCTAGAGACTATACAAGGATGGGCCACTGTTATGGGGTAGCTAGAGACTATACAAGGATGGGCCACTGTTATGTGGTAGCTAGAGACTATACAAGGATGGGCCACTGTTATGGGGTAGCTAGAGACTATACAAGGATGGGCCACTGTTATGGGGTAGCTAGAGACTATACAAGGATGGGTCACTGTTATGGGGTAGCTAGAGACTATACAAGGATGGGCCACTGTTATGGGGTAGCTAGAGACTATACAAGGATGGGCCACTGTTATGGGGTAGCTAGAGACTATACAAGGATGGGCCACTGTTATGTGGTAGCTAGAGACTACACAAGGATGGGCCACTGTTATGTGGTAGCTAGAGACTATACAAGGATGGGCCACTGTTATGGGGTAGCTAGAGACTATACAAGGATGGGCCACTGTTATGTGGTAGCTAGAGACTATACAAGGATGGGCCACTGTTATGGGGTAGCTAGAGACTATACAAGGATGGGCCACTGTTATGGGGTAGCTAGAAACCAGGCATTGTAAAGATCAACATTTCTGAACAATGCTTTTAAAGTATATGAGGTTGAGCATATATACAGTTATACAGTTAATACAGTTTATTTATGATCCTTACTACCACCGTAGCAAACAACTCCGTCCGTTATTGGTCACGTCCTATAACCAACTCCCTCAGTCTGGGAGGCCACGCCTTTGTCTAGTCCCCGGTCTACAGTACGTCACTATTTAATATGTCAATCATGATGATTGAATCATCTTGTACCACCACCCCCCAGATTAAGACGGGGGTGGGGGTGAGGTACCATGACCTGCTCTGGTCTCTTTGATGTTAACCCCTGGTCTGGTTTGGACAATCGCATTCATTTCCCCTGGTCAGTGCTTCACACGGCTGACCTTTACATAACAGAGTCTACATTTAGCACCTCTGAGCATCTGGACGTGGTTCGGTCTATTCATCTATCCAAGCTACCGCACATCTTTCACACATCAAGGTCAGTCCTGACCAGACTACCAGTCCGACCAGTACCAGCAACAGGAATCTTTGATCTAAAGACCCTTTAACCGCCCTAATTCTCTACAATATAGAAAATATAAAAATAATTACACAGTATAATGAGATCGGCATCAGCTTAGTTACTTTCTCTTTATTTTCTCTTTACTTTAATACATTTTTAGTCTATTTTTGTCAATTTTTTTTAAAATCCATAAATCCAGGGGGGGGCAAGCGCCCCCCCTTGCCCCCCCTTGCGGGCGCCCATGGGCTGCTCCACGGCTGTGCAGTGCGTGTAAGTCAAATCTCCCGTGTGTATACACACGGCCAACAGCCAGATATGATGTTTACCATGCCTCTGACCCAGCACAGCCCTGCAAATCAATGGCTGGCCACTGAACACATTCAAAGACCGCGTTCCCCTTTGCACGCGCATACCTACGAACCGAAGCGACGTGCGTAGAATTCAAATGTCATTTGGAATTGTGTGTTGTGAATCAATAAGTTGTTGTTGTTGCCCCCCCCCTTTTTTCCATTTCCCTAGTTGCCCCCCTTCACTCCATCATGAATCTTCTTTTTGTGCATGTAAATGCTTTTATTTAGCGTTCGATTTGTTTGTCTCTGGATCAAATCTTTTACCTTAATTATGGCCCATTTCTAAATAACCTGAAACTTGGTCCACTCCGCTCCCCCCCTCCCTTTTCATAGCCAGTAGCTTACCAGTAACCACTGACCCTCAAGTGATCTCTGCGTATATCTCAGAATGTGATTTTCTCATCAAATTTCATTAAAACGTTCCTTGTTTTGCATTGGTACAAGCAATATTTCTCTTATCAACAATTACAACAGTTTTTCACCCATCAACATGTCACCAGCGACCTTTGACCCAACATGTTACCAGCGACCTTTGACCCAACATGTTACCAGCGACCTTTCACCCAACATGTTACCAGCGACCTTTGACCCAACATGTTACCAGCGACCTTTGACCCAACATGTTACCATCGACCTTTGACCCAACATGTTACCAGCGACCTTTGACCCAACATGTTACCAGCGACCTTTGACCCAACATGTTACCAGCGACCTTTCACCCAATATGTTACCAGCGACCTTTGACCCAACATGTTACCAGCGACCTTTCACCCAACATGTTACCAGCGACCTTTGACCCAACATGTTACCAGCGACCTTTGACCCAACATGTTACCAGCGACCTTTGACCGATTCACTCAACCCATGTGTTCAATCTAAGCTGATTAACTCTTTATTTCCCTCTTGGGGGGAAATGTTGCATTCAATTTCAAAACAGAGTGAATAAATCAGATCAAATTTATTTTTAATTGAGGTCAACCTTAAAAACAAATTGAGATATTTATATATCGTTCTCTCCGTCCGGAATTCGGACGTGGAATGGGTTGCCTGAGGAAACCAGGAAAAACCAACACTTTATCAACACGTAAAACTCAAATCCAAATGCAAGACCAGCCACAAATCATAGAAAAGCGTAGGACGCGATAATCTTCTGTATAGATGGAGCTTCTAAGATATGTCGTACCATGTCGTACACACGGCACTTTTAAGTTGCTGTCTATAACTGTCTTACGTTACTGTTGTTATATAACTGTCTTACTTTAACGTTGTTATGTTACTGTCTTACTTTACCGTTGTTATATAACTGTCTCACTTTACCGTTGTTATATAACTGTCTTACTTTACCGTTGTTATATAACTGTCTTACTTTACCGTTGTTATATAACTGTCTCACTTTACCGTTGTTATATAACTGTCTTACTTTACCGTTGTTATATAACTGTCTTACTTTACCGTTGTTATATAACTGTCTTACTTTACCGTTGTTATATAACTGTCTTACTTTACCGTTGTTATATAACTGTCTTACTTTACCGTTGTTATATAACTGTCTTACTTTACCGTTGTTATATAACTGTCTTACTTTACCGTTGTTATATAACTGTCTTACTTTACCGTTGTTATATAACTGTCTTACTTTACCGTTGTTATATAACTGTCTCACTTTACCGTTGTTATATAAAACTTTGTTTTTTAAATCTATTTATGACGCCGTAGGAAGATTTACTTTTCATTTCACGGCGTACGCAAACAATATTTTTTAAGCATAAAATAATGTAATAAGTGAAATAACGTAAAGCGATCATTTTGTAATGACGTCATGTCTAGTATCACATTTACTTTACACCCCCCTTTTCCACAACGTTACGCAAAAACCAATTTTAAATTTTTAAAACGTAAATGCGTATTATAATAATGATAGTAACAAAGTATTATAATTATTATTATCAAAGTACGGGATCTCTCCTGTCTTTAATTACATGTAAACTTTCTTATCTACTAATTTCTGCTTCTTTTTTTTTAGTTTCCTCTTGCTCTCATCTTGAATATTACAGCTCATGTGTTGGAATTTTAATTTTATATATACACTCCCTGTTTGTGTGTGTGTATTTCTAATGTTTACGAATGTCCTGTTTTAAGTACTCCTCTCTATCTAAGTGTATTTCTAATGTTTACGAATGTCCTGTTTTAAGTACGCCTCTCTAAGTGTATTTCTAATGTTTAAGAATGTCCTGTTTTAAGCAGTGGCGGATTTAGGTTTGTCTGCGTGGGGGGGCCAGGAGAATTTCAAAGGGCGCCGCAATTTTTTTTTATTCAATCACTTAGTACAAATATTTCTAGGAGCTGAAATTGAAATAAAATTAATTTGTTTAAATTGCTCGTTCTGCAATGAAGATTAGAAATTTGATATGAGATTCACTATTATTGCTATATTTTATGTTGAAAAAAACAAAACATTTCTGCTCACTTGAGATTTACTTTATAAGTTTTCATCTTAAGAGACTGTTGCATTCTCAAATATGAAATCTAAGGTGTGTTGTTTATGTGACATACATTTTCAGAGTTGCCCTGTGGCAACTTGCTAGACAAAAAGAAACATCTAGTCTTACGTAGATTTGGTTAATCAATTGAATTTATGAAAATGGTAGTTAATTTGGGAGCTGTTATTTGTGACAAAATCTAAATTTTAAAAAAATCCTTTGTGTTGACTTTCAATTGCTGAATATCGTAGCAGACTTTAACGAAGAAAACTCAGCATAATAAGTTCATAGCCCAAAGACTATAAACTTATTATGTTTTGATAATGAGGTAGAGTTTGATTAAAGTTTTTAATGCCTCCAATAGTTTGTTGTACCATCTGCAAGATGACCCATCAGTTTGTTCAGCTTGACATAAATAGCAGTGACAGTAACTCAAACAAATAACTAAGTGTTAAATAATAAATTCTGCGTTGATCATTCAAAATACATTATTTAATATTCTTTTTGTTTACATCAAACCATTGCAATGAATCTCTTCAATATACAAACAGTTGCTTTATATTCAGGTCACAAATGAAAACAAAATATAATTTATTTTAACAAATGTTAATAATTAATAAAAGTCCAAAATAATTAAAGAAATCATTTATCATATACATATTATATGCATATATCATATGTAGGATAAAAAGATGACAGTATATTATGAACTTAGTTGCAAAGAGAACAACTTATTTTTAAATCCTTTATATTAACTGGTGGTGTCTGCTTGCTTGCGCCCTTGTCGCCAAAACTTTGGATCGATTTTTAACCCACTTGCTCGTAAGCTAGCGAGCTGAAATTTAGCAGGCAGTTTCGTGCCGATGATAAAAATGGTGTAGTTGGATCATCGGATCATCAGCCATTTTATCTCTACTAAGTTCGCCTGCCATACTTTTCTTTTTTGCAATTCGTTTTTCTTTAAATTCTGTTTTAACATCCAGTTTGGAACAATTTTCGTTAATAAATGAGTTGACATCTACATTCAGAATTTCAAAAGCTTCATCGATTCTCATTCAAACAAAATTGCTTCTTCCAAAATTGATCAATTGTTTTGCAAATGCGTTGCAAGTAGTTTGATAACATGAAGATAATTTTTGTACAAATAGTATCAGAAAAACAAAAGAATATTTTGTTATTAAAACAGATTTTCCCATAGCTTCTGCTCTGACACTTCCTTTATATTCTGTTGATTCCCCTGAATCAAGTGTGCCTAGAATAGCAAAGAATGATTCAACAACTGAATGAACTGCATGCTTACGACTTGCACATCTTGTATCAGCAAGTCGTTTCAGAGTAACTTCTTTTGATTCATATTGAGATTTCTGGTGTTCTTTAAGAGTATTTAGACGTGGTAAACTAGACGTAAGGAATGCATACAACTTTTCAGCTGTGCCGAAAAACAACTGTACATCAGTGTTTACAGACATTGCTTCGATAGTAACCAAATTCAAAACACGGGCACAACAATTGGGTGACAGTTTCTTATTTGTGTTTGAAGGGCACTCTTAATTCCAGAGTATGCATGTCCTCGACATAGTGTGAAATCAATGTTTCGCTTTAGTAGTTCCGTTAAAATCTTCTCAGCAAATGCGGCAGCTTTTTACAAATTTATTTACTTAAGTCCCATAACCGGTGGTCGTAGGGGGTCCTAATGTTTCCATTAGAACTTACTAGGGGCGGGGCTTGGTAAACCTAGGTGGGCGCCCCCTCTCCCTTCCAGGTCAGTGGAGGATTTTCTTAGCGTTAATCACTTTTTATTGTGGCTTTAACGTGGGCTAGATCCCACTCCCATCAGCTTGTGAGGCGAGCGCACTATTGACTTCACTACCCAACCGCTGTTTACTAAAGTATAAAAGGCTATAAATTATAAATCTTTCCACAACATGTCCTGATTTTAAAAAAATTAACGTAAATAAACTGACATCTGATCAATTCTAGATATATTAATGGTTGAATCAATAATTAAATAAAATAATTGTGCAGACTTAACTTCCTTATCAATTGTCGCCGATAATTCAAATGCGAGATTTAAACCAGGTATTACAGTTTCATCATTTGAGATACAATATTTAGCAATTAGTGTAATTTTGATTAGAAGTTTCGTGTTTAGCAATCTTTTTTTTCTGCTCTAGTGACACCTTTTTAGTGTTCATCAAGGGCGTCTTTAGGGGGCGCCATTTTAGACCCAACAGGGGCGCCATTTTAGACCCAACAGGGGCGTGGGGGGGGCAAGCTGACCCCCCTGCCCTATAGCTAAATCCGCCACTGGTTTTAAGTACTCCTCTCTATCTAACATGATTGCTGCCCCATCTGTCTGATATCCTTTAAATTCTAATTTCTAATCACCTTATGCCACCTACCAAGTCTGCTTTCATCTCCCACTTTTAGATGGCGGGTTTCAACAATCGTGTCTATGAATATGTGGTTGAAAACCCGCTTCTATCCTGAACAAGGGAGAACTTAAATCTAGCAGGTTAGCTTAAGTAGTAAAGACCATCGTCACATATTTTTATAGCGGCCCTGCTTCACTCAACGTTGATTTATTTATTAAAACATAACAATATTAGCTGAACATATCAAATTATTCATGCTTCCATCAAAGCGAACACTGTAAATTTTGAGTCTGGAGAAGGCTTCGATCAATTATTATAATGAAACTAAACTTAGTGTATCTGCCATGATACGTCATAATAAAGGGAGGTAATTAGTGTATCTGCCATGATACGTCATAATAAAGGGAGGTAATTAGTGTATCTGCCATGATACGTCATAATAAAGGGAGGTAATAAGCACCGCGTTTCCATCATAAATAAAGCTGGATCAAATTTGGTTCGTTTTTAAGATGTAACTCTAGCTTGATCCACCTCATCATGTGCTGGTTGTGGTTCCTTGATTCGTGCTGCACCAGCTTAACGACAAAACCCCATCATTTGTTGTTGCTGTTGCCGGTTGCTTTCGCCGTGAGCCATGCATTCTTCATTGTGGCATTTGGCGCACAGGGATATACTTAAATTGGGCGGCTTTTTTAAAAAATGGCATTCATTGAGTCCAACAAAAAAAGTACATGTATAACAATGACGCTAAGACTAAGATAATTTCAGCTCGATTTGATAAAGTGACCATTACAATTTGGGCCACATGAGACGGACTTTGAATTTGCTTTTCACTTGATAACCTTCCAGCCCCCCCCCCAAACTAATTTACCTCGAGTCTTTTTACATTTAATGCATATTACATCAGTGCTTCTCAAACTTTTTAGTATGGTGGACCGGCACGAATTTTTTCCATTGCACCAGGGACCGGTGCACTATTTTCCCTGCACTGACAATTTTTTCGGTCCTTCTTTTGAGAACATCTGCGGACCGGCAGCGGATGGCCCATGGACCGGCACCGGTCCGCGGACCACCACTTTGAGAAGCACTGCATTACATAACAAACAACATTATTGTCATAAAATAATATTTTCCCCCTGACAACCCAAGATGCACCTATTACTTGAGTTCAATTCAACACCAGTTAAAGTGTAAGAAAAGATCCGGGCTTCTTGTTAGTCGCAGCATGCTCCTGCACTGCACGGAGTTGCAGCATATTTTATTTTCGACGAACTTTCTTTTTATTTTTTAGCTCTTTTACAGTTTGTTTGAACTTCACTTATGTAATCCACTGTAGCAGACGGCAAAACGTTTCCTGACAGATATTTGCAAAGTGGCTGAAAAGGTGCAAAGAAATCCTGTAGGCCTATAATTTGTTTTTTTTAATTAAGTACACAGTTTCTAATGAAAAAAATATTTACTAGCTTAAAATGTATAACTTCAAAGTCATTTTTAAAATGCTGCCGTAAAATCCAATGTTTTCAATCCTTTTATTTTCAAGTACAGTGTTACCTCAAGATACGAATACTTAAAGCTCCTAAAAATCCAAGTTACGAAAAGGACACTCAATTTTTTTGTTCCAAGATACGAAAAAATCAAAGATACGAAAAACATGCAGCTGACAACATGGGCCATCCAGTGACTGCAGTCAAAGCGCCACCAACAGTTCTTGCAGAGTTCAATGACACTTGACTGACTCATTTCAGAAACGTAAAATGCAGTCAAAAACAAGAGTCCTATGATCAACATTTATTTGTTACAAGACCATTAAAATTTGTAAGCAAAGATTTATTTTTTTTTCAAATAAGAAAAGAAGATGTTGGTGGAAGTGAGGCAAAGGAAATGAAATGTCAAACAGAAAATTGGAAAGCGCAAAACAAAAAGTTTAAAAAAATATTTTTAAGCAAAAATAAAAAAATAATATTTTAAAAAGATTTTTGTTAAAGAAAAGAAGGGAAAACAATTAAGTTTAAGTGTAATGTTACGTTTGTTTAGTGTACAGTTATACTAAATGTTAGTGTTTATTTAGCATTAATTCGTGCAAAGTGTGTACATAATAACGTTTTATTTTTATAAAGTGAAGTGTTTCGTACGTAATGTTTTCTGCCATCCGTTCTCCATGAAAACAAAATCATATTGTTATTGAAATTGGCATATTTTAAATTAAATGACGTGGGAAGTGGTGTTTAAAATAATTTTAACACTGGTTAATTTTAAAATATATAAATAAAAATATAACTATTAGAAGGCGATTTTATATATTTCTTCCGTTTTTTTGTTGTTGTTATCCAGATCAAAAACAATGTTTCAAAAATGCTCTAATGTCCCTGATCTTTGTTTTGTAATCGATCCCTTCCTTTTTTCGCAACATATTAAATGTGCACACAAAAACGGATACTGTAGAACTTTTCACACCTTTTCCCCCCTCATAACGAAACTATTTTTTTTTAAAGTAAATAATTGTTGAAAAAAAAACCCAACCCATATAGCTTTAAATTATGCCTTTTAAGGGAAAGAAATCAGAGTCACTGCTCTCTCAGTCACAAAACTTCTTATCTCCCCTTAATCAGATCCTCTCTTCCAAGAAGAGCTCGGTATACAATGTACTTCAGCAAATATTTTCAGCTGCAGTTTAAAGCCCTAATCGGTTGAGTAGTGGATGTGCATGGAAAAATAAATAGTCAGAAAACTTCGTATGTCTTGTATGTCCGTATACAATGTACTGTGTGCTTAAATCTTTAAAACAATAACTGCTTCCTTAGGCGCCGTCCATAAATGAATGACGTCACGCACCTGGGGGGGGGGCGAGCGGGAGAGGTCGCGGGTTCACACATTTGTGATGATGTGTGACGAGGGGGGAGGGTGGTTTTTGAGAAATGTAACGTCACATAAAAAATCCCAACTTTAAATTAAAGTTCCAATTAAATATTTGATTCCTTACAATTTATTTTATGACGTTTTACATGGCTTCACGCGTGTTACGATATTAGAGTGCAACCTTACAGTACACTAAATACAATTACTTAAATGACAAAAATGATTTGAAACATGCTCTTTTCCAAAAAGAGCATACAGCTTTTATGGGGGGGGGGCTTTGTGACGTCATATTTGAGGGTGGGGTCTAAGTTATTGTGACGACGCGTGACGAAGGGGGGAGGGGGGTGAAAATCGACCAAAATCGTGTAACGTCATTTATGGACGGCCCCTTAGTTTATTACGAGTAGGCAGTTGTGGAACATTATTCCCACTTGTACTAACCTAATAGTTCCTAAATTAAAAGTTATAAAAGCTGAAGGCTGCTATTAATATTCATTATTATTATTTTGTTTAAAAATATTCTTAAAATTGTTATTTCTCTTTTCTCTTTAAAAATCGTTATTGCGGGCATTATGATGTTGCATATTGCTTTACAAAAGATACAAGACAACACAGTGAATCTTTAATGTAAAACTTGTGTCTTATGTTAATGAGATAAGTCAATGAAATTAATTTAATGTTAAAAGTTTACATTATTACCAAATATAAATTATTTGTTGCCTGCGTCAAGTTAATCTATCTATATTATATTATATTATATTATATTATATTATATTATATTATATTATATTATATTATATTATAATATATTATATTGTATTATATTATATTTTATTATATTATATTATATTTTATTATATTATATTATATTATATTAGGTTGTGCTGCGGCGCCCACTTTTTTTAGGGCGACTACGGAGCCCACCTTTTTCAAAACCCAAGTAACTTATCTATGTATGATAAATACGAAATGTTCCTGAAATGTACACAAAGTATTTTATAATTAACAATCCTCAAATCCTCTTTTTACATCGTTCCCTTTTCCAAAATTAAAATATGAGCTAAAACAATGACGTCATATAATATCTTTTTACGGCGAGAAATTTTACAAAGCAGCGCACCAAATTACTGCACCAAAAAATAACTTTTCGAACGTCCGCATGAAATTGTTCAATTATTAATAAAAGTGTGGAGAGGGTTTACTGTTAATCCGGAAACCAAAATGATTAAGATTATAAGTCTATATATTCACACAAGAAGAAAAAAGCAGAGTGATGTCCCTCGGCGTTACGGCAGGATAATTGATGGTAAATATATATAGGAATCATATTATATTATATTATATTATATTATATTATATTATATTATATTATTTACCACTTTTATTAACAGAATGTCCAAGTAAATTGAAAATGTAATTTTCTGTCCAGCATAATAATTGATGCATTATGTCTATTGTTTGTCAATCTGTATAGCATTATTTATAGTCAACATTTTTTTGGGTGGGGGGTGGGGTGGTGGGGGCACGTGCTCATTTTAAAACCCTTTATATTAACTCGTGGCGCCTGCTTGATTGCTTGATGCCTTACTTGCTTGTTTGATTGTTTGCCGAAAAAAATTTGGATCGATTTTAACCCACTTCCTCGTATGCTAGCGAGATGAAATTTTGCAGGCAGACTCGTGTCGCCTATAAAAATGATCTATCAAAATTTCAGATCGATCGAATGCACTGTAATTTTATTAAATTAATGAATTTTTGATTATCTCTATTTACATCCATGTAGCATGTTAATTTTTGTGCTAGAGTGTCGCGGTGCGTATTATATTGAACAACCTTTTTAATATTTTCCCGTCGCGCGGTGCGGTGCGTATTATATTGACGATACTTTTTTAAAAATATATTCCCGATCTGTACATGCAAATGCTATTAATTGCTAGTCTGTCTCGCGGTGCGCACTATATTATTAAACATGTTTTTATAGCTCTTTTCCCCTAATCAAAATCGAGCTGAAATTTAGCAGGCAGACTGTAGTAGTAAATTTTAATTTTTTTATATACAATAAATCCTTTACAAGCGGGCGCTTATGAGGTTTTACATATGCAGTTCACTCATTCTCTAAATTATAGATCTCTCTTTTGCCTTCTATATTAGAAATCTTTAATTTTTATACCAAACACCCGCCCAACGTTTTTAGTTGCATAAAATGCAAGTACTTATACGTTGAAGTTTAAAATTATATTCTTCTTTCCAGTTCACTTATAAAAACGTGGTTTTTAAAAAGCCTTTTTACCTTGATTTATTTGTATTGTAAAAAAGGTGGACAAAAAGGGGATAAATATTGATAGTTGATAAGCGTAGGCGTAGGACGCAATAATCTTCTGTCTTCTCTATAGAAGGAGCGTCTGTAACATATAATATAAGAGAGTTGATGAAGACTTTTCATAACACACCTTAAGTTAATGCACAATAATAATCTCCCTTTTTATCTAAAAAAAATAGTATGCATCTTATAAATCTTATTGATCTCTCGAAATCACTAATAAAACAGACATATTTTTAGTAGATTAGCAATTACCTTAAATAGATTTGATGTCATACAATAATTTATTAAAAACGTATAAGTTACTATATATAGAATTAAGTTAACCAATCGGCAAGATGATATTATCAAAAGTTTGCTTCCGGTTGTTAGCCTATAAAAGCTTTGACTTGGGGCGTTGACGTTATGCCAGATCCAACTCGGGAGTCTCAACTTCCGTGTGGGGTGCCTGTGTATCGAAGCCGCTTACTTCGAAAATCTAACGTGCAATGGTGACTAGATAAGGATGGAGGGTCCGGGGTTCTTTTTCAAAAGTTCCTCGGGCCCGCACCTTAGTCCACGGGCGTCAAGCGGCGACCCGTTCTGTCGCAGCCTCGGGAGAACTGCGATGAACATAGTGGACAGTCAACAAACCAGCCTCTCCCACCTGCCTCACTCGGGCTTCGGTTTGGTCTCGTCTTCTGTTGGGGATGTTTCCGTTGCTCCTGGCCTGGTAACCTCGAACTGCGGAACTCCCACCTAACAACAGTTGACAGGCTGGACTAGCCCAGGGTCTGAAGGAGCTGCCCTCTGCCCAATTAGCGGCCGCGCCATCACACACTAGTGTGCTATGCAGTGGGCGGGGGATGGCTCCCGATGACCCCCCCAATCGGACTGGTCCGGGGGTACGCTTGGCAAATTTGACCCGTACCTCAAACCGGTCGTTTTGGGGGATATTATACCATCAGAGCTAGAGAGCCAGAAAGAGTGAGAGAAGTGAGTCATTATATGACTATCCTAGTTTAGCAAGGATCAAGTTCAATATTGTTAAGGCTTAGCAGGACCATTGCATTATTGACATTATTATTTGTTACTGGTAGTAAGTTAAGTGGTAGCCTACTTATTTAACTTTAATACTAATATGCCAATAATGTTGACTTAAATTATCTTATTAACATATTACACTTACAGATACTCCTTCAGTGCCTTCAGCAGATACTGTCCTCTGCCTCTGAGCTTATCTCTTGTGTATAGCCTTTTTATTTGACTTTTACATGTTAAGTGTGTTGTTTTCTGGTTTCTTCAGGCAATTCATTCATCACCAAAAATGACAGATGGAAAGGAGTTGTATGCATTTTCATGTAAATTGAGCAAGATAGTGTTTTTAGCCCTATGTCAGAGTTTTGTAATATTATATTATTATTATTGGATTGAGTTTTATTTCCAAATTAGAATTTTAATCTTTATGTCATTGTATTATTGCTACTAATTACTACATGTAATTTGCTATTTTCCTGTAAGTTCTAACTTCTATCCTCTAATTATATCTGAAATGTTTCTAGGTTTAGTGATTTAACTAATGGTGTAAACTCCTTGTCATTTGTGAATATTCTCCAGTAATGAATCTTGCAGCTCTTTTTTGAATTTGGTCTAATTTATCTATGTTAAGTAAATGAGCCTGTACTTAAGATTCATATTTGGATAATTCTAGTATGGGTTGACCAATGTAGCATTTTAGTTTAATTTCTTTTTACATTTGTAAACGTTTCTTTTCAAAGCTTAAACTTTAGGTGAATTTCTTAATTATTTCTTTAGCATATGGAATCCATAATTTTTTCTTTTATTATTAATCCTAAGTACTTTGCTTCTTTAGTTTGGATTAAACGTCTTTCATGAGTGAAATAGTTTGCATTTCTTTTTCTTTGATACAGTTGACAATTTTTTCTGGTTTGAAAGACATGCATCAATTATATTAGTTTACCATTTTTGGAATTAACATATGCGGTTCACTCATTCTCTCACTTATAGATCTCTCTTTTGCCTTCTAAATTAGAAATCTTTAATTTTTATATCAAACACCCGCCCCACGTTTTTAGTCATATTAAATTGAAGTACTTGAACTTATAAGTTTTAAATTATTTTCTTCTTTTTAGTCTACTTATAAAAACGTGGTTTTTAAAAATCATTTTTTTAACCTTTATTTTATTCTTTTTATTCCAATTGCACTAATAAAAACGTGGTTTTTAAAAATATTTTTTTTACCTCTATTTATTTTACCAAACGCCTCATCAGCGCCCGCCCAACGTTTAAGAACAAAGCGATGAGGTCACGGGGTGAACTCGTCACGTGAAATTAAACTACAGCAGGCGGGTACAGATGCTTATATAAAGAAATGCATTAATTTAATTACGGTACATTCGATCGATCTGAAATTTTGAAACAATGTATTGTCATCCAAGAGCTATCTGTGGTAAAATTTTGAGCTCTCTACGTCCATCAGAAGTGGTTTAATTTTACAGTGGCAAATTTGAAAAATTGCGGACAGACAGACAGGAAAGCAAGTATATAATAAAATATAGATAAACTAAAAAGTTCAATAACATAAGAACGGTACATTCGATCAATCTGAAATTTTGATACAATGCATTGTCATCCAAGATCTATCTGTGGTAAAATTTTGAGATCTCTAGGACCATCAGAAGTGGTTCAATTTTACGTTGGCAGATTTGAAAAATTGCTGGACAGACAATGCCACAGGAATGAAAGCGAGTTAATAAAACGTGGTTAAAAAAAGAGTAAAGGCATTATTATCAAATTTCATTTATTGGAAAAATTATTGAATTAAAAATACAACACATCAAACGGTGGTAGAGATAGTAGAACAATTGAAAATAAATTCATCACTGGTTGTCAAGGTAAAGAAACATGCTATAGCAAGGTAAAAACCAACATAGATTTATTGGTCATATAAATCTAAGAGGATGAGATACAATATGGTAAAATCTCTTCACAACAACACACTGTGACTGTTGGGTCTCATGACTTCCTCTCCTCATTGATCAAGGACTAGAAATCTTAAGGAGTGAAACTCCCTGCTGCCAGTGAGAACATGTAGATGTGAGATATCATTTAATACCAGTAGTAGTAAATAGTGCAATGCTAGGATGATTGTTTCTAAAAGTGTAAAACTGATGGCTTGTTCACACACAAAAAAACAGGCTACAGATGCCGATATTTCATACCCCTTTATTTATTAATAGTTGGCTACCTTAAGAGTGCAGAAAAGAGAAATATCTTGGCAAGCGAACATTTTTAAGTTGTTTATTTTAAAAATATGTTTAGAAGCTCAACTGAATTTCTATTTGCAATAGATAACCACATAATAATATATGCATTGTCTGAATTGTCTTTTTTTTCTCCCCCACTGTCATGCTGAGAAATAAATAAAACAAGGGAAACTATACCCAAATACCATTTAAATCAGCATTGGTTTTTAATTGTCCAATGTCCTTCAACACATAGTTTTCTAAGATCTAATTAGAGGAAATACCACTGTAAATAAAATAATGGTAATAAATTAAATTTAATTAAAAATGTAATTCAAAAAGAAAATGAATATTTTGAAAAGCACAGATGAATCATTATAACCATGCCTACTTTGTGCAAATCTATCTGTACATACAGATTGTAAAAAGTCGATTTCAAGTTTTTAAACATGTTCAACATGTACTTCAAAGTAAAAGATAAACCAGGGAATGGAAAAAGGACTGGATAATTTTAATACTGAAAATGTTTCAAATAAAATCTTTAAAAAAAATATATGCAATTATTTTTTTTGTATAAATAAAAATCTATTTTTCTACATTTACTCCAAATTGTCAGTAATTAACTAATTTATAAGCCCTGGTCGTCAAATTTCAGATGGTGATAATGATCTAATATTGGGCAAAAAAATTTTTTCTTTAATCCACAGCCTCCATATCTGTGTAACCTAAGTCAGGCCCGGTGTCTATGATAAGGCTTCGCTCATCAGGATCATAGTCTATATAATCGAAATCTGTGCTGTTTGGCGTCATTTCATCATAGTCATCAATGACATTTTTCTCAAAGTCACATTTTTCCGCTGCCTCCATTTCCACAGCATCACACCTTGCATCTGCTCGATTTTGAAGGTCTGTGTGGAAATAAAGGGGTGAGATGCTGCTTGTATCTTCGATGGCAACAGCTTTAGCTCTGTGAATGTTCTCCTGATTCATGCTCTCGTAGCTGCACCTATCAGAGGCCTCGCCCCTGTTGAGCTCACGGAGGAGCTTGTTGTTCACAGACTCTTTGATTTTTATATTTGTGTTCAGTGGTGTTTGGTGAATATTTCCATTCCTCTCATCATCCTCATTCTCATATGTCATGTTAGGGTCCAGAGCTGCAACGCTGGCTGAAGCCTGGGCAGACTCCTGATAAAGATTAATACCTGCAGGGGCTGCAGTGCCTTGAGGAATGCCTATAACTGCTTGACAGCCTCTACGACGGTAGAAGAGCAAATAGGCATCTGCGGTCACAACGGACTTTTCATTGGAAATAGGGCTAACCCTACTGTCA
Source organism: Ampullaceana balthica (assembly GCA_944989445.1). Classification (NCBI taxonomy): domain Eukaryota; kingdom Metazoa; phylum Mollusca; class Gastropoda; family Lymnaeidae; genus Ampullaceana; species Ampullaceana balthica. The sequence goes on from CALYLW010000079.1 coordinate 1,457,174, forward strand.
TCACAAAGTCTCCAACCTGAATTAAATAGAAATTTAAAGAATATATTCAAGTACCACAGTATAAACTATTTGTAAACAAAGAGTGAAAGGAACACCATATTAAAAAAATCAACATATTATAAATTATATACTTGAGACTGACAATCTATGAAGAACAGACAAGAGAATGTGAACACATTAAATTAATAGAAGTTCAAAATTTTTAAATAGTTGTAACCTATTATAGTATGATTAAGTTTTAAATAGAAATAAAATGAAGCAAAAAGGTGAAAATTTTCTCCCGAATGATAAACTCCCTTCACTTAAATTTACATATGCAAATAATTTTAAAGTTCTTTAAATTTTAAATTAGGCAGAAATTTTTAACAACTGGTAAGCTCTAGTGCCAAGACCTAAATTTCACAGTCTAAGTTTCTTTAATTGAATTAAATATTTAACTCTGAAGTGTAAACCACAAGCTACACAACAAACATAACTTTGTTAGAAAATTAAATAGTGTGGAGTAGGACTGTCAACGGGTACCCGGGTACCCGTTGCCGTGTGATTACCCGGGTAGTAAAATTCCGCCCGGGTACCCGTGAAAATGCGGCTTCTATGTCTATATTAACCGTAGGCCAAACTTCGGCTCCCATGCGGCTTTTTGTGTTTACATTGTGGCTTGCGAAACAATTTATCAAATGAAATTTTTTGTTTCAAATATATGCTGTGAAGTACTTCTAAGGAGAAATATCTGTCAACGGGAAATATCTGTCAACGGGAAATAAAAAACGGTCCCAATAAATACAATGTATTTTGATATATTTTTTTTTCTCTCAACCTGAAACAGAAATCGCACAACACACTAAAAAAATGGTTCTTTAAAAGAATCGAATAACGAAAACAAAAGTCCTCTGCCAAAAAAAAATGATGGACTGCTTAGAGATGAAAGACGCTGTGTTTGTTAATAAAAAAACACACTCTTGCTTTGACTAACTTTGCTTTGAAATACGCCGATTGAAACTAGCTAAAATTGTTTATTTATCCCCCTCTCCTCCCTTCACTCCTATAACCCACACCCCTTACATCCGCCTTACTTCTTGTGTTCATTAACACGTGGTGACCTAGAAAAACTGATGCTAATAATTCGTACAAGGTCGTCAGTATTTAAATTTAATAAATTGAATAGTTACTAACAGTGTAGGATGGGCAGACGTCGGCTGTGAGGATGGACTGCACAGAGATGAAAGATGCCGTGTTTGTTTTTTGTTCATTCAAACACCCTCGCTTTGAAACTAACTTTGCTTTGAAATAGCCGACAGTGGGTCACCGATTGATACTATCTATCTAATGGCGTTTTTTCTACTCTCCCCCCCCCTCTCCTCTCTTCCCTCCTATAACCCAGTGCTTCTCAAAATTTTTGTATTGCGGACCGGCAGGAATGTTTTCCATTGCATGTGTAACCGGTGCACTATTTTCCCTGTACTTACATGGTAGCGAAATGAATTATATTTCCTTTTATTTTATTTCCTTTTATTTCTTTCATTTATTTGCTTATTGTCAAAAATGGCAAATTCTATAGGGTTGGTATTATTGATAGCAATTGGAGGATTATAATTATATTTTTCTCTCCTTTCTTGATAACTTCCGCGGACTCCCACTTTGAGAAGCACTGCTATAACCCACACCCTTGCATTCGCTTGTGTTTCTTGTGTTCATTGTCACGTGTTTGCCTATCCCAAAAATTGATATTAATAATACACCCAAAGTTAACAAGATGGGTTAGACGTCGCGTTTAATCAGGCTAATCAAGTTGACAGCGACACGGCAAAATGCAACCATTGTAATTAAATTGTGTCTGTGAAGGGTGGCAACCCAACGCGATAAAACGCCATGTGAACGTTATTCATAAAATTGATATTGATAAACAAACCGCCGATCCACCCAATATCAGAAATATTTTGGTGTCAACAAAAGCAGTACTACTGACCAAAGCACGATCACTTAAGAATTATCGCAGTATAGCATACGTCATCGCCCTTAGCATCTACTACCGACGCCAAGTGGATATTAACATTAAAGGTATGACACTGAATGTTACGTCATTGCCGTAGACATTTTGTTTGCATGTTCAGTTTATTGTCATTTATGAGTATGACGAATGCATTTACAGCAGGAATTGAATAAAAGTTTTTAGTGCATTATAGTTAATTATAGTGCATTAGTAATAGTATGTTACTGTAACTGGAAGCAAGCCGTTGGCTACTACTACTGTGTGAAATGAGGTGCATGGATGGTGGCTAGGTTGCATTGTATTGCATGGCGATCATGACGGGGAAAATTATGCGACGTTTAAGTTTAGAACGGGTAACCCGGGTACCCGTTCGAAATTTTCACGGGTACCCGGGCAGCTTTTTTCAACAAAATTGACAGCCCTAGTGTGGAGGCAAATGATGAAAATTGGTCTATTAATGTCAACTGAAATAAAATTTTCGGATTGTTTTTTATTGCCGTTTCTTTTAACATGGATGAGTTTACTCTTTAATTACTGAAGAAAGGAAGGAAATAAATAAAAGTCATTTTTACAAACTGCTTTTGTTGTAGTTGTAGGTCAGCAGGAATTTGTCAAAAATGACCAAGGATTAAGATTATAAATTATAAAGAACAAATTATCATTACCAACTTCACTTGATCCTGAGGAATTATCACCAGCCAATCTTACATAAGATGTGTAGTGTCCTCCTATTAGTAGACCATGATGGTTGGCTACTCCATAAAGGTCATAAATTGGGGGTGGTTCATTGGGTTTTAGACCATGACAAAAGGGGCTCATATCCAGGCCTCTGTCGTTAAACATGGTTCATTCATTATTATCAAAAAGAAAAACTTTTTAAAAAATCATTAATTAGTTAGGTAAATGCATATTGGGTAAAAATAAATATCTGTGCATAAATAACTGATCTACTTACAGATAAGGTGCCATCCATATATTACGTATGCAATGAGGGGGGAGGAGGGTGTTTAATTAAAGGGATTATGCGTACGGGTATGGTGGGGGGGTTCTCGACTGAATGTGTACGTACGGACAACAAATTTAATTTGCATAATACTAAGCCTAGAAACATAAACTGCTCAGGCTTCAAACGGCAGTTGAGACTGACTGAGTCAAGACAAATATGCAATAATGTTTATAATAATTTAAAATGCAAACGAAATTCTGAACTTTTAATAACTTGGAAGTAATTAACATTTGATTCAGACCAAACGTTCACCCATTACTAAAATCAGTACATAAAATATATCCGTCTGATTTATAGGGGCCATACATAAATGTCCTAACGCGATTTTTGGCAATTTTTCACCCCCCCCCCTCCCACCATAAAAAGTTAGACCCTACCTCTTCAATATTACGTCACATAGCTTTGCCCACCCTCAAAAAACCTTTTTTTTCTATTTGAAAATGAGCGTGTTTCTCTTTTCACTTTTTGTCATTTAAGTATGTATCTAGTGTAGGTCTGCATTTTAATATCGTAACACGTGTGAAGCCATGTAAAACATCATTCAGTAAAATGTAAACAATCAAATATATAAGTAGAACTTTTATTTAAAGTTGCGTGTTTTGACGTGACATCACAATTCTTATCCCCCCTCCCCCTCATCAACCATTGTTACAAATGTGTAACGTGCGTGACGTCATTTATGGACAGCCCAATATTTCCATTTCTTGAAATTAGTAGAAGTTTTTCTTTCGCCCACCGGGATGACAATATCACTACTTATATTATTCTATTTTATCAGTTATTTTGATGCAGTGTTCAAGACAATAAAATTTGAATGTTATATTGTATTTCTTTAATGATTTCAACATGAAAAACACAAATTTTACAAAAAACTGTAAAAGAGTAAAACCAATATCTTGTGACTTAGGCTTAAAATTATTTTTTTAACTGGGGGGGGGGAAAGAGAGAAGCTAATTGTATGTACGCATAGGGGAGGGGGATCCGGAAAATGGGAAAGGGGACGAAAATATGACTTTTTGTGCTTATTTAATATATGGATAGCCCCTAAAGGGATAATAATTATTTTAAGGGCAGTTTATTTAACTTTAGTTTTTTAAATGGTGTGGTAAATTTTAAAAATAAATGTACGTTTTTTAAAATTTATTAATGAAGAGTTATGTTTTTGATTATTTTTAAAGAATTTTTTTTATATGACCCAGTATTTTGCTTTACTTGCTTAACATTAGTATTGGGTACAAACCTGGCATAAGGGAAACAGTGATCAGAACATGTATAATTACAGAGCCACCCCATTTAAATAACTGTAAAACATGTAATAACAAATGTAAAAAATAAACCTCACCGAGTTGGGAAATCTATTTGCTTTTTTATCTTTGATCGCATGAGGAAGTTTTGGAATGAGAATCTTTTCAGTTGTATAACCAATGTATGAGGGAGTCTCCATATGGCCATTTGTTTAGAGGCTTCAACATGCTTCTTGCATGAAGGGCAATACCTTCAGAAATTATTTGTACACAGATTAAAGTTTTGCACATAAAAAACTAAATCAAGACATATTAATTTGAACTATCATTACTGTCAAAATATTTGGAATGATTAATTAATGCAATTAATTTCTTGAAAAGAGTGCACAGACATTGCTGGTAGTTTAAATTTAAACCATCGAGAGAAGTCTCATAAAATTTGTTAATTTAGGTATGTTATTTTTTTCATGTAAAGCGCTGTGAGCCCAGTTCCTTACTGGGATACAGCGCTATATAAATAATCAATTTATTATTATTATTATTATTAATTTAATGGCTTTCAATGAAAATATACAAGTACAAGAAAAACTACTGGACACACCCAGAGTTATTATGATGAAAAAAACAACAACAACCTAACACTTATAGTTAAACAATAATTATTTTATACATTTTTAAATCAGTTCTTACTCTATGGGTATAATCTTTACTTATTTTAAGATAATTTTTAAAGTGATAATTCCCTAACGATTGTTATGGTTTTTTAACTTGATGCTATAAATTAATATTTAAAACTTTTACTGTCTTTATTAAAGAAAGTTTCCAACTATATACAGAAATAAAATAAAAATTGTAATCAATCATAGTACCCCATTAGCTGAATTTAGTCACTACATTAACCCTAGAACTGTCCTAACGGCCGATGGTCGGCCGTTATCCCCCGTTCTGTGGTGTCAACCAAAGGTGACATTGAATGGACCAATAAGTATAACCTTTACAAAATCTCCAAAATCCTACAGCTTTCATAAATAGGCTAATCTTCACTGAACTAAGCAGATGCAGGGACCATAATATGAGTTTATAAGATCAACGGACCCCATTAGTCACATGTGACAACAAAAATTATGCTAAAACCCCCCAGGCATTTGAGAGTGAAAATAAAGTTTTTAAAAATAGATGAAAAAAATGAGTGTTGGGTTTGACATAAAGCAACTATTCTATAGGGTAACTTGCCAAGCTTCCTCTGGGCTTAAGATCTCTGGCTCTGTGAATAACTCAAGGCATTGTTTTAATGTGGGCTCACTGATACCACCTACAGAGAGATGAAATAATAAATTATATTCTTATTTCTGTTTCTATCTTTGGGAAAATATCTTGTATCAAGATTTTTTTTGGTGAATAATAGAAAATTATATAAGCTCAATTTAAAAAAATCAGAAAACAAATATTGTTCAAATTGTCAACAAATTGTTTGATATCCATTATGTTAATCATTTCACCATGGAATGTGCAGCAAAATAAAAAAAATATACTATGTCTGCATTGTGAGTCTGCATGCATTTACATGTAATATAAATCAACAAACAAAATTATTATCAAGAACTTAAAGGAACTTAATACATATCTTTTAATTAAAAAAAACAACAATGTATTCATTTTTTTTAAAGCTCTTGATAATACTTTTAATTTATTGATTTACATTATATATATGCGGACATACATATCTATGTAAATAAAATGTACTCTAATAAAATAAATTTTGTTGAGTGTAAGTGTTTTTGTGTGTGGTAATATCCTTAACTAGAAATTCTTTTAACATGAAAAAATATTTCAGTCCCTTCAATTTCATATCCAACAATTTTTACTGTATGTGCTTGAGGGGGGTATCAACATGGATTACTTACTTGCTGCCATATTATTTAAGTTATCAACCTCTTCCGCTTCCTAAAAAAAATATAAAAGAACATATTTATTTTCTATTTTATAATTGTTTTGATTAATCTTTTTAACATCTTTGCTCATTGTAACAATTTGCATAGCCTCACAAACTAAAGATTGTGAAAAGTACTTACCAATTCTTTAGACTGAACCATAACATAAGAAGGCTGCTTTGAATTGTTGCGCCAGTCCATTGATAAAATTTTAGTTTTAGAGACATCAATAGGCTGATCTCCTGTTTTCAATAATCAGATAATAATTTGTCATGAACATATTGGTACAGATCACAGACTTGTTACTAAATAAATAAATATGCTCATAGGTTTTAAGGTATCATTTGATAAGTTCTATCAATTTATTATCCACCACCAACCTTTGTCTTCAAATCTCTCTGCCTCTTTAATACCCAGACCTTCTGGATTAACAGGCTTGATGTAGAAAGTGGGTGTTGCCCTGTCTCTTTCCATCTCTGCTGTCTGTACCCCAATGACATGGGACATAGGAACCACTTTCTCTGATGACTAAATGGAATGAATAACTTTTAAAAAAAAACACAACACATTTTTTAAGCGAGATTTATTTTAGTGATATGTTTATTTGCAAAATGAAGAGCAAAATTTCATTACATTAAACTTTTATAAAGTTACAGAAACCATTTAACGTAGGCATTAAAAGAAAACTATGTTTGGGTTAATCAAACTGTAAAGGGTTAATATACCTTAGAATGGATAGATTCAAATCCACTATCTATACTTGAATGACCCAAGTTTTCAATATCCTCTGCCGCATGGCCATCAGATCCTGAAGATAATTTATTAGACAATCAAATATGAGAGAGAGGTTAAACATTTTTACTAAAGGACTGAGAATAATATTTTATAAGTGTTTTAAAAAAATATAATAATAATAATGACCTCTTATCCAACGGTAAAAAAATGCAAAATTGTAACTTCAAATGCAAAAAGAGAAGACTATTTACTAAGGTTATAAAGTAAACTCAAAATAATGAATTTATGAGGCACATTTCAAATGTTTAAAACTAAATAGAAGAACAATTCATCATAATTTTAATACAGATTTATTTTTGGAGAGATACCTTCAAATGAGTCATCTCCCCCTTCCAGCTGTGTTTGGGGGTCTGATTGGTCACCCGTCAGTGTGCAGGTGCTGCTTGCAGATGACAGACTGTCAAGGCTGTTTAAGCTTGAGCATGATTGGCTGAGTGAGCTATTGAGATTGGACATTGGGGCAGAACTTGAGTTTTTGGTGCAGCCTTCCGATTTGACAGGTGGTTGAAATATGTCCACTGAATATCTGAAACAAGAAATCAGAGTATTAGTTATCTTAGCTTGTTAGTAAAGGTAATCCTACATTTTTAAACAAAAATTTGAGTTAGCAGCTTTTTGCTTTAACTTTTAAAAATTCAATAAAAATCAAACATTACTTTTCAAGATACCTTAATGAATGAACATAATGATAAGAAGCATAGAAGCAAGAACAAGACTGTTTCCCTTATTTCAGGCAGTACATCACAAAACTCTCTTTCTTTTAGTGCCCAAAATGTCAAAACCAACATTTTGACAATAATTTTAAAGTGATAAGAATTTAGTATGTGTGAACAAATAAAATATAAGTATCAGTTTTTATGTTTTTTAAAATGTATAATATATCAAAATGTGCAGAATTGAATGGACTAAAGAACAATTTTTTTAAACTGTAAAGGAAAAACGCATGTTTAATGTTACAAAATGACAGAGAAAACCTAAGTTGATTAAAAGATGGGTTAGAAAAAAACATTTACTCTAACAAAAAAAAGTAATAACTCAAGTTGACAAGGAAGTTATTTTCAATATAACACACTCATTTACATGATATGGGGCACCATTTAAATTAGAGTCAATTTTTAAAAAATTAGAAATGCACTTGCCAAGTTTTTCATTATTAAAATTTATGTTTTATATTTGAATAGTACAATTACAAAAATAAACAAAGAATGATAATGATAATACTGCCAAATAAAATTCTAAAATTTTGTTCCTAAAAGTTTTCTTTTAAATTCTAACATGAAAATGATAATGTGCAATTATGTAAATAAATACAATAGGTATATTTATAGATTAGGCCTGCTTGTATGTTTAACAAATACTTTAATTCTACCATAAAATAATTAATAGGCCTCTAATTTTTTTTACTGTTTTGATAATAAAAAAATAAAATATCAGTAAGTGTGATAAAAAGGATCAGACAGATTATAAAATTAATAAATATACTTTTAAACATTTGACCGTATTTTACAGACAGGGCTGACTTGGCCTGTAGTCATAAGAGTTAAATTTAATAAAAAAAATTAGGGAGTATAAATTCAATAAATGACCTTGAAAATCCTTCCATGTGTTTGACCAGATTTCCATATGTGACCCTGGATGCAGGTAATGAAAGGATAAACGGACATCCTATTGGGTCAGGTGATATGTTACACTGAGACTTGTGAGTATTCCAGTGGTTCCTCTGACAGTTTCTATTTGGAAAAAAATAATAAATTAAAAAGGCAAAATTAATTTAAAATGATTGAATAAATTTTTGGGAATGTACTAGGAATAGGAATTTAAGAGTTATTTCAGGTATTTTATAGTTCATCATCATCATCTGTCTATTGAGCTCCTAGGGGAACATAGGGCCTCTGTCAAAGCTAGCCACTCTACACGGTCCCTTGCCAGTTGCTTCAATTCTTCCCAGTTCTTCCAGCCTCATCTAACATGCTCCGTCTCCATGTACGCTTGGGTCTTCCTCTTTGTCGTTTGCCCTGAGGGTTCAAATCTAAGGCCTGACTAGCCCTGCTGTTATCTTTCCTAAGGGTGTGTCCAATCCATCTCCATATTTTATAGTTAAATCAATCTAATTTTCTTCCATTTCTTCAAAAACATGCAACAAAATAGGCTTATTCTTCACAACATACCGTAGCAACAACAGCTGAGATAAAATAAAAGAATAGGAGAATTTTTAAAATATATTCTATTAAAACTCTATTATGTTTTCTTCTACACATTTCATGATGTAAAATCAAAAGCTTTAACTTACTGGTCACAGTAACCAACTTTGTAGCATTTTGTGCATCTCCTTAAACTATTTCCATCTGTACAATTCTTGTGACAAAATGCACATCGAGTTGGAAAGTCTGGTGGAAACATAGTTCTCTGTGAAAGATGAAATATTTCATAGCGTCCCACAATCTTTACAAGAGGTGTGTAATTAACAGTTTATAACACAAGCAGTAGTTGTGAGTGAATAATATTAGCTATAGTGATATTTATTTTTTTGGAGCCATGTCAGCACAAGAACCTGGGTAAATAATTAACTATTCTCTGAATTGATATTATTAAGATTACATAAGTTTAAAAATTATTGACTGTTTTTAGTTAATTATCTTTTAATACACAGCGAAAAATGGCTTACTACTTACTTGCATTACAGGTATCTCAACAACGTTTTCCCCTGCCACTTCTTCAGATAAAATTTCACATCTGATATAAAAAAAAAGATTAAAAAATCTATATTGCGATTTGTATCCAGGGGTGCCACTCACTGGAAGCTGTGAACCCTGAAATCCTTTTTTATAAATTTCTTGAATCCTGAAAATTCTTTTATAAATTTTTCAAACCCTGAAAATTTAAACCTAACGAAGTGCCATTGGCCACTGTAATTTTAATTTTCCAACCACTTAAATCCATCATGTGTCTTTAACACTTTTTACCATTTCGAGAATATTTATATTGCATTCGCAAAAAGTAATTTGATTAAGTTTTTAAAAAAATAAATATATATATATATATTATATAGTATAGGCTAGGCATTATGTACAATACAAAAGAAACATACCTATGCCTAGAGTATCTATAATATGGAATTCCCTTACAATATCTTACACTAATATGTCATATTATTTATGTTATAATATGATTAATTAAATAAATTATTATTATTTTGAATTTTATTTCTTTGTTGTAAGTCATTTTATGGGCTTGTTTTGAAATTAACTCATCTTTATTACATAAATTATAGTTTATAGTAGGTTCAAAATTTAATAATTATTATTGTTTTTAGACTATAGGCCTTTATCTCGTAATTATACTACTTATACTGTTTAACTTGTAAGTGTAAGAGTAGAGGCCTAATAAAAATGGATAGTACAAACTATTATTTAGGTTTGGTTTAGAATTACAATTACTACTCCTATTGCAACTATTGGATAATTACTTAAATTTAAATTACTAAACGAGAAGTAGCCGTGAAAATTACTATTATTATTTAGTAGTTAGTAGTACAGTCGAAACCGCTTAAGTCGACGGCGTTGGGGTATGAAAAAATGGCGTCGACATAACCGATGATCGAGTTAAAACGAAAACCAATATGGCGGCAAAATATTAACATGTGCTTGAAATTTCTTTATGTACATGATTAATTAGTTAGCGTTAATTAGTGATGGGATGATTAATCGGAATCGTATCGGAATCGTATCGGAACCCTAATATTTCTTCACTCTTTCCTAAGGTTGTAATGACCGTTCGTTTTAAAGGACCGTTTAAAATTTAAATATAACCATGGTTCCCACTCAGGAAACGGGAAAAAGTCGGGAATTCTTAAAAATAAATTCTCGGCCTTGAAAGTTGGGAAAAGTTATGACTAATCGGGAATTTATGTATATATATACACATGTATATATATTTATGCCGAAGTAAAGGACTTTGATTACGTCTCTATCATGTTTCGAATCCATTTAATGAAAGATAAGTTACCAGTTTATAATTGTCTGCGCATGCGCTAAAAGGTCAAAGTTTACGCTTCGCCGTGTCACAGTCGCGTTTGCAGTCGTATCAGCGAATTTAAAATACAAATAAACAAATCAATATGGTTATTTTAAGTTTAATGCTTTTGACGTGCAGGATATCTGTTACTTAACTATCAGAACGTTCTCGAATTTCCTCAGTCAATCAAACTTGTATTATAAATAAAACTATTGTGGCCTTGACCGTTGATCACAGCACGCTGTGGGCTGTGTGTACTGTGTTAGATCTCGGCCGGCAAATAAGTCTAAGCGATTTTTAAAAAAAAACATCCCTTATCAGAAATGATTTCATTTCATCGTCACGCGCGTGTTAGTGTCACAGTCACGTATCTTACTGGTAACAACAACAAACTTTTAAAAGAATAATAATTTATTAATTTTTTATTTAATTATATAAAAACCACCGTCTATTCTCGATACAAACCTTTATTTTCATTTCTAAAAATATTCGTTTATCTTTAAAAATAAAATGATTAATGCATCAGAAAATGAATTAAGTTTAATAATAATATAACACGCACTGCGAAATAATGACGATTCACGACCTCTAACGCGATTGTCCAGTACCTCGGGTGAATACATACTCCATGGATACACGTCGAATTATAATTCACACACGCAAAACAACACAATAGCCGGAAGTCTCGAAGAAAAACGTGATGTCAACACTGTTTTGAACTAAAAATGACAGAGTGCATTCCTAGGTCAACCGACGAAAATCGAGCTAAGCAAGTAAAGTTGCAAATTTGGCCCTCTTTTGTGCTCGAGGTAATAGGTTTCGGCGACTTAAAAAAATCGAACTAGCCGATGAAAAAATGCTAAGACAAAGAGAGAATTTGGCGGTTCCAATAAAAAACGTCGCCATAATAGGGTGGTCAAGCTAACCGAGCTCGAGGTAAGTGGGTTCGACTGTATTGCCAAAGCACAAAGTCAAAGACCTTAGCCTTAAGCTTGAACTGTCGTAATTTTTTTAAAATTGATGTATCTGTACATAGTATAGCATAGTAGAGGCCTAGGCCTAGCCCTAATTTAATTATAATTAAAAAAAAATAATATCACCTAAAAAATTAAATATTAATGTTTTTTCCAACCCAGTCAGTTTAGATGCAAACGGTAATCATTTTTTCTTCATGTTTCGATAATTAATTCATGCAAAAACGAAAGTAGTAGAGACACTTCTAGTTCTAGCGAACTCAACGGTCAAACTTTTACTAAAAGTAAGAAGACGAAAAACTGCTAATGCCATGTTAGTATTTATAAACCGTAAAATGCTCATCCAAAAGCACAAGTCTGACGTAAAGCGTGATAAAATTAAATTATTTTTTTGAAAACTGTGACGTCAAGCACAAAATTCCGATTCAAACGTAGTGCGATCCGTTAAATTATTCTGTCTAAGTTTTTCCTTATATTTTCGATATGCGCAGAACGATGCGCGATCACGCGACAATGAGATGAGAGCTAAAGGAAGGGAGAGGTCACAGTACCCTTCTTATTTATAGCAAGTCTCACTGAATAGGCTTTCCGCGCGTTATGACGTTTCCCCCCTTCTTTAAAACCCAGAAGCCGAATTTGAAAAAAATAAACTCACAAATCCGGAAAATCTGAGAAGATCGAGAAAAAACCTCGCGAATCCGGAAAGAGCAAAATCAAAAACTCGCGAATCCGGAAAATAAAAATATTTAGCTTCACAAATCCGGAATTCCTGGAGCGGTGGCACCCCTGTTTCTATCTCATACAGAATTCTTTCTTAAGTTACTAATAATGTTATATTTAAATTGAGTGTTGATTAAAATATGAATTTATATACAAATTTTTAAAAGAAGACTGATAACATCTACATAAATCATGGCTAATGAGTTCCCTACTTGTATAAGTAGTATGTTGTTATTGGAATAGTTAAAGGTTTTAAAAAAATGTCATAGAAAAATATAAACTCACGCAATAATAACGTCTTTCTGATCAATATTTGCCAAACTGGAACCTTTAGGAAAAAATTTGCGTATAAGACCTTTGAAAGCTTCAAATACGCGTATCTGAAAGTAAAAGGTTATTATGAGTTTATTATATGAATACTAATTTAGCTTAGTTACAATAGCTTTGAAAATTTGTTACAAAAGTACACAAAATTTTTACTTTGGAAAAAAAACAAACTCACAGAATGTGGTGGCACACCGGTTCTGACAGCTAACTCTTCCTTCAGTTTTTCCACAGTACTGTCATGACTGACTTGGATTTGATACTAAAAAAAAATGAGTTCCGTTTTGCCATATCATTCCCCAATGCCTTGACACTTATTGCAAAATTGTAGTTATTTATATATATATTTTTTAAAGTCTACTTTATTTGTTTAAATGCTCAAAATCGTGATTAAGGATAGAAGTTAAGACAGATCAAAAAGGAGTATATTTCCTTCACGCTCTAATTCTTTATAATTTATTGCAGCCCAAATTTAACACAAAAATTTATTAAAATTTTTAAAAAAAATATAGCAACTTAACCAGTGTTTACCTTGACAGGTTTCTTGTAAGATTCTTTCCACATGAATGTCACTGGAATGATCTTACTTTTTTTGGGCAGTGGCACAGACAAGTAGAGAAAGGGATCAAATGTAATAGATACCTATTTAGAAAAAAATGAAACCAAATTTTAAGAATGTTAAGAGAAAAATGTTGTTTTTTTTTAAAGATTATCTCAAATGTTTAAAAATATAATGTTGAACCTTAATTATAAAATGCATTTAAAATTTTCCATAGCTTAGTTAATTGTATTACAGTGGGTACAACGACAAGACTTACTTTGCCACAACGTGGACACACAAGTTTTGATTTGTACTGCCCTTGAAAGAGATCAACCACAACCGAATCATTTCTTTGTTTGTACTGTGACCAAGCTTCTGCCGCTACCACCTAAGTAACAAGAAAAAAACAATGAGGTGATAAACATGTAAATATTTTACATTGAAAACATAAATGTCTTAAGTACACTACCTGGTGGAAAAATATTAACTTATTTATAGGAATTTGTTTAACAATTAAAGCTAACAATTAAAGAGTAGAAAGAATTAAATGTGTACCAAAAAAATTACTACATAAAATATACTTACAGTTTTGAAACTAAAATTACAGAAATAGATTTCTTAATTCACAACCCATAAATACACTTATACAATTGTATAAACTAAAACTAGTTTTTAAAAAAAAATTATTATTTTTATAAAGCTGTAAATAAATGATTACTAATCTCACTTCATCTGGTCTCCCATCAGAGTCTACTGTTTGAGTGTAGGGTTTCCTTCTGATTCTATTCAAATCCTAAAGTAAGAAATTGAAATGATGATAATACACAATTTTCAATAATGGTAGCTGCTGGTTCTTAATTACACAATTTTTATTATTTTATAATCACTTTTGATCCAATGTGTTTGGCATAGGTGTCAGGAATAATTTTAGTGCAGGCATGATTGAATGCTTTATTCTAAAGCGCTAACACTACCCATGCTAGACTATGCTCGTTGCGCTCTGATGTTAAAACTCTACCAAATGAAAAAAAGTCTTTACATTTTTCTTTGTTTTAACACTCTTATCAAAATTTTCGGAAGACTGTTTTACAACTTTGGTTCCATCGATTCAAATGAGCGTAGGCCAAGGGACTTTCTCCTGAGGCCATGTTCTGATGTTAATTCCTTTAAATACTGTGGCACTGATCCGTCCCAACGGCCATAAGAGAGTGACAAAATCTGAAGGTCTAATCCTTGACATACACTCACATTGTACACATGATAGACTAAATATTACTGTGTACTACCACTTCTGAGTACAACCTAGGCAACATCTACTGGATTCATTTGTAAAAATACAAGGTGCTGACATCAATCCCCACTAAACTGATAATATTTATAGTATTTATTAAATTTTTAGGATTCCAAGAATTCCAGGATATATTATAGAATCTTTAAAAACATACACTTATATTTTGACAAGACCCACCTCCCATGTGCATATTTATGCAAAATATCCAGAATCTTTAACCCCTTTTTTGCTTAAGTGTAAACAAACTTTTTGTTCGGGATGGCCCCGAAACATAAGTAAAAATGATAAAACAAAAGACTCAGTTCATCTCTTTTAGCTTATGTCACAACACATTCCTTTGTTGTGGGAGCTGCAATGAGATAATTATATAAATACACAAATCCAAAACTTGCCTCATGCAAGCCATCAAGGAGAAATGCCAAAAATTCATGGGCATCATGTTGAGCATAACCAAAGAACTGTGGATTTTTCTTGGAGATAAGATCCTAGAAATACACAAATAGAAACAAGTTATTTTTAGACAAGTCAAAGCATGTTATTTAATTACATGTTCATGGTGGTGAATGTACATTTATATTTTTATACAAGTCAAAGCATGTTATTTAGTTACATGTTAATGGTGGTGAATGTACATTTATATTTTTAGACAAGTCAAAGACTGTTATTTAATTACATGTTCATGGTGGTGAATGTACATTTATATTTTTATACAAGTCAAACCATGTTATTTAATCACATGTTAATGGTGGTGAATGTACATTTATATTTTTATACAAGTCAAACCATGTTATTTAATCACATGTTAATGGTGGTGAATGTACATTTATATTTTTATACAAGTCAAACCATGTTATTTAATTACATGTTAATGGTCGTGAATGTAAATTCATATTTTTATAATCTTCCTGGCAAGAAAAAAGTGAGCAGTGCTGAACAAAATCTTGGATTCTCTCAATGAACGGAATAGATTTCTTGATGTTATCATCAAATCATATTTTTTATTAAGTACCAAAGTTATTAACTTTTAAAGTTCGCACATCAACAAAGATGATTGTGATGGTCACAGTGATAAGACTACTTAAAAACGTATAATTACCTAATGTCAATGTTATACTATTTAATCAAATAACAAAAAAAGCTGATAGCAGTGGAGGCCACAAATACCTTGAGTTTTCTTGGCTCCCAACATGATTTTTTACATGACCAAATGGATCTCAACAAGAGCCCAAAAGTAGCAGCAAGTTGTCCTTTCATCCCCAAAGGATTATCTTCATTAATTTCCTCCTGAAATCTTCCATCTGCAAGTACAATTTTAAAAAGATTTAAATAAGAATCAGAATAACTGAAGTTGAGTTCATAAATGCTGAGGAAATGACTGTAGCAATTTTGACAGTTGTACATTTTAATTTCATTTTATTTTTGAATTTCTCTAAAAATCAAGTATAGAAAAATTATAATAAAATGCACCATTCATAAGTTTTTATATAATTTATAGATTTCTTTGCTTGACTAAAAACAAGCTTTCCTGTTTTCATGCATTTCAAATCTGAGTTAGCATAATTTAATGTATAATTAAAATTTCTAAAGAAATAACAATTTTGTATTTTATTTAATGTTTGCATCATATAAAGTGAAGTAGCTTTGGTATTAAAAGCCCTTGTGGCTTTAAGGGTGCGTTAATGCAGTGAAGTTGAAAAAAAAACCAGTGTTCATTTGACAGAGAAATGATTAATTCTCCATGGAGCCTGACCATGCAATATATTTATGGCACTTGTAACTTGAGGTAAATTCGTGAGTAACCTACTAAGAGTTTCAGTATTACCTAAACAGAAATCATTACTTGGCTTAAAATGTAACTTTTATAGTTCACTTATTTATTCTTACCAAGAAAATAGTCTCTAAACTCCCTTGTGTTAGCCAATACCTGTAAAACACAGTTCATAAAGCAGGTATTTCCCAAATTTACGAGTCCGGAAAATCCAGGTGGCACAACATTACCAGATTCAAGGGCTTGGATACTCAGTGGATGGACTTTGGCAGTAGGTTTCTGTAAAATTTCAATTGTTAATTCAATAATGAATAATTTTTTGCAAACAATCTGTTTTAATTATAAGTATTATTGTTTTGTTGTTTTGAAAGAAAATATTATTGATACATATTTTGTGTATCTTTTATTTGTTAATTTTGAGAAGTTGCAGTGCAGTGAGAAATCTGATAATTAAAAAAAAGGGTTTGCGTATTTCAAGGTTGTGGTACATTTGGTTTACAAAGTCATATTTTAATTTAAATAACCATTAAAAAGTTATTTAAGGATGTTGATTTTGCTTGACCTATAAATACAGTTTAAAATATTTTTTTTTAAACGTGGTTTACAAAAATGTGTTAAGTGTACTACGATTTTATCAGACCCATCTCATATTTATTATTAAAAGAAACCGTAACTTGTATTTTTGGATGGCAATTATAATAAAAAAAATTAATTTGACTTTCCACCTCCCCATATGTTACTGAAAACTTTAGAGCATGTTTAATCACATACAAAATGGTGTTTGTCTGAGATACAAATTGTGCCTCTGAATTTGTAATGACTCTACCTCAAACTTTTGATAAAGCAAGAATTTTGATATGTTACAGCTGTAGAAATTTACTAAGGTTGTTAAAAGCGCTCGTTTTTGAGGACCGGTTAACCGTTCAAAAAGACCGGTTAACCGTCGGTCCGTAATTGTACTATGTTTTGCGAACCAACAAGACAATGGATCAAATTTTCGCCCTGAGTCGTCTGATTTGACATCAAGCGCCTGTGATGTACCGACTCTAGTGTTGCCGTCAAAACATCGATTAAAAAAAAATTTGAACAAAGAAGTAAACCGTAATGATATTCAATTTTTAATTTTTATGTAATAAAAGTATTAAAACGGCATATTATCAATTGCTGTCAAATCAGTTTGTTTTTGCAGACCAGTTTATCGTTTAAAAAAAGCCCAGTTTACTGTCCGTCCATATTTTCCCTTAAATGTTTTAGAACCAACAAAGGATGTCATCAAATTTTCGCCTTGCGATGTCTTATCTGTTGGTGACATCGCAGCCCGTTTGCGTTGTGCTCCTTTTCCAACTAACACGAAATAAATTTGTAGAAAACATAAAACTTTATATCAATGTGGTAATTTTCAGATTAAGTCTAATGCCTTTGATGTGCACGTACTTAGCTGGAAAACTGTTGATATAAGACCAAAATCGAGCTTGAGGACCGGCCTAGGGTCTAGAAGGCCTATCTTTCCTCTTGTAATATAAATAGTAACACTCGCGGCCTTCACCGTTATTCACATTTTGACCTTACCGCCACGCTGTGTTACTTCGTACTTTGCTTCGGTAACTAAGCGAATACATTTTTTAAAATTAAAAATTGGTCACTAGCGAACACCACTAACAATGATGACGTATATTTTTATATTATTTATAGACCGGAATATTAAGAAAACGCTTTGATGTCACAGTCGCTTGCATATTGGCTCTGGTATTCTGCTATAACAACAAAAAATTAACCCCGAGTAATAAGCTAATACTGACTAAATGAAGTTACGGTTAACCGGTCATGATTAAACGGGACCGGTCCTGATCTAAGGACCGGTTAACCGTTAACAACCTTAAAATTTAGCAATTTTCTACTGCAGCAAGTTCACCATTTTAAAATATGATCTTTTCATTAAAAAACTGAGAGCAGAAATTACAAAAAGGCCAAGAATGGAAGTGAAAAGTTGAAGGAATCAATGAGGGAGAAACAATAGGAGTTGTAAAAAATATGTTAAGTCTTGACAAAAAGTCTTTTAAAATAATATTTTCTTTTCATCTTGACCTTTTTTAAATTCAGTTTTCCTCAGTTTGGTGATTTTTGCTACCAAAAACTTCTAATTATGTCTATTTTCAACCAAATTTCACAATCGTAACTCAATAATTCTTTGTAAATAAAAACTTATTTAAACCCTAACCTTTGAATGATTTACATAGACAGGAAAGAATTTCACAAAATTACCCTCCTACCACACATTTTTTACTTGAAAAATAAGACACTTTTAATCAATCCATAATATAGTTGTTAGCTATATTTTTGTTGTAGATATTTTTTGTCATTAAAAAAATTTGTAATAGATGTCAAATAACTTTAAATTTAAAAAGAGACTTAGTTTATGTTTACACAAAAAAGTGTAGATACTTCTTTGATTTACTATGGAAACCAAATTTTGTTTTTCAATATTTTTAGACGAATCATGAATATTTCATTTAAAAATCCAAGGGAGCCTAATTAAATTTTGAGGATTATTCACCTGCACCTCCTAAACACTGGCTTTATTGCTCTTTGGGATTCTTATAAAGTTCTTTACTTAAATGCATATTTAAAAAAAAACAACTTTTGCAATTGTTAGCTGGGTTATAAATAACACAACTAGGGAGCAACACAACTACCATATATACTCGTTCTAGCCCCCCCCCCACTTTTGGAAGAGAAAAGTATTAAAAGTGTATAACCCGCTCACAAGCCAACCCCCCAAAAATAATAGGACAGCTTAAACAAAATGGTACACATTTTTTTAAATCTACAAGCTAAATAGCTCATTATGATTGTTTACTTTGTACTGCCTATCTTTGTTAGGCAAGAGTTACCGGTATTTAATTCCTTGGTGAACAGTGGCGAAAGCGCGTACATTAAAATTCATTTTTGAAAACAAAATCTGTAAAACAATTTATTAAAACATTTAAAAAAATAATAAAATGATTAAATAAGGTAAGTGCAGATGTTTATTAATATATTATAGCTTCTGGTAAACCAGTCGAATCTTGTAGAATGTAGAAAAGGACATTGATGATCTACAATAACAACACTGATATTCAATATCCATGCAGAAATCACCTATGACCCGCTCATAAGCCGACTACCTTTCTCCCTAGATTTTGTAAATAAATAGAGGTTAAAAAAAAAGATTTTTTAAAAACCACGTTTTTATAAGTGTACTAAAAAGAAGAAAATAATTTAAATCTAATAAGTTCAAGTACTTTCATATAATATGACTAAAAACCTTGGGCGGGCGCTTATGAGGTTTTACATATGCAGTTCACTCATTCTCTCACTTATAGATATCTTTTTTGACTTCTTAATTATAAATCTTTAATTGTTATACCAAACACCTGCCCCACGTTTTTAGTCATATTATATGTAAGTACTTGAACTTATTAGTTTTAAATTATTTTATTCTTTTTAGTACACTTAAAAAAAAGTGGTTTTTAAAAATCATTTATTTTCCTCTATTTATTTTATTCTTTTTAGTCCACTTACAAAAACGTGGTTTTTAAAAATATTTTTTTACCTAAATTTTTTTTTATACCAAACACCTCGTAAGCGCCCGCCCAACGTTTAAAAAACACGGTGATGTGGTCACGGGGTGAACTCATGGATGTCAACAAAAGTAGACGGTACAGATGCTTATATATAAACTAAAAAGTTCAATAATTTAATAACAGTACATTCGATCGATCTGAAATTTTGATACAATGCATTGTCATCCAAGATCTATCTGTGGTAAAATTTTGAGATCTCTAGGACCATCAGAAGTGGTTCAATTTTAGGTTGGCAGATTTGAAAAAATTGTGGACACGAAAGCAAGTTAATAAAAACGTGGTAAAAAAAAAGTCGGCTTTAGAACAAGTATATACGGTAAGTGTAAAATAAAAAGTTAATAAAAATTAATTAGATCTTACATTTCTGTCTTGAGCTGTGTTTGATCGAATTTTGAGATTATCACCAAAGGGAGAGCCTGCTCCTATTTCAATGCCATCTGGATTATTTGAATATCCAGGTATAGGGATGGCTTTCGATGATGTTCTTTCGTTATTGACTTCAATGTCAGCCATTTCATCAAAAATAACCTTTGAGGGCTTGCTGCAGTCAGACATTTTACCCGAGGGTGTAGCTGATGGTGGTGGGGTTTTGGTTATTGGCATCCACAATTCGGACCGGGCCGCATTGTTTGCATCTTCTATTTTAAAAATTATTATGATATATATATATAAATTCTAACCAAACTAGACTTTATCCTTTAATTAAATTACGTAACAATTAGCTTTTGTTATAAATACACACATACAGGCACACACATATATTATCAATATAAAGATATATTCTTTATGGAAATTAAATTTAAGAAATAAATACTCATATGTTTGTCATTTTTAAAATACCTTTTTTAACTGGAGCTTCAAGAGATGACCAGTTACTATTTGTTTTCTTCCAAAGTTTGATTTCAATTTTTGTGGGGCCCACTGTATATTTGCATTTTTCAGGATCTATTTCTTGCCTAAAATAATTTGTGAAAATCACTTAAATTGATAATGGAATATTATAATTTATTTGTAAAAATTGTTGCTTTCACTTTCATTATTAAATATATATTTTTTAAAGTTATAATTTATGAAGTAATATATATTTGAGATGAACTATATACATATAATTCTAGATTATTACATATCTGATACTCTATCAAAGAGTTATGTTGGGTTAAAAAAACAGTTGTTAGATTTTTTAAAATATAAAAGTTTACTTTGTGGTTACAGGCCAAGTGAAGACAGTTTCCCTTGTTGTGTCTTTGTATAACTGTAGAAATTTAGCATCACTGCAAAATAAACCATTTTATTACGAAAGCATTATATAATTTTTTTTAAAAATAACTTTACATGGAAAATTGAATATATAAGAAGACTGACTATTATTTTTCACGGAGAAGAATTTTGAAATGACTTCGATTTTTTTTCTAAATTGATATTTGTCTCACCCACCCTCAGCTTATAAAATTGAATATATTTACTTAAAACAAAATGTTTCTAGATACTGCAGGCATATACTAACTACGTTACCTTGTTTGAAATTTAAGAATGAACCCCTGTTTGGTAAATATTATGTTTACTGCATCTTTGTCCAAATCTTTCACATAAACATAAAGAGTCAGTAAGCTTTCCTGCAAATGTTAAAATTTTATAACAGTAATTAATTACTAGTACCAGCAATTTTAAAATAACAATTTTATTAATACATGATGGGAAAAAAACAAAACTTAATATTGAAGTTATCTTTAAATCTTTTAATAAATACAATATACATACCCTTTCAATGAAATCATTTTTTAGTTGTTCTAGAATGTATACAGGCTCTGAAGAAAGTGATAATATAATAAAATTAGGGCTGTTAACGATTAATTTAAATTTAATCGTTAACTTTTGAAAAATTATCGATTAATTAATCGATAATTTCGATTAAAGCCAAAAATAGAAATTTATGACGCCATTAGACTGAACATTTCTCACGGACATTGAAAATTAAGAATATTTGAACTAAATTTTATGACAATGTGTTAATTCTTGATCGGATGTTTGTGCTTAAGGTGGTACGTCAACGATGTATTTGATCCTTTAAAAGAGAATTGTTTATGGCAGTGAACACAGTAAACTTTTTCACCATCTTCCACTTTGCCATCCGCAGTTAGGTTAAAAACAAAATTTTTGCTCAACTTTCTAGTTATATGTTTAAATTTAACTGCGCTGATGCTGTCAGCCATGTTTTATTTGACGTCTGCCAGTCCACATAAAGTAATAAAATAAATAATAATATTACGCGGGAGAAGTTTGTATGTAAAAAAATATATAAATTATTATTAATTATTAATCATTTATTAATAAAAAAAATAAAAATATTTTCTTTAATTTTAATCGAATTTTTATTGATTAAAATAATTTTAATCGAAAACAAATTTTAACGATTAATCGAGAAATTAATGGTTAATTTCCGCTGCCCTAAATAAAATATTTAAGAATAACAATTTTTTTAATAAAATAAATGAAAATAATTAGCCACAATGATAAAAATAAAACAAAAAAGAAAAGGGCATCTTTTAACTTACAAAAATAAAATATTCCCAAAAATTAGTTCCTTTAAAATGCATGTATTTATGCCTCTCAACAAGTGAACATAGAACATGACTTTTGCTTTTAAAACAAAAAAACTTTATTTCTTTAAAATGCAAAGAAAAAGAAATTACAGTGATTTATTTAGCAAACGTTCAGGTAGCAAAAGGGAGTTACAGAAAGAATTACAACAAAACGATTAGCTTACAAATTTTTTAATTACCTTCTTCCTTTTTAGCTAAATCTAGATTAAATTCATCTGTTGGTCTTTGAATGACCTCCTTGTTAATTTCTTCAATTGGGTCTTCTATTAAGCATTCATCCACATCCATGGGCTTGTTTAAACTACCATAAGATCCTTCTTCTTTTGAAACAGTTTTTTTCTAAGTTAGAAACGATATGCGTATGAACAAAAATGTGATTTTTTTGTTAAGTTTGATTATTTTTTGTACTGTTTAATCTACATATGTGAAATAAAATTAAATTTTACCTCTAAACTAGGCCACAAAACGTCTAGATTTTGCTTAAAAACTATTAGAATTATTTTGTCTTTTTTCAAAAGAACTCTGCTTTTATCCTTTACTATATCACCATAGAAGTCAATAACATGTTCTTGGTTTTCTGTAAGAAATAAATAGTATTCTGATAACTTTCGAGACACAAATTAAGGACTATTACAAGTAATCTATTACAAGAGGATACATTACAACAATTAACTACACTGAATTCAATTTTTAAATTCTGAATTTAAAAGAAAAAAAAAGTATCTTGTAAGTAAATATATTTACGGTCAATCGTGTAAAAATGGTAAAAAGTTATATCAATTGTTAATTTTTTATTTTTTAATAATTTTTTTTTGTTCACAAATTTCATAACTATAAATTCTATTTATATTTTAGACATATATTTTAGTACTTGGAAGAGATATCACTGCTGCACTGCTTGTAAAAGTTATATCCAAGTCTTCTGTCTGTTGAGTATTTAAAGAAGTCCTAGTATGGACATTAACAGTAACATGAGATGATGTCTGCTCCCATGTAAGTTTAAACTTACTGCCATCTGAAAAGTTAAACAATTAGAAAAATAGCATACATTTTTCATTTTGAGAAAAAGAAGATGACAAGTTTTTCATTAATCACAGTGATAAGTTCTCAACTTCAAAGGATAAAATTGGTGGTTTATAAATTTAAACAGAAATATCATGTGATGATGATGTCACAATGAGGGATGTTCTGTGTAAGCATTAAAAATTTTTGTTTATGGATTCCAAAGAAATCGGTCAAAGATAGAAAAGTAAAAGCACCTGAAAATAAATGCAAAAAAAAATTGTAATATTTAAATCAGGAAATTTGGCAAAAATCATTTGAAGGCACACATAAATTGGAGATTAATCGACCTAAAAGCCTCCGCCCCACAAAAATCATGAACTTTTTCAGACCAACGAAAGCAAAATTGCTGACCACAACACAATATTTTGAGATCTATCAAAGTATTATTTTATTTGTTGCTCGTGATGAATATAGCACCATAGAAGGAGATGGCTTTGGAGAATTAACATTATTCCTCACAATGGGTACCCGGGTATCTGCTAGTTGAGGCGAGATAAAATTTTTAAATTTTTTAATTTGACACCCCTGTTGGCTTAACAGCTAAAGATGGCCTTGAAACGTCTTCCTTACCCTCTGATGTTTTTAAAGTTTAAAGACATTCAGACTGAAGAGGAACTTGAAAAAATAACAGAAAAAAAAACCCACAGCAGGAAGAAGCATATCAACTCATGCAAGATACAAAGGCTAATACAAAGTATACTGAAGAGAATGCAACCAATAATGAAGGACATTAAACAGGTTGTGACACCATGGTTAATGAAGAGCCTTAATTAAACTTGTGCTGTTTGTTGTGTCTGCATAAAATAATTATGCGGTGCCCATAGTGTTGAAACTGTCATCATAATGTTCATGTTATCTGTAAGCATCCTGCTGAAGACGATGGAAGCAAAGAAATAGAAGGTTCTGATGTTAATATGCAGCCTGTATTTTAAGATTAAAAGAGAAACTAGAAAAGAATCTAAATTGGACCTTGAAATCCAGTCCAAAAAAATGTAAATATTTACTCCTGCACCTTTGGGAGTCACTGTGCAAGTTCCTATTCCTGGTGTTGACAAAAGACAGTTGACAGTTGTTATGATGACAGTGACAGAAGACAACTTTTTACTGACTTGGAACTGCGGAAGGAATCTTGAAATAATTGTATGCAAGATCACATTTCACTGTATATTCAAGGGACTTAATGAGAGTTGAACTTGACCATGATATACTTCTCCAATCTTCTGCTATGTCTCGGTCAACTGGAAGCTGTCAAGTATTCATGAGCATGAATGTGCAAGACCAACAGCCAAATCACTAAAGTGTCTTTGTGAGGAACATGTAGCACAGTAATTGACTTGTTTCATTTTTAAATCCCTTATATTAACTTCACCGCCGTCTCTCTCTCTCTCTCTCTGTCTGTCGTTCGTCGTTGGGGGGAAAAACAAAATTAAAAAATGACACAGTTCCTGTGATGTTATCGAGCTGAAATTTGGCACATAGACTCGTGTCACCTAACAATGCATCGTGTCAAAATTTCAGATCGATTGAATATACCGTAAATAAATGAATTCATTTTTAGTTTATCTCTATACAACGTATGTAATTCAATTTCACTGTTTGTTATTGTTTTTTTTCACGTGACAGTTCAGTCACGCGTTGACGCCACCCGTCGATGCCCACACTCCCTCCCGTCCCTTCCCCCATTTTTAAAGCCAGGGGATATCACTTGGTGTCAGTCTGTAAATGTTTGTCGCGTTTGAACATAATCAATACTTTTAGTTATGTCTCATATATAAGGGATTTATAGTCAAAAACTTTGTTTTTACTGGTCTTTTTATTTTAAAAAATTATGTGTTGCTGATAAATGTTTTTATTGCACTCTTTTGCCTGCTATTACACTTGTCAATATATATATATTGCTTAGGTAATGTATAAAATGTCTAGGCAAAGTATGTAACATAATTACAAAAACAAGATATTTTACTTTGCCAATAACATATTCATTTACATTAAAAAATTTGTAAAAAATTAAATAAGCTTGGATTTTTCTAATTTTAATGCATAATGATAATAAAGACTAGATAATAGTTTTAGTAGGATTCATATTACATTGCACCAGATTTCTACATTCAAACCAGAATCCCTGAAAATACATGATGCTCAAATATATTATAAGTATTAACTATTAACCTCTAAAATATCTAATGATCTAATCAATTAAATTTAAAGTTTAAGACTATTTAATTGTTAATATATTTTAAGGGACTGCTGCGCTGCTCATTAGAATTGTTTTTTGATTATTTAGGCTTTGCCAACTGAACAATCTATTTATAATTATAAGCCCTGAGTAAAAAAAAAGCCTAAATTTAGTCACATTCACAAACTAATTCTTAAGTCCAATGATTTAAATGACTAGCCCTTAAAAATATTTTTTCTCTCCATTTTTTTTATGGCTTTAGACTTTATTAGAAAGTGGCAGTACTCAGCGCTTTAAATTAAATATCATAATCATATAGGCTAATACTAATAATATAATTAGGCTATACTTATACTATACTATATGTAACATATATTATAATATATAAATTATACTATATTATTATAATATATAATATATTTATAATATAATATATCAGTTAAAATTTTAGGTCTGGACTTTATATTTGGTCTATTTACTCAATTAATGCAAATGGTACTAAATAGGCCTACCATGAGAATGCCATGAGTCATTAGTAGCCAAGGCCAAAGTCAAAGCTTTTTAATTTGTGCTGTCAGTGCTGTAGAATTAACTTTTCTTTGTTTCTTTATTAACTATGGCTATGGCAATGACCATATATTTATAAAAATGTATTATTTATTTTCTTTTTAGAGTTATTTTTATTTTATATTTATATCACTACAATAGAAAATAAATCTTAAATCCATGCCTTCGTTCTCTTGCATCTTTTAACTCAATTCTTCTGATGCACATGAATTAACATGGCTGGTTGTAGCGTAAGTAAAAATGTTCATCTTTTTCGTCTTGTTGAGATTAACTTGGCTTGGAGAGGATGTGATATTGATTAGCAGATCTGTAAGTATGAGTAATGAGTAGGTATGCAAGGCAAGGCTACTAATAGTACTAATAGTAATTAATAGTACTATACAAAAAATGATTAATTAAATAAAATACACAAACTTTGTGATTGTGACAAAGAATTTTTAAAATGATATTTGCATTGATGATCTAATGAATGTCATTATAAGCCTCCAGTAAACTTAATGACTAATGAGAGGTACACACACAGTGTGATTTCTCTGATATCGCTAATTGTTTGTGATGTACGAGCATTACATTTACATTGATAAGTCGTAGAAACTAACAGTTTCACATTGAGCCACTCATGAAAAGCCACAAAATATTTGTCACGGTCAGTTTAGGTACCCAATCAAAAACGTTCTTATTTTTACTATCGAACTACTGAGCCAATTGGGTAGATCGTAACTAAAAACACTCAATAAAGCCATGTAACATAAAAAGTACAAGTAGTAAAAATGAGATGGGTCAATTGTACATATTAAAAGAAAGCTTTTTAAAAAATGATAATGGAAAATAATAGCCAGAGAAAGTTTTGGTAATTTTAATTTTTAAAAATATTTTTGGTACAACTTTAAGGATTTATTATAACTATATTCACGATTTAAGGGCTCTAGACTCTAGACTCTAGAATTTGTAAAGATTACATTTATTTATAGATGCCCTTGAACGTGAACTTTGAACTTATATTGGATTTTTGCTTTAATGCCAGCTATACATTTTAAGATAACAGTCAATATAAAAAAATAAATAAGTTAATTAATTAAATTGATATTAATTTGAGTAAATATCTTATCAAATATTTGACAATTAATACATTCTTAATATATCATATATAAAAAGTTTTAGATAAAATATGAAAATGGACTTGAAATAATCTTAAACCACTCACCCCATTATATGATATTGATGATATAGTAATTAAGCATTTTCTAAGTGGTATTTAAAATAAATTTAAAAATTACTATTATTTGGTAGTATTATAAAGATTTTTTGAAACGATAATACTGTAAAATACTAACAAGTTATACAAAAACATCAAGTTTTTCAAAAACAATATTTTGCTTTAAGTTTGTTAGCTTATCTGGCTAGTCCAGAGCAGATGAAAACTGCGTTGAAAACAAAAGTATCTTTATTCAATACGCCTGTACCCATTTAGTTGACTTGTCTTGTGACTTGTGTGTTGGGCCACATTATAAAGTTTCATTCTTTGTTTAGTGTTTGATTCTTTGCATTTAAATTGACAATGGGAGAACCTAGAACCGTTATTATTGCTATGGATGAGAGTCATCATTCCGATGACTGCTTTCAGTGTAAGTAAAACTTTAGTCTTTAGTAGTTAAGTAAATTAAATATTATTAATACTGAGACTGACTCTAATTACAATCAATATTGAATATATATAATTACCGTTGTCTGTATGGATGTAATTATAATAATAATGCTTTTAGGTGGCGCTGCGATCGATTTTGTATTAAAATACTATATGAATAGGACGTCATTGTTTTAGGCTTATATTTTAATTTTTGAAAAGGGAACGATGTAAAAATAGGATTTGAGTTTGAGGATTTATAATAATTATTATGAAACGAGCAACAAAGCCCGTCCAGGGACGTTCCGTCATCGTTCGGTGGCATGTTGTAACTCCCCTCCAACAGCCGTCTCGACCGGCATTACATGTGCATCACGTCAAAAATACTATTCATTATAATTATAGTTAAAATAAATAACTCGTAAAAACAGAGCTTTTTTCTATAAATCCCAACGCGCATAACTCAAAATAAAGTCTTGGAAGAAATACTGCACCAAAAGTAACTTGTTTTGAACATCCGCGTAAATGGCGTAAACATGTTCAATATGATTGGCTGTAGGAGTCATATGTGTTTGAGGGACCAATCGCTATAGATGACCGGACGGAAAGGACAGAAACTTGCCTTTTATTATATAGGATATTTTGTGTACATTTCAGCAAGTTTATTATTTCGTGTTTATCAAACACGGATAAGTTACATTTGTTAATTATGTATATTGATTCCCGTTGTCTGTATGGATGTAAGTGCTATTAGGTGGCGCTGCTATCGATTTTGTATAAAAACATTATATGACCTCATTGTTTTAGCTTATATTTTAATTATTGAAAAGGGAACGATGTAAAGATAGGATTTGAGGATTTATAATTATTATGAAACTAGACGCCCCGCCGCGTAGCATGCGCCGCAGAATTGCTCATGGAGAGTGCAAAGAAAGTGGAGAAAGAATGGACACAAACTACAGCACGAAGAAATCAATACAACGCGAGTGAACGTCGGTTAATAAATGGGAGGCGGGTAACAACAACCTCAGTGTGCATGTCTTTACGCTTACTTGCTATTTTTTATTTAGTTAGTGCTGCTTTTTTGTGTCTGTACTCTCCCCCCCCCCACCCCAACCGTTCTTTGCACTGTCTATGATGAGCAAGTTTGCGGCATACTACGCCGCGGGTCTCCCCAGAGTTCCTTCTTTTCATTCACTTACAGCCGTTTGCCCAAACCCACCCCATTTTGACAACTGTGTCTTTCAGGAAGTCTTCACCCGTCACTAAATTATTAGCGGCGTATGCTACGCCGCGGGTCAGCTAGTGACTAATACTATTAATAGTTACTAAGACTAATGTCTAATAAATACTAATTCTTAGTCTTAATAATTGCCATTGAGTTGAGTACATTCATTATACTACTTTATGCTATAGGCCTACTTATTCTATTTTTAAATCCCTTATATTAACTTCACCGGCCTCTCTGTCTCTCTCTCTCTCTCTCTGTCTGTCTGTCTTGGGCTCGGCGGGCGGAAAAACAGAAGTCAAAAATGACCCACTTCCCATGATCCGATCGAACTGAAATTTGGCACACGGACCCGTCTGACCTAACAGGGTTATGATGCAAAGTTGAGTTAAGACAGATTCAGTCTGTAAATGTTTGAAAATAATCAATACTGTTAGTTATGTCTCATATATAAGGGATTTATAGTCAAAAACTTTGTTTTTACGGGTTTGTTTTATTAACTCAATACTGTAACTATAGAACTATGTCTATATGCTATAGTACTAAACTTACTTAGACTGTCTTAGACCACTACTGACTGACTAACACCCAAGAATAAGAATAATCAACCCATACTGGCCATACACACTACTGAACTATATTATATTATTCTTATAAGTTACAAGTCTTATAATTATAAGGTTGCAAAGCCACAGCTGATACTACTAACTACACACTACATAGACTACATGGCGGGTGATTTTTAGTTTTAGTAATATTAATATCTCCATTCTTATTCTTGATTTTGTTATTAATGCTAACACATGATTAATAAGCTACTTTACTAAAAATTTAAAAAAATATAGTTAGCTTATTAATTGTGTGTTAATATTAATTTTAAAAAATCAAGAATGGAGATTGTATAGTAATATTAAAATTTAAAATGAATCACTTGCGGTTGCAACTTCATAGTTTCACTTTCATAGGATTAGTTGTGTTTTACTTTTGAGGGCTATATCATATTTTTGAATAAATTGAATGTCTAAAAGTCTTATGTTCCTATTTATTCTCTTTATAGATTTTATGAAAATTGATTTTTAGCATTGAAAAAAAGATATGTTCAATATATTTAAAACAATTCTTTGATAGCGAAATTAAATTTATTACTGATAATTCTTACATAAAAAGCAGATGATTTTCATTTTGAAATTATTAATTAAAATTTAAGATTGTTTTTAAGAATACTATTTGTATTTTATATTTAGCAATACAATGTTTATGTTACATGCATAATGAGTACAAATTTGCATGAGGCCTGGTGATCTTCTAGTAAGTTTTGTGCTATGGAATCAGTTTATTACACATGTAATCTAAATTAGTATCAGCTATTTCTATAAAGTAAAGCCAATGTTTATCCTATAGTATATCGTTTCAATTTGAATTTCTTTCCTATTTACATTTATTGTTAACTAATATATTACTGCACATGTGTGCATCACTATTCAGTGTATAATTTGTAAGTCTTGTAAAAGCAGAAAATACAAAATACTGATAAGCAGATACGCTCTCAGCAGACAGGAACTTGTTTTCAGACATCATGAAGGCTACCAATAATTGCTTGATAAAGATTTGAATGCTTTTGGTATATTTCTAATAATTAAGTATTTATTTAACTAGGATTTTTTTAATGGTTTTGTCAGATTTCTTGCACCATTGGGACATGAACTGTCGTGTCCTTTGATGCTCTGTTTTGGATTTAGTGCAACTACTTCATGTTGAGGATCAACTTTCTTGTCCTTTACTACATTGCTTCTTAAAGTGGTGGTCCGCGGATAGGCACGGTCCGCAGGCCATCCACAGCCGGTCCGCAGAAGTTATAACAAAAACAAGACAGAAAAAATTGTCAGTGCAGGGAAAATAGTGCTGCGGTCCCTGGTGCAATGGAAAAAACTCCTGCCGGTCCGCCATACTAAAAAGTTTGAGAAGCACTGCTTTACTATATTTCTTAGATTTGTAAATTATACAGTGGTACCTTGAGATACGATGGCCCTGACATACGAGTAATTTGAGATACGAGCTGTCTAGCAAGTGAAGTTTTGTTTTGAAATACGAGCGAAATTTGAGATACGAGCACTCTCAGGAACTGACGACCGATGATTTACAGGAGTTACATTCACAGCAGCATTCAGGGGTTCTGCGAGAAATTGGTTTTGAGGAAGAGGTGGAGGTGTTTATCTCTACAAGTGAGATAAAAGAGATCTTGGGAATGGGGGAGAGAGTTTCACAGTTTGTGGAATAGACACACCTCGAAAAAGTTGCAGCAACTGATCGTGCATCAGAGCTATTTAATGACAATAGCCTAACTCATTTCCACAGCATTCTGAAAGGAAGGAAGAAACAAACCTCCTGGGAGGGTTTTTTAATATTTTTATTTATTTGTTTAAATTTTTTTTTAATCCGGCGAAAAAGGCAAAGACAGGTGAAGAGAAAAGCAGTGACTAAAATTAAGCATACAGTAGCATTTAAGTTGTGTGTAAGTTACATTTAAGTGACCAAAATACAAATATGTATGTACACTTTATAAACCGGTTTTTAAAATTTTGCTTTACATTCTCTTTTATTATGTTTTTATACCATATTTGTCATTTATAAATACATTTTTCTGATTCAAAAACACGTAACAAAAACAATTAGGGGTAGCAAATTTTTGG
Organism: Ampullaceana balthica; assembly: GCA_944989445.1. Lineage (NCBI taxonomy): Eukaryota > Metazoa > Mollusca > Gastropoda > Lymnaeidae > Ampullaceana > Ampullaceana balthica. Next base: position 1,489,345 of record CALYLW010000079.1, read on the forward strand.
ACTGGAACGGATTAATGGCATTTCAATTAATTTCAATGTGGACAATTGCTTTGAGATACGAGCAATTTGACATACGAGCAAGGTTATGGAACTAATTAAACTTGTATCTCGAGGTATCACTGTATAGTCACTTCTCTTTTTTGCTTTTCCTGTTTTGTATACAATTCCTGTCTATTTAAGTTTAATTTTATAACTTAAGATATTGTTTTCATTTACCTGTCCAGAAATTTAAACAAACCTTTTTTTTTAGGATTAATTTTTAAATTTCCTTTTTTTATAATCTTTATAGGGTTGAAATAATAGGCCAAAGGTATCTGCCAATTCCAGGTTTTCTTGTAAATAAAGGATCTATTTTTACATATTATTTTTGTTGGTGCCATTTATGCAATATTTTGTTTATGTTTAAACTGTTGCCTCATTGTTTTTTGGTGTGGGGTTTGGGTTTCAATATTTCATATTGTACACATTTAAAAAGTGACATTCATTATATGCTTCAGGTGAATTCTGATACAACTGGAAACATTCAAATTGAGACAGGGTGATTTTTGATACATTACTCTTGTACAATTTAATATTGCTCCAAATGTTTTATGGTGTCACTTATTACAACTTTCAGATCTATGAATGGTTGTGGACTATTGGTATTAATGTGGTTACTAAAATGTTTAAATGAATTCAACTGAACTTTGACTATGAAGTCATGTTCTTTAGGCCTTACGAACAAAGTTAAATTGATTGTAATCAAAACCTATGGTGGTAGTCATGAAGGTCTTTCACCTCACTTATCCATCTAATGCTTTATAGGCCTTCTGCCTTTTGGTTTCTGTCGATAGAAGTAAAATTGACACTTATTGATAAGGACAGAGTAGGAAATAATGTGGCCCGAAAAGCTTTAAAAAATTAAGGTTAACACATTCAGGCTTCTGACACCTTTTTAAATTTTTTTGTATGGTGTATTAGATACAGACAGTTGATAAATAAAGCGATTGGTCACAGAGGTACGTTATGACACAAATGGTATATTACTTTATATCTGTCAGTGTTCTGTATCTATACATAGTTTATTATTGTGTGATGATGACCAGCTTTGTTAGGGTTAGAAGGAGCCAGAAGTTTGTGATGTCACTACAAGCAAAGAAATGTTATAAGTTGTGTAGGAGGCTGTTAGTATTGCAAGAATGGACGGCGAAATCTCATGGTCTGAAATCTTATAAGACATGCGCCTCTCTATCAGATAATGAGTCATGCAATTTATATTGACTTTGTTAATCTTCTTCAGCTTTACTTATTAATTATACCCTACTCAACAGCTACTTTTAAAATTATATATATGCGATGAGATGTTTGATCGAGCTTAAATGGGGATAATAGTCAAATATTCAGCGGTGCTCATAAAAAAAAAGTTGATGTACGGTAGATTTTCTTTAGTGGCCAGGGATGAATAACACTCTTACCAATTTTTTTTTCTGAAAAGCTTGAAGCCGACTTGATTAATGCTATTTATCTGATACTTATGTGTTTGAAATCGGTAAACCATTTTAACCATTACATTACCATTCTGACAAGAGGTAGGTAAACCATTACATTACCATTCTGACAAGAGGTAGGTAAACCATTACATTACCATTCTGACAAGAGGTAGGTAAACCTTTTTTTAAAAATCCAAATTTGTCCAGTGTTTATCAATTTCAAGGTTTTCTTTCTGTTCGCATTCCATCTTGTTTGTCCGTTTTGTTGAACTAGACCATCAGCTCGCTCGGGTCATCGTCGGTCTTGTGTTCACAGAAAGATAAACTCCGGTGGGGTGGTGAGTGGCGGGGAAATAAGTAGGGCTGATTTTAAAACACTACTACTAGACAAGGTTGCTTGCTGTCACCCTTCCTGTTCTTGTTAGCCATTGACTGGGTGATGAAAACATCTACACAAAAAACAAAAAAAAAGGGAATGTCATCCAATTGACTTTGTGGGATCAACTTGATGATTTTGTCCTTATTGCACATACCTAACAACAGATGCAGGAGAAAACAAGCATTGTTGCAGCCACTTTTGCTAACGTGGGCCTCAATATACACAAAGGGAAGAGTAAAGTCCTCAAGTTTAATGTCACCCGTATATCACCCACCCTGCTTGAAGGAAAAGCACTCGAGGAGTTGGACAGTTTTGTTTACCCTGGCAGCGTGGTCAGTGGTAGATAAACAAGGTGTTACAGACGCTGATGTATAAATAAGGATTGGGGAGGCATGAGCAGCCTTCCAACAACTCATGAATATTTGGGTCTCCAGAAACCTAAGAAGCAAGTTAAAAATAAGGATTTTTAACGCTATGGTGACACCTGTGTTGCTATATGGAGCCGAGACGTGGAGAACAGCGGCTGTAAACCTGACCAGAATCCAGTCCTTAATCAACAGCTGTCGAAGAAGGATTCTCAGAATTCACTGGCCGGACAAAATCAGCAACCGGGAACTGTGGGAGCGGACAAAGCAGAAGCCAATTGAGGAAGACATTATCCAGAAGCGGTGAAGCTGGATTGGTCATACACTAAGAAAACCTTCTTCCAATACAACAAGACAAGCCCTGAAATGGAACCCCAAGGGTAAGAGAAAATGAGGCCGTCCAAGAAACACTTGGCGCTGAGAATTTGAGGCAGACATCAAGAGAATTGGCCATGACTGGAAGTTCTTGGAGAGGCTGGCCCAGGATAGGGATGCCTCGAGGTCTCTCGTAGGTGGCCTACGCCCTTGGAGGAATCGCAGACGCCAACGGTGATCGGTGGACGAGAAGGCTCAACAACCACTAGTATTATTACCTCTCCTCTTACAATAACCTCTGGGGTTTAATTGTAAGACTATGGGTTGGGGAATGTATGGGGACAGGGCATGTCCAGCAGTTAGATCAAGAAAACGATTTAATAAAAAAAAATGTCATTGTTTATTTGAAAAACTTTAGATTAAAAGTGTGGTTTTATACCATTCTGCAGATACTTTACTAAATGAATTGTGAGAGGTCAAAGATATCCACTATCTACTTTTGAGTGCGTTCAATGGCCGGCCTGAAGTAAAGGCAGCTGTGGCCATACGACTGTCATCTCTTTGTGCTGTCAGATAATGTATGCGCCTGTTGACAGCAGGGTGTTCTATTATTAGCGTCCCGTTCGTAACTGGTTTAGTTTATTCATGGCACGTCGGCCCGGGGGCGTGTTGGTGTAGTCACTAGTGTCCATAAACTATCGTAAATATTAACGTGCCCTTGTTTCATGACCGAATCAACTTTTTGGATTCTGTACCGGAGACTCCAGTCAGTGCGTGGCGCACATGGCTGGGGAACGGTGCGTTAATTCACGTGAAAATTTATTCTAATTCTAAGGGCTGCCCTTGGCAACCGATCACGTCCCTTATATTATACCCCCCCCCCTCTTTCTCTACTAGTTTCATTGCCCCACCTTGATAAACTGGGATTTGTTCCCGGGGCCAAGGGTGTCCCTGAGTCCACCCAGCCTCGAATGGGTACCCTGTCACTAGTTAGGGAAAACAAAGGCGGCTGAGAATAGTGCGGTACCTCACAGTCGTGGCCTGTGAACGCTGCGTCACTAGTCAATACGTTCTTACCAGAGCATGGGACGCAATAATCTATAGATGTAACTCACCAAAGCGAGTATGTGCAAATGAGCATGACGAATGGCTATCGCTGGGGTCAACCAATCAGCGAAGGGGGTTAAAACAAACAAAAAGGGAGGGGGCATGTTTCAAAACCAACAATGCTCTTTGAGTTCAATTTTTTAATTTTTAAAAATGTGTGTTTGTGCCCGTTCTTTCCCCCCTTTATTGCGGACATGGCTGACCCTCGATGGGGTCGGCCAATCCCAGTTTATGGTTGGCAAGATAGTTAGGGGGTGAAGGGTGGTGGGCAGGTAGAGAACCGCAGTGCGAATGTCTTGAGACCAACAATGCGTCGTTGGTCACAGACGTTCACTCGCGTTTTGATTTCTTCGTGCTGTAGTTTGTGTCCGTTCCCTCCCCTCTTTCTTTGCACTATCCGTGAGCAAATCTGCGGCGTATGTTACGCCGCGGGGTGTATGCTACGCCGCGGGGCGTATCTAGTCTTTTATATTGAAGGAGCCTGTGTAATAGACCAAAAGATAAGAATAAGAAACTCAAAAGCACCTTCATTCTATAGTTTAGTAAAGTATCGTGGGTGGGCACACGTTTATCAGTGTTTTAATTCATGCTGGAAATTACTGTCACCCAATTTGATTACTAGTGGATTTTTCGTGCAGGTCATAACATTTCTCTCGAGGTTCTATCAAAGTTCAAATGACCCCGACGCGTCGGATGCCAACGGGGGTGTTACTTTGTTGCACAACGGTCAAACGTTTCGTAATGTTACTCTTACTCTTCATCTCGCGGTCAACTGGTCACGCTGACATCCCGATGTCCACATCTCCTGATCTCTGTCACGCCGCCACGGGGTGCCGGTGTAATACTACGGTAGAGCGACATCAAGCTGGTCAAGTTAACATTTTGCAGAGTGGCAACACATTACTGAAAACTAAAACGTTTCATATTGTATATACGCTATTGTTCGCTTATCCAAACTGGCAGTAAAGTATGATAATAAATAAAACGCTGACGGGAGTCTAAAAGTTTTTGTGTTGGCCTGATAACTAAAGGAATTGAACACGGCAGTGCTTGCAGAAATTGAACACGCAAGCGCTTGCAGAAATTGACTTATGTTCAAATTGCTAACATCAAGTTTTAAATATTGTATTAATATCTGTAGACATTATGTTTGAATATAAAGTAAGTAGTGATTTGAACAAAACGACTGTTTAGTTGACAATAGGCCGATCTGTTTTGTCCAACGATACACGGCGGCCTGCAGTAATCTGGTCACGATCTTCTAAGCATCGCGTGATAAAATTATCTGAAGACTTAAGAGCTGCTATTGTCGAAAGGGGGCAAAGGTCAACCCATTATCTGTATCACCGGCGGTCAACCTTGACACGTGAAACAAACTGACGACGTCTCTCGAAATGAAGTACCTAATACATTTCCTGAAAAGTATTGGTGGCATGCATACACATCGTTGTACTCATTCCATTAGTTTAGTCCTACACACCCAACACTACTAAAGCAAGTATAGCACATTAAATATACTCCTGGTTGTACTCATTCCATTAGTTTATTCCTACACACCCAACACTATTAAAGCAAGTATAGCACATTAAATATACTCCTGGTTGTACTCATTCCATTAGTTTAGTCCTACACACCCAACACTACTAAAGCAAGTATAGCACATTAAATATACTCGTGGTTGTACTCATTCCATTAGTTTATTCCTACACACCCAACACTACTAAAGCAAGTATAGCACATTAAATATACTCCTGGTTGTACTCATTCCATTAGTTTATTCCTACACACCCAACACTACTAAAGCAAGTATAGCACATTAAATATACTCGTGGTTGTACTCATTCCATTAGTTTATTCCTACACACCCAACACTACTAAAGCAAGTATAGCACATTAAATATACTCCTGGTTGTACTCATTCCATTAGTTTATTCCTACACACCCAACACTATTAAAGCAAGTATAGCACATTAAATATACTCCTGGTTGTACTCATTCCATTAGTTTATTCCCACACTTTTATGTGCAATGGATAGTTTCAGTCATTTCCCCTGTTATCATAGAAAAATTTTATTTTCTTCTTTTTAGTGCACTTTCTATATGTAAACAAAAGCGTGTCCTTTTTAAAAAAAAGATTTTTTAAATATTTTATTTTCTACTTTTTAGTATCAAAATTTTTTAAATCAATTTTTCGACATAATCAATTCAATTTAATTAGTCAAACTTCGTTGTCTATAACTTAAAAGTGATAGTGGTAAAAAGATAGATTATTAATTACAAATTTATGTATTTAAAAAAAAACAGTTTCCCCAACTGAAAATTGAACCCAGTACCTCCACCAGTACCTCCAGGTCGAAAATCCATTATACTAACAATTCAGCCAACTAGGTTACACAAATTCCAGTTGTTCCTCTTGTATTATCATGTCAATTTAGATTTAGTTTCGTATTACTGAGCTGTTTAACACCTGGAATGTGGTCATCGATGGCTGGTGGTGAACTCCGGTGACATTCACGTGAAAGTCAAGAATAGCACGGATACAGATTATATAGAGAGATAAACTAAAAATGCATATATTTAATTACGGTACATATCTAAATTCTAAACAGAAAATCAAGACATATGCAAAATAGATCATCTGCACATTTATTTCTTTTCATTTTGAAATCCTCAGTTATTGTGTGCATACACTATTCAATACTATTGACATACTGAAATTGAAGCATGTGCTAGAAAAAATTAAACAAGTTGTACAGAAGCATTTTTTATATTAAGGTTTTTATGTCATATGAATTTTTTTGTTTTTCACTTGTAATTTTTTAAATTTTAATTTACTAATACTAATAACTGACATGTTTTCTTTTTCTATTCTCCAGTTTTCATGAAGAATGTCTACAAACCCAATGATCATGTTATCCTGTTGTATGTCCCTGAATACCACACTGTTATCCAATCACGTAAGAAAGCATTTTACTTTATTAGGAATTCTTTTTTAAATTTATTTTGAATTTACTGTACTTGGAATTTATAAATGGCTTGTCTTGTAAAATTTGTAAATGTCTGCAATACGCAATTTGTTTTTTAACGTGTGTGTCAGTCAAGTACGTAACATTTTAAACCATTTTTGCAAGTATCTTAGAGTAAAAAGTGAGCATTTGTTTCAAAAACACTGGCACTCATATTATCCTTGCTGTGATCTCTCCTTAATATTCTTTTATGGCTTTGTGTGGTGTTGAAACTCTCAGTTACAATAATAAACTGTAAGTTAATCTAAAGATTAGGCTTATGATACAAAAAAGTAAATTTTATTGCTATTCTATACCGCCCAGGTAAAGGTAGAGTGATAAATGAATGGACATTGATGTCATGGTTAGAAAGTTTGAATACATGCTCTTATCTATCTACTTAACATGAACTCTCTAGGATATATTTTAAAGTATTTTTAGATTGAAGAATTTGAAGATTAAAAAAAAAGTATTTTTAAAATAGCAATTTATATATTGTCATGAAAGAGATGTGTTAATTTAGGATCACAGATAAAAATAGATTTATTAGGAACACTGACAGCTAGGGCTTAAAAAAGCCTATGCTAAAATTCAAATGAACTTTTGTGGCATCATGAGTAACTGATAAAGCTATTTGTGTAAACCACTCATCACTACCATAAAATCTCTTGTAAACCCTTTATCACATTTTATTACTTTTTTAAAATTAGTAACATTCACAGCTTAAAATGATAAGTATAAGGAATAATATTACATGTATTAATAAATTTTTTGTTGTTGCAAAAATATTCTAACAGCAATGGTGATGACAGATGTCAGTGTTGTCACTGATCTATTACAAGATGAAGAGAAGAGAATAAAAGGATTCTTAGAACAACTGGGACAAAAACTCAAAGCTGCCGGGGTAGGTTCAAATTTGCGGTGAAGAGCTTACTTATTTACAAAGCTGCTGTTGAGTGATTTCTATTCTATTGAACTATTCCCTTATATTTAGCTATTAACTAGGTTATTCTTGATGTCTTCATTTTATCATTTGGGAATCATTTTTAAGTTCAGCTAAGCATTACCGTAGGCTTATTGTCTACTTTGACACTAAACTAAACACATATTCTGTAGGCCTGAGACTAATCTCTTAAGGCCTTGGCTAGTACCTGGGCAATCTGCTCTATCTGCTGAGCAGTGCCATACAACATTGTCTTTACATGGGACTCTTCCGCCTCCCTCACCTCCCAGGCTATATCTAGCGCGGGGCAAGACGTCAGCAGGTGTGCGACCGTCTCAGAGGCTTGGCTGCAATGACGGCAGTTCGAGTCCCTGTTGTGGTCTAGCCTGTGAAAGTACGAGTTGGTTGGACAGTGCTCTGTTCTCATCTGAGTCACTAAACTCTGGTGTTTGCGACTCAGGTTCCACCACTGGTCCGAACGGCTTGGCCTGGGCATGTTAGCGAAAACCCCCCTGGCTGTCGTGTTGTCAACCCACTCCTGGTACCCTTGTTCCTAAAGTGGTCCTTTAGCCAGGTTTTAGCCCCAAGATAAGTAACTGGGGTCTCTGGTTGGGGCAGGGCCGCTCCTGCTTTTGCCAGGGAGTCTGCCTTTTCATTGCCGTCAACATTCACATGACTCGGGATTCACTGCACTGTTACCTTACCTCCAAGTCTTCCGAGCTTACCCACGTCCTCCAAGATGACGTCAACCAAGTGGGTGCTATGCTTCTCACTAAGTAGGACTTCGAGGGCTGATCTCGAGTCACAAAACAGTACCGTGTCGAAACCGAAAATTTCCAACCCCTGCAGTGTCTGGTGCACACTTTCCAGGGCCCTGTGTATAGCCTCAAGCTCCGCATCGTAATTCGATACCATAGTCCCACAGGGACCTGAAAGTTCTTCTTTTGGTTGCCCTCCTAATGGGTATAAGATCAGCGCACCATATCCTGCAATTCCTTCACTTGAGCTGGCAGACCCATCCGTGAACACTTTTACTTGGGTTCCCGCTAACCCTTCAAGCGTCTCATGGGCAGCCACTTTCTGTACATGTTCAGGGCTGCGCTTCGTCACTGTTGTGTCAGTCAAAGACAAACGTATTTCGGGACGTGTAGATTCCGCATAGGGCGGTTTAAGTGGGACACTTATAGTTTGCTTTCTATTTCGTGGGGGTTTGACGTTCCTATCAAGCTCCGTTACTTGATGCATAAATGAGGAACGTTTCAAACTCCCACGTCCGCTCCAGTTATCCTGCATTTGGTAACAGGGTTCTCTAGTGTCTAACCTGCGGTACCTCTCTGCAGTTGTTATGATTGCCTTGTCCCTACGTATTTCGATGACTTCCACAGCAGCTGTGGGTGTAGTTCTGTAAGCGCCACAGATAAATCTTAGAGCCTGGTTCTGGATATGACCCAGTTTTTCCAATGCCGTTTTGCTGGCAAAGGCTTGGACGGGCATGCTGTAGTCCATTATCGACCTCACACTACCCAGAAAGAGAACTCTGAGCGTGCTTGCTCCAGCGCCCCAGTTTGTGCATGCAAGCTTTTTCACCAGGTTGAGCTTGGCGGTTGCCTGGGAGTACAGGTCTTGTACGAAATTGTACTTTGACACTAAAAAATTTGCATTAGTCTGAAAATAAAAGCAATAAATTTAATCTAGATTTACATCATGGCAAAAAAAAGATGTTTTTAAAAAATGGAAATCATCAACATTATGGCCTTCAATGTGTCCAAAAGTGTGTTTTTTTATCCTAATGTGTGGCTTTTCTTTTTTTTTGGTATTAATTAATGGTTAGAATAAATTTTGTCTCCATGTTGAGAATGGAAATTATGGAATTGAATGTAAACAAAAACTAATTTGAATTTAAAAGAGAAACTTAGAAGTTAAAAGATGGTAAAAGTAGGACACAGAACATAAACTAGAATGTTCATTAATTAAGAAAAATAAACATTTAAATCTTAGCTAACAAATTAATCACTAATGTTTCTTGTAAATCTCTTTTAAATTTCATCACGGAGAGCTCGCCATGCACAGTCTGTTTTGGCTTCAAAATAGCTATAGAAAGTTATCTTTGTCACTTCGAGGAAAAAAATAGTAAAACTTCTACAAATAATTTATCTCAATATTATTTTTTTTAAATCTATAGCCTTGGATTCTCAATTTTCAACCTTTAACATATTCTGATAAAATTTCTTTAATCTGGTCATTTGTGCTTTGGCCTATTTAAAGGCTGTCAACAATTTATCTCAAGTTCTTTGTAAATTGTGAAACGATGCCGCTTAATTCTTGGCCTATAATTTTGGAAGCAATGCTATTCATTAAATGTCTAAACTATTTCCTCAAAAATGCCTGATAAAGTTTTGTCCCAGTTTAAATCTGAATTGAATTTACCGTATTATTGTAGATGGCTGTACGTAAAAAGAGACCCACTCGTGTGTGTATGTTTTTTCTTTTATTTGATTTAGCATTAACTAGTTGGTTTTTTTTGGCCGCAATCTGTCTTTTAACTTTTAAGCTCCCTGACCTTACAGTGTTTACTGTAAGCTCCCTGACCTTACAGTGTTTACTGTAAGCTCCCTGACCTTACAGTGTTTACATTAGCAAGGTTGATGATCTATGCCACAGAGGAATCTGAAAAATGTATAATAAAGTTTTATTTTATATACCAATCTGGAGATTGGCTTATGTGTTGTGTCATGTGAGATAAGGTGTTTTGAAAAGTTTGAGATATTTAGTAAATAGTGGCTAATGTAATTTTCCTTTATCATGTTTACAAAGAAGAGATAGCACTGAAATACCTTGTGTGAAACACTAACTCTTGTCAGCTGTTTCAATTTTGAGGGTTTTTGACGCGCGGCTGACCTTTTGATCTCCCCAATCCAACCGACCCTACATTTCGCGCCTGAAGGTCAGTCCCTCATCGCTGACCAGTGGCGGCAGCCCTTTGATCTAAAGACCCGTTGGTCACTCATAGCTTATCCATATGTGGCAACTCTCTCTTTCATGCACATCTATAGACCCGCCATGCCACCTGCACACGGCTCTCGTCTCTTTGGCGGTCAGTCTTTGAATGCTAATCCCCATCTGAGAACTCTCCGCACCCCTTCCCACTACTCACAAAAATTAACCCTGATTAAACCGTCCTGGGGCTTCCACAATATTTAAGAAATTTTCATACAATTAATTTTTTAAAATTTAAATCCTTTTTGGTCGTTTTTCATCATACTGCATTATTTACTATCTCCTCTACACAGATTGGAGGCAAAGTGAAGAGTGTCGGAGGCAGTCCTGGTGAGGTTGTTGTTAAAGTAGCCAATGAGGAGAAAGCACACCTGATTGTCATTGGGTCACGTGGTATGGGCACCATTCGCCGTACACTGATTGGAAGTGTCAGTGATTATGTCATGCACCATGCCCATGTTCCAGTGCTTGTTTGTAAACATCCCGAAGCAACAAAACACTAGGATAAGCCAATAATTTAAAAAGATATTTGTAGAGACCAATAGAAAACTTTTCAAATATTTCAAGATATATTGAGATAAGGTTGCGATCATTTATCAGTTCGGGACTATAATTGATCCAATAACCAATGTGGCTAAATAATGTCATTAATTTGTTTTTCTGGATGTACTTATTAAAATTAAATGTCCTTAAACCTTTTCTCATGTAGTTGGAAATTTTTCTTAAACATTTACAATCATTTAGTCATTTTAATTACTTATTCTTTTAGTCTTTTTATTGAATTTTATTAATTTATTCTGTTGGCATTTTGGGTCTAGCCTGGGGAGGGACATGTTTCTTAAACAATACTGAACCATGAGTCCAACTCAGCACTCTAGTTATGTGAGTTATCTACATAGTGATAAAATCTCTTCATTTATTTGATTTTACTTGAACCATGAGTCCAACTCAGCACTCCAGTTATATGAGTTATCTACATAGTGATAAAATCTCTTCATTTATTTGATTTTACTTGAACCATGAGTCCAACTCAGCACTCCAGTTATATGAGTTATCTACATAGTGATAAAAGCTCTTCATTTATTTGATTTTACTTGAACCATGAGTCCAACTCAGCACTCCAGTTATGTGAGTTATCTACATAGTGATAAAATCTCTTCATTTATTTGATTTTACTTGAACCATGAGTCCAACTCAGCACTCCAGTTATGTGAGTTATCTACATAGTGATAAAAGCTCTTCATTTATTTGATTTTACTTGAACCATGAGTCCAACTCAGCACTCCAGTTATATGAGTTATCTACATAGTGATAAAAGCTCTTCATTTATTTGATTTTCCTCAATTGAATTTGTTAATGAGCACAAGCATGGAAAAGTCATTGTTACTACAAAAGATTTTGGAATGTTAAAATATTTTAACTCTTTCTTTTGTGACGTGCAGATTAATCTATAGCCCAAAAGAAAAAAAACCACACAAATGGATAACAAACATTAGTTGTAAAGTTGTGCTTACTGAAGAATTATTGCCAAAGATGGGTGATAACTTGATTCACATCTTTTGAAATTAATGCTGAGCTGTCAGTCATTTAGCAGGTTTTTAAAATATATATTTTTTTTTATTTACTCTTAAAGAATTCAAATTTCTTAACAAGAGTGTTAATAATTTGCACATGAGGATGTTAAGATGAATGGTTCATTTGATGTTTTTCTCAAATTTGCATCAAAAAATAATTGTTTACTCATTTTACATAATGGCTTAACTTAAAATTTCCTTATTGTTCATTTATTGGATAGTAGTAAACAGTCTATCATCTATCAGCAATATGGCACAGTCACCAGTCAATGACAATGTATGAGTGCAGTAGCTAACTGGTCTATCATCCATTCAAATTTTTTTTTGTTGCGAATCCGTCTCAGAACCTCTGGGTTGAACACAACTTGTCTTGTGATATCTATTGTTGATTGCCCACCAACAAACAGTGGTCAACAGTATAATTCTAGCCATTTGATCCAAGATAGGGTATATGTTTACGTGGGAGATCTGCAAGACTGATTACATTCATTTGAACAACTGACGTCATGAAGATTAAAACAAAAACAAGTGCTATCTATAATAAGATTTTTTTAAAAACCTTTGGCTTGACTAAAGGTTGAACGAAAAGTTGTGTCTATTATAAGTGCCTTCTTGTTGTTTCTCTCTCTCTTTTGCTATTCAAGAGAAAATTACTATACTGTTTTTTTTTCTCCACTCATTTTGATAAATGTTTCTTTAATGAAGTTACCTCACCTTTATACCAATAAAAGTACATTGTAATAGTATTTTAGTATGCTGATGTTTATTGGGATAATCTTTCATAAAACAATCTTTCATGAAATGTTTTTTTAAATTTTTCAGACAATGATTTTTAATGGTGGTTCAAAGGAAGTTTGCTAAAAGCAAAAGACAACTTTTATTGTGTTTGAATTGTACATTCCAGAATTTGTATTTTGGAAATAAAGAATAAAATGGTTTTCAGTGCCAATTTTTTTAAAAATCATTTATTTTAGTTGGGATAAAAGGTCAAAGGTTGTCCGGTCCCAAAATTCACCACTGGATAGTAACACCACTATAAAAAGTTCTAATCTCACTGAATAAAGTTGTACATGATTTAAGCAGAACTATAGTTGGGGAAATTGAAACTCTTATTATTTGTTGCTTTATGTATTGGATGTGCAAGTACAATCAGAAAATATACCTTTATCATGTCTTAACATTATCTCTTATTTTGTTGTTGGGAAAAAAAAGAGGTGAATATATTTAGAAACTAATTAAAACTTTTCACTGAACTCAAATGAGATATGTTCACATTGTACATGTTCTATCCGAATTAACAATAAAATGTTAAGTTTTTACATCATCAATTCTTGTTGTTGTTTTAACTTAAGACTTGAAGTTTAACCCAGTCACAGTTTACATCATGTAAGTAGCATTACCTGTGGGAAATAAGCTGTGACTTGCTTTGTGCACTGTTGTTTGTTGACTTGCTTTGTGCACTGTTGTGTGTTGACTTGCTTTGTGCACTGATGTGTGTTGACTTGCTTTGTGCACTGTTGTGTGTTGACTTGCTTTGTGCACTGTTGTGTGTTGACTTGATTTGTGCACTGATGTTTGTTGACTTGATTTGTGCACTGTTGTGTGTTGACTTGCTTTGTGCACTGATGTTTGTTGGCTTGCTTTGTGCACTGTTGTGTGTTGACTTGCTTTGTGCACTGTTGTGTGTTGACTAGCTTTGTTCACTGATGTGTGTTGACTTGCTTTGTGCACTGTTGTGTGTCGACTTGCTTTGTGCACTGATGTTTGTTGACTTGCTTTGTGCACTGTTGTGTGTTGACTTGCTTTGTGCACTGATGTGTGTTGACTTGCTTTGTGCACTGTTGTGTGTTGACTTTCTTTGTTCACTGATGTTTGTTGACTTGCTTTGTGCACTGTTGTGTGTTGACTTGCTTTGTGCACTGATGTTTGTGAATTAGGTGGCCTCCAGGATGGAACTCTCTGCTCTTACAAAACATTTTGAAAAGAAATATTGCAGGTATTTTTTTCTTAAATTTATGTATCTGATTGCCTTGAGTAACTTTAAAATAGTTAAATACAAACGTCTTCTTGAATAGGATCGTGAATGTTTTGTTGAGGTGGAGAGAATGGACCAGGATTTTATAAGCTTGAGTTTGAAAAGTCAAGTTTAATTTTGTTTTATAAATACACAAAGGCTTTTTAACATAGAGTTAGATTATTATTTTTTAAAGTAGGCTGTTTATCAGGGATGCATTAAAAAGTAGAAAATAATTTAAAACGCTTATAGCTAAGAAACTCTGTGAAGAATTTTGAAAAAATTCAATGTAAGCATTTAATTGTCTACACTCAACTGAACGAGTTACATTTATTGATAATCTCCAATTCTACATGTTGTTAGCGTAATGCTTTTTAATAAATTGTTATTCTTTTCTTTTTTAATTTGAATAATTTTTAGTAGTTTATTAAAAAATAAAAATGTTATCTATACTGAGTAATGCCTCCAGGGGCGGTCAAAGAGTTTTAAAAGCCATCGTGTTGTAAGACTGTACTTTATATGTACTACCCATAGCTTCGTGTGTCCTTCATTCATTTCATTGTTGCCACTAATTGAATGCACTGTGTGGTGTTTTACGTCAATTGTGCTATAGCAACAGCAGTAATGCATATTTTTCATGTCGGAAACTTTAGTATTTTTTGTGTGTGTCATAAATAAGGATAATTTAAATATACAATATGCAACCTTATATCTTGATGGGGTTTGTGTTATTGATTACAAATTATTGATCGCATACCACATTGAAAGGTTGTTGTTTTTTTTTAAAGTTACCCCCACCACCAGGGGCGTAGCTGGCATTAGGATCAAACAAAATCTAAAATGCCAGCCTTGAATATGAAGGGAAACTTTCCATCCGGCGCACACCCCCTTTTTACGCCCTCCCCCACCCCCGTTGATTTTCCTATGCATCAGTCGTTGTATCACTGTGTAGGCTAAGTAAGTTACTAAATCTACTTATTGAGACCCAATGTGCTACAAGAAGTAGGCTTAAAATAAAACAGATAATAGCTGAGGTTAAAATTTAAAACACGGGGTATGCCTAGACATAAAATGGATCAATTTGAAATATTTGTACAGAACGCTTTAAACATGACGGCTACTCTACATGTGTTCAGTGTAATTAATGAAATCACGAGGCCTTGACACACTAACGCCGCGTGTTAACCTGAACTTGTTAAATGATAAACGTTAACAGGAGGTGGCAAATTGGCTTTCTAAAAGCCAAATTCTCAGATGGTTTGACATCAAAAATTTGTGTGTGGCTGTTTGGGCCTTTTTAATATTATTTTTCTCTTGAAAACAAATAAAATTATATAAAAATTATCTTTATCATTAAAAAAAAATATATATATATATATAAATCACCATAAGTCAATAACCTTATTAATTATTTTCTATTTTTGAATAGCTTGCGTGATGTTAAACATTCTTGAAAGTTTAACGAAGAGGCTATTAAGACAAAATTAGATATATAATGCAGCTCACTCTTTTAGACGCTATTGTTAGTGTCAGGGCTGAGCTTTTACTTACAAATAAATACTTTAAGGACTTCATCGTGTCACAAACAAAGCTTGATGACTTTACATCTGATTAACTTTATAATATACTGCAAATAACAGTCTATAGGAAAATGATGACCTGGAGCTTTTCTTTAAAATGTATAAGAATATTGGCATTTACACATTTATTAACCATTTTCTCCTGGTTTAACTTTAATTTTCAATAGTAAAATTAAATTTCAGCCGTCATGGGCCATCCATACATGACGTCACGGGATTTTTGACGATTTTTTACTGTACAATGTATTTTCACCCCTCCCCCTTTGTCACACGTAATAAAGAGCTAGACCCCCTTCAATATGACGTCATAAAGCCCCCTTCCATAAAAGCGGTATTTGCCATTTAAAAATTAGCATGTTTTAAATCATTTTGTCATTTACGTAACTATTTAATGTAATATCGTAACAGGCGTGAAGCCGTTTAAAACGTCATTAAATAAATTGTAAGAAATAAAACATTTAAGTGGAGCTTCTGTTTAGATTTGAACGTTTTGATGTGACGTCACAGTTCTTAAAAGCCTCCTCCCCCTCATTACACTTCGTCACAAATCTGTGACACCCTCCCGCCCCCAGGTGCGTGACGTCATTTTTGTCTAAATTTTTCATAATCATAAGTTGCGATTTTGTTTTTGGATTTTTTTTGCTGACATTTTGGCTTTTTACCCAAGTTATAATCTGGCAGCCCTGCTTGTTTATCACACATGCGTAGTACTCGAAACCGTATTGGTGTTAACGGTACGATTCTTGGAGTGGTAGGTGCGTGGTAAGAACGTGTGATCAACTGCCAGAGTACGATAATAAAAATGGATAGTATCTCAACGGACGATCTCAATAGCCAGGTTTTACTGAATGCAACTAAGTGGGCGACTCTTTTTTGTTGTTTTGTATTGGAAAGAATGTGTGTGTGTGTGTAGGATTTCTATGTGTTGGGTTGCGAGCAGTAAACAACTGCAATTGTGGGACAGCTGTGGTGAGCAGTCGCTTTGCTAGAACTTTAGCCGCCCGGGGCGGTCTCAAATTTTCAGCCCTTTTTAGGGGCCGTACATAAATGACGTCACGCACCGGGGGGGGGGAGTCATACATTTGTGACGAGGGGGTATGTTTAAGAAATCTGACGTCACGTCAAAACGCGCAGCTCTAAATAAAAGTTCCACTTAAATATTGGATTACTGACACTTTATTTAATGACGTTTATGTAAAACGCGTGGTACGATAATAGAGTGCAGCCTTACACTAAAAACATACTTAAATTACAAAAATTCGATTTGAAATATTCTCATTTAAATAGGAATTACGGCTTTTAAGATTTGGTGGGGGGGGGGCTGTCAAAGGTTTGTGACGTCATATTGAAGAAGGGGTCTAAGTTTTTGTGACGACGTGTGACGAAGGGGGAATGGGTGAAAAATCAGCCAAAATCGCGTGACGTCATTTAAGTCGGCCACTTAGTGGATTATATGATGGTTTTTATAAATTAATAAACATGAATAAACAATTGCAATTGAAAGGAAGTAAAGATGGGGGACATGTTTACCATTGCGTGCATTATTTATGTAAGCAGTAATAAAAGAGGCCACATAAGATGATATACCTATAAATACACATTTATAAAAATACACGATACCTTTTTTAAAGGCAACAAGCAGGGCCGGTTTAACCACTAGGTGAACTAGGCGGCCGCCTAGGGCGGCAAATTTCTGGGGCGGCACTAAAAGCTATACGTAAATAAATAGAGGTAAAAAAAAAGATTTTAAAAAACCACGTTTTTATAAGTGGACTAAAAAGAAGAAAATAATTAAAAACTTATAAGTTCAAGCACATTGATTTAATATGACTAAAAACGTGGGAAGGGTGTTTGGTATAAAAATTAAAGATTTATAATTTAGAAGGCAAAAGAGATATCTATAAGTGAGAGAATGAGTGAACTGCATATGTTAAACCTCATAAGCGCCCTAACACTGTTATAGCTCTGCGAATCCTCTTCACACTTCCAGTTTCTGTGGCTAGTGGTGTGCGAAGCTTCTCTAAGCTCAAAGTGATAAAAACATATTTGCAAACATCCATGCTACAAGAAAGACTTGTTGGACTAGCTACTCTGTCAATTGAACATGCTATTGCTAGAGACATTGAACCGATGGAACTCGTCTCCACATTTGCTAAAGCAAAAGCGCGAAAAATAGTTTTGAAATTACATTACATACGAATATACCATAATATACAAGTATACATGTATAGATTCTATTGAATGTAAATACGAATTAAAACAAACGGCAGGATAGCATTCCTTTGTGAAATTTAATATTAATTAAATAATTAGTTGCCTTGGGCGCGGGAGGGGGGCGCAGTGCGACAGGTTCGCCCAGGGTGCCAAATACCCTGACGCCGGCCCTGGCAACAAGAAAGTTACTGAGGTCGCAGTCCCCCCCCCCACTCCACCCATGAGACAAAATATATTCCAAATTTACACCCAAAAACATTACAAAACAAAGAAATTGTATACATTAGTTAGAATGTAGGTATATTTATTATTATTTATACATTAACTTTCATAATAGAAAAATCGTGTATTATGCTATAAAAATTTAAATTATTTGAAATATATTGTTCTATGGACAATATTGCAAATTTTTGTTGACTTAAATCGCTCATTATGGAACGAAGATAATTTCAATCAACTTCAGTTTTGGAGAAGCTCCTTTCACAATTAGCGACACTGATAGTATTTCTTGAAAAAATTCATAGCAAAATTATAATATTGGGTACAGAATATTCCAATATATACTGTTTAATAAATTTGAATAGATCAAGGCGGTCTTTCCCCCCGTTTTTTCTTACATAATGCCTATTCTTGTAGTGTATGTACAGCCATAAAAACCTGGATCCTTTTTCGTTAAATATGGAATTGTTCTTTATCAATGTCAATAAAGTAATTTATTTGATGTTCAAATGCTTCATTTAGTAGGTTACATGGTTTTATATACGAATATTTTTTTCTTGCAAGGACATGCAACTGATCAAAGCGTTCTTTTATTTTCTTTTATAATTCCATCCATGGATAAAAACATTTCTCTTTGTATTTCTAGTTCTGAAGATAGAACCACGTCTTCTTAATATCCCCCATTCATATTTTTGTATCCTAACTCCGTGTTCATTTGAAATCTTCAACTCTTCACATTTGTTCGGCTGATATAACAGCTTTTTCTATTAGCACATCTCTTTTTTTCCCATGCAATGACATAGAAAATAAAAAGATTGCATTGACTTGATTAAAATGCCAGCATCTGATCTCCTTTTACTAGTTACTCCTTCAGATGTAAATTTTTCCAAGACGCTGGAAATTTTAAAGTATGTCTTTTTAAAAATTATTTATGCCTAATGTGGTGTTTATTAACGGATAATTTTTGAATATTTTCATATTCTTTTCATAAATCTTAATAATTTTCCATAAAATAGACGAATTCAAATTATTTACACATTACTTTATTGTATAGGCGTAACATTTTTAATGAATAACCGTATTTTAATGAAAAACGCAAATTATTTGTGCCACTCCAATGCAATAAAAACAAAATAAATTTTTGATAACTTACCTTACAATAATTTTCTGAAAACTGAAACAATATAAATTACTTCTTGCAAGTTAAACATATTATTTGAACCACCATGCCTTTTAGGTACTTGTTTGCGCATCATTAAAAGCGAATGTTGAAATTCCGCGCAAAAACTGTTGTGGCAATATTAATAGCACATATTATTCGGCCCAGTGGTGATACGTTTTTTGTGGTATTTTTATTATAAAAGTGCCATCTGCGACACATACCGCTTAATTTTTTTTTACAAATTGATACCTTATTTGAGCGATTAAAAATGTTTGCATGGTTTTAAGTTAGCTATTACATCCACTCTGTAATCAAACAAATGTTGTGCGAATCCTTTATTTAAGACTCGAAAGTAAGAGTATTTTTGTGTCACTCGTGTATTCCCCCTTCAAAAGAAAAAGGGCGGTTGTCAGAAATGGTTGTACTTTTCAAATGCCCACAAATGCCGCCCCTAAATGTGTGCCGCCCGGGGTGGACCGCCCCTCCGCCCCCTAGCACGCCACTGGGGGTGAGTGTCACTGCTTGGAGGAACAATAATTTTGGATACCCACTTTCACGAAAAAATATTGGCATTTGACAAAAAGAGCCGCCCATACTTTCCCCTTTCTAGACCACTGTAGTCAAATATAAAATTTAAAAAATACATATATGTATATGTAGGCTAGCAGTACATATATTATAATATGGATTATTCAAGGGGTATTACGTGTTTAAAGTGTTATCTTAAACTTTTTTACGATGCTGTTTTGTAACTATAGTCCATAGGTTTCCAAAGTTAAAGGTTAAACTTTAGCTATAAAAGCCATACTATTTAACATGTTTTTCTCACAGTCATTATTTTGAAGCTATTTATAGATAGTAGGTCTAGAATAAAGGAGAACGATTTAAAATTAAAATGCATTCAAATGAAAGGAAATAGGATTCTTAATTTATAACGTACACTTGAAAAGTTCCCAGTATAAAATTTAAATTGTTAAAGAAGCTCAAATGTTAAGACACGCACTCAATGACAATGTCCGTTTTCCCCTAGATAAAAAAATTAGATTGATTAATTATATTTACTGCAACATTACTTGCTCACCTGAAGCCAGTCGGAATGTTGTTTACTTTGTCAATTTTATGACTGGAGTGTATGGCGGAATATAGACTAATAAATATTAAATGATAATTTACTTTAATTTCTTTGACGATTAAATTTATTTTTAATATCGTTTTCTTATCATGCCAAGTAATAGACGTACACAGGTAAATGATGTAGGCCTAAACTGTTTAGGCTATACATACGTCTGAAGTAGGCCTATGGTCCTATAATGGTTATTGTGGACAAAGATGTGAACGATTTGGGGAATCGTAATTTTTACATTTGTTTCTTCTGTTGTCTGTTTATTATTTTTGTCTAATGAGTGTAATGACAAATTTAAAATTAGTAAATGATTGCACTTACACATAATAATATACAGGTTTGAATAACTTTTAAAGTTTATTTAAGTTTTAAAATATAAAGGTAGACAATAAATAGAATGGAACAAATTTGTTTAAAGTTGTTACCCTTATGAGTCTAGCTGTGGTTTGATTGGGAAATATATGGTCATTTATTTAAAATACATTAGGTTAAAAATTTGGTTCTACATATATTCGATTCTACACCATAAGTTGACGAAAGCATAGCATTGAACATAAAAATGTACACATAAAAAACAGTGCATGCATGTCATGTGCGAAGAATGAACATACAGTAACAGTTAACATTAACTGTAAAATTATAAACCATATGTTTTAACTATAATTAAAAGGAAAAACAAATTATTTTAAAATATATCCAATCAAAACATTTATTTTTCGCTTCATTTCCTTTTACAGACACTCAGGTGTAGCAGGGGCCAGTAACTCCCCGAATGCGTCAATGTTTAGTTTGCTCCCTTACACCAGAGGTCTAAAATAGAATATACTGCCCCCCTGCATGAAAATATAGCAGGCAAAACTCATAACTCCCTATAACAGAACATACCTCCCCACCATAAACATATATCAGGAAAAACTCCCTACAACAGAACATACCACCAAACCATAAAATAGGTATAAGCAAAAACTCCCTATAACAGAACATACCGCCCTCCATAAACGGCTATTGCCTATGCATTTTAAACGGGCCACTCCTCTTCCCAGCATCTTTCCTATACAACTTCTCAAACACACGTGCCATGTATTCTTCATATAAGTGCCATGTATTCTTCATATAAGTGCCATGTATTCTTCATATAAGTGCCATGTATTCTTCATATAAGTGCCATGTATTCTTCATATAAGTGCCATGTATTCTTCATATAAGTGCCATGCATTCTTTATACCTTCTTTCATTACGCGATTTGGGTTGCATTAATAATTTAAATACCAAAACTTTAATTGACAACAAAATGTTGGCTGAAGTTTTCAAATAATTCCATAAAAATTACAAAAATTTACAGCAGAGTTTTACGCGCTTAAGAATATTTTTGTTAATGTAAATATTTTATTTGCAATTTGGTGAATGTTTCAATCAGCTCTTTCACATTCAGGGTTTTCAACTGAATCAGCATCAAACCACATAAAACAATGTTAATCTTTAAAATAAAAAAATAAAAAAATAAAAAAATTACAAATACAAAAAGCAAACTTTAAAATATATATTTTAAAAATTACTTTTGAAAATGCTATCCAGTCAAACTCACTAAAACAATAATGATGCTAGATTAAAAATTTGGCAAGCTTTACTTTCCAAGCCCCACGTATAAAACAATGTTAAACAGAACACTTCATTGTTGCATTTCACACTTGGCCATGCAAAAACGTATTAACTGCTGGAGTATTCACCTTATAAGAGAGGTAATCAAGCTATTCTGAACTGTAGTAATAGTACCTCTTTAACTAATTGACTGGACTTTATTAAGCTATCGTCTTCCTAGGAGGTAGCAATGGTCTGATCGGACAACCAGGGGGTAGCAATGGTCTGATCGGACAACCAGGGGGTAGCAATGGTCTGATCGGACAACCAGGGGGTAGCATTGGTCTGATCGGACAACCAGGGGGTAGCGTTGGTCAGATCGGACAACCAGGAGGTTGCAATGGTCTGATCGGACAACCAGGGGTAGGAATGGTCTGATACGATGACCACGGTGTAGCAGCAGCTTGTTACTGCTTGTCAGGATTGTATTAATTGGGAATAATCAGATTTAGATAATCCGTTTGGAGCCTGCAACTACAACTGACAGCACTTTAATCTGCCCAGCATGTTAGCAAGAAATAAAATCATATCATTGCTACAATTATCTTTCTTTAATATTAACTGTTGTGATTTTGAACATATTACTCAAATTATGTTGTTTTTTAAAAGCAACATTTGTATTTAACAGTTACTAAATTTAAAATGCACACTTCACTTTTCAATGTGGTTCCTTTCCCCCTGGAAATCGAAATTTCAGTTAATGTCAAAATTAAGACGTTGAGTCGGACTTTTCCTCGGGAAGCATGCGCTGTACATCTCATCCATAGTTTGGTTCAGTCTGTCGGGGGAAAAACACCTGGAGTCTCTATGGGGGAGGGGGGAGGTGAGACTCAGGTAACCACTGCTTCCACCTGTTGTATTTTTGGAACTTGAGCTCACATCGTTCGGGGTGACTGGATTTGTGTCCGAGTTTACCGGACGTATTGGCGTGGAATCGGGGAAGGAAGCTTCCAGATGCTGAGATGGCACGCGACGGTTTTGTTGTGGTGTTGAATGAAGAGTTTGGACATTACCGTGAAAGCTTCTGTCCGCTGCGGACGAACCGACTTCCGTTGTTGGTCCTTTAGTGGCAAGGTCAAGCCCCTGTGTAGGGCGGCTTGGAGATTTCGGAAGAGGTGCTTGTCGGTGAACGCCAGGTGCTTCTGTGAAGGATGGCGTTGGGACATTGTCTTGAGAATAAAACAAGTTTTGAGGTGCCGCCATATATGGGTAGTAGGGAGATGAGTAGAATGGTACTGCAGCATGATGCATGAATCCTGGGTTTGGTATTGGGGAAAGAAATCCAACTTGATGGTTCATGCTGAAAAATTAATGTTAAAAATTGGTATAAAATACACTGACGGGTTGTTGAATAAGCAATACAAAAAATTATTTCAATTTAAATCACCTGCCTGCTATGAAGTAAACTATATTTAAAAGAGAAATGAAATTTAAATCTATTTAGTTTCATGATATTAAAAGTTTATTTATCCCGTGTGTCAGAAAACTTGATTTTCACATTACTTTTCTACTTTTAAAAATATAAAGTTTATTCAAAAAAGGTTACATAGATTCACTCTTTAAAAAAAAATTACTGAAAATTATAAAAGAAAATCTAATTACCTTGAATAAAAATTGAAGAGTGGATCGCAACTGATGAATGCCCGTGGGTCAATGTAATGAACTGGTGCTACCATCGGTACAGTTGGATGGTGAGGGACAGCACCGTAAGGTACAATATACGGTATCATGTTATCAGGATGTGGAGAGTTGTGTTGGAATGGATTGTCTCCCTTGCTTACTAAACCACTAGATGATCCACCCGCAGGTAAACTCCGGTTTGCCAACTGGGATACAGATAATGCTGGCTTTAATGAGTTGTTTGAAGTTAACACCTCGACTGGCCTGCGGTCATGCACTGGTTCGCGGTCCAGGCTGGGCAAGCTGTCCTTGGTTGGTTTGCAACCTAGGGTTGGTTTGCAGTCCTGGGTTAGTTTGCAGTCCTGGGTTGGCTTGCAGTCCTGGGTTGGCTTGCAGTCCTGGGTTGGTTTGCAGTCATGGGTTGGTTTGCAGTCATGGGGTGGTATAGAAAGATCTAAAGTTTCCTTCCTCGAAGTTTCCTTTACCGTAGCTGTAGGCCTCATAAGTCCCATGTCAAAGTCTTGTATCATTTTAACAAGCGCCGCTATGTAGGCCGCTGCAGTTTTTAAGAGATAAATCTTAGAGTCATCCTTGTTGCAAACATCTGGATTCAGTGGCATTTCTAGACGCCTTAGAGCATCAAAAGCCGCGGCTAAATCCTTCTGTCTCAATCGCTCCTGTCAACAAATAGATTAAAGAATCTTAGCTTCGTTTAAATTGCTCTATATGAAAACTTTTCATATTCCTTTGCAATATGAATTCTAAATCACAATTGAAAGAGAGTGGTCCTAAACAAAAAAAAGGAACATATTCTATTGCCAAAATCCATTGGTTGATTTCTAAATAAAACTATCAGACTCATTATCTCCTTTCAAAAGATACCCTACCCTCTCTCTTTTTTTCCTCGCTCAAATGAAAAATAGACAACACACAAATCAGATAAAATTATTGTAAAATATAAGTTTTTAAAAAAATTAACAAGGAAATAATCTCAAAAAGCATCAATAAAATTGTCCCCAGATTTCCCAACTCACCTGCTCATTGATTTGACGACGCCTTTTATCTGCCTCTTCAGCTGAAAGTTTCTGCATACTTTTGGCTCGTCGACTCAACCCAGTGCCTGCGCCCAGTTTGGGGGAGGGAGATTTTCTATTGCGATAAGTCTTTAAGAAATAGTTCCGTTTCACCTGTCGTCTTTTGGGCCTAGGAACCGCAGTTGCTTCGATCACTGAACATCCTGTAATAGACGTTTTCTCGAGCGGCGGTGACAGCTTGTCTGTCTTATTGGGATCCGTTGATGTGGACTGGATTTTTTCTGGAAGATATGACCTACATTCTGACCGGTGTCCGTTTGAGACGTTGGGAACAAGGTTCGGGGATTCTTCTGGAAGAGATGACCCGTGTTCTGAAGACTGTCTGATAGAAACTCTGGGAACAAGGTTGTCTTCGAGCAGCGTAAATACTTTGGTGGGAACATGAGCTGTTGCTGTGAACTCGGGCAAAAGGCTTTGTGGTAGAGTTTTGTTGAACTGTTCCCACTGTTTGCCAGATTCGCCTTTATTAGCGGCGGGCGGCTTGGGATATATGCTTCGGTAGGAAGTTGGCTTTTCAGTTGCTCTGAGCTGGTTAAACCTAATGTCCGATGCTTTCGGAACAGTTTCTTTCGTGGAGTCTCGAAGTTGTTTGCTTGAAGTCCATGGATCAGTTGGAGTCTTGGTCTCTGCCAACGAACAATTAAAATTGTTATTTGATATCGGCAATGTTTCCACGGTAATGCCATGGTTCGTATTTCTGAATTTCGTACGATTATCTAGGTCATGGTACGAAGGATGAATATGTTCTACACCAGTCCCCGATAATTTGGTGGCCTACGGGAAAGAAAGTAAACACAATGAATTAACGTATTTCATTTGTTTTGAAGTGTCGCGATATGTTAAGACAGCTTTACCAATTATCCAATAAGAATTTTAAAAAAGGTAATTTAATATTAAATATTTAAGATGCTTAAAAGGTTACAAATGTTTACATTAGAAAAGTTGTCTGGATACAAATAGAACCCTGGGGCTCGAAAAACTACAGAACTGATTCAAATACAATTATATATTTTATTCTACACAGTCTGCTGTGTAACTATGTTGCTTGTTATTCGCCACCAACAAAAAGTCCCAATCATAAAACAATTATTAAAGGCGCGCCGTTCAGCTGCCGTGTCGGCTTGTAAAGACATAGACGCACATAAAGTGTCAACGTTTGTATGGCGTGAATCAGAGACTGGCTCGGTCCATGCAGGCACCTGTGTCCAGACTCGTCTCACTAAAGCACAGTGTTGTGATTAGGGCGACGCAAAATTTTATTTGTGGGCAGCGAATTACAATTATAAATATACGAGCAACAAAGCCCGTCCAAGGACGTTCCACTACCGTTCGGTGGCATGTTGTAACTCCCGTCTCGACCGGTTATACAAGATATCACGTCAAAAATACTATACATTTTAGTTAAAATAAATAACTCATAAAAACATAGATTTTTACTATAAATCCCAACGCGCATAACTCAAAATAAAGTCTTGGAAGAAATACTGCACCAAAAATAACTCGTTTTGAACGTCCGCGTAAACGCGTTCAATATGATTGGCTGTAGGAGTTATATGTGTTTGAGGTACAAATCGCTATCGATGATCGCACAGAACTTAGCCTTTTATTTCATAGGATGAAAAGCCCATTCAGAGAGCATATTATATAGATGTATAACATAACGTTACAAAACAAAAATATTAACTTATACTTATAAAATCACATCCTGTAAAATATTTTGGTTGAAGCGAGAGAAATTTGGGGGAGGGGATCTGCTCTCTACTTAACCGTTAAGCATATAGCATACAAAAGATTGTGTCAAATACTTGTCTATCCTGGTAGATTGTGTCAAATACCTGTCTATCTTGGTAGATTGTGTCAAATACTGTCTATCTTGGTAGATTGTGTCAAATACTGTCTATCCTGGTAGATTGTGTCAAAAACCTGTCTATCCTGGTAGATTGTGTCAAATACCTGTCTATCCTGGTAGATTGTGTCAAATACCTGTCTATCTTGGTAGATTGTGTCAAATACTGTCTATCCTGGTAGATTGTGTCAAATACCTGTCATGGTAGATTGTGCTAAATACCTGTATATCCTGGGTGAGTAGCTGGCTTTGATCTCTGTCTCCGAGTGATAGAGAAGTCGATTCCACACAGGAACCCGAGTCAACTGTCATCTCGGTATTGGTGAGTATCCTCCTGCAGCACTCCGCCTGAGGTGACGTGGGTAAATCAACGACCAACCGATCACAATCGCCATCCGAGAAGGAGCCGTCTTCATCGCAGTGGTTGCAGCCGTCACACATAATGCATTCGCGGGTCCTCCGTGTCGTGCTCTGTACCTCCGCAATATTACACGTTGTCTTAAGCCGCTGGTCAGTATAAATTCTTTCATTCATTAACTGACCATCAAACCCCGAGCCTCCAAAGCTCGTTGTCACTGTGTGGCCGTCTTGGTCAGTTCTGATGCTAGGGATGTCCAGTTCGAAGTGTGCGTCAAAATCACGGTTGAAATATTCACTCCACGTGCCCATGATTGTTCAGTTGCTTCTTTTTGACCAGCGATAATAACACCGCAATGATAGCAATAATACAAACAATATTTCTTGTCAAAGTCCGAACGTGAGAATAGCTCAGATCTGATCACGAGTGTTGAATTTTTAAATTATTTTTTAAAATTCTGATTGCTAAATATTTCAAACATATTGGTGAACGTAAAAATAAGTTTGAAATTTGGAGAAAAAAAGAGGAAGCTTATCCAGCTATATTATTTTAAGAAGTTTCTCAAGTCACATGTCATGTGATTGTAGTCCAATACTTCACGAACAGAATGCTATTATCTCTTTTTTTATACTAAGACTGATAACACAGTGAACTTTGAATAAGAGAAGATGTTTATAGTTTTGGTTAAAATGAACACATATTATTCAGCACAACAAGCTGAACATTTCCAAAAGCAAGGTCAAGGTGCTTGCTATTAGGTGAGAACGTTCACGGCCTACACACAACCACAGTTTTCTTTCAACTATAAAAACGTTGACGAGTTACTAGTATTTATGTCTTAGACTGGATTTTTTTCTTGCTTTATGTATTTAAGAAAGCTACGCCCATAAAAATTTTCTAGGCTTTAAATTATAGAACTTAATCGGAGACTGACGGAGACCGCCAGCCAATCAGAAGGCTAGAATGTGAGCCTCGTAATGGCTCTTCGGGAGCGCGTAAAGCGTGGACTGCAGCCGCGGTGTGCAGTGGTCCCAGTGCGTCATGATATAACACCATCTTGGGAAGTGTGGATGATGGGGAGAGAATCACTTAAGTAAACGGATGGCACTAGGGAGTCTGGAACAGTTTTGATAACATTTTATTGCTTTGCAATTTAAGCCATAGCCTTGTTGCCGTCCTTCACCTTCAAGAGGAGGAAATCTCCCTTAAACTTAAAGGCATGACTTCCTGCTTCTTTAACTATCCTTGCATGCTTTTATTTAATTTAGCTCTGGAGTGTGACATCAAAAGTAGCCACACGCACCTTTTATAAATGTATTATATATATATTAGGGCTGTTATCGATTAATTTAAATTTAATCTTTAACTTTTGAAAAATTATCGATTAATTAATCGATAATTTCGATTAAAGCCAAAAATAGAAATTTATGACGTCATTAAACTGAACATTTCTCACGGACATTTGAAAATTAAGAATATTTTGAACTAAATTTTATGACAATGTGTTGATACTTGATCGGATGTTTGTGCTGAAGGTGGTACGTCAGCGATGTATTTGATCCTTTAAAAGATAATTGTTTATGGCAGTGAACACAGTAAACGTTTTCACCATCTTCGACTTTGCCATCCACAGTTAGCTTAAAAACAACATATTTGCTCAACTTTCTAGTTATATGTTTAAATTTAACTGCGCTGATGCTGTCAGCCATTCTTTAGTTGACGTCTGCCGGTCCACATAAAGAAATAAAATAAATTATAATATTACGCGGTAGAAGTTTGTACGTAAAATAATATATAAATTACTATTAATTATTAATAATTAATTATTTATTAATAAATTTTAAAAAAAATATTATAAATATTTTCTTTAATTTTAATCGAATTTTTATCGATTAAAATAATATTAATTCATAAAAATTTTTTAACGATTAATCGAGAAATTAATCGTTAATTTCCGCAGCCCTTATATATAAAGTTTCATTTAAAAAGGGGAGTGAACTAAGTTCGTCAATGGCTTGACAGTGTTTATGACTGATATTGAACATGATCATGGTGTATCCCATCCTTCCTAGATATTATCTGAAGCGTAGTGATGTAGTTTGATA
Organism: Ampullaceana balthica; assembly: GCA_944989445.1. NCBI lineage: Eukaryota > Metazoa > Mollusca > Gastropoda > Lymnaeidae > Ampullaceana > Ampullaceana balthica. The sequence continues at coordinate 1,518,472 of CALYLW010000079.1, forward strand.
GAAAAAAAAAGAAGCCTATATTATCATTTATCAAAAAAATATTTTAAAAAATGATAGTAACCCGCATCGTTTTTGAAAGTTTTACCCAAAAGCCTTCCCGTTTTATACCCGAATAAATAGAAGTAAAAAAAAAGATTTTTAAAACTAAGTTTTTATAATCGGACTAAAAAGAAGAAAATAATTTAAAACTTATAAGTTGAAGAAACTTCACTATATATTACTAAAAACGTGGGGCGGGCACTTATGAGGTTTAACATATGCGGTTCACTCATACTCTCACTTATAGATCTCTCTTTTGCCTTCTAAATTAGAAATCTTCAATTTTTTTTAACCAAACACCCGCCACACTTTTTTTACTCATATTAAATCAAAGTACTTGAACTTACAAGTTTTAAATTATTTTCTTCTTTTTAGTCCGCTTGTAAAAACGTGGTTTTTTAAAATCTTTTTTTTTACTTCTATTTATTTTATTCTTTTTAGTCCACTTATAACAACCTGGTTTTAAAAAAAATATTTTTTTACCTCTATTTATTTTAGCAAACACCTCACAAGCGCCCGCCCAACGTTTTAAAAACATTGTGATGTGGTCACGGGGGGGAACTCACGGATGTCAACAAAAGCAGACGGTACAGATTCTTATATATAGACTATAGATAAATTATAAGGTTCAATTATTTAATAACGGTACATTCGATCGATCTGAAATTTTGATACAATGCATTGTCATCCAAGATCTATCTGTGGTAAAATTTTCAGATCTCTAGGACTATCAGAAGTGGTTTAATTTTACGTTGGCTGATTTGAAAAAATCTTAGACAAACAGGAACGAAAGCGAGTTAATATAAATAGAAGTAAAAAAAAAGATTTAAAAAAACCACGTTTTTATAATCGGACTAAAAAGAAGAAAATAATTAAAAACTTATTAGTTCAAGTACTTCAATTTAATATGACTAAAAACGTGGGTTGGGTGTTTGGTATAAAAATTAAAAATTGGCAGATTTGAAAAAATCTTGGACAAACCAACAAACAATGCCCAACGAAAGCGAGTTAATAAAAACGTGGTAAAAAGGCAGGGTGCAAGCGAACATACTGGAAATATCTGCCTTTCCCTTAATCGAAAGAAGAACAATCATTCCTTCTCGCACAGATTGCTCAATTCTACAACGCTACTTGGCGATATAGCCTCAACCCTTGCAGCGATTCTTGTATATAATATAGCATGTCTTACCCCCAACCCTCTCCCACCCCACAGTCCAGTCCTTGCGTGAAGTCTTCAAGTGGCCAATTGAAGCGACGATTAAACCCAGATCGTTTCTTGATTGCCCGCCGGATTAACGAGCAATCTAACACTTGTAAATCAGGGATGTTTGCTGGCGCCACGGCGGGCATGGGGCACGGCTAATTTTGATGACCCTTGGTCATGACAGTGCAGGCGCGGTGGTCCCGTTGTGCAGACGCGAGTTTGTCTTCATTTCACGAGGCGTCTGTCGAGTAATTACGACATGTTACACCAACATGTGAAACGGAAACAAATTCAGCGTTGGCCTTGACCCTTGAAGATATCTCGTTTGGTTTTATTTTAATAGGCAGTAAAGAATATCTAATATATAAAGCTCAGTTGGTGTTTGTATCTTTGTATGTTTGTATGTTTCACTTTTCGACTTTCTGTTAGACAGCTACGGAAAAACCAAATGACGGACGGGAACCAAATTTGGCAGGACGGTTCCTTTTACCCTGAAGGTGGTTTTAAGTTAGTTTTTGTAATTGTCGCTTTTGCCCGAATGCCGTAAATTAAATAATCAGAAAATGCAGAGACAAAGAATAAAAAAATTAACCTCATTTCTGCATTGAACAAATTTACGCGGACGTTCAAATGCCGTTCAAAGCCAGTTACTTTTGGTGACGTTATTTCCCCCAATACTTTATTTTCAGCGGTGCGCATTCAAAAAATATTATAATGTCTAATTACGGTGCGCACATTTTCGTGTACGCTTCATAATTTGAGCTGTGTAGTACAAAGAATTGTCATTTTCTTTACTGTTAATTTCTATATATTAGATAGACATGTAAACATATTTAATTACAACTGCCACACGATGCATTAGATTTAATTGTTTACACGTTTAAATTTAATTGCGAATTTGTTTTAATTATTTTCTGTTCCATAACTCGACATTTAATAAAAAAATTAATTTATGTAATAATTGTGTTAGTATTTTTTTCAAGGCTTCATTTTTAGCGGTGCGCGTTCTTAAATCTTTTATTGCCTGATTACTGTGCGCACATTTTCGTCTACGCATCTTAAATTTAGCTGTGTCCTATTAATATAACATTTATATTTTGTTTGTCTTTTACATAAGCTATTGTCTTTTACATAACCTATACACTTATACTATTTAAACTAAGGCTACCGGACCTATTAACATAAGTAGATTAAACTAAATAAAGTGATCCTGAAAACGCTTAATTATTTTTTATTGCGAATTGAATATGTTATGTTCATTCCTTTGATGATGGATTAACATAGGCCATTTTTTATAATTTTTATAATCAATTATTGTCATGGTTTCACGTATGTTTTTAACATAAAATAGATTTGTTCTGTTTGTTTTTTTTAAAATTAGGAATATAGCCTAATTTCTTTATTTATCTTTATTATCTTTATCTCATAGACGCTGTTGCAAATATTGTATTAATGACAACTGTGTTACGATGCAGTGTCGTAAATATATAAGAGCTTTTTTAGTGACGACAGTGGCAGAGATCTTTTGGAAAAATCTCAACAAAGCAGTGGCCCTTTTTTTAATGGATACAAACAAACAAACATAAAAATATCAACTGAGCTTTATATATTACATATGCGTTTAATTTATTTTATTTCAATTATTTTCACGATGCATTGTATTAATATTTTACATGCAATGAATAAAATTGGGATTTTAAAAAATTTAATTCATAACTCGACATTTAATTAAAAACCATAGATGTAGCGAGTTTATTTTATGTTGAAAGTGATGGCCTATGTCAAATAAACTTACACTTTAAAACAGTTTACTTAAGCCCTAAGCTTTATATACACTATACATTATAAACTTTCGCTACCGAGCGTATTAACAAAAGTTGACTAAATTTAATGAAGTGATCTTGAAAACGCTTAATTAATATGAATTGCGAATTGAATATGTTTTTATGTTCATTCCTTTGTATTCAGAATAGCATAGGCCATTTCTAAAATTGCCTTTTAATCATTTTTAAGATGCACTTAACAGACGGTTGAATCTTTTTTTTAACATTTTTATTTTATTTTTCAGATATAAAATCTGGTGTGTGTGTGCATTGAATATAATTTACAAAATATGATGCCTTATCCGAAATAGGGAACAAATAAAAAAAAGATTCATTTTTGAAATTATACACATTGCTTATAAACCGTAAATATAAATCGTAAAATATAGAGACATAAAAAATGTTAAATATTATTTCCCTGTAGACACAATCATGAATACGTCAAAAGGAGGAGTTATTTTGGTCCAGTACATTTAATTTATAACAAGACTTTATTTTATGCGGCAAGCTTTTTATATTGTCTAAATATGGTGTGCACATTTTTTTGATATCATTTTAATACGACCAGTTTTTTTAAAAAAAAGTATTTTAGAAAGTACATTTATAATTTTTTTTATTTGCGATATGAGTCATTTAGCTTTTGCCTTTTAAAGGGATAGTGCCACATGTTCTTTATCTCATAGACGTGGTTACAAATATCATATAACTTACAATTGTGATACGATGCAGTTTCGTAATTATATATTAAATTTTTGAGTGACGAGGGTGGTAGAGCTCTTTCGGAAAACCTATAAGTTATGTATATTTTGTACAAATGTTAATGAAATTGTAAATTTAGTTATTATGGTCGGCAAGAATCATTATTTAATAAATCATATCTTTTAAATAGTAAGGTTATGTTAAAAGGCACTGCATTAAGTGAAAACAACTCGCGCGGTAAAATGGCATATCTCTGTTTCTCATAAGATTTTAACTAAATAGATGTATCTGAAATTTAACTTTGCAAATAAAATTTTTAATAACCAGCAACTAATACTTGGATAAAGGGTCAGCACACTCCCGCTACGCCGTGCGGGTATTTTTCTAGTTAAACTTAAAGAGCGTATAAGGCATACAAGTACACCTTCTTTATTTATCTTATCTTATCTGTTTCAGACGCTCCTTCTATACAGAAGATTATTGCATCCTGCGCTTATCTATGGTTTGTGTTTAGTCCTGCATTCTTATTAGAGTTTTAAATGTTGATAAAGTGATGTCTTTCCTGGTTTTTTCAGGCAACCCATTCCACGCCCGAATTCCGGACGGGAAGAACGAAAATTTGTATGAGTTTGTTCTTGCATACGGAATAAGAAAGGTGTTTTTATCCTTATGTCTATCTGAGGGTTGTATTAAGTTATCTTTGTGTTGTATTTCTAAATTAGAGTTAATTGCTTTATGTATTATTACTAATTTACTCTTATTTCATCATAAGTATAATTTATCATATTCTCAGAGCACTTTTTGGAGTATTGTAAGAAAATAAGCAAAAAAAAATACGAAAAATATTGAAATTTTCCATAAAATAAAATAATAAGAAATCACCGGCAACTTTCAAGTCTCTAAAATGGCGCAAGAAATTTTCACTTTTTGAAGAGTTCACAACACTTAATTTAAAGTTTTGAATTGGTTTTACGTAAAAGTTTAAAATAAAAGAATACATTGACATTTTTAAAGAATATGGGACTTACAAAGATTGAATTATCATTTCTATATTACATCTATTTTAAAACTCTATTAAAAAGTTTATAAATAATATTTTGTTTATTTGTTTATTGTATTTATTGGAACATTCTCATGATGGTTAAGATTTTTCTATTTAAGTCCACACAAATTCAAAGCAAAGCCAAAAGTACAATTTTTATTGTATGAATAGTTAAAAATAAATAATAAACAACAATAGCACTAATAAAAATGAGAAGAAGATGTTTTTATCGCGTATAAAGCTAATGACATTATGTCATTTTATAATGAAACATTTCAATACAGATTTTTAGAGTCTAAGCATTTTGGGACAAACACTTAGAAACTTCCTGTAAACTTGGGGAACCAAGGCTGGCAACATGCATGACAACCCTGATCAAATGTCAACCCAATGTTGGTTGGCATCTACAAGCGCCGAGGAAAGCCGTTGAGATGAAACCTCAGCAGGTGTCGAGGGATGGGGACCTTCGGATCTTAGGGGGGGGGGAGATGGGGGCTCAGTTTGGTTATAATTAAAACTAGATGGGAGACAGCCTAATGATTTCATTGGTTGAATTGGTAATATTCAAATGATCGATGGCATCTGCAGGGTATGATTGAATCACCAACTCAATGTATGATTGAATCACAAACTCAATGTATGATTGAATCACCAACTCAATGTATGATTGAATCACAAACTCAATATATGATTGAATCACCAACTCAATGCATAATTGAATCATCAACTCAATGTATGATTGAATCAACAACTCAATGTATGATTGAATCACCAACTCAATGCATGATTGAATCACCAACTCAATGTATGATTGAATCAACAACTCAATGTATGATTGAATCACCAACTCAATGTATGATTGAATCACCAACTCAATGCATCATTGAATCACCAACTCAATGTATGATTGAATCAACAACTCAATGTATGATTGAATCAACAACTCAATGTATGATTGAATCACCAACTCAATGTATGATTGAATCACCAACTCAATGCATCATTGAATCACCAACTCAATGTATGATTGAATCAACAACTCAATGTATGATTGAATCAACAACTCAATGCATGATTGAATCACCAACTCAATGCATAATTGAATCACCAACTCAATGTATGATTGAATCACCAACTCAATGTATGATTGAATCACCAACTGAATGCATGATAGAATCACCAACTCAATATATGATTGAATCACCAACTCAATGCATAATTGAATCTTCAACTCAATGTATGATTGAATCACCAACTCAATGCATGATTGAATCACTAACTCAATGTATGATTGAATCAACAACTCAATGTATGATTGAATCACCAACTCAATGTATGATTGAATCACCAACTCAATGCATGATTGAATCACCAACTCAATGTATGATTGAATCAACAACTCAATGTATAATTGAATCACCAACTCAATGTATGATTGAATCACCAACTCAATGCCTGATTGAATCACCAACTCAATGCATCATTGAATCAACAAATCAATGTATGATTGAATCACCAACTCAATGTATGATTGAATCACCAACTCAATGCATAATTGAATCACCAACTCAATGTATGATTGAATCACCAACTCAATGTATGATTGAATCACCAACTGAATGCATGATAGAATCACCAACTCAATATATGATTGAATCACCAACTCAATGCATAATTGAATCTTCAACTCAATGTATGATTGAATCACCAACTCAATGCATGATTGAATCACTAACTCAATGTATGATTGAATCAACAACTCAATGTATGATTGAATCACCAACTCAATGTATGATTGAATCACCAACTCAATGCATGATTGAATCACCAACTCAATGTATGATTGAATCAACAACTCAATGTATAATTGAATCACCAACTCAATGTATGATTGAATCACCAACTCAATGCCTGATTGAATCACCAACTCAATGCATCATTGAATCAACAAATCAATGTATGATTGAATCACCAACTCAATGTATGATTGAATCACCAACTCAATGCATGATTGAATCACCAACTCAATGCATCATTGAATCATTAACTCAATGTATGATTGAATCAACAACTCAATGTATGATTGAATCACCAACTCAATGTATGATTGAATCACCAAATCAATGCATGATTGAATCACCAACTCAATGCATAATTGAATCATCAACTGAATGTATGATTGAATCAACAACTCAATGCATGATTGAATCAACAACTCAATGCATAATTGAATCACCAACTCAATGTATGATTGAATCACCAACTCAATGTATGATTGAATCACCAACTCAATGTATGATTGAATCACCAACTGAATGCATGATTGAATCACCAACTCCATATATGATTGAATCACCAACTCAATGCATAATTGAATCTTCAACTCAATGTATGATTGAATCACCAACTCAATGCATGATTGAATCACCAAATCAATGTATGATTAAATCAACAACTCAATGTATGATTGAATCACCAACTCAATGTATGATTGAATCACCAACTCAATGTATGATTGAATCACAAACTCAATATATGATTGAATCACCAACTCAATGCATAATTGAATCACCAACTCAATGTATGATTGAATCAACAACTCAATGCATGATTGAATCACCAACTCAATGCATAATTGAATCACCAACTCAATGCATGATTGAATCCCTAACTCAATGTATGATTGAATCAACAACTCAATGTATGATTGAATCACCAACTCAATGTATGATTGAATCACCAACTCAATGTATGATTGAATCAACAACTCAATGTATGATTGAATCACCAACTCAATGTATGATTGAATCACCAACTCAATGCATGATTGAATCACCAAGTCAATGCATCATTGAATCAACAAATCAATGTATGATTGAATCACCAATTCAATGTGTGATTGAATCACTAACTCAATGCATGATTGAATCACCAACTCAATGCATCATTGAATCACCAACTCAATGTATGATTGAATCAACAACTCAATGTATGATTGAATCACCAACTCAATGTATGATTGAATCACCAAATCAATGCATGATTGAATCACCAACTCAATGCATAATTGAATCATCAACTGAATGTATGATTGAATCAACAACTCAATGCATGATTGAATCACCAACTCAATGCATAATTGAATCACCAACTCAATGTATGATTGAATCACCAACTCAATGTATGATTGAATCACCAACTCAATGTATGATTGAATCACCAACTGAATGCATGATTGAATCACCAACTCAATATATGATTGAATCACCAACTCAATGCATAATTGAATCTTCAACTCAATGTATGATTGAATCACCAACTCAATGCATGATTGAATCACCAAATCAATGTATAATTGAATCAACAACTCAATGTATGATTGAATCACCAACTCAATGTATGATTGAATCACCAACTCAATGCATGATTGAATCACCAACTCAATGTATGATTGAATCAACAACTCAATGTATGATTGAATCACAAACTCAATGTATGATTGAATCACCAACTCAATGCATGATTGAATCACCAACTCAATGCATCATTGAATCAACAAATCAATGTATGATTGAATCACCAACTCAATGTATGATTGAATCACCAAATCAATGCATGATTGAATCACCAACTCAATGCATGATTGAATCACCAACTCAATGTAATATTGAATCACCAACTCAATGTATGATTGAATCACCAACTCAATGTATGATTGAATCACCAACTCAATTTATGATTGAATCACCAACTGAATTTATGATTGAATCACCAACTCAATGCATGATTGAATCACCAACTCAATGTATGATTGAATCACCAACTCATTGTATGATTGAATCACAAAATCAATGCGTCGTTCAATTTCTGGGTGTGGTCATATCAGACAGGAATGAATGGGAACGAACTGTGCCACATCATCGTAAAAAGACTATATTTTTGTCTTAATTTGTTAAAGTGCATCTATAATATGAATAAATTATTTGACCCTAAACTTTAATCCCTGCAAACCTGTCGTCTAAGGACGTGTCACCGATTTTACTGATGTGATTTCATTGTTGTTTACTTCTTTTCTTCATTTTAGCAGTTCTACAGTCTAGTAATTTTTCGGCAGATCTATTTTTTTTTACTTTTAAATAATTCTTTTTGTATATGTTGTTGTCAATGTTTATTTTTACAAACATGAATATGTCTGTTTACCAGGACCTTTCTCAGCATAAATTGCCTATTAAGTAAATAATTATATATAATAGTTTAATAGTTTCACATTATTTCTAACTTCATATTTCATAACTAATTTAAAATGAACCCGCATTATATTTAATTTCTAGTCAGTGAGGCTCGACATGAGGTGTAACTGTGTTGAGGTCCATCATCAAGTTGGTTTATTTTCTTATTCTAAACTTTTATGAAATATGTGGTGGTCGAGTGGCAGCGCACTGGACTGTCGTACCGATGGTCACGGGTTCGAATCCGTGTGAAGGCAAGGGTTTGTTCCCGGGGCCTAGGGCGTCCCTGAGTCAACCCGCTCCGAATGGGTACCTAACACTACATGTAGTTAGGCGGCTGGGTAATGCGTGGAACCCACAAAGCCGTGGCATGTGAATGCTGCATCACTTGCCAACAGATCATCTGTCATGGTCTGTGGACGCAACTATCTTCTGCATAGAAGGAGCGTCTGTATAGATAAGATAAGATGTCGACATGTGGAAATGTATGAGAGTTTGACAGAAGACACAATAATATCATAGAGTATGCAACACCGATGTAATGATGAAGTTGTCTATACTACTCTATACTGATCCGTGTATTAATAATAGTGATTGCAACAACACCATATGCTCATTTTTTTTTGTGGAGGCGGTCGGGTTTTGGTATAAGATTAAAGGCGTTTTATTGAAATGGGGAACGTTGAGCAGCTCACCAAAAACTAAACGAAAAGTTCAACTTTCTTCTAAGCAGATAATTGTTACCCAATGAAACAGTCTTTAAAGGCGAGGCACAGATGGAGATGTATCAGCAGGTTCAGAGAAGGCGGCCTTTACAGAGGAGTAACTTTTGGCTTTTTCAAATGTTTTGGTGACAAAATTCTAACTGAAACGATTGGCGCACATATAGAAATTACGTTGGTCACAAGTTTTTCAAAATATAAATGTTGTTCTCAGAATCTTCATGTCAATATTTGGGAAAAGTTATCCAGACTTTGTTCGCGTCAAACATGACTATTCTACCTGGCGATACTTTCAGCTGTTAATGACTTGATGCGGTAAATGACATTAGAGAACTTCATATATGACTAAGTGAATGCAAAGATCAGTATAGAGTTAAAAATACTGCTATTTAAGCACAAATGCTAATTCTTGCACAGCAAGAATTAAACATGTTATTCAATTAGTCTGTACAATTCTTCATGTTTAGGATAATCTATGTTTCATATGCTTTACTGACTTTCGTAGTAAGAAATTCTATATTTTATAAATGCAGATTGATAAATTCCATAGTTCTATTTATTAACAAGCATCACTGTGCTTCTAATCAGTACCTCTATAACCTTACCGTCAATAAATTCAAAGCATGATGTCTCAATGAATCCCGTTTTCGATCAAGCTTATCAAAGATACCACAAAAACTGAGCTCATCAAAGATACCACAAAAACTGAGCTCATCAAAGATACCACAAAAACTGAGCTCATCATAGATACCACAAAAACTGAGCTCATCAAAGATACCACAAAAACTGAGCTCATCAAAGATACCACAAAAACTGAGCTCATCAAAGATACCACAAACACTGAGCTCATCAAAGATACCACAAACACTGAGCTCATCAAAGATACCACAAACACTGAGCTCATCAAAGATACCACAAAAACTGAGCTCATCAAAGATACCACAAACACTGAGCTCATCAAAGATACCACAAACACTGAGCTCATCAAAGATACCACAAAAACTAAGCTCATCAAAGATACCACAAAAACTGAGCTCATCAAAGATACCACAAAAACTGAGCTCATCAAAGATACCAGAAAAACTGAGCTCATCAAAGATACCAGAAAAACTGAACATAATTCTCAAATGTTTAGTTTCAGTGTTTCAGGCTCCTCTATGAATATAATATGAGAGTCATTGATGGTGTATCACGATAAGGCCCTATGCGGAGATGTACGGAGATGTACGGAGATGTACGGAGCTATTACTGAACGCCAATTCCGGAGGTGGATGTTCCAGAGGTGGCTCTAATTGTACGCCGGACCTTGGGTGAGTGTCAAATGTGGGTCCGAGAGGATTAGCATAGGTTTATACCGTTCGGAATGTCCTGCTGTGAAGTCCTTTCAGGTGATGGGCCTCAGTTTCCCTACTCACCCGAGCCCGTTCAGACATGTGGCTGCTTTTATTAACGAGATAATATGGCTGTAGACTTCCGAGTTCCCGAAACTGCTCTTAAAAATCCTCGTTGCGAAGTTGATACCCCATGAAAATAACTGAAGAAATTGACGCCTCTGATGGTACTTTTTAATATTTTTCGTTTTTTACTTAGGGGCCGTCCATAAAGTACGTCACACTATTTTTGACCCCCCCCCCTGTCACAAACTGTCACAAATCTCTGGACCCCCCCCCTAAAGTACGTCACACTTTCGAATTTTTTTTAATTAACAGCTAATTAAAATATTTAATGTAATACTTAAATTAAAATTCAACATTTAACTGTAGAAAATATAAACTTTCCAATTAAAAGTAGGGATGTACCAGATTCAAAATTTTGAAATCCGGCCGGAGCTTAATTTGGCCGGATTTATGAAGTGAAATCCGACTGGCGCCGAAATCAGATTTCTTAAAATGGCCGGATTCCTGATTTGCCGGAGCCATTAAGAATATATATATAAATTAGGAATCTACCGGCCAGCCGGATTTATAAAGTGAAACCTGCCGGAGTCGAAGCCAGAGCCAGATTTTTTAAAAAAATAGCCGGATTCCGGATTTGCCGGAGCTGAAGCCGAAATCCCGTACACCCCCACTTAAAAGAACTATCATATTATTAAAATGACTTTAATAGTAGAATAGTTAATTGACAACAGTTGTCAGTTATTCAATGAAATAGTAACTCAATCTAGATCAAATTTGAAAAGAAAAATTGCAAAAATTACACTTGACAATTGTATAATACACATAATTTCTCTGCTAACTTTTCATTTACAATGAGTGAGGTTAAGTTTTAGATAATCTTCCGATTATGCAATCTATTGACACAGGATAATAAGTAGATTAGCGAAACTTGACCTCACCCAGAGATTAAATAATACAAAGAAAACAAAACAATGTGACTTTAAAAAAAAAGACTAGATTGACAAATTATATGACCAACTCTTGTGCTATATTGAATCTGTTTATTATGGTCCTATGAATTATGTTTCATTCAAAAATATTCACTGGTCATCATCTTACAACGGTGAAATGAAGTTTTCATCCATAGTTACGACTGACATCATTCTTTCACCAGCATCGTTTCCTGGAAGGATAATTGCAGACAGATCAACTCGTTCTCATCTAGCCACTTCACTGCCTCTGTATGTGCATTTTCTCTTCTGGCAATAACTGCCATAGGTTCTATTTGCCTTCTAGAAGTGATTCTCAAAGGACGGATGCTTTTTATCTGAGTTGATTCTGGAACAGTTTGGGTGGGTGGGCACATTCTCCTGAGCCCGAACTCTGTGTTGTCCTGTATGTTTCTTCAAAATTGTTTGTGAGGCTAAATATAAGTGACCTACTTTGCAAAGTAGATCAAATAAGCTGGTAATCATATGGTTGTACTTTGAAAACTCCTGTTGATCTTGGCATAATGTCATCAAATTTGAGAGTTTGTGCTACAATCAAGGAAGGACATTTATGAGAATCTGCATCTTTCTGAAGCTTTGAGTCCATCAACTATTTGGTTGATTGGGATTGGAGGAGGGGAAGAATCTTGAAGGTAAAACGTTGAAATATGAGCTTCGTGCTTTGTCGCAACATTTCATGTCCTGATATTTAACAATTTGAGTGAAGTATTGGCTGGTGCGAACACGATTGTCAAACCATACCTGATCCTTATATTTGTATTTTAGTCCTGCTGCATCCAATTCAGATTTATGAAGAACACATTCAGGAGATACGCATTTCATGCTATTTTGACATAAAACTAATTCTAATTTTTCAAAAAAAATTGAAAATTATTTTTAAAGCTATTTAAATTCTACTAAAAAAATATAAATAAATTAGAAAAAAATAATTAAAAAAATAAATGTGTGACATCACACATGGCCTGACCCCCCTCCCCCTGTCACAAAGTGTCACTTTCTTAGACCCCCTCCCCCCCCCCTCGGAGCGTGACGTACTTTATGGACGGCCCCTTAGAAAATAAGATAAGTAAATAAGATAGACCAACAAACGAAACAATTATAAAACATGAAAACTAATTATATATATATTTGCATATTTATTAGCCATTGTTATGGACATTGAATCGAAATTGGGCTATTGCAGTTTAAATCGTCACTTTCACTATAAACTATAAGCTGAAAATATTTACATTATTTCATTTTAGAATCTTAAGGCCTGGACCATTTTATAGAGCAGGCTTTTAAAAAGTTGTTAACAAGTGTACATGGATTTTAAAAAATATATAAAAATTTAATGATCTAATGCAGTAATAATGGGGTTGTTACTGTATGTTAAGACGAATAATTTTAAAAGGCTTTCCCAGTTTATTATTCCTAAGCAATCACGTAAGTTAAAATTCACTTTTAAAAGTTAGATGTTAAAAGTATCATCAGATATACGCACACAAGTACTATACACGCTCATCAAAAACATGTATGACCAAATAATTCATTGAACCATTCTGGATTAGAGGATAGATTTAAAAATGTATAGTAGAGATTAAAAAATAAAAACATTTTGTCCCGAATACAAAGCCATAAGTATTGAATATTGCGCAGATGGGTTTGAAGACATATTTTCATTATCTATCCTACAGCTAAAATGTTGGACGAATCTAGATTGACGGTTGTTGAGCCCACATTCATTTCCATTGGACAACATGGCATCTGTCTAAGATTCCACCTGAAAGGATAGGAGATAAAAGAAATCTAAAGAACAATAAGACACAATCAAATTAGTGACAATTGAGGTCTTTAGATAAATAGTAATATTTTTAAAAAATTTTTCCATAACTAAATTTTTTTCGTATAATTACTTTCCATTAATTTCAGCACGCTTTTCGTCTCTTACAGTAAACTAGAAGAGTGAAAACTTATCTCAGCATTAATTGTTTTAATTATGTTTCTGACGTCAGAAATAGTTTTTAGAACTGTCATTTAATTTCGAATACAATCAAATTCATTGTTAAGAAAATTGTCTTAAAAATTGAAAAAAATTATGTGAAAAGATTACAATAGGAAATGAAAACAGACAGCTATAGCGCTTGTCCCTGTCGTTGGCATACAAACATATTATCGTAAGAAGCATCCTTGATTTTGGATTATACATGAATTAGATCTCAATATGTGAGAAAGAAAGGGATTTGGAAAAGAAAGGGATTGGTAAAGAAAGGGATTGGTAAAGAAAGGGATTGGTAAAGAAAGGGATTGGTAAAGAAAGGGATTGGTAAAGAAAGGGATTGGTAAAGAAAGGGATTGGTAAAGAAAGGGATTGGTAAAGAAAGGGATTGGTAAAGAAAGGGATTGGTAAAGAAAGGGATTGGTAAAGAAAGGGATTGGTAAAGAAAGGGATTGGTAAAGAAAGGGATTGGTAAAGAAAGGGATTGGTAAGTGGTAAGTTTGATTGATTTAAACTTTGAGAAGACAAATTTGTTGGCGACTCAATTTGAGGCGTCTATTTTCTCAAAAACTGTCATCGCTTCCATAACAACTCCCTATTATCACCCCGCCCCCATCTGAGGGCAACAACTATTAAGTTCATGAAATATCTAGCATCCCACTGTTGACATCGAGCTCTGAGGTCAGCGCTGTTGATGGTACGGGTTTTGTTCCGGCTCGTTGTCTGCTTTCGCCGTAACCTTCTCGCCATTCAGAGCCCATTAAATGTCCTGGCTGATAAGCGGTGTAAGGAAGGTGAGTATTAGGGCGGCGATCTCCTGGTGAGGTGGGGTGTATCCCCAACAAGTTATTGGTTGGTTGTGTCCTGATTGTGACGCGAGACAGGCGATTACCAATAGGAGCTGGTAGTTGTCAGTGAGTTAAATAGTGACAAGGTTAGAGATTGGGGTTGGTTGTCTGGAAGCTGGGGTTGTGTGGATGGTGGTCTGATGTGGATGATGGTCTGATGTGGATGGTGGTCTGATGTGGATGGTGGTCTGATGTGGATGGTGGTCTGATGTGGATGGTGGTCTGATGTGGATGGTGGTCTGATGTGGATGGTGGTCTGATGTGGATGGTGGTCTGATGTGGATGGTGGTCTGATGTGGATGGTGGTCTGATGTGGATGGTGGTCTGATGTGGATGGGGGTCTGATGTGGATGGGGGTCTGATGTGGATGGTGGTCTGATGTGGATGGTGGTCTGATGTGGATGGTGGTCTGATGTGGATGGTGGTCTGATGTGGATGGTGGTCTGATGTGGATGGTGGTCTGATGTGGATGGTGGTCTGATGTGGATGGTGGTCTGATGTGGGTGGTGGTCTGATGTGGATGGTGGTCTGATGTGGATGGTTGGGTTATTTGAAGGATGGGGTGTTGCAGATAAAGGGCGGCATGACTTAGATGTTAAAGGTTAGCCTATGGAGGTGGTAGCGATGAATAGTTTGTCTCAGGAGGATGTATGAAGCTTGATTGTGTGGTCGATGACAAGTTTGGCAACATGATGGTTGTGGTAGATGACAAGTTTGGTAACATGATTGCTGTGGTAGATGACAAGTTTGGTAACATGGTGGCTGTGGTAGATGACAAGTTTGGTAACATGATGGCTGTGGTAGATGACAAGTTTGGTAACATGATGGCTGTGGTAGATGACAAGTTTGGTAACATGGTGGCTGTGGTAGATGACAAGTTTGGTAACATGGTCGCTGTGGTAGATGACACGTTTGGTAACATGGTCGCTGTGGTAGATGACAAGTTTGGTAACATGGTGGCTGTGATAGATGACAAGTTTGGTAACATGGTCGCTGTGGTAGATGACAAGTTTGGTAACATGGTCGCTGTGGTAGATGACAAGTTTGGTAACATGGTGGTTGTGGATGATGACAATTTTGGTAACACGATGGCTGTGGTAGATGTAGTTAGATATTTTTTATCTGATGGTTGTGGTAGATGTAATTATATATTTGTTATTTGAATGGCTGTGGTAGATGTAGTTAGACATTTGCTATCTGATGATTGTGTGTTCAGTGGTGTGTATTAAAATGGTTTTTCCTTTGTTAGGTGTGGTAAATGGATTGTAGTTATCAAGGGATGTTACTGTGTGAAATGCCAGTGATGATTTGGACGACAGTAGTGTGATGTTTCCACCCCCTTCCCTTTTTGATGTGTCTACCGCGAAAATGGCGTTGCGTGAATGGATTCCTGGACTTGTCAAACACGTATTACTTTCAGGCAGACATTGTCTAGAATCTTGCTGTCATCTGTTCCATTAGAAATTTAACAAGTTTTTAGAAGCATTTTGTAAGCAAATATAATTTATTGTTTCTCAACTTGACAAACACCTGCACTAAACCCACTACCCAATACACGACGACCTCTTCAAGTTTGATTGTCCTCCAGTCCTGTTGTTTTTTTTATTACCCTTGTCGCTTTATTTCTCCACACCCCACTCCCAACTGTTTTGTTTTATGGTATTCAAATATTCAAACTGATCGTAACTTCGATGAAACTCAATACAAATAGATACACCAAACTGGGCGTAACTTCGCTGAAACTCAATACAAATAGATACACCAAATTGGGTGTATTACAATTACGCCAAAACCATTATTACCTGACGAGACATTAAATTAGTGTTTTCATTAAGGTAGTACTCGACAAACTAAGACTTACTGTAAGCAAATCTGTTTTAATGTCTCACTATTATGGAGTTTACCATTGAGAGGAGTTCGGATCTAGCTCCGTCCTCACATGACTAACATATGTAAAATGTAAAATGTAAGTTCGATTTGTTTACCTATTGTTTCTCAAGCCGAAGCCTTGACGTCATGAGAGTCAGATCCTCGTCGTTCTCACATGGACTCCTTCGCGTCGGCATCCTGGCGTCCTGGCTGAAGGAAGCACTTTTGACGCCACCTTGGGTGTTGTCGGGGCTGCTGAAGTTTCTCCTGTCTCCAGATGCTGAGTTGTTCCCCTTGTTGATGTTCAAGTTCTTGGGGCGGGCTATCGGGGGGATGGGGGCCAAGGGGTTGAACCCAGGTGAAGGGTTGCCGTCCTTGAACCCGGCGGTCACGTGACCTGGTTGCTGGGGCAATGGCCCCAAGTAATGGTTCGGCTTGCTGACCTCCACATAGTGGGGATATCCCCCACCCGCAACGTCTGGAGGGCCTCGGACAAGGTGAAGGCCGAAGGGGTACTCGTAGTACTGGTATTGAGTCTGTGGATGGCTGGGCAGTCGCGTCAGTGGGGCTGGAGCCCTCATGGACTTTCCAGAGGGCGGAATCTCATTGAAAGATGACACGGCCCCAGTCTGGGGGGCGGGCTCATGGGGCAGGGGGTAGACGTTGAGGTCTTTGAGGGTCTGCGTGGACAGGGGCAGGCTGTGGTAGGGATGCAGGTGATAACTGGGGACCTGGGAGCCCACATTTTGGCTGGTGGAAAAAGAAAGCAAAATAAACGAGGAACAATTATATATACATACGCCAAATTTTTTAAAATTAGCGTAAGTTAAGATTTTATTTTTTAAATTTTAAACATGTTTATAACAAAAGACGCCGCAAAAAATAGCGGCAAACAGAAATGACAACTCATTAAAAGAATGCAATCCAACGAAGAAGAAGTTACCTAAAAGGTCCACATGCTTAAAATAAAATTGAGCTATAGTGTTTGAAGGTGTATATTCTTGTAAATATGTCAACGGCACATACTGGCATCAGTTTCATCTAAGGTGGAAACATTATACCCTCAGCTACGCAGTGGTTGTAAAGTTGAATGTTGGGACACCCTCCATACACTTTCAAAAGCAAAACAAAAACCCTTTAATTTTGGGTATTTGGGCTTCAATTGTTTTTATTTTTTAACACGTCAATTATCTTTTATTTCTATCTAATGGAATGCGTGTTCCACAAAACTTAATTTCACCACTGACCTCTTGCTATACACTGGATAGTTGTCCATTGGCATCTGGTAGCCGGTGCTCATGTTTGGCCCACAGCTGGCAAAGCCCTGCGCAGAGGCTGAGGTGTGGGGCATGGGGTTCAACCCCATGTCTGCTCCCATGTATTCCCCTTGATAGATCGGCTGAAGCGCCACTGGAAATCTGCGAGCAACACTGTTCTCTCCAGTAGGCACCAAGGGTTGGGGGTGGGCTGGTGGACCAGGCATGCCTGGGGTGCTGGAACTGGCACATACGTGGCCCCTGGCCATTTGTTTAAACTTCTGGAACTCCCTCTCCAGGTTCTCGTAGACATGCCTCAGTTCGACTATGTGCTCAGCCGCGCATCTCACGAGGTAGCCCTCAGAGTCTTCCTTGAACGGTAAGTTCGGTTTCTTGGGGATGTTCAGGGCACGGAGGTCGTCGAAAGCTTTCTTCAGCAATTGTTTTTCCTTTGAAAGATGCATAAAGAAATGGTGACCATGAAGGCATTAATTCACAGAAAAAAAAACCTCTAAAATACAACAAACCCAACGAATTTGTTTTCTACGCTTGAAAAGTACGCGATTCACTTCAAGGGGTCTAGTGATAAACCCTAAACAATATCAAAAGTGGACAAGTTAAATTTATTGAAATTCTAAAGATTGTTAAAATCTCAGCAATATTATTGGACATATCCTAAAATCCTCTTCTTGTAATAAATTCTATTTTTCTAAAATATTTTCTCAGATGATTTGTAATGTAAACCAATAGAACTTATTTCGTCTAAATTAAACGCGGAAGCAATGAAAAGAATTTCCTCCAAAGACTACATCAAGCAACAGGTGGATCCAAGTTTTGGAGAAATCTTCGTTACACCCCAACATTTCCAACGTATCACTGAAAGTAAAGCCTAAAAGCCGAGTATGACTAAAAACTGTAAGGGTTATCCCTATACACCTAATCTACGAAGACAATTTTACCTCCTCAGTGGTTTGTCCTTCCATCTTTTTGTTCATATTTGTGTGTGTGAGTTGCGTTCTGTCCACCTAGTGGAAGGGCTGAGACCGTGAAAAAGGTCGTGTGTCGTCTGCTCAAGGCCAACACACCTCCTCATGTCGATCTAGCGGCGATTCTTCCAAGAAATCGATTACGGAGTCGTTAATAATAGTTCAAATAAGCAAGTCAAAAATTTTGCTAATAAACTTTAGATAACAAATCACCACAACGTTTGATAATGATCTTTACTTAAAAGTCTAAAAATGAATGCATGCAAAAATCCAGGATGTATTGCTGTAGTTAGGAGTCGAGTACACATACCGCAGTAATAAACATGTCCGGAATCGTGTTTTTCACCGACTACTGGATCCTGAGTGAAAAAGAAAACAAATATTTCGGTCACACTCCAGTGATAATAACTCAGTAGATGACACGCTCATGGACACAACAAGTGGACATAGAAACTCATGCATCCCCCCCCCCACTATAAGACTATTTCATCTGTGTCATTTTTATAGTTATTCGGTTTCACTTGTCAACAACCATAGAGAGAAAAAAATCCAACCACTACAAAATAGCTTGGCCTAAAATAATACATAATATATCATATAAAATAATAAATAATATATGAAATAAAATCACTCAGTTTTCTATGAAAAGGGTTTAAAAAATCAATTATTTACTTTTATGGGAATTTGATTAAGGCATCAAAGTACCAGGGGTCATTTTCCTTTTGGGAATCATGGTGCAAGAGAATCACATTTCTATAACATCACACTGTTAGGTCATAACACTGTTAGGTCATCAGACTGCTAGGACATCACACTGATAGGACATCACACTGCTAGGATATAACACTGGTAGAACATCACAAAGTTAGGATAACACACTGCTAAGACATGGCTCAGCTAGGATATCACACTGTTAGACATCACACAGTTAGGACATCACACTGATAGGACATCACACTGATAGGACATCACACTGATAGGACATCACACTGATAGGACATCACACTGCTAGGACATCATACGGAAAAGATATCACACAGGTAGGGCATCACAATGCTAGAACATCACAAAGTTATGACAACACACAGCTAGGACATCACAATGCTAGAACATCACAAAGTTAGGACAACACACAGCTAGGGCATCACAATGCTAGAACATCACAAAGTTAGGACAACACACAGCTAGTGCATCACAATGCTAGAACATCACAAAGTTAAGACAACACACAGCTAGGGCATCACAATGCTAGAACATCACAAAGTTAGAACAACACACAGCTAGGGCATCACAATGCTAGAACATCACAAAGTTAAGACAACACGCAGCTAGTACATCACAATGCTAGAACATCACAAAGTTTGGACAACACACAGCTAGGACATCCAATGCTAGAACATCACAAAGTTAGGACAACACACAGCTAGGACATCACAATGCTAGAACATCACAAAGTTAGGACAAAACACAGCTAGGGCATCTCAATGCTAGAACATCACAAAGTTAGGACAATACACAGCTAGGGCATCACAATGCTAGAAAATCACAAAGTTAGGACAACACACAGCTAGGACATCACAATGCTAGAACATCACAAAGTTAGGACAACACACAGCTAGGGCATCACAATGCTAGAACATCACAAAGTTAGGACAACACACAGCTAGGACATCACAATGCTAGAACATCACAAAGTTAGGGCAACACACAGCTAGGGCATCACAATGCTAGAACATCACAAAGTTAAAACAACACACAGCTAGGGCATCACAATGCTAGAACATCACAAAGTTAGGACAACACACATCTAGGGCATCACAATGCTACAACATCACAAAGTTAAAACAACACACAGCTATAGCATCACAATGCTAGAACATTAAAAAGTTAGGACAACACACAACTAGGACATCACAATACTAGAACATCACAAAGTTAGGACAACACACAGCTAGGACAACACACAGCTAGGGCATCACACGGTTAGGACATCACAATACAAGGACATCAAACTTCTAGGACATCACACTGTTAGGACATCACACTGCTAGGACATCACACTGCTAGGACATCACACTGCTAGGACATCACACTGCTAGGAAATCACACTGCTAGGACATCACACTGCTAGGACATCGCACTGTAAGGACATCATACGGATAAGATATCACACAGCTAGGAAAACACATGGTTAGGGCATCACACAGCTAGGAAAACACATGGTTAGGGCATCACACAGCTAGGAAAACACATGGTTAGGGCATCACACAGCTAGGGCATCACACGGTTAGGACATCACACAGCTACGGCATCACACGGTTAGGACATCACAATGCTAGAACATCACAAAGTTAGGAAATTACACTGCTAGGACATCACACTGTTAGGACATCACACTGCTAGGACATCACACTGTTAGGACATCACACTGATAAGATATCAAATTCAAGGACATCACACTGCTAGGACATCACACTGCTAGGACATCACACTGCCAGGACATCACACTGTTAGGACATCACACTGCTAGGACATCACTCTTTTAGGACATCACACTGATAAGATATCAAATTCAAGGACATGACACTGCTAGGACATCTAATACTAGTACATTACACAGCTGGAGCATCATATATATTTTTACGCTCAATTATGTAGCCTAACGCTAAGGGACATTACTCTGCTTTTTAAAAAAATTTGCGTTGTAAGCAGTGCTGATTGACTCAAATAGTTATTTTTTTGGTGCAGTAATTGGGTGCGCTGCTTTCTAAAATTTGTTTAAAAATCGTGTGGTGATTAGCACTGTAAAAATTATTATATAATTACTTTGTTTAATTTTCAAGAATATTTCGTATTTATCACACAAGGATAAGTTACTTGGGATTTTAACCAAATAAAAAAAAGTGGGCGCCGTAGGCGGCCTACAACCTCTATTTTAAATTACTTTGTGTACATTTAAGGTAGTTTAATATTACGTATCTATCATACAAGGACAAGTTTGTTGGGCTTTTGAAAAAAGTGGGCGCCGTAGGCGCCCTAAATAAAAGTGGGCGCCGCAGCACAACCTATATTATATAGTCTACATACTTTGTGCACATTTCAGGAATATTTCGTATTTATCATACAAGGATAAGTTACTTGGGCTTTTGACATAAAAAAAAACTATTATAAAATACTTTGTGTACATTTAAGAAATTTTAATATTACGTATTTATCGTACAAGGACAAGTTAGTTGGGCTTTTGAAAAAGGTGGGCGCCGTATTTGAAATATTATTTAGAAGCAACTTAAAATTAAAAACTGAGATTTGCGCAAGGAGGGCGATGTAAAATAAAATTAACCTTAGCATAACTTTTGCAAGTGCCAAAATTGCAACTCTACATTTGAATTATTACAAAAATGATGATTGAAAGATTATTCTGTAAATCGCTGGGTTATTAAGTACTCTAGGCCGTGTTTCTCGGATTCAACATTTGATGAAGCTTACGAAACATGTGATAAGTGCTATCATATTAGCAAATAAAATAATGTAAAAAAATATTTTTTTAAGAAAGGACACGCTTTTTATTTACATATAGAAAGTGCACTAAAAAGAAGAAAATATTTTTTTTCTTTGAAAACAGGTGAAATCGGTGAACCTATCTACTGCACATAAAAGCGTGGGACGCCCATCACAAATCATTTCTCATTGCAACTATTCTCTTACATACAGATAAATATTTATAATTAATGTGATAGTAGCATTTATATGATCAAAGTTGTGAAACTTTTACTGTTTATTAATATTCATACAAATTTGTATTTATGTTTCACAGCCTTGTACATGATAGAGAGTTGTGATGAGCACCCCACGCTTTTATGTGCAGTAGATAAGTTCACCGATTTCACCTGTTTTCATAGAAAAAAAATATTTTCTTCTTTTTAGTGCACTTTCTATATATGTAAATAAATGCGTGTCCTTTTTAAAAAAAAGATTTCTTTACATTATTTTATTTTCTACTTTTTAGTATCAACATTTTTTTAAATTGATTTTTCGACCTTATCAATTCAATTTAATTAGTTAAACTTCATTGTCAATAACTTAAATGTGATAGTGATAAAAAGAAAGATTATTCATTACAAATTTATGTATAATACAAAAACAAAAACAACATTTTCCCTAACTGAAAATTGAACCTCGTACCCCCATTTCGGCAATCGATCACGCTCATATTTCGGCCAGCAAGACTTCTTGTTGATTGTACTTTTTACACGCTTTAAATTGTATCCCTCTAGTGCGAATTGAGGCATGGTTCATTGATTCGAGTGATAATATTTTATATAGACAAAAACTAAAAACTAAAAGTGCATTAATTCAATTACGGTACATTCGATCGATCTGAAATTTTAATACAATGCATTGTCATTCACTATCTATCTGTGGTAAAATTGTGAGATCTCTAGGACCATCAGAAGTCAGAAGTGGTTTAATTTTACGTTACAAGATTTGACGGAAGGATGGATGGAAAATACAACATTATACAAACAGTGTGAGTTAAATAAAAGCGTGTAATCTGAAAAAAAATCATGCTAAACCTATGGCAGAGTAACTTTTAAAAGGGGAGATACTCAATATTCTTTAAACAAAACTCTGTACTCGTAATTGTCTCTCTTCTAAGTAAATCGCGTGAAAAAATAATCTTTTCGGCAAATCCTTTTGGATAAAACATTTTTGTTGATTCTTCTTCTACTGTAATTTACTGTTGTAACTTAGGCATAGACCTATATAATATTACATTTTTAAAAAAACGTAAAAAAATATAAATCCTTTATATATATGAGACATAACTAAAAGTATGTTCAATATAATACGCACCGCGCGACAGACTTATAGCATAAAAATGTACAGGCTACACAAGATAATCTAAAATTTCATTAATTTAATTATAGGGGCCGTTCATAAATTAAGTCACGCTCCAGGGGGGGGGGAGAGGGGTGTAAGAAAGTGTTATTGTTTGTGAAAGGGGGAGGGTAGGGATCCGGCCATAAAAACTTATGGTCCTTTATCAAATCTAAAAAAATGGAACCTTCAGGAATAGCCACACTAAAAGGCTCAAATATTAAAACCTATAATGATAATGAAACTAAAGCTAATATCCTTAACACATATTTTGCATCATCTTTTTCTGCCTCAGGCGACAAGGAAGTTTTAATAAATTTAAATAAAATGGCGGAAATAGGTAACATAATTGTAGATGAGATAGGTATACATTCACTCCTAAAAAACTTAAAAATAAACAAAGCTACTGGCCCAGATGATTTGCCTGCAAGGTTATTAAAAGAACTAAGCAATGAACTGTCCCCAATCCTTGTAGTTCTCTTTCAAGCCTCTCTAAACCAGGGTAAAGTGCCCCAGGATTGGAAATTAGCTAACGTAACTCCACTCTTTAAGAAAGGGGATAAATCAGACCCTGGTAATTACAGGCCTGTATCACTTACTAGTATCACCTGTAAATTACTAGAACACATAATATATAGTAGAATAGTTAACCACCTTGACAAATATAATGCCCTATGCCCACATCAACATGGCTTTAGAAAAAACAGATCATGTGAAACACAATTAATAGGTTTAATAGATGAACTATCAAAAGGCTTAGACAAAAATGATCAAATAGATACAATATTACTAGACTTCTCAGAAGCATTTGACAAAGTTCACCACCTTAGTTTACTTAAAAAACTTAACTACTTTGGAATCTCAGGTTCCTTACATCACTGGATCCAAGACTTCCTTTTGGGCAGGGAGCAAACTGTAATAATTAATGGATCTAAATCTGCACCAATAAAGGTTAACTCAGGAGTTCCACAAGGAACTGTGCTAGGTCCCTTACTCTTTTTAATTTATATAAATGATTTACCCAACAACATCTCAACAGGTACAAAATTTAGGTTATTTGCTGATGATTGTATAATCTATAGAACAATTAAATCAGAACAAGACAGCAAAATTTTACAAAAAGACTTAGATGAATTGATAAAATGGGAAACTAACTGGAGTATGTCTTTCCACCCAGAAAAGTGTCAACTGTTAAGAGTAACAAAGAAAAAGAAACAAATAAATTCAAAATATTACATTCATGGAAAAGAACTGACCCAAACTAAAGATGCAAAATACTTAGGAGTCTTAATAAATGAGAAACTATCATGGAATCCCAATGTCAATGAAGTTATTAAAAAATCAAACAAAACCTTAGGCTTTATAAAAAGAAACTTTAACAAATGTAATAGAGATATAAAACTAAAATGCTACCTCACTTTGGTGAGACCTGTACTAGAATATGCATCTTCTGTATGGGACCCATCCACCAAAGAAAACATTGATAAACTAGAACAAATTCAAAAAAGAGCTGCCAGATTCATTACTGGAGAATATTCAAAACTGACAAGAATAACACCATTAGTTAAATCATTAAACCTTGAAACACTAGAGGATAGAAGAACCAAAAGCAAAGTAGTAATCATACATAAAGCAATTAATTCTAATTTAGAAATACAACACAAAGATAACTTAATACAACCCTCAGATAGACATAAGGATAAAAACACCTTCCTTATTCCGCATGCAAGAACAAACACATACAAGTTTTCCTTCTTCCCGTCCGGAATTCGGGCGTGGAATGGGTTGCCTGAAGAATCCAGGAAAACAAACACTTTATCAGCATTTAAATCTCTAATAAAAATGCAGGACTAAACACAAACCATAGATAAGCGTAGGACGCAATAATCTTCTGTATAGAAGGAACGTCTGTAAACGGATAAGATAAGATAAGATAAGGCCATGTGTGACGTCACGGTGTTTTAAATTAAATTTTAATTATTTTGTTAATAAAAAATATTTTTGTTCGAAAGTGTGGCGTACTTTGGGGTGGTCCGAGATTTGTGACAGGGGGAGGGGGGAGTTAAAAATGGTACAAAATAGCGTGACGTACTTTATGGACGGCCCCATAGTACATTCGATCGACGTGAAATTTCGAAAGATCATTTTTATCGTCACAACGAGTCTGCCTGCAAAATTTCAGCTCGATAGGATACCGGGAAGTGGGTTAAAAATCGACCCAAAGTTTTTGCGACAGACAGGCAAGCAGACGCTACGAGTTAATATAAAGGATTTTCGAATCGAAAAAAGTGATTATCTTTCAGTTAAACGGTTAATAGTTATTTTTGTATATTTTTATTTTTAGTTCACATCATTTTTAATCGTTTATTGCGCGTTAGCATTTGTCAGTGATGAGAAATTATTTAAAATACTTAAAAGCGTAACGCAAAGACTGTCTATGCAGACTTGGGGACAAGCCTTCATGTAGTTAGTGAATGTGAATTTGATTTATTAACTAAAGTTTAATAGACACCATTAGTTAAATCATTAAACCTTGAAACACTAGAGGATAGAAGAACCAAGAGCAAAGTAGTAATCATACATAAAGCTATTAATTCTAATTTAGAAATACAACACAAAGATAACTTAATACAACCCTCAGATAGACATAAGGATAAAAACACCTTTCTTATTCCGTATGCAAGAACAAACACATACAAGTTTTCCTTCTTCCCGTCCGGAATTCGGGCGTGGAATGGGTTGCCTGAAGAATCCAGGAAAACCAACACTTTATCAACATTTAAATCTCTAATAAAAATGCAGGACTAAACACAAACCATAGATAAGCGTAGGACGCAATAATCTTCTGTATAGAAGGAGCGTCTGTAAATGTAAACAGATAAGACTTTACTTTAATTGATTTTTTAAAAACATTTTCAGCTCGGAATTAATTATATATTTTTAATCAACAACTTAATATAAAATGAAGTATTTAATTTGTATTTCAAAGATCATGCAAACTATTTTGTTAAGGTTTTATAATTTATAGACTTGATGAAGATAAAAGCCAGTAACATTGATTACAATGATTAGTTAACCTTCTTAAATTTGACAAAATAGTATGCATATATATTTATTAGGGCTGCTGAAATTAACGATTAATTTCTCTATGAATCGTTAAATTTTTTTAGCGATTATTTTTTTCTTAACGATTAATCAACCCACCACTTATAAATGTACTGGAAGTCAAAAAGTAAAATATTTCAGTCGATAAATATAAACTAATTTCCGGATCATTACACGAACATTTTGGTTTTAAACTATTGACTGACGTGAATGTTAAAAATGTTGATAAAGGTTATTGTGTCCATTGAGAGCAATCGTTTGCCTACAATGCAATGTTCCCTATAATTATAAGCTTCGTTGGTCCGTGTGCAAAGTAAAAAAAAACAACAACTTGTGTGCAAAGTTGCACCACGTCCTTTTTTTGTGCAAAATTTTACAAATTTGCTGCGCGGTGATTCTAAACTCCTGCGTGACGTCGGTCAAATATCTGCGCAGCCGCGCTTCTTAAAGGGAACATTGCTACCATGGTTCTAAAACTTCGGTTACATATCACCTGCAAACCAAACATCCACTACAGTATCATAAACTTCAGTTGAGACAATCTAAAGCTTTGTGAACGATTGTTCGGCTCGGCTGGTTATATTGTCCATAAGACCCACTCATCAATTCAACCAAATAATGTCAATACACTTGTCTGCGTTGTTGGTTAAAAGATGTCATATAAAGAAGACATTCCAGTGTTATTTCGATTTTCGACAAGTACGTTTAATAAATGTTACTTATGACACCATGAACGTCAATTTTTGGATTTCATCGAAATTAACGATTAATTAATCGATAATTTTTCAAAAGTTAACGATTAAATTTAAATTAATCGTTAACAGCCCTAATATTTATCAATGAATTTAATTAGTTTCCATCAGTGTACGCAACCGGAAAACAAAACAAAAACAACAAAAATCAATACAATCCTATATAATAAAAGGCAAGTTTCTGCCCTTTCTGTCCGTTCTGTCCCGTCATCTATAGCGATTGGTCCCTCAAACACATATGACTCCTACAGCCAATCATAGAACCTGTTTACGCCATTTACGCGGACGTTCAAAACGAGTTATTTTTGGTGCAGTATTTCTTCCACGACTTTATTTTGAGTTATGCACGTTTGGATTTATATAGCAAAAAGCTCTGTTTTTACGAGTTATTTATTTTAACTATAATGAATAGTATTTTTAACGCGATGCACCTGTAATGCCGGTCGAGACGGCTGTTGGAGGGGAGTTACAACATGCCGCCGAACGGTGGCGGAACGTCCTTGGACGGGCTTTGTTGCTCGTTTAAACATAAAACTGGACGCTATAGACCTGTGACCTAGGTCATCATGAAGAGACTCGTGGGCGTCATCGGGAACTTGTCTTGACACGTTACTGTTCTAAGTCTTATAGAAGATGTGAATCCTGCGTCATCTTTGGTTATATGATATTGGTAATATCGTCATCTAGTCTTTGGTTATATGATATTGGTAATATCGTGTGACGTTTGTAAATAGTAAATCTTGGAATATTTTTTATCTTTAGAGTTCACGTTTTGGTGAAAGACCTCACAGACATGCGCATAAACAAAAGACCTCACATGACATGAGCATAAACCAATGGCAAATAAATAGTTTGTACAGGATCTCATAAATAAAGTAAACCCGGTGCCTACAAAAAATACAATTATATTTTGTATCCATTGGCCACATGAAAAGTACTTACATTGTTGGATACATAAATATAACTTGTGAAAATTGGGCCCGCAAAGAAAAGCACTTGTGTTGGGGTGTTCATTAGAATAACTTTTTTATTTATAAAATTAGGAAAAGTATGTGTCTTTAAAGAGCACATAACATTTGAACTTTCACAATCTTACCCCCACCCCTGACAAACACACACACTTTCTAAATAGTTGTATCAAACATTTTTTTTCTTCAAAATTCATGTTTAATAATTATTATTTTACCATATTTGCAATTTTCTTACAATTATAACTCTACGTATGTATAACGTTAATAAAAAGCATTACATTTATTGTTTTATTTATACAAAATTGTGAGTAGTTTTTAAAAAAAATCTAAATATTCACTAGTAATAAGTTTATTATTTTTGTAAAGTATGTGAATATTGTTGGAAATATTTCACATAAAACAAAATAAATAAGTATATATAAAAATAGTGAAATTTTATTTAATTTCAAATGTATTACGGTCTTCAGAAATAAAGATAATTTTAATGTAACCATTATTACCTTGACCTTGTTATGTTCACTAATAATAGCCCCCCCCCCACAAACAAAAGTGACAAAAACTCAAAGAAAGAAAGTTGTCTCTTATGTGGCCCAACAAGAAAGTTGTCTCTTATGTGGCCCAACAAGAAAGTTGTCTCTTATGTGGCCCAACAAGAAAGTTGTCTCTTATGTGGCCCAACAAGAAAGTTGTCTCTTATGTGGTCCAACAAGAAAGTTGTCTCTTATGTGGTCCAACAAGAAAGTTGTCTCTTATGTGGCCCAACAAGAAAGTTGTCTCTTATGTGGCCCAACAAGAAAGTTGTCTCTTATGTGGCCCAACAAGAAAGGTGTCTCTTATGTGGCCCAACAAGAAAGGTAGGTGTCTCTTATGTGGCCCAACTAGAAAGTTGTCTCTTATGTGGCCCAACAAGAAAGTTGTCTCTTATGTGGCCCAACAAGAAAGTTGTCTCTTATGTGGCCCAACAAGAAAGTTGTCTCTTATGTGGTCCAACAAGAAAGTTGTCTCTTATGTGGCCCAACAAGAAAGTTGTCTCTTATGTGGCCCAACAAGAAAGTTGTCTCTTATGTGGCCCAACAAGAAAGTTGTCTCTTATGTGGCCCAACAAGAAAGGTGTCTCTTATGTGGCCCAACTAGAAAGTTGTCTCTTATGTGGCCCAACAAGAAAGTTGTCTCTTATGTGGCCCAACAAGAAAGTTGTCTCTTATGTGGCCCAACAAGAAAGTTGTCTCTTATGTGGTCCAACAAGAAAGTTGTCTCTTATGTGGTCCAACAAGAAAGTTGTCTCTTATGTGGCCCAACAAGAAAGTTGTCTCTTATGTGGTCCAACAAGAAAGTTGTCTCTTATGTGGCCCAACAAGAAAGTTGTCTCTTATGTGGCCCAACAAGAAAGTTGTCTCTTATGTGGTCCAACAAGAAAGTTGTCTCTTATGTGGTCCAACAAGAAAGTTGTCTCTTATGTGGCCCAACAAGAAAGTTGTCTCTTATGTGGTCCAACAAGAAAGTTGTCTCTTATGTGGTCCAACAAGAAAGTTGTCTCTTATGTGGTCCAACAAGAAAGTTGTCTCTTATGTGGTCCAACAAGAAAGTTGTCTCTTATGTGGTCCAACAAGAAAGTTGTCTCTTATGTGGCCCAACAAGAAAGTTGTCTCTTATGTGGTCCAACAAGAAAGTTGTCTCTTATGTGGTCCAACAAGAAAGTTGTCTCTTATGTGGCCCAACAAGAAAGTTGTCTCTTATGTGGCCCAACAAGAAAGTTGTCTCTTATGTGGCCCAACAAGAAAGTTGTCTCTTATGTGGCCCAACAAGAAAGGTGTCTCTTATGTGGCCCAACTAGAAAGTTGTCTCTTATGTGGCCCAACAAGAAAGTTGTCTCTTATGTGGCCCAACAAGAAAGTTGTCTCTTATGTGGCCCAACAAGAAAGTTGTCTCTTATGTGGTCCAACAAGAAAGTTGTCTCTTATGTGGCCCAACAAGAAAGTTGTCTCTTATGTGGCCCAACAAGAAAGTTGTCTCTTATGTGGCCCAACAAGAAAGTTGTCTCTTATGTGGCCCAACAAGAAAGGTGTCTCTTATGTGGCCCAACTAGAAAGTTGTCTCTTATGTGGCCCAACAAGAAAGTTGTCTCTTATGTGGCCCAACAAGAAAGTTGTCTCTTATGTGGCCCAACAAGAAAGTTGTCTCTTATGTGGTCCAACAAGAAAGTTGTATCTTATGTGGTCCAACAAGAAAGTTGTCTCTTATGTGGCCCAACAAGAAAGTTGTCTCTTATGTGGTCCAACAAGAAAGTTGTCTCTTATGTGGCCCAACAAGAAAGTTGTCTCTTATGTGGCCCAACAAGAAAGTTGTCTCTTATGTGGTCCAACAAGAAAGTTGTCTCTTATGTGGTCCAACAAGAAAGTTGTCTCTTATGTGGCCCAACAAGAAAGTTGTCTCTTATGTGGTCCAACAAGAAAGTTGTCTCTTATGTGGTCCAACAAGAAAGTTGTCTCTTATGTGGTCCAACAAGAAAGTTGTCTCTTATGTGGTCCAACAAGAAAGTTGTCTCTTATGTGGTCCAACAAGAAAGTTGTCTCTTATGTGGCCCAACAAGAAAGTTGTCTCTTATGTGGTCCAACAAGAAAGTTTTCTCTTATGTGGCCCAACAAGAAAGTTGTCTCTTATGTGGTCCAACAAGAAAGTTGTCTCTTATGTGGTCCAACAAGAAAGTTGTCTCTTATGTGGTCCAACAAGAAAGTTGTCTCTTATGTGGCCCAACAAGAAAGTTGTCTCTTATGTGGTCCAACAAGAAAGTTGTCTCTTATGTGGTCCAACAAGAAAGTTGTCTCTTATGTGGTCCAACAAGAAAGTTGTCTCTTATGTGGTCCAACAAGAAAGTTGTCTCTTATGTGGTCCAACAAGAAAGTTGTCTCTTATGTGGTCCAACAACAAAGTTGTCTCTTATGTGGTCCAACAAGAAAGTTGTCTCTTATGTGGTCCAACAAGAAAGTTGTCTCTTATGTGGTCCAACAAGAAAGTTGTCTCTTATGTGGCCCAACAAGAAAGTTGTCTCTTATGTGGCCCAACAAGAAAGTTGTCTTTTATGTGGTCCAACAAGAAAGTTGTCTCTTATGTGGTCCAACAAGAAAGTTGTCTCTTATGTGGCCCAACAAGAAAGTTGTCTCTTATGTGGCCCAACAAGAAAGTTGTCTCTTATGTGGTCCAACAAGAAAGTTGTCTCTTATGTGGTCCAACAAGAAAGTTGTCTCTTATGTGGTCCAACAAGAAAGTTGTCTCTTATGTGGCCCAACAAGAAAGTTGTCTCTTATGTGGCCCAACAAGAAAGTTGTCTCTTATGTGGCCCAACAAGAAAGTTGTCTCTTATGTGGCCCAACAAGAAAGTTGTCTCTTATGTGGTCCAACAAGAAAGTTGTCTCTTATGTGGTCCAACAAGAAAGTTGTCTCTTATGTGGTCCAACAAGAAAGTTGTCTCTTATGTGGTCCAACAAGAAAGTTGTCTCTTATGTGGCCCAACAAGAAAGTTGTCTCTTATGTGGCCCAACAAGAAAGTTGTCTCTTATGTGGCCCAACAAGAAAGTTGTCTCTTATGTGGCCCAACAAGAAAGTTGTCTCTTATGTGGCCCAACAAGAAAGTTGTCTCTTATGTGGCCCAACAAGAAAGTTGTCTCTTATGTGGCCCAACAAGAAAGTTGTCTCTTATGTGGCCCAACAAGAAAGTTGTCTCTTATGTGGCCCAACAAGAAAGTTGTCTCTTATGTGGTCCAACAAGAAAGTTGTCTCTTATGTGGCCCAACAAGAAAGTTGTCTCTTATGTGGTCCAACAAGAAAGTTGTCTCTTATGTAGTCCAACAAGAAAGTTGTCTCTTATGTGGTCCAACAAGAAAGTTGTCTCTTATGTGGCCCAACAAGAAAGTTGTCTCTTATGTGGTCCAACAAGAAAGTTGTCTCTTATGTGGCCCAACAAGAAAGTTGTCTCTTATGTGGTCCAAC
Organism: Ampullaceana balthica; assembly: GCA_944989445.1. Taxonomy (NCBI): domain Eukaryota; kingdom Metazoa; phylum Mollusca; class Gastropoda; family Lymnaeidae; genus Ampullaceana; species Ampullaceana balthica. The sequence continues at coordinate 1,551,246 of CALYLW010000079.1, forward strand.
AAGAAAGTTGTCTCTTATGTGGTCCAACAAGAAAGTTGTCTCTTATGTGACCCAACAAGAAAGTTGTCTCTTATGTGGTCCAACAAGAAAGTTGTCTCTTATGTGGTCCAACAAGAAAGTTGTCTCTTATGTGGCCCAACAAGAAAGTTGTCTCTTATGTGGTCCAACAAGAAAGTTGTCTCTTATGTGGCCCAACAAGAAAGTTGTCTCTTATGTGGTCCAACAAGAAAGTTGTCTCTTATGTGGCCCAACAAGAAAGTTGTCTCTTATGTGGCCCAACAAGAAAGTTGTCTCTTATGTGGTCCAACAAGAAAGTTGTCTCTTATTTGGTCCAACAAGAAAGTTGTCTCTTATGTGGCCCAACAATGATTCTCTCTTATTTGCCCCGTGATTGAATTATAAGTTGGCGGTCTTTGGTCTCACACTACAATTCCCGTGTCGCCGTTGTATGACGTTTCCAGCCAATCATCATAGATCACCTCAATGACTTAGTCCATAAAGTACGTCACGCTATTTTGACCATTTTTACCCCCCCCGGTCACAAACTGTCACAAATCTCGGACCCCCCCCCCTAAAGTACGTCACACTTTCGAATAAAATGTTTTTTAATTAACAAAATAATTAAAATTTAATATAAAACACTGTGACGTCACACATGGCCGGACCCCCCTCCCCGTGTCACAAACTGTCACACTTTCTTACACCCCCTCCCCCCACTGGGAGCGTGACGTATTTTATATACCGCCCCTTATGTGTTAGAACCTGATAAACTTAGATTTTAAAGGGTATCATAATCAGCAAAGAATTGCTTTGCAGGGTAGTTATTTTGAGAGAGAAAAAAAAACAACGCACACAATTCCTAAAAGGTAAAGGATAGCGAATAAACAAAGACAGCCAATAAAGCGTGTTACGACAAAATGAAGTGTGTCAGGGAAATGAGATTTTGAAATGATTACGTAACCTTGATGTACATATTTGTAAAAGAAAATATGGCACTTGTATGTGACATTAGGGACCATAGATTTTTTCGTAAAGTAATTTCTGTTTGTTCATTAAGTCTGTTTAAAATTAGAAGGGAAAAAAGATACATTTAGTTGACTACAAATGGGTTCCAAAACTTTTAATTTTTTATTATTTCTAAAAATTAGTCCATAGATAAATGTAATTCTATATGCTAAAAAATCTATTGTGACATTTGACCCACTTGGACCAGACGGCTGCCCACAAGAGCCTAGCCTCGATGTCGCTTCATGCCCACTCCCTGGTTAGCACAACCTTGTCCATTGCTACTGTCCTCTTGATCTCAGCCAACGTCTTATATAAGATTCTCTCATGGGAGAGTTCATCAAAGGAGCGCTGGTAACTATTTCATGGGATGTAACTCTGTCCTATATCTATGGGCTGTTGAAAAGCATTTTAGTAGGGCTGCGGAAATTAACGATTAATTTCTTGATTACAAATTATTGGAAGTAAAAGTAAAAAAATAATAATAAAAAATAGCGGCCGATGGCCTAAATAATTACACATTTCATGACGATTACACGAACATTTTGATTTCATTGTCTAAAGTTTGTCTACCATGGTTCTAACACTTCGCCTACTTATCAAACCAAATGAAAAGCGTATTAAGCTAATGACAGTAATGGAGTCTGACTAAGAGACAGAAAATGACGACAGCTCCTCTGATGAATTACTGCGTTACAAAATGGAGATTAAAGTTCCTGAATCCATTAACCATCTAAAATGGTGGAAACTTAATGAGCACCGATATCTGATAATTTCATTCCTTGCCAACACCGCTTTGTGCATACCACTTACCCCAGTTACACATGAATGATTGTTCAGCTCGGCTGGTTATATTGTCAAATAGAGCCACTCATCACTTTAACCAAATAATGCCAACACACTTGTCTTTTTGCGTAGTTGGTTGAAAGATGACATATAAAAGAGACATTCCAGTGTTTTTAGATTTTCAACAAAAACATTTAATAAGTGTTATTTATGGCATCATACATTTTAAATTTTTGCTCTAATCGAAATTAACGATTCATTAATCGTTAATTTTTCAAAAGTTAACGATTAAATTTAAGTTAATCGTTAACAGTCCTACATTTTAGTTTTTTTTATTAGATAAATGTAATATTTGTTTATAAAATCAGTTGTTTTTTTTTACTTGAAAAATATCTTAGTTTATGTTTTGAATTACTTCGTTAATTTCACCTCAGAACACTGAACGTTACAATGTCGTGAACAATCAGGTGGAACTGAAACCTCACTTTGACAGGTGCAGCTACGCACACTGTTGCTAACAATGGGAAAGTTGCTGCTACACACAATGGTGCTAACAATGGCACAGGTACAGCTACACACAATGGTGCTAAAAATGGCACAGGTGCAGCTAAGCACATTAGTGCCAAAAATGGGACAGGAGCTACACACAATGATGCTAACAATGGGACAGGTAAACCTACACATAATGGAACCACCAATTTGACATTTGTGCTATCTTCGCATGATGGCATGGATGCGGGGATGAATGCGAATATATTAAATTAATAATTATTAAAAGTTTAGAAAAATAGTGTAAGAAAATCCAGAGAAAATTAAATTTATCTTATCTTATCTTATCTGTTTACAGACGCTCCTTCTATACAGAAGATTATTGCGTCCTACGCTTATCTATGGTTTGTGTTTAGTCCTGCATTTTTATCAGAGATTTAAATGTTGATAAAGTGTTGGTTTTCCTGGATTCTTCAGGCAACCCATTCCACGCCCGAATTCCGGACGGGAAGAAGGAAAACTTGTATGTGTTCTTGCATACGGAATAAGAAAGGTGTTTTTATCCTTATGTCTATCTGAGGGTTGTATTAAGTTATCTTTGTGTTGTATTTCTAAATTAGAATTAATTGCTTTGTGTATGATTACTACTTTGCTCTTGGTTCTTCTATCCTCTAGTGTTTCAAGGTTTAATGATTTAACTAATGGTGTTACTCTTGTCAGTTTCGAATATTCTCCAGTAATGAATCTGGCAGCTCTTTTTTGAATTTGTTCTAGTTTATCAATGTTTTCTTTGGTGGATGGGTCCCATACAGAAGATGCATATTCTAGAGCAGGTCTCACCAAAGTGAGGTAGCATTTTAGTTTTATATCTCTATTACATTTGTTAAAGTTCCTTTTTATAAAGCCTAAGGTTTTGTTTGATTTTTTAATAACTTCATTGACATGGGGATTCCATGATAGTTTCTCATTTATTAAGACTCCTAAGTATTTTGCATCTTTAGTTTGGGTCAGTTCTTTTCCATGAATGTAATATTTTGAATTTATTTGTTTCTTTTTCTTTGTTACTCTTAACAGTTGACACTTTTCTGGATGGAAAGACATACTCCAGTTAGTTTCCCATTTTATCAATTCATCTAAGTCTTTTTGTAAAATTTTGCTATCTTGTTCTGATTTAATTGTTCTATAGATTATACAATCATCAGCAAATAGCCTAACTTTTGTACCTGTTGAGATGTTGTTGGGTAAATCATTTATATAAATTAAAAAGAGTAAGGGACCTAGCACAGTTCCTTGTGGAACTCCTGAGTTAACCTTTATTGGTGCAGATTTAGATCCATTAATTATTACAGTTTGCTCCCTGCCCAAAAGGAAGTCTTGGATCCAGTGATGTAAGGAACCTGAGATTCCAAAGTAGTTAAGTTTTTTAAGTAAACTAAGGTGGTGAACTTTGTCAAATGCTTTTGAGAAGTCTAGTAATATTGTATCTATTTGGTCATTTTTGTCCAAGCCTTTTGATAGTTCATCTATTAAACCTATTAATTGTGTTTCACATGATCTGTTTTTTCTAAAGCCGTGTTGATGTGGGCATAGGGCATTATATTAATACAACCCTCAGATAGACATAAGGATAAAAACACCTTTCTTATTCCGTATGCAAGAACAAACACATACAAGTTTTCCTTCTTCCCGTCCGGAATTAGGGCGTGGAATGGGTTGCCTGAAGAATCCAGGAAAACCAACACTTTATCAACATTTAAAACTCTAATAAAAATGCAGGACTAAACACAAACCATAGATAAGCGTAGGACGCAATAATCTTCTGTATAGAAGGAGCGTCTGTAAACAGATAAGATAAGATATATTTGTCAAGGTGGTTAACTATTCTACTATATATTATGTGTTCTAGTAATTTACAGGTGATACTAGTAAGTGATACAGGCCTGTAATTACCAGGGTCTGATTTATCCCCTTTCTTAAAGAGTGGACTTACATTAGCTAATTTCCAATCCTGGGGCACTTTACCCTGGTTTAGAGAGGCTTGAAAGAGAACTACAAGGATTGGGGACAGTTCATTGCTTAGTTCTTTTAATAATCTTGCAGGCAAATCATCTGGGCCAGTAGCTTTGTTTATTTTTAAGTTTTTTAGGAGTGAATGTATACCTATCTCATCTACAGTTATGTTACCTATTTCCTCCATTTTATTTAAATTTATTAAAACTTCCTTGTCGCCTGAGGCAGAAAAAGATGATGCAAAATATGTGTTAAGGATATTAGCTTTAGTTTCATTATCATTATAGGTTTTATTATTTGAGCCTTTTAGTGTGGCTATTCCTGAAGGTTCCATTTTTTTAGATTTGATAAAGGACCATAAGTTTTTATTGTTATCTTTGGTAATTACATTGTTTATATATTCATTTTGGAGGTTCCGACTAAGTTTTTGTGTCAAGTGTTTAATCTTTAAGTATTTTTTGTGTATCCTTTATGAATTGGTAGCTTTATATTTCTTAAATAAGTTCTCTTTTAGTTTGCATAGCTTTTTCAATCTAGAATTGAACCAGCATTTGTTAATTTTATTTGATGTTAGTTTTGTTGGAACATTCTCATCCATTATAGTTTTTAGATTTGTTTTTATATCTTTCCAAATTTCTTCTACTGGGCTATTTGTGTTAAATTTGATAAAATGATGAGGATATGTGAGTTTTATTAAAGATTAAAAACTAAAACTCATAATTGCAAATATTTTAAAGCATTTTTATAAGGCATTACATCAGAGTTGAAGTTGTTATAAAAATTAAATTCTTTAAAACTTTATTTTCTAAAGGTTTTAATCTGACTAGTGGCACGAGAGACAAGAGGTGAAAAATCATTTAATTGTAAGCAATTTGATTTGTGTATTGTGTTTTGTTTTCTGACTTCATATATTTTTTTAAATCTTATATTTTCTGTTACAGACGCTCATTCTATACAGAAGATTATTGCGTCCTACGCTTATCTATGGTTTGTATCTTGTCCTGCATTCTTATTAGAGTTTTAAATCTTGATAAAGTGTTGGTTTTCCTGGTTTCTTTAGGCAGCCCATTCCACGCCCGAATTCCGGACGGGAAGAATGAGATTTGTATGTTTTTGTTCTTACATACGAAATAAGAAAGGTGTTTTTATCCTTGTCTCTATCTGAGGGTTGTATTAAGTTATCTTTGTGTTGTATTTCTAAATTAGAATTAATTGCTTAACGTAATATTATTACTTTACTCTTGGTTCTTCTATCCTCTATTGTTTCAATGTTTAATTATTTAACAAATGGTGTTATTCTTGTAAGTTTTGAAAATTCTCCAGTAATGAATCTGGAAGCTCTTTTTTAAAAATTAGTTCTAGTTTTCAATGTTTTCTTTGGTGGATGGGTCCCATACAGAAGATGCATATTCCAGTACAGGTCTAACCAAAGTGAAGTAGCATTTTAGTTTTATATTCTTATTACATCTGTAACAGTTTATTTTTATAAAGCCTAAGGTTTTTTTAATTTTATTTTTTATTTCCATTTATTTTTATAAATACATTTTTATACCAATGACAGATATAATGACTTATGGCAAAGAAAACAAAAGAAGGTAGGGACTCTGTTTCAAAAGTACATTGATATTTAAGAAGAATTATTTAAAGGTATATCTACGAATGGTACATCGGCAGGTTATCCTAAGGCCGGTAGATAAGGCGCCGAAAGAGATCAAGAGGAAGATATCAATGACCGCGGGTCACTGCCGGGCGGGGTGTGTCCGGCATTCATGGGGTTCAAAGTCGGACAACTGTCACTGGCCACAGCTCGAAATGTGGTCATTTTTTTAGGGTTGGGCGGCGTGGAGCGTTATCAGAAGTTATTGGAGAGAGACATTCAAAGAACGTTTTGAAGGAGTGTGAAAAGATAGAACCAAAGTACGTAAAAGTAGCGCTCATAGGAGTGTGAAAAGATAGAACCAAAGTACGTAAAAGTAGCGCTCATAGGAGTGTGAAAAGATAGAACCAAAGTACGTAAAAGTAGCGCTCATAGGAGTGTGAAAAGATAGAACCAAAGTACGTAAAAGTAGCGCTCATAGGAGTGTGAAAAGATAGAACCAAAGTACGTAAAAGTAGCGCTCATAGGAGTGTGAAAAGATAGAACCAAAGTACGTAAAAGTAGCGCTCATAGGAGTGTGAAAAGATAGAACCAAAGTACGTAAAAGTAGCGCTCATAGGAGTGTGAAAAGATAGAACCAAAGTACGTAAAAGTAGCGCTCATAGGAGTGTGAAAAGATAGAACCAAAGTACGTAAAAGTAGCGCTCATAGGAGTGTGAAAAGATAGAACCAAAGTACGTAAAAGTAGCGCTCATAGGAGTGTGAAAAGATAGAACCAAAGTACGTAAAAGTAGCGCTCATAGGAGTGTGAAAAGATAGAACCAAAGTACGTAAAAGTAGCGCTCATGTCCACTTCGAGTTTCTCAATAGATGTTAATAAAAAAATTAAAACATCTTATTTATTGTTTAAAATGTATTTCCTAGTTTAGAGGTTACAAGAATTTCTAAGCTGTTGTGAACATTTTTTGCTATTTTCAAATTAGTTCCACATTATAAAAAAATGCCCCTCCACTTAATTATAAAGGCATACCATGCATAAATTGATAATTTTGCTTGCTATATATTTTGTGGTGAAAATTTAATGAAAGTTCAACTTTTTTAAATGTGAAGAAGTTTTGATAAATCGTTTAATACAAATGTAAATGTGTAAAAGTAGGTGCCATGGGTTTATTAATTTTTTTATTAAAACTGAATAAAGAATTAGCTTGTAATTAAATCGTAATATTTTATAAAGAAAACTTTTCAGTAATTGGCTTTAATAACATGCTTACATTTTATTATAAAATAAATGATGAATTATTAATTTATTTGAAGAAAACCTTCTTGAAAATTACTCTTTAAAAATTATGTTTTTTTAATGGCTTTTAAAAAGATTCAAACGAAAGTTTAGGAACATTTCTATCTTATATTCCGCTTTTCTCCACTGTAAGTTTAGGAACATTTGTTTCTTATATTCCGCTTTTCTCCACTGTATGTGAGCTGCATGATTACCACCAAACATCATAGTAAGATCATTTGTGATTCAAAACTTTATTTATTTGAACATTTTTCTAACAAAAAAATTTTAAAACCTATTTTTAAATGTTATGGTGACTTAAAGAGTTTTTCAGTGAGAAAATGTCTACTTTCCCTGATGCTGTATAACAAGGTTGTGCTTATCTGCTCCTTGTAGGGTTATCTGCCGCGATCAAGGATTGTCGCCGCTTTTGATAATAGTCGATTATAGATGGCTTAACAACGTTGGTGGATGTCACGGGTCAATCTGATTGGTCGTCACCACTGCGGGTCAACTGATTGGCCAGAAAGTTTCAGAGATCTTAGGATGTTGGGGGCTATAACTGATGGTGCGAGAAATAGATCAGTGACACTGACAGGAATCGTGAAGTCTTAAGTTCATCAAGGGACATTCACTATTTACTTTAGTCAAGTTGTGCTCGACGAGCAGCTTTTATTTTAATGACTCAGAAAATGGACGTCTAAGGTTGATTTACTTTGGTTTACTTTGATGTCATCAACTTATACACGCTTCAAGCTCGTGTTTGATGTCATCAACTTATACACGCTTCAAGCTCGTGTTTGATGTCATCAACTTATACACGCTTCAAGCTCGTGTTTGATTTAACTGTGAATTTCAAAGAGTTTGTCTCAAGACATTTTTATCTAACACTGGCTTAGAATTCTAGCTATTCTCAAATTTTGATTTTCAGATGGAAAAAATGAATTCAGTGTTAGGTTTAGCAGACGACACAGAACGTGGATTGGAACCTTCAGCAGTCGATGGCGCTGTTGTGAGTAGACTGTCGCCTCAGTCTGAGCTGAAACCACAATCCTTTAATGTTCCAAGACCCGTCTATTACGATTCTTCACTCAAGTTAGATACCGTCTTTACAAAAAAGCGCACTTCAGACGTGGACTTTGTCTCGTTACATTGTGATTTAAACATCGTATCGTCTGCGGCAGAGAACAGTTGTGACGACCAGCATGACCGTCATGAGGATGGGCAGAGCGGCAAAAGTTTCAACGAAGGGTGCATCACCTTAACAGAGAATCGTCTGCTGGACTGTCCAGATATCATCGTGGATCTTTCTGGGGCTACATGTGCTGAAAGCCACGCCTCGGACATCGAGCCATCGTCTTCAAGGGACCCCATTCTAGACGTCTCAAAGTTCAAAAGCCGCGACAGATACTCGGAGGAGAAAATAGACGTGCGTGGGGACACCCCGGCCAAACAGCACTTGATGGCAGTCAAACCAAGCCATAAACCACTGTCAGCACCAGGTGTAGGACCCGTGAGGACAAGCCATCCTTACAAGCAGCCCAGGACTCTAACAGATACAACCGGAAACAGAAAAGTGCGCTCATCTGATCTGGTAATTAACTTTGTATAATATTTTAGTTTGATGATTTTCATTTCTCACTGATACAAATGTCATATTTAATTTCATAAAAATGATAGAACAATGATAGAACAATGATAGAACAATGATAGAACAATGATAGAACAATGATAGAACAATGATAGAACAATGATAGAACAATGATAGAACAATGATAGAACAATGATAGAACAATGATAGAACAATGATAGAACAATGATAGAACAATGATAGAACAATGATAGAACAATGATAGAACAATGATAGAACAATGATAGAACAATGATAGAACAATGGTAGAACAATGGTAGAACAATGGTAGAACAATGGTAGAACAATGGTAGAACAATGGTAGAACAATGGTAGAACAATGATAGAACAATGATAGAACAATGATAGAACAATGATACACATTTAAATATATTATTTTACTCTCTATTTAATGAATAAGTCTAAATCCACAGCATCGTTTTTTTGTTGTTTGGTGGGGTGGGACGCTACCTCTGTGGTGCTATCAGGTAAGGTGGGTGACTGAAATGGCGGAAGCACGCTCTCGGGTCTCTATCCTTTCAGAACTTGCATGACGGACAATGTCCATTCGTGTTTGTTTGTTAATTTATTTCGTTTAAAATTTGTTTGTAATCGAATAACTTTGAAGTTCACAGGTATACTTTCACCTTCAGTGTTATTAAAAAAGCAATGATACGGTTATAACTTGTCCTTTTTAAAGTATACAAACTACTAGAATTTTTTTAAAGAAAATAACTAAATTTAGATCAAAGTAAAATTGCACCTTTTTAAAAATATTTTCTATAAAGTTTTACTATAAAATTATTTTAGAAACATGCCGTTGTGCAAGACTACTACAAAATTCTTTAAAAGGCGACTGTAGCGTTTATTGCGCATTATTTACTTTAGTCAACGGCTACGGCAATTACAATTTTGCAGGGCTGTTATCGATTAATTTAAATTTAATCGTTAACTTTTGAAAAATTATCGATTAATTAATCGATAATTTCGATTAAAGCCAAAAATAGAAATTATGACGTCATTAAACTGAACATTTCTCACGGTCATTGAAAATTGAGAATATTTTGAACTAAATTTTATGACAATGTGTTGATACTTGATCGGGTGTTTGTGCTGAAGGTGGTACGTCAGCGATGTATTTGATCCTTTAAAAGAAAATTTTTTATGGCAGTGAACACAGTAAACTTTTTCACCATCTTCGACTTTGCGATCCGCAGTTAGCTTGAAAACAAAATTTTTGCTTAACGTTCTAGTTATATGTTTAAATTTAACTGCGCTGATGCTGTCAGCCATTTTTTAGTTGACGTCTGCCGGTCCACATAAAGTAATACAATAAATTATAATATTACGCGGGAGAAGTTTGTACGTAAAAATATATATAAATTATTAATAAATAATAAATAAATTGATTATTTATATAGCGCTGTATCCCAGTAAGGAACTGGGCACACAGCGCTTTACATGAAAGAAATAACATACCTATAAGTATTAAATTAACTTTCATATCATAACAAACACAAAAATTACAGTACATTATACATAAGCTACGTTAATCATTTACAAGAAATGTTGTTTCATTAATTTTGAAAATAAATGTTGAAAAGATGTGTCTTAAGTGCAGTCTTGAAGGACTTGGTTGTTTGAATACTACGTATGTGTAATGGTAGAGAATTCCATTGTTTGGCTGCACAATATATATTAATAATTAATTATTTATTACTAAATTTTTAAAAAATATTATAAATATTTTCTCTAATTTTAATCGAAATATCGATTAAAATAATTTTATCCGATAAATTTTTTTAACCATTAATCGAGAAATTAATCGTTAATTTCCGCAGCCCTACAATTTTGATGTTTACAGTCGGAAGCTTAAAAAAAAGATATTCACAATTTTACATAACGGTCGAATATTTTACCCGTTGTGGTTTTCACTGTAACTTTTGATGCTTCCTCACTTTTTTTATATCCTGTGTCACTGTTTTTCCCCTTTCTTTTTAGCTTTGCTTGATTATTTCCCTCAACTTAATACATCTTAATGATTTAATTATAATTTTAATACTTGTGTAAGTACTATATTTTATTTGTTCTGACGAATGAATGAGCTGAAACGTATACTTTTGTTGTGTTAGTTCCTTAAAAAAACTTTGATCTATTGTTTTGGTTACACATTACGTGTGTGTAGTTTGTATTTAGATGTTAATCTAGTTCAGGTTCTCTGAGAAAAAAAAACAGTGGTGGCTAACCAAGTGGGGTTGGCGGGTAGGAACTAACTCAAAGCCTTGTAATAACATGGGTTCTAACATGGGTTCTAACATGGGTTCTAACATGGGTTCCAACATGGGTTCTAATTGCCTTTTTTGTTGTTGTGTAGTTATAAAGTTTGGTGGTTGGCTTCTTGTTGCAATTATTTGGCATGTTTTTTCTTGTATAGAACAGTCGTAACCAGTCCTTATCTTGTATAGAACAGTCGTAACCAGTCCTTATCTTGTATAGAACAGTCGTAACCAGTCCTTATCTTGTATAGAACAGTCGTAACCAGAGTCCTTATCTTGTATAGAACAGTCGTAACCAGTCCTTATCTTGTATAGAACAGTCGTAACCAGTCCTTATCTTGTATAGAACAGTCGTAACCAGTCCTTATCTTGTATAGAACAGTCGTAACCAGTCCTTATCTTGTATAGAACAGTCGTAACCAGAGTCCTTATCTTGTATAGAACAGTCGTAACCAGAGTCCTTATCTTGTATAGAACAGTCGTAACCAGAGTCCTTATCTTGTATAGAACAGTCGTAACCAGAGTCCTTATCTTGTATAGAACAGTCGTAACCAGTCCTTATCTTGTATAGAACAGTCGTAACCAGAGTCCTTATCTTGTATAGAACAGTCGTAACCAGAGTCCTTATCTTGTATAGAACAGTCGTAACCAGAGACCTTATCTTGTATAGAACAGTCGTAACCAGTCCTTATCTTGTATAGAACAGTCGTAACCAGAGACCTTATCTTGTATAGAACAGTCGTAACCAGTCCTTATCTTGTATAGAACAGTCGTAACCAGAGACCTTATCTTGTATAGAACAGTCGTAACCAGAGTCCTTATCTTGTATAGAACAGTCGTAACCAGTCCTTATCTTGTATAGAACAGTCGTAACCAGAGTCCTTATCTTGTATAGAACAGTCGTAACCAGTCCTTATCTTGTATAGAACAGTCGTAACCAGTCCTTATCTTGTATAGAACAGTCGTAACCAGAGACCTTATCTTGTATAGAACAGTCGTAACCAGAGACCTTATCTTGTATAGAACAGTCGTAACCAGTCCTTATCTTGTATAGAACAGTCGTAACCAGAGACCTTATCTTGTATAGAACAGTCGTAACCAGTCCTTATCTTGTATAGAACAGTCGTAACCAGAGACCTTATCTTGTATAGAACAGTCGTAACCAGTCCTTATCTTGTATAGAACAGTCGTAACCAGAGACCTTATCTTGTATAGAACAGTCGTAACCAGAGTCCTTATCTTGTATAGAACAGTCGTAACCAGTCCTTATCTTGTATAGAACAGTCGTAACCAGAGTCCTTATCTTGTATAGAACAGTCGTAACCAGTCCTTATCTTGTATAGAACAGTCGTAACCAGTCCTTATCTTGTATAGAACAGTCGTAACCAGAGACCTTATCTTGTATAGAACAGTCGTAACCAGAGTCCTTATCTTGTATAGAACAGTCGTAACCAGAGTCCTTATCTTGTATAGAACAGTCGTAACCAGTCCTTATCTTGTATAGAACAGTCGTAACCAGAGTCCTTATCTTGTATAGAACAGTCGTAACCAGAGTCCTTATCTTGTATAGAACAGTCGTAACCAGAGTCCTTATCTTGTATAGAACAGTCGTAACCAGTCCTTATCTTGTATAGAACAGTCGTAACCAGAGTCCTTATCTTGCAATTAATATCTAAATCAGCAACTGATTCAAATAAATTCTAAATTGAACATCATTAATGAAAAGCATTTTGTAAACTTAGAAAACACTTTACAAAAATCTCAAAGAGAAATGTTAAATCTTTTAAATCACCCGAGATTTAACTCTTTGCCTTTGGTCGAATTCTTTTAATATTTGGGACGAGTTTATCTTTTTTTTTACATACTAACATTTTCTTTCATTGGTCGAGTGGCAGCGCACTGGACTGTCGTACCGATGGTCACGGGTTCGAATCCGTGTGAAGGCAAGGGTTTGTTCCTAGGGCGTCCTTGAGTCACCCCGCTCCGAATGGGTACCTAACTACATGTACTTAGGCGGCTGGGTAATGCGTGGAACCCACAAAGCCGTGGCCTGCGAACGCTGCATCACTTGCCAACAGATCATCTGTCATGGTCTGTGGACGCAACTATCTTCTGCATAGAAGGAGCGTCTGTATAGATAAGATAAGATAAACCTATTATTTGTGTTTCAAATAGAAAAATATTTGTAGATGTTATGAAATCTAAATTTTACTAATGACTAAGTCCATTTTGTTACACACAGGACAGGTCAAGACACAGTGAACTTCAAGCTGGTTTCAACGCGCTGCGACAGCTCGATATGCCTCCTAATCCGTTCACAAAGTTAAAAGTTGATTCAAAGGCGTACCTGTTAAAGACGGCCATTGCCTACATCCGGGCAATGCAGAGAATGATAGCTGAGCACGACAGGGCCATGTACGGAGTAGGAACCTCGCGGTCTTTGCCAGCTACGCCCAACTTGACAAGGGAGGTCACTCACTTACATCAGCTGCCCCAGTTGATGGCCTCGTTAAATGACGTCACCGAGACCGACGATTCTGCCGCGTCCAGCAAAGTGAGGAAAGTCTTGCCTAACAACAGCAGCGAACATCTAACTTCAAACCTGAGAGCCATTCCAAAACAGTTTTCAAGCAGTGGAGAGATTTTTGATGGTGCTACAAATGCATCGGATTTCTATAAAAGACAATTCCAAGGAAATTCTCTGACAGATAATTTGCCCATAGAACCAGCATCCTGGCCAAACACATCCTATCAGAGTTTCTCTTGTGACCAGTGGACACCCCATAACAATATGGGGTCATTGGCCAGAAATGACTTCAGAGGAGATGTCTATGGTCAACAGATGGGGGCTTATAATTACAACTCGGGACCCATCCATAGCCACAATCTATATGCTGACACTTTTTGTAACACTGGCTCCTCTCACATAACGCCATATGCCCCATATGTACCATACGTGACCCCTGGTGCCCCATACGTACCATACGTGACCCCTGGTGCCACATACACACCTCGCAGTCCCCTTGATGGCACATACTACAACGTTTACTCTCAGGGTGCTCCAGTTCCCGCCCAGTTCCATGCAGGTCACGTACACTACACTCCACCGGTCAGACCATGTGTCCATCTCTCAACAACCCCATCAGGGCGGGTTTATTTCTGACCAACCCACGGGTCACCAGCAACCCATCACCCAGCAGCCCAGGAGATAGTGGACGTTTCACCAACAGTGGCTCCAGTTGGTCAGCTCATGACTATAACACTGACACGAGCACTGGTCACTTCAATTCTGATATCACCGTACTCCCACAAGCCCAGTAGATATTGGACTTTCTTTCCTTAAGTGGCTCCAGTGGTTCAACTCACGGCTACACTCCATGATACAAGGAAAGGTCACAACTAAGGATTGCTTTGTGGAACATTAAGAAAACTTAGAGCCATAGTCACCATTTTCTCTTGCGCAAAAATTCTTGTTTTCTATAGTTGATAAAATCATCTTTTTCAAAGCAAGCAATTGTTGGGAGTATATATTTTTCATGTTATGTTATTTCACACGTATCATAATTATCAGAATTTAAAGAAGATGCCATCAATCCCCCAATAGGCTACTTGACTGTTTCTGGAAATTTATTTATTTGTTATTTATGTTATTATGGGTTTTTGTTTTCAAACAATTTTTAAATGTATGATATTTTTATCATGAACTATTCTGTTTTCATATCAATATGTTAGGGATACATTATATATGTTTATTTTGGATATCTATATGTCTGTCGAATATTTATTTACATTGTTGACTGTATTAACTTTAAATGAAACACTACCATCATATTATTAACTTTTCGCCGAAATAAGAGCACAAATGAAATACACCATGAACAGTGTATTTTAATTCTGCATACCACGCAAGGAAATGGTAGCATGCACTGAAAAAAACGTAAGTTCCAATGGAAGTAACAACATTGTTTTACTTTAAGGTCAGTCGCTATCGTGTTGACCTTCTTGCTGGGGCTTTATTTAAAACATAAATCCTTCTATTTAAGTACATATTTATATAACTACTCTGCTTGTTATCATGTATTTTTAATGTATCAAGAGTTTAAGGTTTGCAAATTTTAGCAACGAAATGTTGACATTTTATTCTGTACCAAAATTTTAGCAACGAAATGTTTACATTTTATTCTGCTGGCCACACTTGTTTATTTATCTCATGTTGGAACATTTTTTTCTGAATAAATATTTAAATCAACATTTTGTTGTATTTTTGTTAAAGATAAAAAAACAATAAAGTATTTCTTTATTTTAAATAGATTGCGGATTTGCGTCAATGAAGTTGCATAGACGTCATAGCTTGAAGTAATTTAAGATAGCAGCTAATATGCTCTTAAATGTAGATTGTATTTTAGTGCACTAAATTTCTTCTAAATGCTTTGTTTTTTTATAAACTAGATGAACAAAATAGAGTTTTGCTTTATTTCCTCAAATTTTACTAATATAAATCATTTCAGCAGTCTACATACCGGGGACGCACTGTTGGAGGACTATTTTTTCCCCTTTGCATGGTCTGTCAAGCTTTGCCACACACACACTGCACTTTGAGACACTGTGTTGATAATGTTGAGTAACACACACTGCACTTTAAGACACTGTGTTGATAATGTTGAGTAACACACACTGCACTTTGAGACACTGTGTTGATAATGTTGAGTAACACACACTGCACTTTGAGACACTGTGTTGATAATGTTGAGTAACACACACTGCACTTTGAGACACTGTGTTGATAATGTTGAGTAACACACTGCACTTTGAGACACTGTGTTGATAATCTTGAGTAACACACACTGCACTTTGAGACACTGTGTTGATAATGTTGAGTAACACACACTGCACTTTGAGACACTGTGTTGATAATGTTGAGTAACACACACTGCACTTTGAGACACTGTGTTGATAATGTTGAGTAACACACACACACTGCACTTTGAGACACTGTGTTGATAATGTTGAGTAACACACACTGCACTTTGAGACACTGTGTTGGTAATGTTGAGTAACACACACTGCACTTTGAGACACTGTGTTGATAATGTTGAGTAACACACTCTGCACTTTGAGACACTGTGTTGATAATGTTGAGTAACACACACTGCACTTTGAGACACTGTGTTGATAATGTTGAGTAACACACACTGCACTTTGAGACACTGTGTTGATAATGTTGAGTAACACACACACACTGCACTTTGAGACACTGTGTTGATAATGTTGAGTAACACACACTGCACTTTGAGACACTGTGTTGGTAATGTTGAGTAACACACACTGCACTTTGAGACACTGTGTTGATAATGTTGAGTAACACACTCTGCACTTTGAGACACTGTGTTGATAATGTTGAGTAACACACACTGCACTTTGAGACACTGTGTTGATAATGTTGAGTAACACACACTGCACTTTGAGACACTGTGTTGGTAATGTTGAGTAACACACACTGCACTTTGAGACACTGTGTTGATAATGTTGAGTAACACACTCTGCACTTTGAGACACTGTGTTGATAATGTTGAGTAACACACACTGCACTTTGAGACACTGTGTTGATAATGTTGAGTAACACACACTGCACTTTGAGACACTGTGTTGATAATGTTGAGTAACACACACTGCACTTTGAGACACTGTGTTGATAATGTTGAGTAACACACACACTGCACTTTGAGACACTGTGTTGATAATGTTGAGTAACACACACTGCACTTTGAGACACTGTGTTGGTAATGTTGAGTAACACACACTGCACTTTGAGACACTGTGTTGATAATGTTGAGTAACACACTCTGCACTTTGAGACACTGTGTTGATAATGTTGAGTTACACACTGCACTTTGAGACACTGTGTTGGTAATGTTGAGTAACACACACTGCACTTTGAGACACTGTGTTGATAATGTTGAGTAACACACACTGCACTTTGAGACACTGTGTTGATAATGTTGAGTAACACACACTGCACTTTGAGACACTGTGTTGGTAATGTTGAGTAACACACACTGCACTTTGAGACACTGTGTTGGTAATGTTGAGTAACACACACTGCACTTTGAGACACTGTGTTGATACTGTTGAGTAACACACACTGCACTTTGAGACACTGTGTTGGTAATGTTGAGTAACACACACTGCACTTTGAGACACTGTGTTGGTAATGTTGAGTAACACACACTGCACTTTGAGACACTGTGTTGATACTGTTGAGTAACACACACTCCACTTTGAGACACTGTGTTGGTAATGTTGAGTAACACACTCTGCACTTTGAGACACTGTGTTGATAATGTTGAGTAACACACACTGCACTTTGAGACACTGTGTTGATAATGTTGAGTAACACACACTGCACTTTGAGACACTGTGTTGATAATGTTGAGTAACACACACTGCAATTTGAGGCACTGTGTTGATAATGTTGAGTAACACACACTGCACTTTGAGACACTGTGTTGATAATGTTGAGTAACACACACTGCACTTTGAGACACTGTGTTGATAATGTTGAGTAACACACACTGCACTTTGAGACACTGTGTTGATAATGTTGAGTAACACACTCTGAACTTTGAGACACTGTGTTGATAATGTTGAGTAACACACTGCACTTTGAGACACTGTGTTGGTAATGTTGAGTAACACACACTGCACTTTGAGACACTGTGTTGATAATGTTGTGTAACACACACTGCACTTTGAGACACTGTGTTGATAATGCTGAGTAACACACACTGCACTTTGAGACACTGTGTTGATAATGTTGAGTAACACACACTGCACTTTGAGACACTGTGTTGGTAATGTTGAGTAACACACACTGCACTTTGAGACACTGTGTTGATACTGTTGAGTAACACACACTCCACTTTGAGACACTGTGTTGGTAATGTTGAGTAACACACACTGCACTTTGAGACACTGTGTTGGTAATGTTGAGTAACACACACTGCACTTTGAGACTCTGTGTTGATACTGTTGAGTAACACAAACTCCACTTTGAGACACTGTCTTGGTAATGTTGAGTAACACACTCTGCACTTTGAGACACTGTGTTGATAATGTTGAGTAACACACACTGCACTTTGAGACACTGTGTTGATAATGTTGAGTAACACACACTGCACTTTGAGACACTGTGTTGGTAATGTTGAGTAACACACACTGCACTTTGAGACACTGTGTTGGTAATGTTGAGTAACACACACTGCTGGTAATGTTGAGTAACACACACTGCACTTTGAGACACTGTGTTGGTAATGTTGAGTAACACACACTGCACTTTGAGACACTGTGTTGATAATGTTGAGTAACACACACTGCACTTTGAGACACTGTGTTGGTAATGTTGAGTAACACACACTGCACTTTGAGACACTGTGTTGGTAATGTTGAGTAACACACACTGCACTTTGAGACACTGTGTTGATAATGTTGAGTAACACACACTGCACTTTGAGACACTGTGTTGATAATGTTGAGTAACACACTGCACTTTGAGACACTGTGTTGGTAATGTTGAGTAACACACACTGCACTTTGAGACACTGTGTTGGTAATGTTGAGAAACACACACTGCACTTTGAAACACTGTGTTGGTAATGTTGAGTAACACACTCTACACTTTTTGACACTGTGTTGGTAATGTTGAGTAACACACACTGCACTTTGAGACACTGTGTTGGTAATGTTGAGTAACACAATTGTGTTGGTAATGTTGAGTAACACACACTGCACTTTGAGACACTGTGTTGGTAATGTTGAGTAACACACACTGCACTTTGAGACACTGTGTTGATACTGTTGAGTAACACACACTCCACTTTGAGACACTGTGTTGGTAATGTTGAGTAACACACACTGCACTTTGAGACACTGTGTTGGTAATGTTGAGTAACACACACTGCACTTTGAGACACTGTGTTGATACTGTTGAGTAACACACACTCCACTTTGAGACACTGTGTTGGTAATGTTGAGTAACACACTCTGCACTTTGAGACACTGTGTTGATAATGTTGAGTAACACACACTGCACTTTGAGACACTGTGTTGATAATGTTGAGTAACACACACTGCACTTTGAGACACTGTGTTGATAATGTTGAGTAACACACACTGCAATTTGAGGCACTGTGTTGATAATGTTGAGTAACACACACTGCACTTTGAGACACTGTGTTGATAATGTTGAGTAACACACACTGCACTTTGAGACACTGTGTTGATAATGTTGAGTAACACACACTGCACTTTGAGACACTGTGTTGATAATGTTGAGTAACACACTCTGCACTTTGAGACACTGTGTTGATAATGTTGAGTAACACACTGCACTTTGAGACACTGTGTTGGTAATGTTGAGTAACACACACTGCACTTTGAGACACTGTGTTGATAATGTTGTGTAACACACACTGCACTTTGAGACACTGTGTTGATAATGCTGAGTAACACACACTGCACTTTGAGACACTGTGTTGATAATGTTGAGTAACACACACTGCACTTTGAGACACTGTGTTGGTAATGTTGAGTAACACACACTGCACTTTGAGACACTGTGTTGATACTGTTGAGTAACACACACTCCACTTTGAGACACTGTGTTGGTAATGTTGAGTAACACACACTGCACTTTGAGACACTGTGTTGGTAATGTTGAGTAACACACACTGCACTTTGAGACTCTGTGTTGATACTGTTGAGTAACACAAACTCCACTTTGAGACACTGTCTTGGTAATGTTGAGTAACACACTCTGCACTTTGAGACACTGTGTTGATAATGTTGAGTAACACACACTGCACTTTGAGACACTGTGTTGATAATGTTGAGTAACACACACTGCACTTTGAGACACTGTGTTGGTAATGTTGAGTAACACACACTGCACTTTGAGACACTGTGTTGGTAATGTTGAGTAACACACACTGCTGGTAATGTTGAGTAACACACACTGCACTTTGAGACACTGTGTTGGTAATGTTGAGTAACACACACTGCACTTTGAGACACTGTGTTGATAATGTTGAGTAACACACACTGCACTTTGAGACACTGTGTTGGTAATGTTGAGTAACACACACTGCACTTTGAGACACTGTGTTGGTAATGTTGAGTAACACACACTGCACTTTGAGACACTGTGTTGATAATGTTGAGTAACACACACTGCACTTTGAGACACTGTGTTGATAATGTTGAGTAACACACTGCACTTTGAGACACTGTGTTGGTAATGTTGAGTAACACACACTGCACTTTGAGACACTGTGTTGGTAATGTTGAGAAACACACACTGCACTTTGAGACACTGTGTTGGTAATGTTGAGTAACACACTCTACACTTTTTGACACTGTGTTGGTAATGTTGAGTAACACACACTGCACTTTGAGACACTGTGTTGGTAATGTTGAGTAACACACACTGCACTTTGAGACACTGTGTTGATAATGTTGAGTAACACACACTGCACTTTGAGACACTGTGTTGGTAATGTTGAGTAACACACACTGCACTTTGAGACACTGTGTTGGTAATGTTGAGTAACACACACTGCACTTTGAGACACTGTGTTGATACTGTTGAGTAACACACACTCCACTTTGAGACACTGTGTTGGTAATGTTGAGTAACACACTCTGCACTTTGAGACACTGTGTTGATAATGTTGAGTAACACATACTGCACTTTAAGACACTGTGTTGATAATGTTGAGTAACACACACTGCACTTTGAGACACTGTGTTGGTAATGTTGAGTAACACACACTGCACTTTGAGACACTGTGTTGGTAATGTTGAGTAACACACACTGCACTTTGAGACACTGTGTTGATAATGTTGAGTAACACACACTGCACTTTGAGACACTGTGTTGGTAATGTTGAGTAACACACACTGCACTTTGAGACACTGTGTTGGTAATGTTGAGTAACACACACTGCACTTTGAGACACTGTGTTGATAATGTTGAGTAACACACACTGCACTTTGAGACACTGTGTTGATAATGTTGAGTAACACACACTGCACTTTGAGACACTGTGTTGATAATGTTGAGTAACACACACTGCACTTTGAGACACTGTGTTGATAATTTTGAGTAACACACTGCACTTTGAGTTACTGTGTTGATAATGTTGAGTAACACACACTGCACTTTGAGACACTGTTTTGGTAATGTTGAGTAACACACACTGCACTTTGAGACACTGTGTTGGTAATGTTGAGTAACACACTCTGCACTTTGAGACACTGTGTTGATAATGTTGAGTAACACACTCTGCACTTTGAGACACTGTGTTGGTAATGTTGAGTAACACACACTGCACTTTGAGACACTGTGTTGATAATGTTGAGTAACACACTGCACTTTGAGACACTGTTTTGGTAATGTTGAGTAACACACACTGCACTTTGAGACACTGTGTTGGTAATGTTGAGTAACACACACTGCACTTTGAGACACTGTGTTGATACTGTTGAGTAACACACACTCCACTTTGAGACACTGTGTTGGTAATGTTGAGTAACACACACTGCACTTTGAGACACTGTGTTGATAATGTTGAGTAACACACACTGCACTTTGAGACACTGTGTTGGTAATGTTGAGTAACACACACTGCACTTTGAGACACTGTGTTGATAATGTTGAGTAACACACACTGCACTTTGAGACAATGTGTTGATAATGTTGAGTAACACACACTGCACTTTGAGACACTGTGTTGGTAATGTTGAGTAACACACACTGCACTTTGAGACACTGTGTTGGTAATGTTGAGTAACACACACTGCACTTTGAGACACTGTGTTGATACTGTTGAGTAACACACACTCCACTTTGAGACACTGTGTTGGTAATGTTGAGTAACACACACTGCACTTTGAGACACTGTGTTGGTAATGTTGAGTAACACACACTGCACTTTGAGACACTGTGTTGATACTGTTGAGTAACACACACTCCACTTTGAGACACTGTGTTGGTAATGTTGAGTAACACACTCTGCACTTTGAGACACTGTGTTGATAATGTTGAGTAACACACACTGCACTTTGAGACACTGTGTTAGTAATGTTGAGTAACACACACTGCACTTTGAGACACTGTGTTGGTAATGTTGAGTAACACACACTGCACTTTGAGACACTGTGTTGATAATGTTGAGTAACACACACTGCACTTTGAGACACTGTGTTGGTAATGTTGAGTAACACACACTGCACTTTGAGACACTGTGTTGGTAATGTTGAGTAACACACTGCACTTTGAGACACTGTGTTGGTAATGTTGAGTAACACACACTGCACTTTGAGACACTGTGTTGGTAATGTTGAGTAACACACACTGCACTTTGAGACACTGTTGATAATGTTGAGTAACACACTCTGCACTTTGAGACACTGTGTTGGTAATGTTGAGTAACACACACTGCACTTTGAGACACTGTGTTGGTAATGTTGAGTAACACACACTGCACTTTGAGACACTGTGTTGATAATGTTGAGTAAAACACACTGCACTTTGAGACACTGTGTTGGTAATGTTGAGTAACACACTCTGTACTTTGAGACACTGTGTTGGTAATGTTGAGTAACACACACTGCACTTTGAGACACTGTGTTGGTATTGTTGAGTAACACACACTGCACTTTGAGACACTGTGTTGATACTGTTGAGTAACACACACTCCACTTTGAGACACTGTGTTTGTAATGTTGAGTAACACACACTGCACTTTGAGACACTGTGTTGGTAATGTTGAGTAACACACACTGCACTTTGAGACACTGTGTTGATACTGTTGAGTAACACACACTCCACTTTGAGACACTGTGTTGGTAATGTTGAGTAACACACTCTGCACTTTGAGACACTGTGTTGATAATGTTGAGTAACACACACTGCACTTTGAGACACTGTGTTGATAATGTTGAGTAACACACACTGCACTTTGAGACACTGTGTTGGTAATGTTGAGTAACACACACTGCACTTTGAGAAACTGTGTTGATAATGTTGAGTAACACACACTGCACTTTGAGACACTGTGTTGATAATGTTGAGTAACACACACTGCACTTTGAGACACTGTGTTGGTATTGTTGAGTAACACACACTGCACTTTGAGACACTGTGTTGGTAATGTTGAGTAACACACACTGCACTTTGAGACACTGTGTTGATACTGTTGAGTAACACACACTCCACTTTGAGACACTGTGTTGGTAATGTTGAGTAACACACACTGCACTTTGAGACACTGTGTTGGTAATGTTGAGTAACACACACTGCACTTTGAGACACTGTGTTGATACTGTTGAGTAACACACACTCCACTTTGAGACACTGTGTTGGTAATGTTGAGTAACACACTCTGCACTTTGAGACACTGTGTTGATAATGTTTAGTAACACACACTGCACTTTGAGACACTGTGTTGATAATGTTGAGTAACACACACTGCAATTTGAGACACTGTGTTGGTAATGTTGAGTAACACACACTGCACTTTGAGACACTGTGTTGGTAATGTTGAGTAACACACACTGCACTTTGAGACACTGTGTTGATAATGTTGAGTAACACACACTGCACTTTGAGACACTGTGTTGGTAATGTTGAGTAACACACACTGCACTTTGAGACACTGTGTTGGTAATGTTGAGTAACACACTGCACTTTGAGACACTGTGTTGGTAATGTTGAGTAACACACACTGCACTTTGAGACACTGTGTTGGTAATGTTGAGTAACACACACTGCACTTTGAGACACTGTTGATAATGTTGAGTAACACACTCTGCACTTTGAGACACTGTGTTGGTAATGTTGAGTAACACACACTGCACTTTGAGACACTGTGTTGGTAATGTTGAGTAACACACACTGCACTTTGAGACACTGTGTTGATAATGTTGAGTAAAACACACTGCACTTTGAGACACTGTGTTGGTAATGTTGAGTAACACACTCTGTACTTTGAGACACTGTGTTTGTAATGTTGAGTAACACACACTGTACTTTGAGACACTGTGTTGGTAATGTTGATTAACACACACTGCACTTTGAGACACTGTGTTGATAATGTTGAGTAACACACTCTGCACTTTGAGACACTGTGTTGATAATGTTGAGTAACACACTCTGCACTTTGAGACACTGTGTTGATAATGTTGAGTAACACACACTGCACTTTGAGGCACTGTGTTGATTATGTTGAGTAACACACACTGAACTTCGAGACACTGTGTTGATAATGTTGAGTAACACACACTGCACTTTGAGACACTGTGTTGATAATGTTGAGTAACACACACTGCACTTTGAGACACTGTGTTGATAATGTTGAGTAACACACTCTGTACTTTGAGACACTGTGTTGATAATGTTGAGTAACACACACTGCACTTTGAGACACTGTGTTGGTAATGTTGATTAACACACACTGCACTTTGAGACACTGTGTTGATAATGTTGAGTAACACACTCTGCACTTTGAGACACTGTGTTGATAATGTTGAGTAACACACTCTGCACTTTGAGACACTGTGTTGATAATGTTGAGTAACACACACTGCACTTTGAGGCACTGTGTTGATTATGTTGAGTAACACACACTGCACTTCGAGACACTGTGTTGATAATGTTGAGTAACACACACTGCACTTTGAGACACTGTGTTGATAATGTTGAGTAACACACACTGCACTTTGAGACACTGTGTTGATAATGTTGAGTAACACACTCTGTACTTTGAGACACTGTGTTGATAATGTTGAGTAACACACACTGCACTTTGAGACACTGTGTTGATAATGTTGAGTAACACACACTGCACTTTGAGACACTGTGTTGGTAATGTTGAGTAACACACACTGCACTTTGAGACACTGTGTTGATACTGTTGAGTAACACACACTGCACTTTGAGACACTGTGTTGATAATGTTGAGTAACACACTCTGTACTTTGAGACACTGTGTTGATAATGTTGAGTAACACACACTGCACTTTGAGACACTGTGTTGGTAATGTTGATTAACACACACTGCACTTTGAGACACTGTGTTGATAATGTTGAGTAACACACTCTGCACTTTGAGACACTGTGTTGATAATGTTGAGTAACACACTCTGCACTTTGAGACACTGTGTTGATAATGTTGAGTAACACACACTGCACTTTGAGGCACTGTGTTGATTATGTTGAGTAACACACACTGCACTTCGAGACACTGTGTTGGTAATGTTGAGTAACACACACTGCACTTTGAGACACTGTGTTGGTAATGTTGAGTAACACACACTGCACTTTGAGACACTGTTGATAATGTTGAGTAACACACTCTGCACTTTGAGACACTGTGTTGGTAATGTTGAATAACACACACTGCACTTTGAGACACTGTGTTGGTAATGTTGAGTAACACACACTGCACTTTGAGACACTGTGTTGATAATGTTGAGTAAAACACACTGCACTTTGAGACACTGTGTTGGTAATGTTGAGTAACACACTCTGTACTTTGAGACACTGTGTTTGTAATGTTGAGTAACACACACTGTACTTTGAGACACTGTGTTGGTAATGTTGATTAACACACACTGCACTTTGAGACACTGTGTTGATAATGTTGAGTAACACACTCTGCACTTTGAGACACTGTGTTGATAATGTTGAGTAACACACTCTGCACTTTGAGACACTGTGTTGATAATGTTGAGTAACACACACTGCACTTTGAGGCACTGTGTTGATTATGTTGAGTAACACACACTGAACTTCGAGACACTGTGTTGATAATGTTGAGTAACACACACTGCACTTTGAGACACTGTGTTGATAATGTTGAGTAACACACACTGCACTTTGAGACACTGTGTTGATAATGTTGAGTAACACACTCTGTACTTTGAGACACTGTGTTGATAATGTTGAGTAACACACACTGCACTTTGAGACACTGTGTTGGTAATGTTGATTAACACACACTGCACTTTGAGACACTGTGTTGATAATGTTGAGTAACACACTCTGCACTTTGAGACACTGTGTTGATAATGTTGAGTAACACACTCTGCACTTTGAGACACTGTGTTGATAATGTTGAGTAACACACACTGCACTTTGAGGCACTGTGTTGATTATGTTGAGTAACACACACTGCACTTCGAGACACTGTGTTGATAATGTTGAGTAACACACACTGCACTTTGAGACACTGTGTTGATAATGTTGAGTAACACACACTGCACTTTGAGACACTGTGTTGATAATGTTGAGTAACACACTCTGTACTTTGAGACACTGTGTTGATAATGTTGAGTAACACACACTGCACTTTGAGACACTGTGTTGATAATGTTGAGTAACACACACTGCACTTTGAGACACTGTGTTGGTAATGTTGAGTAACACACACTGCACTTTGAGACACTGTGTTGATACTGTTGAGTAACACACACTGCACTTTGAGACACTGTGTTGATAATGTTGAGTAACACACTCTGTACTTTGAGACACTGTGTTGATAATGTTGAGTAACACACACTGCACTTTGAGACACTGTGTTGGTAATGTTGATTAACACACACTGCACTTTGAGACACTGTGTTGATAATGTTGAGTAACACACTCTGCACTTTGAGACACTGTGTTGATAATGTTGAGTAACACACTCTGCACTTTGAGACACTGTGTTGATAATGTTGAGTAACACACACTGCACTTTGAGGCACTGTGTTGATTATGTTGAGTAACACACACTGCACTTCGAGACACTGTGTTGATAATGTTGAGTAACACACACTGCACTTTGAGACACTGTGTTGATAATGTTGAGTAACACACACTGCACTTTGAGACACTGTGTTGATAATGTTGAGTAACACACTCTGTACTTTGAGACACTGTGTTGATAATGTTGAGTAACACACACTGCACTTTGAGACACTGTGTTGATAATGTTGAGTAACACACACTGCACTTTGAGACACTGTGTTGGTAATGTTGAGTAACACACACTGCACTTTGAGACACTGTGTTGATACTGTTTAGTAACACACACTCCACTTTGAGACACTGTCTTGGTAATGTTGAGTAACACACTCTGCACTTTGAGACACTGTGTTGATAATGTTGAGTAACACACACTGCACTTTGAGACACTGTGTTGATAATGTTGAGTAACACACATTGCACTTTTGCACTTTGAGACACTGTGTTGGTAATGTTGAGTAACACACACTGCACTTTGAGACACTGTGTTGGTAATGTTGAGTAACACACACTGCACTTTGAGACACTGTGTTGATAATGTTGAGTAACACACACTGCACTTTGAGACACTGTGTTGGTAATGTTGAGTAACACACACTGCACTTTGAGACACTGTGTTGGTAATGTTGAGTAACACACACTGCACTTTGAGACACTGTGTTGATAATGTTGAGTAACACACACTGCACTTTGAGACACTGTGTTGATAATGTTGAGTAACACACTGCACTTTGAGACACTGTGTTGGTAATGTTGAGAAACACACACTGCACTTTGAGACACTGTGTTGGTAATGTTGAGTAACACACTCTGCACTTTGAGACACTGTGTTGGTAATGTTGAGTAACACACACTGCACTTTGAGACACTGTGTTGGTAATGTTGAGTAACACACTTGTGTTGGTAATGTTGAGTAACACACACTGCACTTTGAGACACTGTGTTGGTAATGTTGAGTAACACACACTGCACTTTGAGACACTGTGTTGATACTGTTGAGTAACACACACTCCACTTTGAGACACTGTGTTGGTAATGTTGAGTAACACACTCTGCACTTTGAGACACTGTGTTGATAATGTTGAGTAACACACACTGCACTTTGAGACACTGTGTTGATAATGTTGAGTAACACACACTGCACTTTGAGACACTGTGTTGGTAATGTTGAGTAACACACACTGCACTTTGAGACACTGTGTTGGTTATGTTGAGTAACACACACTGCACTTTGAAACACTGTGTTGATAATGTTGAGTAACACACACTGCACTTTGAGACACTGTGTTGGTAATGTTGAGTAACACACACTTCACTTTGAGACACTGTGTTGATAATGTTGAGTAACACACTCTGCACTTTGAGACACTGTGTTGATAATGTTGAGTAACACACTGCACTTTGAGACACTGTGTTGGTAATGTTGAGTAACACACACTGCACTTTGAGACACTGTGTTAATAATGTTGAGTAACACACACTGCACTTTGAGACACTGTGTTGATAATGTTGAGTAACACACACTGCACTTTAAGACACGGTGTTGGTAATGTTGAGTAACACACACTGCACTTTGAGACACTGTGTTGGTAATGTTAAGTAACACACACTGCACTTTGAGACACTGTGTTGATACTGTTGAGTAACACACACTCCACTTTGAGACACTGTGTTGGTAATGTTGAGTAACACACACTGCACTTTGAGACACTGTGTTGGTAATGTTGAGTAACACACACTGCACTTTGAGACACTGTGTTGATACTGTTGAGTAACACACACTCCACTTTGAGACACTGTGTTGGTAATGTTGAGTAACACACTCTGCACTTTGAGACACTGTGTTGATAATGTTGAGTAACACACACTGCACTTTGAGATACTGTGTTGATAATGTTGAGTAACACACACTGCACTTTGAGACACTGTGTTGGTAATGTTGAGTAACACACACTGCACTTTGAGACACTGTGTTGGTAATGTTGAGTAACACACACTGCACTTTGAGACACTGTGTTGATAATGTTGAGTAACACACACTGCACTTTGAGACACTGTGTTGGTAATGTTAAGTAACACACACTGCACTTTGAGACACTGTGTTGGTAATGTTGAGTAACACACACTGCACTTTGAGACACTGTGTTGATAATGTTGAGTAACACACACTGCACTTTGAGACACTGTGTTGGTAATGTTGAGAAACACACAATGCACTTTGAGACACTGTGTTGGTAATGTTGAGAAACACACTCTGCACTTTGAGACACTGTGTTGGTAATGTTGAGTAACACACACTGCACTTTGAGACACTGTGTTGGTAATGTTGAGTAACACACACTGCACTTTGAGACACTGTGTTGGTAATGTTGAGTAACACACACTGCACTTTGAGACACTGTGTTGGTAATGTTGAGTAATACACACTGCACTTTGAGACACTGTGTTGATAATGTTGAGTAACACACTCTGCACTTTGAGACACTGTGTTGGTAATGTTGAGTAACACACACTGCACTTTGAGAGACTGTGTTGGTAATGTTGAGTAACACACACTGCACTTTGAGACACTGTGTTGATAATGTTGAGTAACACACACTGCACTTTGAGACACTGTGTTGGTAATGTTGAGTAACACTCTCTGCACTTTGAGACACTGTGTTGATAATGTTGAGTAACACACACTGCACTTTGAGACACTGTGTTGGTAATGTTGAGTAACACACACTGCACTTTGAGACACTGTGTTTGTAATGTTGAGTAACACACACTGCACTTTGAGACACTGTGTTGGTAATGTTGAGTAACACACTGCACTTTGAGACACTGTGTTGATAATGTTGAGTAACACACTGCACTTTGAGACACTGTGTTGATAATGTTGAGTAACACACTGCACTTTGAGACACTGTGTTTATAATGTTGAGTAACACACTGCACTTTGAGACACTGTGTTGATAATGTTGAGTAACACACTGCACTTTGAGACACTGTGTTGATAATGTTGAGTAACACACTGCACTTTGAGACACTGTGTTGATAATGTTGAGTAACACATTGCACTTTGAGACACTGTGTTGATAATGTGGAGTAACACACACTGCACTTTGAGACACTGTGTTGATAATGTTGAGTAACACACACTCCACTTTGAGACACTGTGTTGGTAATGTTGAGTAACACATACTGCACTTTGAGACACTGTGTTGGTAATGTTGAGTAACACACACTGCACTTTGAGACACTGTGTTGATACTGTTGAGTAACACACACTCCACTTTGAGACACTGTGTTGGTAATGTTGAGTAACACACTCTGCACTTTGAGACACTGTGTTGATAATGTTGAGTAACACACACTGCACTTTGAGATACTGTGTTGATAATGTTGAGTAACACACACTGCACTTTGAGACACTGTGTTGGTAATGTTGAGTAACACACACTGCACTTTGAGACACTGTGTTGGTAATGTTGAGTAACACACACTGCACTTTGAGACACTGTGTTGGTAATGTTGAGTAACACACACTGCACTTTGAGACACTGTGTTGGTAATGTTGAGTAACACACACTGCACTTTGAGACACTGTGTTGGTAATGTTGAGTAACACACACTGCACTTTTAGACACTGTGTTGATAATGTTGAGTAACACACACTGCACTTTGAGACACTGTGTTGATAATGTTGAGTAACACACACTGCACTTTGAGACACTGTGTTGGTAATGTTGAGTAACACACACTGCACTTTGAGACACTGTGTTGGTAATGTTGAGAAACACACAATGCACTTTGAGACACTGTGTTGGTAATGTTGAGTAACACACTCTGCACTTTGAGACACTGTGTTGGTAATGTTGAGTAACACACACTGTTCTTTGAGACACTGTGTTGGTAATGTTTAGTAACACACACTGCACTTTGAGACACTGTGTTGGTAATGTTGAGTAACACACACTGCACTTTGAGACACTGTGTTGGTAATGTTGAGTAACACACACTGCACTTTGAGACACTGTGTTGATAATGTTGAGTAACACACTCTGCACTTTGAGACACTGTGTTGGTAATGTTGAGTAACACACACTGCACTTTGAGACACTGTGTTGGTAATGTTGAGTAACACACACTCCACTTTGAGACACTGTGTTGGTAATGTTGAGTAACACACACTGCACTTTGAGACACTGTGTTGGTAATGTTGAGTAACACTCTCTGCACTTTGAGACACTGTGTTGGTATTGTTGAGTAACACACACTGCACTTTGAGACACTGTGTTGGTAATGTTGAGTAACACACACTGCACTTTGAGACACTGTGTTGGTAATGTTGAGTAACACACACTGCACTTTGAGACACTGTGTTGGTAATGTTGAGTAACACACTGCACTTTGAGACACTGTGTTGATAATGTTGAGTAACACACTGCACTTTGAGACACTGTGTTGATAATGTTGAGTAACACACTGCACTTTGAGACACTGTGTTGATAATGTTGAGTAACACTCACTGCACTTTGAGACACTGTGTTGATAATGTTGAGTAACACACACTGCACTTTGAGATACTGTGTTGATAATGTTGAGTAACAAACTGCACTTTGAGACACTGTGTTGATAATGTTGAGTAACACACACTGCACTTTGAGACACTGTGTTGATAATGTTGAGTAACACATACTGCACTTTGAGACACTGTGTTGGTAATGTTGAGTAACACACTCTGCACTTTGAGACACTGTGTTGATAATGTTGAGTAACACACTGCACTTTGAGACACTGTGTTGGTAATGTTGAGTAACACACACTGCACTTTGAGACACTGTGTTGGTAATGTTGAGTAACACACACTGCACTTTGAGACACTGTGTTGGTAATGTTGAGTAACACACACTGCACTTTGAGACACTGTGTTGATAATGTTGAGTAACACACTCTGCACTTTGAGACACTGTGTTGATAATGTTGAGTAACACACTGCACTTTGCGACACTGTGTTGGTAATGTTGAGTAACACACACTGCACTTTGAGACACTGTGTTGGTAATGTTGAGTAACACACTCTGCACTTTGAGACACTGTGTTGGTAATGTTGAGTAACACACTGCACTTTGAGACACTGTGTTGGTAATGTTGAGTAACACACACTGCACTTTGAGACACTGTGTTGGTAATGTTGAGTAACACACTGCACTTTGAGACACTGTGTTGATAATGTTGAGTAACACACACTGCACTTTGAGACACTGTGTTGATAATGTTGAGTAACACACTGCACTTTGAGACACTGTGTTGATACTGTTGAGTAACACACACTGCACTTTGAGACACTGTGTTGATAATGTTGAGTAACACACTCTGCACTTTGAGACACTGTGTTGATACTGTTGAGTAACACCCACTGCACTTTGAGACACTGTGTTGGTAATGTTGAGTAACACACACTGCACTTTGAGACACTGTGTTGATAATGTTGAGTAACACACACTGCACTTTGAGACACTGTGTTGATAATGTTGAGTAACACACACTGCACTTTGAGACACTGTGTTGATAATGTTGAGTAACACACACTGCACTTTGAGACACTGTGTTGATAATGTTGAGTAACACACACTGCACTTTGAGACACTGTGTTGATAATGTTGAGTAACACACACTGCACTTTGAGACACTGTGTTGATGATGTTGAGTAACACACTGCACTTTGAGACACTGTGTTGATAATTTTGAGTAACACACACTGCACTTTGAGACACTGTGTTGATAATGTTGAGTAACACACACTGCACTTTGAGACACTGTGTTGATAATGTTGAGTAATACACTCTGCACTTTGACACACTGTGTTGATAATGTTGAGTAACACACACTGCACTTTGAGACACTGTGTTGATAATTTTGAATCCATAAGTTAAACATTTTAACTTCAACACATTTTACTATCATGTTCCACATGTCTTTTGACTGAAACAATGCAGTAGCCAAGTGTGATATCAACAAGAAATACCCCTCCCCCTCCCCACTACATCCCCCCATCGAGGAGACACCAACTTCCAAATACTGAAATCGGACACGTGTGTACGCATGGGCATCGACAGGAATGTTTTATAAATTTCAGACATAATCTATTTTTATATAAAATATTCCCATATCATTGGCAAGGCTCGAGTTTCCCACAAAAATCCAACAGTTATTTCAATAAATATTCGCATCTTAAAAATAGCAAACTTTTGATAAGAAAGTTTACAACTCATGGACAAATGTATAGATATTCTTCACATAAAAATCAGAGTTTATTGTTTCCAAGTGTATGTTATTGTTTACAAGTGTATGTAATTAGTTTCTCGTGCTTAAACTTTGGGTTATTTACGCTCACACTTTGTTTGATGTGGTAAACTTTTTTTATCAGCTGTTAATGTTTCACATTGAGAGAGGGGTAAATACAGTACATGTATATGAATAATTTAAATAATGTATAAAAATTAGTATTTATATATTTCTCAAAGTGTGTTAAGAGATTCACCTTGAGGGAGCTCATGTCCCCTATCACAAATTTCCTCATAGTTATCACTAATGAGTACAGTCTCCCTATCTTCCCGGTACACCAAGCATCATTCGTTTTTGGACTGTCGTGATTTCATCATATTGAATTCCTTGTTTGAAAATAGCAGTTCTTTAAATTTTGTGGAGCTGAGTAAGTAAGAAATTAATTTCCAATTTAAGTTTAATTTTTTTAAAAATGTTGAACACTCAGATAGCAGCATGTAATATGAACTTGATATTTACTTTAATGATAAACATTAGACTTACAGTAAATAGAAGTTAGGATTAAATTTAATTAAATGTTATGGCAAATTATTAAACAATATAATTTGCAATTGTCACGCAAGTAGTATCTGTCAGTCCTGAAGCTACTAATTTTAGAAAGCAGGGAAAACCAAATTACTGCACCAAAGCATCAAAAGGTGTGCAAATTAAATATGCACTGTAAAAAAAATATTATATGACTTCATTGTTTTCGCTCATATTTTAATTTTGGAAAAGGGATCAATGTAAAAAGAGGATTTGATGATGGTTAATTATAAAATAAAAAAACAACCCCTATTATAAAATACTTTGTGTACATTTCAGAAAGTTTAATATTTCGTATTTATCAAACAAGGACAAGTTAGTTGGGCTTTTGAAAAAGGTCGGCGCCGTAGGCGCCCTAAAAAAATGTGCATTTTTTATAAAATAAATAGATTTCAGCTGAAAACTTCCGTCATTTTTGACGGGTGTACGCAAGTAGTGTCTGTCAGTCCTGACGCTATGCGAGGTAACTCCCGATTAAAAAAAAATGTTGCTTTCGAGATTAAAAAACTGTGTTGCTCACCATAAAATATTGTGACGTGACGTCATAATTTGAGCTTTGATTAATGTGTGAAGGGAACGAAGTAAAAAGAGCAATGTTTTATTTGATGTGATTAATATTATTATTATTATTTTGTATTAAATGTCCGTTTTTGTGTATATGTCCATGTCAATATTACGTACGTAATTATAAATTTAATTTTCTATATTAATATATAACATTCGTTTTTCGGTTTATGAAATTTACAATTGATTGTCGTTCGGTTGTCAAGTTTCGATGCGTTTTGAACTACAAAGCGTTATTTATTACTGCAAATGAAATTTGTCAACTTATGCTTCAGTTTAGCGTTTGTTTTTCTTTTATACACTTTGAGATTGCATATTTGTATGTTTAAAAAAATAACATATTTAAAAATTTGACTCCTCCCCACAATAGTTTTTTTAAATTGTTATTTACATGTAACATTTTAAGGCGTCTTAGACTAATTTTGAATACAAGATCTTTGCTTTTAATATAGAACTGGAAGGGATGCTGTCTTGACAATAATGAAAACGTTTATTAGTACTCCTAAAACGTGTATATTAAAGTTGATACTTTAATATTTTCTTTTATCCAGTGCCTAACTTTAGTTCAAAGGTTTCATGCAAAATAAATAGTTCGTTGTTATTCATATTTGTAAATAGTTACAATTTTTTATTTACATGTTTTTGATAATGTAAAGGTAATAATGTATGGATCAATGGGCGCATAAACTGATAAGTCATAATAGATCTTGAAAAGGTGCTCACTTGACAAAAATAAAAACGTTTATGTGAATTACTAACACGTGTTTATTAAATTGTAAATATGATTAACAGTTGATAAGTTAATCTTTTCTGTTATCCTGTGACAAACTTTGCTTAGTACGTTTCGTGCAAAATAAAAAGTTATTTTTATGTGTAAAATTACAGTTTATTTTCTACATGTTTTGATAATGTTGTTTTAATAATGTATGGACAAATGGGCGAATAAACTGACAAGTCATAATCATCGATGAAGCTGAAACGGCTTCAAATCACAGATATGCGTGATGTGGATCAAATTACAGTCACATAATTTATTTTTAACGCACTGTGCTGTATTATTGGTGCACTCATAATTGGTGCGCACTATTCAATGCCGCCAGTTAACGTCCGGCTGACTCCTCAGTAATATTTGTTAATACGTCGAACTTCAAACTTCTTTGTTGCAGTATCACTTTATGCTGTGTGTAATTGACTATGCATTTACTATTATCCTGATTATATCATTATTATTCATGCAAACTTATATAACGTGAAGCGTAAGCTTTGAGGTTTTCTCATAACACATATATTCGTATATATAATCAAAATATATACTCTGCTATGTCCGTTCGTAACGCTAGATTTTAGAAAGCCCACCGCTAAAAAAAAATAACCTTGAAAAATATATTGCACAAAAAAAAACCAAAAAACCCCACTATTTTCAAACGTCCGCATAAAATTGTTTAATATGGAAAAGAGATTTAATTTTTCTCTCTTGGTCTCTACATTTTCTGATTATTTACTTTGCGGCTTTCAGGCAAAAGGGACAATTACAACAACTGAAATATATCCATTTTTAAAACTCCCGTAATTTTTGACGGGTAATACACTAGTATATATATAATTCTTTAGGCGTTTATTTCTTTTCTGTATGAAGCGTTAAGATGTTCAAAAAATGACTAATGCATGACAGAATTATATCGATTCTTTTATAGTTTTAAGCCATCTTTTTATGTTCCTTGGTCAGGACTCCGAAAATCATATTTCATAAAACGATAATCAATATACATAATTTGCAAACTGTCCTGTCCGTGGCGCTACTAATTTTAAAAAGCAGCGCCAAAAAAATACTTCTTTTCGAACGTCCTAATAAAATTGTTCAATTGGGTTAATGAATGAATAAAATAAAAATAAATTAATTAAGTGCAAGTTCTGTATTACGTTATTTTTTAAATCTGATGTGTATTTATTTTGAAAACTTCCGTCATTTTTGACGGGTGATACACCAGTAAATAAATAAGTAATAAAATGGTGTGGAAATGCAATCAGTCTTAAGGTAGAATAAGTAACTGAATAGGGGATGAGTGAGCTTTAAAAGTTTTTTTGTTTGTTGGAAAACCCAGAAAAACGAACAAACAAACCAACAAACAAGTTATTGATTTGTTTTGTTGTCTTTTTCAGATTCACTCTTAGTCAATAACCCTTTCAAAATAGAAATAAATAATGACTTTGCATGAAGGTGATCGGACAGGAAGAACTTTTTATGTCTCATTTAATAACGTAAAGTTTACAACTGCAATATTCAATATTTATTTTTAAAAATCATTTAACTTAAGATCAATTATTTCATTTTTTTCAGTTTCAGTAGGTTTAATTTTAAAAAATAATGTTTGAAAGTTTTTATTTGTGAAATATTTACAGATGATTCAACAGTTTAGACATAAAGAAATAACATTCTCGATACTGTTCTGTTTTTCTCATAAATTTATTCACGATAGCCGTAATCAAAGTTGATTTCTACCTTTCCATGAACAGTCTAATGCAGGGGTGGCCAGACCTGTAGTAACTGAGGGGTGGCCAGACCTGTAGTAACTGAGGGGTGGCCAGACCTGTAGTAACTGAGGGGTGGCCAGACCTGTAGTAACTGGGGGGTGGCCAGACCTGTACTAACTGAGAGCCATTTTAAAATATTAAAAAATTGTTGAGAGCCGCAGAGAAGCACTAACGGTCATTAAAACTGGTTTGGAAATCTTCCAATAAGCCTTATAACATATATTTCCTAAATTGAATGCGAGCCGCAATGTGAACACTGAAGAGCCGCATGAGGTCGCGAGCCGCAGTTTGACCACCGTTGGTCTAATGGAACCGTCTGCTGTTGAAATAGAGCAGGAAGATCAGGCTTTGGCGATGATGCACAATTCCCAATCTGTGATGGATTTCTGGACACTCGTGCCAGGAGTATATTAGTTGAAATATCCTCAACTTAATTAGCTAATTGCCGTCTAATGTACATTATCGGAAAAATCTTCTGGTGTGAATGTTTGTACTCCACAATGAGGTTCTTAAAATCAAAACACCGAGCAGTCACCAGTGACCAGCATCTGACAGAACTTCTTCACACCACAACTACTAGCTAACAACAGGATTGAAAGAAACTTGAAATACACACACACACACACATACTCCCACACACATTATAATATCACCTAATCTTGTTCTTTCCTCAAGTCATGCAGCTAAAAATAAGAAATTTGCTTGAAATAAACAAAACTCTCAAACACATATTTTCATTTCAATGATTTATTACACAACTAACAAGATTAAACATAGAACAGTGAACCCTGTATCAGAGAATGTGTAAGATAACACTAACGTTATGGGTATATAAACTATTCTCATATTGACCTGTGTTTATTAATAATAAGGAATACATTTAAAAAATGTATAATGCAAAAAAAATAATTAAAAATCACATAATTTAACAATGAAGCCATAAAAGCTTTTGAAACCCATATCACATTGGTCAGAGGTCATCATGACTTGACCACAAGTAGGGGCCAGATATCACAACAGCATTGACTAGAACATCGTGTAAACTTGATTCTCAATGGCACTACGGAGACGTCACTTGGAACATTAGGATCGTGTGTCCTGTACTGACGTCATGCTATAGCAGGATTCTAAAACCTGAAAGGAAATGTGATTAAAAGAACTTAGTTTAAAACTCTAATAAAAATGTAAGACTAGTCACAAACCATAAAAAAGCGTAGGACGCAATAATCTTCTGTACAAAAGGAGCACCTTTTAACAGATACGATAACATAAGGTTTATAAAGTAAATTATAAGTATAAACTCTCAAAGGTGTATGTATGTTTCTATCTTTTCTCATCGATACACAAACAAATGTATAAGTCGTACTAATGATAATTGTAAACAAAGTAACCAATGTTTATCAATGTCCATCAAAGCCGGTATATTATATGTGTCGCGTTTAATTCTACAAATATTCGCGCAAAATTAAAATTAAGAATTATTATTGTATTTGACAACTACTTACCTATTGGGTGAATCTGGGCTGCTGAAAGTGGCTGAGGTTTAGGAAAGATTGATCGCTATTAACTACTTACCTATTGGGTGAATCTGGGCTGCTGAAAGTGGCTGAGGTTTAGGAAAGATTGATCGCTTTTCACGCTGCTGTTGGCATGATTACCACTGTCCATGTTGGAGTAACTACCACCACTGATGTTGCTGTTGTTGCCAGAGCTGCCACTGGCAAAGCTGCTGCCATAACCACTGTCTGTTTGGCTTAGTGTAAGAGAGGACGGAGGGCTTGAGAAGTATGTCTGCCCGTTAAAAGGGGACGGACTATGAACATGTTGGTACAGAGGAGTACTTTCGTAGTACTGAGGTGTGGAGTGCCGAGGAGTACCTCTGTTGTACTTGGATTTTGAGTGCAGAGGAGTACTTCCGAAGTACTGGTGTGTTGATTGCATGGAAGGGGGGCTCAGAATACTGCTTCCAACAGGTGACATGTTGGCCACACTTGGACCTGGGATATAGCTACTGGCTACAGGTGACAACAACCCCAGGTACGGGTCACTGGGAGCAAATGCGTTCGGCTTCAAGTAACGATCTGGTGTTGATGCGTACGACATAGCCACTGAAGTGGATTGTGGGAAGGATCTATTACTGCTGGCTACTGGTTGATGGCTCATCACCTCATGTGTTGTGGGATAGAGCCTTGAAGGTGTGCCATGTCCATGTCTCGTGTGTTGAATACTTGGCATCTGATTTTGATGGTTAATTCTGCGGCAACAAAATAAAAATATGTTAAAAATAACAAAATTGAATTAGCTGAAGGCAGAATATTAATAAAATAGTTTTAGCTTTGAAGTGAAAGATTAAAGTTAAACGGTTGAATTGCTTACACTTTATTCAAACAGATTTTTTAAATATGCGCATTTATAAACATTCTTTCCGAAAAAAGAAAACTTTCAAGACTAGAACTATTTAAAACTAATCAACATATTGGTATTAGTCAATGGTAAGAAACTCATTTTTCACATCCCAAAAACACTCTTTTATGCCAAATAAAACATTTTAATAATGTATTTCATTTAAATGTTGGTTTTAGTATATATTGCAGTTTCCATTTCAATATAGAGGATTCTAGATACACTTAAATGGCTATGGTGTATTAGAGGAGAATTTAAAGTCACTTTAGACATGACTTATTTCTCAGACTATAGCTGTCTAAAGTTACATTACCTGGAGTTTAGAGACTGACCGGTCACATTGCAGAAAGATCCCTGGTGTTGGTGGTTAGTTGTGTCCACCAGAGCCCTCCTTGTTGGATACATCTGACCACTTGTGCTGGCTTCCCCACAGGAAGACCGCTGCTGGTCGTAATGAGGTGGCCAACTGGCCACTGGTTGCATCGACATTCTGTGTACCATGTGCATAGTTTGAGGATCACTGTAAATATTCATGGGTCCTGGGTGCGGTGGGGCCCACCGTTGTGCCAGAGGCGGCACCAGAATTTGTTCGGGGTTAATGATTCCGTTGTCGTGATCTTTGATCATTTTGGTCATAGCTGCGATGTACGCAGACGCTGTACAGATTGTGTACAGTTTGGAGTCCTCTTTGTGGTTAGGCAGGTTGGGGTTATAGGGCATGTCAAGACTTTTTAGTACGTCCAGGGCATCTGCGATCTGCTTCTGTCTGACCCTTTCCTGAGAGAAAAAAAATGTGGATACGGTTTTAGTTGACAACATCTTGAATGCTTTGTCTTACTTAGTATAATTTAACAACAACTACAATAGCAACACAACAACAATGATATCTTATCTTATCTGTTTCAGACGCTCCTTCTATACAGAAGATTATTGCATCCTACGCTTATCTATGGTTTGTGTTCAGTCCTGCATTCTTATTAGAGTTTTAAATGTTGATAAAGTGTTGGCTTTCCTGGTTTCTTCAGGCAACCCATTCCACGCCCGAATTCCGGACGGGAAGAACGAAAATTTGTATGAGTTTGTTCTTGCATACGGAATAAGAAAGGTGTTTGTATCCTTCTGTTTATCTGAGGGTTGCATTAAGTTATCTTTGGTTTGTATTTCTAAATTAGAGTTAATTGCTTTATGTATGATTACTACTTTACTCTTGGTTCTTCTATCCTCTAGTGTTTCAAGGTTTAATGATTTAACTAATGTTGTTATTCTAGTCAGTTTTGAATATTCTCCAGTAATGAATCTGGCAGCTCTTTTTATGGATTTGTTCTAGTTTATCAATGTTTTCTTTGGTGGATGGGTCCCATACAGAAGATGCATATTCTAGTACAGGTCTCACCAATGTGAGATAGCATTTTAGTTTTATATCTTTATTACATTTGTAAAGGTTTCTTTTTATAAAGCCTAAGGTTTTGTTTGATTTTTTAATAACTTCATTGACATGGGGATTCCATGATAATTTCTCATTTATTATGACTCCTAAGTATTTTGCATCTTTAGTTTGGGTTAGTTCCTTTCCATGAATGAAATATTTTGAATTTATTTGTTTCTTTTTCTTTGTTACTCTTAACAGTTGACACTTTTCTGGGTGGAAACTCATACTCCAGTTTGTTTCCCATTTTATCAATTCATCTAGGTCTTTTTGTAAAATTTTGCTATCTTTTTCTGATTTAATTGTTCTATAGATTATACAATCATCAGCAAATAACCTAATTTTTGTTCCTGTTGAGATGTTGTTAGGTAAATCATTTATATATATTAAAAAGAGTAAGGGACCTAGCATGGTTCCTTGTGGAACTCCTGAATTAACCTTTATTGGTGCAGATTTAGATCCATTAATTATTACAGTTTGCTCCCTGCCCAAAAGGAAGTCTTGGATCCAGTGATGTAAGGAACCTGAGATTCCAAAGTAGTTAAGTTTTTTAAGTAAACTAAGGTGGTGAACTTTGTTAAATGCTTTTGAGAAGTCTAGTAATATTGTATCTATTTGATCATTTTTGTCTAAGCCTTTTGATAGTTCATCAAAGCCGTTAACAGCAGCAACAACAGCAAAGTCTGTGTTGTGAGTTAAGCCGAACGTAACGGCAACGCGTCCTGTTTTATCAATATATATTATAATATTGAAATGATATTAATATACAGGTATACACTTATAAAATAGTCTACATATACAATAAAGAACATACTTAAGCTTATAATTGAACATTCATTCCCATTCCCTTGATCACACGAAACTGACTGTCATACAGAGCCAAAGTCTAATTGAATTGGAACTAATTTATCTCTTGATTCACGTTTGGACTTGTCCCTTTGTCCTAATGAATTAAACAATTTTTTTGCGCTACACATTGTTGGTGTGCTACAAGTTGTTGAAGTGCTACGACTGTGCAGGTTCATGTTAAATTTTACACTTGAATTTTCAAAATTCATTTATCTACTATAAATATTGTTTCCAAAAAATTGAAAATATATTTTAAGAATAAAACATCTCACTGAGAGATCAATTATATTTTAATAAATCATTCGAAAATAGACGAATTTTCTCATTAAATTCATTAGTATTTATTGATATAATATATTTAAAATCAATACTGATAGATTAACTTCACAAATATTTATCCCGATTTATCCGCAGTCCCTGTAGCCTATTATTAATAATAAGTTCGTAAATTAACATCAAATCGTTGTTAATTTTATTTATGAATGTTATCGTAAGGTATAATGAAAGATCCTCCACATCTGTGTTTTACCGGAATAAAAATATAAGACACAGTCACAAATCAAACACCAACCTGTTCATTAGCTCTCAGTCTCTTCTCCTCCAAGAGATCAGGCGGCAGATTCTTGTGTTTTTTGTTGGGGCCGCTTTTTCTGGGAGCCTTCACCTTCGGAGGTCCTTCAATGTTCTCTTCGTCTGAAGACAGCTCCCTTTTCAGATTTCTCTTTGGTTTGTCCACGGATTCAGCAGGGCTGGTTGCCAAGAAATCCACTGAAGTTGATGGTATTGGCACATACATTGTGAGTGAGAAGAGAATCTAAGACTCGAATTATTAAATAGGCGTCGAAGATGAACTGATATTGAATATTTAAGTTGTCACACGCAAATGGAAAAAAAAACACGACTCCTCGGTAATCCTGGATGAACTCAACATCAAATATCTAATCTGTTAATCCATGCAGGTATGATTATACCGATAGCTAAGTGAGAGATCCGTACCAGGCTATAAAGCAACTGGCGATGTCAATCAAGGGCTAGGCTCCTCCCACAAATCGCGAGTCATCGAGACCTGCGATTGGTTCATGTGATCCGTACGGCCCGGCAGTTGACCACTCGATGGCCTACAGGCTGGAAAAGGTCGGGAGAAGGAAGATGGGGGGGGGGCTTCTCTTTTTAGCTGTACCTGTCCACCCGTCCACCCTGTAAACAAATTTATTGCTCATCCCAAATTTCAAATGTCTTCAAATTTCAAACATTCCCCCCCCCTCTCTCTCTCTCTTTCTCTCTCCCTCTCTCTCTTTCTTTCCATCTCTCTCTCCCTCTCTCTCCCTCCCTCTCTCTCTCCCTCTCTACATCTCTCTCTCTCTCTCCCTCTCTCTCCCTCTCTCCATC
This sequence comes from Ampullaceana balthica, assembly GCA_944989445.1. Classification (NCBI taxonomy): domain Eukaryota; kingdom Metazoa; phylum Mollusca; class Gastropoda; family Lymnaeidae; genus Ampullaceana; species Ampullaceana balthica. The sequence continues at coordinate 1,594,180 of CALYLW010000079.1, forward strand.
TCTCTCTCCCCCTCTCTCTCCCTCTCTCCATCTCTCTCCATCTCCCTCTCTCTCTTTCTCTCCCTCTCTCCCCTTCTCTCCATCTATCTCTCTCCCCCTATCTCCCCGCTCTCTCTCCCTCTCTCTCCATCTCTCCCTCTCTCCATCTCTCTCTCTCCCTCTTTCTCACCCTCTCTTTCTCTCCCTCTCTCTCCCTCTCTCCGTCTCTCTCTCTACCTCTTTCTCTCCCTCTCTCCATCTCTCTCTCTCCCCCTCTCTCTCTCTCCCTCTTTACATCACTTCCCCACCCCGGCACATTTTGTATTAAACAGAAATGGATAATGAAAGAAGAACAATTATAAATTAGGCTTATTTAATTAAACACTTGACACAAGAAATTAGTCGAAACTTCCAAAATGAATATATAAACAATGTAATTTCTAAAGATAACAATAAAAACGTATGGTGCTTTATTAAATTTAAAAAAAAACTAAAGGAACCACACTAAAATTTCCAAATAATAAAACGTATAATGATAATTAAACCAAAGCTGACATCCTCAACACATATTTTGCATCATCATGTTGGGCCTCAGGTGACAAGGAAGTTTTAATAAATTTAAATAAAATGGAAGAAATAGGTAACAACTGTAGACGAGATAGGTATACAATCATTCCTAAAAAAATTGAAAATAAACAAAGCTACTGGTCCAGAGGAATTGCCTGCAAGTAACTGTGCTAGGTCCTTGACTCTTTTTAATTTATATAAACAACATCGGAACTGGAACAAAAGTTAGGTTATTTGCTGATGATTGCATAATCTATCGAACAATTAAATCAGAAGAAGATAGCAAACTCTTACAAAAAGACTCAGATAGAATAATTGATAAAATGGGAAACTAACTGGCGTATGTCTTTCCGTTCAGAAAAGTGTCAACTGTTAAGAATAACAAAGAACAAAGGAAACACATAAATTCAAAATATTTCATTCATGGAAAAGAACTAACCCAAACAAAAGATGCAAAATACTTAGGAGTAATAATAAATGAGAAACTATCATGGAATCCCCATGTCAATGCAGTTTTTAAAAAAATCAAACGAAACTTTAGGCTTTATAGAAATGAACTTTTACAGATGTAATAAAAATATAAAACTAAAATGCTACCTCACTTTGGTGAGACCTGTACTAGAATATGTATCTTCTGTATGGGACACATCCACCATAGAAAACATTGATAAACTAGAACAAATTTAAAAAGCATAATAATTTTAAAAAATAATATATATATAAAAATAAGATTGATTACTGGGGAATATTCACATCTGACAAGATTAACACCATTAGTTAAATCCTTGAACCTTGAAACACTAGAGGATAGAAGAACCATTCAGACATAAAGCAATTAATTCTAATTTAGAAATACAAACACAATGATAACTTAATACAACCCTCAGATAGACATAAGCTAAAAACACCTTTCTTATTCCGTATGCAAGAACAAACACATACAAATTTTCCGTTCTTCCCGTCCGGAATTCGGGCGTGGATGGGTTGCCTGAAGAAACCAGGAAAACCAACACTTTATCAACATTTAAAACTCTAATAAGAATGCAGGACTATACACAAACCATAGATAAGCGTAGGAAGCAATAATCTTCTGTATAGAATGAGCGTCTGTAACAGATAAGATAAGATAATACATTTGTATATTAATATTATTAAGTAGCCATTATCCTGTATACTACATTGACTTACATGTCTATGGAGTGCACTAGGAAAATTTGGTGAAGGGAACAGTGCTGCCAGGACCAGGAGTTACTTTTCCTTACAACTATAAGAAGTGGTGGCATTTAATTCAGTCATATGTCAAATGTAATTTATGTATTTGGGAATTGTTTCGTAGATGCTGGTGGCAGTAATCCTAACTACGCCAATTTTTGTATAAAATGATGGAAGGTTATGCAGTAGTAAACAGACTCAAAAAATATTTCGGGCAAAATGAGCCCTTAATTTACGATTCTTAAAAACATAGCAATGTTTAATATACACCAAAATTGTAATAACTGTTAAATCTGGCAACAGAGCAACTGGTAAAGGAAACATTTGAGATTTCAATTTTTTATCATCAAATAAAAATCTGTGTAAGAAGATTGTTATTCATTTCACACAGTCCACAGTACATAGTACATAGTACACAGTACATAGTACACAGTACATAGTACACAGTACATAGTAACCCGCTAGTACAATAGCGTACTATGCCGTTATCTAGTTCGGCGTTCTTGTCCAATTAATAAGAAATTCCCTAATTTTCCCGAAGACAGTATCCCATTGTATTCAAGTATCCCTTGAAGCACGCCCCTTCCAGCGCACCTGTTTCTTTGATGTCCATCGTTCTGACCATCCGCTCCAACACTTGATCATCGGCACCGCTAGCACGTGCAATCCTATACAACGGGGTAACTGAGTGACCATCGGTCGTTCATACATCATAAACCCTGCCCTTGTAGGTACTGCAGGAATTCTTTAAAACGTGAAACTTCCCCTAAGGGGTGATGGGTATATGAAGGAGTAACGTAATGGTCAGCACAAGCCTTCTTGAAAACACTTGACGGCTGACCTGATTAGCATATAGGTGGACTCATTTCCATACGCCGTGGTGATAAGAGAACCCGCTCACACTGCCTGTCTAAAACTGTTGTGTCTGGCGTATTACATCAATAGGTGGTTATGCAGGGAAGGGAGGTTATGGTTCTTTGTTTCCAAATAGTAGACAAAGGCAGACCTAAGTCTGGGGCCGGCATGAGCAGAGAATTGGTTTTCCATTATACTAATACGTACTGATAAATAAAGTATCTCTCTCTTTCTTTCTTTCTCTCCCTCCCTCCCTCCCTCTCTCTCTCTCTCGCTCTCTCTCTCTCTCTCTGTGTGTGTGTCTCTCTCTCTCTCTCTGTATATATAAATATACAGGGAGAGCGGGTGAGAGAAATAAATTGATATAAAAGATATATAAAAACAAATGTCAAATTCATTCGTTTTGACATTTTGTTCTTTTTTTTCTTTACCCAACATATTAACTTTAAAGACTTTTCAAGCATTGTCGTAATAGCATTGGTATCGGCTATAGCTGGCCGTTTTGATATACGGTAGAAACATTGTTAAGTCATTGCAGTACATTTTCTCTTAATCAAACATATTTTTTGTGGCTATAAATAGAGATAACACATTCAAATGCATGTTTTAGCATTTACTTTGGTTACGCCCCTATTACTGGCAATGACGTATAGCTCTATCAGTCAACGAAGTTTGGTTGAATTAATTGAAGCGTGGCTTCACTACTAACTACTAGTCCGACATCAAAGACCTCTCTTGGCCACCGTGAGACAAAGATCCCCTGTGTCCGTCTCTAATAGCAGACCTCCAATAAATAACTGAAAAAAAATGTGTTAATCTCCGGCATCCCCCAGAGTAACTGGCCCTGTTGATAACTATAAAGAAAATTTTACGATTTCTAAAATGACTGTGTGTAGCTCTTTGATGCCCCCGTGCCTCAACAAAATGCTGGATTCAGTTGTAGCGGGTTCAAAACTTCAAACCCCATGTCCAGTAGAAGTGTCCAGTCAAGGATTCCTTTGATTCCATACATCACAAGCATGCGTACAGCTAGTCGTTAAGGAGGAGAAAGGAAATCTTCAAAATTATATAAAACTAGTGTATCACCCGTAAAAAATGACGGAAGTTTTCAAAATAAATACGCATCAGATTAAAAAATAACGTAATACAGAACTTTCATTTATTTTATTTATTTTTATTTGATTCATTTATTATCATATTGAACAATTTTATGCGGAACGTTCAAAAAGTGTTATTTTTGGTGCAGCACTATAAAACAAAATCGATCGCAGCGGGAATTATGTATATTGATAATTAACTTCCCAAAATTCTCTTTACTTTTTCAAATCTTATAAGCTTATTTCAAATGGTACTGTAGCTTGGCAAATACGATCAGAAAAACAATTAAAGAAATTGATTTTAATGTTAAAAAACGAATAAAGATGTTATACTTTGTCACGTCTTGCTTTTTTAAAATAAAGTTATTTAAAGAATAATCGTTCATCTGTTTTAATTAATGAGTTTAAATTGTATATGTAAAAAATAATTAAAACATCTAGGGGAATTTCTGTCCTTCTTTTCAAGTTTAGTTAGACTAACAAGGATCTGTGCGACTCCTTGTATTTCACACTACCTCTTATTTAGTGGTTTGACTCCTGCATTGATCTCATTTCACTTTGTAATAACTGAGACGGGGAGAAGAATATGGCTTCCATTTCTGTAATTTTTCTATTATAAGTTATACCGAACGCTCAATTCACAGATCATGTAAAAATGTGAGTTTATACATCGTCATTTTATTGAAGGTTGTCAAGTTTCCGATATCGTAATGCCTCTTTGACTCCACTTAAGTGTTTTGAAAAGAACATTTTAAACGAAAAAAATATTTCGTTTCAGCTTTTACAAAAAAAATATATTAAATAAAAATTTAAATAACGTTAAATAACGTAGGAATTATCACAAAAAAAAATAAATTTTTTTAGGGGTTGAGTGAACTTGAATGTGTTATAGAATCTTTCAGATTTCTTTTATTTACTGTTATACCGTAATGTTGCAAAAAAATGTGCAGTGCACTATGTGTGGAGGTGTGTTTAAAAAAAATAATTTACTAGTAGATAGACCCCTACCGTAAATAGGTTGAAGGTACATGTCTATATCGAAGAACATTTGAAGGACTGAAGGGGTTAAGGTAAGGGCCGTCCATAAAGTACGTCACGCTATTTTTGACCATTTTTAACCTCCCTCCTCCCTGTCAAAAATATCGGGACATCAAGTACGTCACAATTTCGAACATATTTTTTTACTTAACAAAATAATTAAAATTTAATAAAAAACACCGTAAAGTCACACATGGCCGGACCCACTCTTCCCCCCCTGTCACACTTTCTTACACCTCCTCCACCCCCTCGAAGGTAACGTACTTTATGGACGGCCCCTTACTTCGCCATTACATGTGGAATCGTCTTAACTTTTATCAGGACTACTTTATGAGATAGTTCTCATTTTCTCTGTTACTGATATTGCAAGATGTTGTTATTTTATTTTAATAAATCACCAATAAAAACTGACCGGCATGCTCACTCAAAATATATTTTCCTTTATGACGCTCTTGAAAAAAAGAATACAATAAAAAGATTAATAAAAAAAACCAGGTTGCCGAAAAATAGTTGAGCCTACTTTAAATCTACAAGTACAAGAGACAATCTTCGCGAAATTCCAGCATCGGTTGTTCCTACTATGTTCTGGGAAGTGGAGAGGATTGGTTTTACTCTGGGCGCCCTGTTTTGTTTACCCTTCACGGTTCTACTCTGGTCAATACTGTTCTTTCCTGGTTTTTTACAATTATTTTAGTTTCAATTTCTTTCACCCGTTCCCATAGTTTTTTTGTGGGTGTATATGACGGAACAATTAATACATTACTTTAAATAACAAGCGCTATTGAAGAGTGCGTAGGAAGAAGAAAGTTTATAATGTGACGTGTGTCAAGTAGGAAAATATCATGAGCCTCATTCACAAACTCAGAACATCTCATCAAAAGTGACCGGAGACCAACTTACATATTTTAACTAGGTATTAGGCCTCAGTTCCCAGCACCCAAATCATAATGAAAACAACAATGTTATCTAACTTGACACGTCCACGGGTAGCGTAACCTGGCTGTCTACCCCTTGCCACGAGAAGACAACACCCGACCAGGTAAAGCGGTGAGTCGCGCGCTGGCCACCTTGACCGCTCAACACAGATACGGCCACGGAGCCCACGCGTCGTGAACAATCCAACGAGATAAGCTCCAGCACGTTACGCTACGCCGATCACCGTACCTAGGCGTACGAAAGATTCAGGGATTAAAAACAACATTGACTGTTTATCTAATGCAACAAGCTTGGCTCAAGTCTGCGTTAGTATTCATACGGGCAGAACTGGCGACCCGGGGTTTCATTTTCAATCTTGATATATGAAATATAATAGAACCAGATATGGACCAACCTTGATTTTGGAGGTGTCACTGGACTACACGGCTGAATGAGCTGATACTGCGGCAGGTTACCTTTTACATCATGAAAGGTCAAGTCAGTTTTGGGTGAGGCTTAAAGATATGTTTCTCAATAGGTCCAAGTACCACGCCCGGCTTTAAGAGCTTTGACGCCCCAGTCATTTTAAAACTTTGGCGCCCCCTCCTTCTGTCAATTTGCAAGCTGATATAAATTGTTACTGATATGAATACCGAGACAGAAGATGAGAAAGATAAAATATGTCCTTTTCGGTGCAGATTTGGGTTGCCTGAACGAACCAGGAAAACGAAAACACTATCAACATTCAAAACTTTAATAAAAAGGCAAGACTATACATAAATCATATTTACGCGTTGGATCAATTAATCTTCTGTATAGAAGGAGCCAGTGTAATATATAATTACTAGGGCTGCGGAAATTAACGATTAATTTCTCGATTAATCTTTTAAAAATTTAACGATTAAACTATTTTTAACGATTAATGGACCCATCAGTCAAAAAAAAATTATAATAAAAAATAGCGGCGAGAGATAGGAGATATCAGGTCTTCAAACATTCCCTTACCATAATGTAGGAGAGATAGGAGATATCAGGTCTTCAAACATTCCCTTACCATAATGTAGGAGAGATAGGAGATATCAGGTCTTCAAACATTCCCTTACCATAATGTAAGAGAGATATAGGAGATATCAGGTCTTCAAACATTCCCTTACCATAATGCAATTGTACAAGTCTTAGTTTGTCCTGTTCATTTTTCATCTTAACGGTACATACTATATTATTACATAAGTTAATTATAATTTTTATTTATTTTTTATTATTTTTTTAAATAGAAATTTAGAAATTTGTTCACTTAAGACGACTAGATTTTCCAGACCCCCCCCCTCTTTCCCCCCAAACCAGAAACGTTTTGTGAAAATTGACTCTTTCCTGAAGAGAAAGAAAAAAAAGGCCCGTCTGGTCACTTTAGCGGAACATGAAGTCTGAAATCGGGACTGTCCCGCCTAAATCGGGACGTCTGGTCACCTTAGTTGACTAGAGTTGCCATTTTCAATAGTATTGAACTAACCCGCAGAATTTTTCCTTAGTTTTAGACGCCCTTAGTTATAGTTAAAATCCACATAAACCTATTTAATTACACAAATGCCTGAGACAACAACTAGAAAATCGGTAAAATTTTAAGGTTTCAACAATTGCCTTTGGGATAATAGTTTTCGTACTTTATAGCGCTGTTATGTTATCGAATAGAAAGATGGACATTTCAGTACGAAGGTAGCAGGCTTCATTTGCTTGACATAATTAATAATCAAACTAGACATTCTTATTTCAATTTCCAAACGGGTAACAATTTGCTTTAAAAAGCTTGGTCAATATAAAATGTCATCGAAAGATTCTTTGGCGATCGCTATCCCCTGGAAACCGTGGCATCTGATTGACTTGAAAAAACGTGTACGCTTCTTCCATGATCCATGAAATATATTTAAAGGTAAAAACGTAGTAATTTACGAAAAACATGAAAGAAGGACAAATAAATTAAAATATATTTAAAATATACAATTACTATTTTTACTATTTTTGTTTGAGATGAAATTATCATTCCTACACATTAAAACCCACCATCCTATGAGCAGGGCCAGCCCTAGAGTATGCGGGGCCCAAGGCAGCAACGATGAGTGGGGCCCCGGGCCCAATGCAGCAGATGAGGAGTGAGACCAATGCAAAATTTTTCATTTATACATATACATATATTAAAATAATGGGAAATAAAAAATTAAATTACTTAAAATTTACTCAAAAACAGCATTGACACTTGATACATCAATAATAATACACAGTTTTATTAATTTAATTGAAGATCCTAAAACTCAAAAAAAGATATTAATTAATAAATGGTTCATTTAGGTGTGCTAATACACAGTTACACAACTTAACACTATAAACTCTATACACTAGCGTATTTTTGGTTGTATCTTCTTCTTCCACCTAGTTTTTACAACTTTCTTCCTTAGCAACATCATTCTCAATTTACAAAATAGCTAAGTTACAAGTTATTGAGCCGATCTTGAATCATTGTTGATCACATATAGTTTTTAAAAAGTTTTAGTTTCAAAAAGCTTATTTCTTCAGAAGCCACTGTGACAGGAACAGTCAGAAGTATTCGAAGTGCATTGTTTGTGTTAGGAAAGTCGCTATAACGCTTGTTTACTGAAAGAAACTGAAAAAAACACACACAAAAACAGGATCCTTGTAGGTGCACATGACTGCGTGAATTATGGAACTCGATGCTTGCAACTCTTCAGCAAGCTTGAAACCATCAAGATCCTTATGTTGGCATGCAGGCTGAGAGCTTATTCTCCAGATTCTTACTGCAATTCAGTAGTTGATTTATTTTTTTGTTTTGTTTTTGTTTTGTAATTGATGAAATTTACAAAGAAATCCCAAAGCGTTATGATGCCTTCGTAGTCGTTCAAAGCGACTGTCCATCGACATGATTGCCATATAAACAATCTGTTTAAAAGAATCAGTTTTCCTGTGCATCTACAAATCCTTCGTCTTCTCCTTCATGTGTATTTTTTTTTCGCACTCTCGTCTCATTGAAAATGGTTTCAACTTCAAAGTCCGTGGCAATTTTTTTTTGCAATTATTATTGCTATTGCTGTTTAAAATCCGCAATTTCTGTTGGATTTTAACCATTTACAAGTATGTTCCATGCTGTCAACTGCAGATCAACAGAAATATTTGTAATTCTTTGCTGGTGTAATTAAATTGTAACGATATGTCGTACCAAAAAGCAATTCAAACAATGAAATTGAAGTTTTAAAGTTGTTGCACAATGACTCAGCTTCACTTCGAGCTTTTGGATCACTACTTAATACTTCTTTGCTCTGCAACTTCAAAAAGTGCATCAGAGACTTCGCCTGCTTTGTATCGCACAATCTTTTCACTTTCGACGCGGCTTTTTCATCTTGTTTCACAAAGTGGTTTCACATAAATATTTTGAGCATACTTTGTTGAAGCAGAAAATAAAACATAGATTTGTCGCATTATACCATTAGGAAAAGTTTTTGCCATATCACATAGCAGCAAATTGTATTTGTGAAAAGTATTAGGGGTAAAAATACCCTAGGATTTAATTGTAAAAGATGAGCTTCTACGTCTGAGGTATGCCCCCTCATATTCACACCGTTGTTGTATCTTTGACCGCGGATATCAGAAACATATAAGCTCAATTTTGTCAGTTCCAATAGTAAGACATCAAGCAAGTGTTGTCCAGTACTTTCATCTACTTCTAGACAATGTATGAAGTGCTCATGAATTACTACAGAATATCCATCTCATGGGCGTACACAGCGAATTGTCAGTGACCTCTGTTCTTGGTGACTTTGGTCCGGTGTGCAGTCAAGTATTACTGAAAAGCTGATTTTACTCTTCCTACAATAATTTTCCTTACCCTATTTCCCATCAACGAAATGCGCTAATGTTGAATTTGTTTTCCCAAGTAGTAATCATGAATTTCATCAGTTTGTATTCTTCGAATATGTTCCTGAAAAAACGGATCAAATTTTGTCAGCAATTCAAAGAGACCCAAAAGTTTCCATTGTGTGCCTGTTGTAGTTTATCGATTGAACTAAGAAAAGTCATGTGGTACCCAACAAGAAATTGGACAATGGCTATGAGACGTTGAAATAGACATGCCAGCTAGGACAATGAGTCTCTTTACTGTTAATTAATTGTTGGCTTTGCTTGTCAATTGTGCATCGCTTGTTAGCCTGTTTTCCGGATCAAACCATTCCAAAGTAGATGTCATATGTCCCTTTGATTTCTCATAACCAGACAGTCTCACATTGGCATTTTTCAAGTCACTAATCCCGTCGGATCCCAGAGCAGACAAAGTGTTAGTAAAAAGTTTGCAACAGAAACAAAACATTTGTTTCTAGCTGCATGTTGAATATATAAGCCATTTACGGCTGACAACGTCTCCATGTTCCATATGTTGTTTGCAGTAAGTTGTAGAAAATTTCCGTCTATTGCTTTCTGATGGAAAATCTTTTTCTTACATTTTTTCTAAATGCTTACTAAAATGCTCTAGGAAAAATATTTTGTTTAATTAGGATTTAGGGTGATTATAATATTTTATTATATTACGAGCAACAAAGCCCGTCCAAGGACGTTCCACCACCGTTCGGTGGCATGTTGTAACTCCCCTCCAACAGCGGTCTCGACCGGCATTACATGTGCATGGCGTCAAAAATACTATTCATTATAGTTAAAATAAATAAATCGTAAAAACAGAGCTTTTTGCTATAAATCCCAACGCGCATAACTCAAAATAAAGTCTTGGAAAAAATACTGCACCAAAAATAACTCGTTTTGAACGTCCGCGTAAATGGCATAAACGTGTTCAATATGATTGGCTGTAGGAGTCATATGTGTTTGAGGGAACAATCGCTATAGATGACCGGACAGAAACTTGCCGTTTATTATATATGATTACACTATTTTTCTAATTATTGTATCCTGAAAAAATAAATATAAAGTTTTTTGATACCATTGTTATATAAAGATAAACAAGTTTTACCTAAATGTAGAAACATTTTAAAAAGCAGTAAAAATAATTTAGTCAAAGCGCGGGCCCCAAGGCGGTAGCCTCGTTCGCCTTGCCCTAAGGCCGGCCCTGCCTATGAGGCAAATTTGGTTAATTCGCGTAAACAGAAAGTCCACAAATCCAGGTAATTTTTAAAAATAGTTGGGCAAAAATAAATCAATAATAATAACTACGTTTTCCGGTTTACAAAAGAAACTTAAAATGTTCAAACAAACAATCAAATAATTTTGTCAGTTAGTGAACATTCCATACAATGTATATTATCAAATTCGCCACGAATGTTCTCACTTACAAAGAGGCTCGAAACCTCTCCCCCCAAAAAAAAACAAAAAAACTTGAATATATGTACACGGGCGAAAGGCAAGTTGATTTTATCAAAATCAAAGGAAATTTAGTGATGCGTCGAGCTAGAACATGATATGATGTTTACATTTAAGGGGCCGTCCATAAAGTACGTCACGCTCCAGAGGGGGGAGGGAGTGTAAGAAAGTGTGACAGGGAGGAGGGGGGTCCGGCCATGTGGGACGTCACGGTGTTTTATATTAAATTTTAATAATTTTGTTAATAAAAAACAACATTTTTGTTCGAAAGTGTGACGTACTTTAGTGCGAGATTTGTGACAGTTTGTGACAGGGGGGAGTTAAAATGGTCAAAACTAGCGTGACATACTTTATGGACGGCCCCTAAAGTCTTTACCGGAAAGTATATTGTTTAATTATTTTTCTAGTGTGTCAAAGTGGTGTTCCAAAACTCTGGATTTCCAGGTAGTTAACCACAATCGTCTTGCTGAGACTGGCCATCCATTCAAGTAGAGAGCTAGGTGTGGGACACGTTAATAATACATTTTGGTCTGGTTGACTGTACGGTAGACAGTATATTTGTTTGTACATAATACTACATTACTTGCATTTCTTAGCAAATTACATTTGAAAGCAACATTTGCATAAATTATGGGTGTAGTTTTTCTAATATTCAATTATGCAACAATGGGGTCTACTAGGGATTTAGGGGTCATTTTAAAAAAATCTATCCAGGATATAATGGATAAGTAAATGATGTTACTGAACTTACTGCCTCCCTCAATTTGTCTTTTAATCGGACAAGCACACATACACTAGCTCAAAGGGAACACATTAATTTTTATTTATTTTGTCAGCACAGGTAAAAAGAATTTATTGGTAAGAATTGATTCCTATGCGATCTATATATATATAGAATTGATTATGATATTAAAACACTCCGCACCTATGCCACATAAATATTCAGTCTAAATAAGTTTATGGTCTTGAAAACTTTAGGATCTAAGAGTTCTATGGCCGTCTGTTAAAGCTTCATCTAATGAAAATGCGGCACTAAACTAAAAATAACATGTTTCCGCTTTTATTTTAATATACGTGAGAAATTGATAGGAAATCTCAATGTTTTGGAATAATTTATTTATTCATTTTTAGTGCATTGGAATAAAAGCGTGTTTAGTGTTTTTAAAAATCCTTTTTTACAAAAAACAAATGTTCAATATTATGTCTATGTGCATATATTTTTGCAATGAACTTGGAGGTGCCGTCACTTAAAATTCATTGTGTGAATAGTTTATACTTTTTTTTTAAAGTTAAGATTAAACTTATCTTATCTTAATTCTTATCTGTTACAGACGCTCCTTCTATACAAAAAATTATTGAGTCCTATGCTTTTAAAAATAAAAATGAGAAAATACAAAATTTAACTTTAATGAGAGTAATGAGACTATAATTTTTCAACAATGATTTATTATTAGTACACTTAGGCAAGAGCGAAAGTAAGAGATGTGACTCATCCATCCACCAAAGAAAACATTGATCAACTAGAACAAATTCAAAAAAGATCTGCCAGATTCATTACTGGAGAATATTCAAAACTGACAAGAATAATACCATTAGTAAAATTAAAATAATTAAACCTTGAAACACTAGAGAATAGAAGAACCAAGAGTAAAGTCTTAATTTTACATAAAGCAATTAATTCTAATTTAGAAATACAACACAAAGATAACTTAATACAACCCACAAATAGACAAAAGGATAAAAGCACCTTTCTTATTCCGTATGCTGCAGTATGCAAGAACAAACGCATACAAATTTTCATTCTTCCCGTCCGGAATTCGTGCATGGATGGGTTGCCTGAAGAAACCAGGAAAACCAACACTTTCTCAACATTTAAAACTCTAATAAGAATGCAGAGCTAAACACAAACCACAGATAAGCGTAGGACGCAATACTCTTCTGTATAGAATGAGCGTCTGTAACAGATACGATAAGATAAGATTTTTTTAATGATTAATAATTAATGAAAATGAAATGGAAACAAAAAACAAAATAGTAAAAGTAAAATCTTTGTAGTTTAGTTCAGTCTTAATGATCACAGCCATATGTACATGTCATTATCTCTATTTCAAAACGCTTCGTTTATAGTTACAAGTTTTTATATGTTTTAATTAGATTTTGTATGAAATTTTTGAAAAAGAAAAAGTAAATATATTTCTTTTCATCCTCATGACTCTTCTTTATTCTGGTCTCCATGGAAAATATTTTTTACTGCCAACAAACTTTTTCTTCCGGGTTAGTGTGTTAAACATGGCAGACAATCTCGTGGAATTGTTTGTTAGCGTAGGCCTAACAGAAGAAAAAGCAAAAGAGACAATAAAAAATGAACTAGTTAAAACGAGTTTAATTCAAGCAATAAAAGCTGTAAGTATATATTTTGAATTAAATTAAAATAATGTTAGTGTTATCATCTGACAGCTGTTACGATAGGACATAACTTTTACTTCCATTTCATTTGGCTGGCATTTGGCTTGCCTTGGCCTTGGGCTACTCGCTGATGACGAAACTTTCAGCAATATAAGTTTATAATTAAATCAGATAATCATGGAATTTAACGTCCGGAACTATTATTTATCTTATCAATACAGACGCTCCTTCTATGCAGAAGATAGTTGCGTCCACAGACCATGACAGATGATCTGTTGGCAAGTGATGCAGCATTCACAGGCCACGGCTTTGTGGGTTCCACGCATTACCCAGCCGCCTAACTACATGTAGTGTTAGGTACCCATTCGGAGCGGGGTGACTCAGGGACGCCCTAGGCCCCGGGAACAAACCCTTGCCTTCACACGGATTCGAACCCGTGACCATCGGTACGACAGTCCAGTGCGCTGCCACTCGACCACCGCGTCCCCCTTTACATGGTAATCCTGCAATTTCTACACATATATTATTTCACAGCGAAATTTAATTTTCTCGTGAGAACTTACGTTTTTAATTTATTAGGCTAAATGCATAATAATTAGGCCTAATTATAATTCATAATGATAATAATAATTATATGTTAATGTTGTATTTCAGCTATTACAGCGCTAATTTGTGAGTCTTTTTAATTCCTAAGGCATTTTATCGGCTCTATATAATACACAATCTGGTCAGGATACGTCTGATACGTCCATTTTGTTTACCTAGTAAACTTCTTGCCAGAGCCAGATGTTTTTTACCTGGCTCGACCCATGCTAAAATATATTTAATGACTGAAAATGTTTGTTAAAAGGTATTTTTCTTCATGTATTTTAATGTTCTCAGAAGATAAATAAATATTTTAAAGACAATTTCATTTTTTATTTTGTTACTAGATGTTTGATTCTTATTTTATTTGTTTGTAAGTGAGAAATTTCCATTTGGCTTCTTATTCGGACAATCCGGCAAGTAGATTGATAAATAAACAAAATGGTTGCATCACGATCAGACTTTTTACTGTTGAGAACGGAAAAAATGCCTTAGAAATTAAAAATACTCACAAATTAGCGCTGTAATAGCTGAAATACAACATGCAATAGTGCATTTAATAAATTAAAAACGTATGTTCTCATGAGAAAATTAAATTTCTCTGTGAAATAATATATGTGTAGAAACTGCAGGATTACCATTTATATTTATCAATTAATGTTAACTTGTCTTTTTCTTAAGTTGAGGTCCTCAAATTATGTATTAAAAAAAATTAAAATGAAATGTCTGCTGCTATACCACTAGGGCTGTCAATTTTGTTGAAAAAAGCTGCTCGGGTACCCGTGAAAATTTCGAACGGGTACCCATGTTACCCGTTCTAAACGTCGCATAATTTTCCTCGTCATGACCGCTATACAAGGCAACCTAGCCACCATCCATGCACCTCATTTCACACAGTAGTAGTAGCCAAGGGCTTGCTACCAGTAACATATTATTACTAATGCACTAACTACAATTAATTATAATGCACTGAAAACTTTTAATCAATTCCCGTTGTAAATGCATTCGTCATACTCATAAACTAAAACTACAGTAAACTGAACATGCAAACAAAATGTCAACAGAATGACGTAACGTTCATACCTTGAATGTTAATATCCACTTAGCGTCGGTTAGTCAATGTTAAGGGCGATGGCGGATGATATACTGCGGTAAATCTGAAGTGATCGTGCTTTGGTC
The DNA here is from genome assembly GCA_944989445.1 of Ampullaceana balthica. Classification (NCBI taxonomy): domain Eukaryota; kingdom Metazoa; phylum Mollusca; class Gastropoda; family Lymnaeidae; genus Ampullaceana; species Ampullaceana balthica. Next base: position 1,609,380 of record CALYLW010000079.1, read on the forward strand.
AGTGGTACTGCTTTTGTTGACATCAAAATGTTTCTGATATTGGGTAGGTCAGCGGTTTGTTTATCAATATTAATTTTATGAATAGCGTTCAGATGGCGTTTTATCGCGCTTGGTTGCCACCCTTCGCAGACACAATTTCATTACAATGGTTGCATTTTTCCATGTCACTGTCAACTCGCTTGGAATGATTCCACAAGGCCGACGTCTTACCCATCTTATTAACTTTAAAAACTGACAACTTTGCGTGAATAATATCAGTTTTTGGGCTAGCAAACACGTGTTAATGAACACAAGAATCACACGCGAATGCAAGGGGTGTGGGTTATAGCAGTGCTTCTCAAAGTGGTACTCTGCGGAAGTTATCAAGAAAGGAGAGAGAAATATAATTATAATCCTCCAATTGCTACCAATAATACTAACCCTATAGAATTTGTTATTTTTGACAATAAGCTAATAAATGAAAGAAATAAAAGGAAATAAAATACATTTCGCTACCATGTAAGTACAGCGAAAATAGTGCACCAGTTCCCGGTGCAATGGAAAAAATTCCTGCCGGTCCGCCATGCTAAAAAGTTTTAGAAGCACTTAGTTATAGGAGTGAAGAGAGAAAAGGGGGGGGGGTAGAAAAACGACATCAGATAGAATCAATCGGTGATCCACTGTCTGCTATTTCAAAGCAAAGTTAGTGTCAAGGCAAGGGTGTTTTTATGAACAAACAAAAAACAAACACGTCCTATTTCATGTCTATGCAGTCCATCCTCACAGCTGACGTCTTCCCCATCTTACACTGTTAGTAGCTATTTAATTTATTAAATTTAAATACTGACAACCTTGGACGCATTATTAACATCAGTTTTTTTTAGGTCACCACGTGTAAATGAACACGAGAAACAAGCGAAGGCAAGGGGTGTGGGTTATAGGAGTGAAGGGAGAAGAGGGGTGTAGATAAACAACATTAGCTAGTATACTAGTATCAATCAGCGTATTTCAAAGCAAAGTTAGTGTCAAAGCAGATTTTTTATATTAACAAACACAGCGTCTTTCATCTCTAAGCAGTCCATCCCTATTTTTTGGCAGAGGACTTTTGTTTTCTTTATATGATTCTTTTAAAGAACCCAAACCTTTTTGTCTTGTTCGATTTCTGTTTCACGTTGAGATAAAAAAAAAGATGTATCAAAATACATTGTAGTTTGTTGGGAGTATATTTTATTTCCCTTTGACAGATATTTCTCCTAGATGTACTTCATAGCCTATTTTTGAAACAGAAATTTTCATTTGATAAATTGAAGTCGCATGGGAGCCGAAGTTTGGCCTCCGTTAAAATAGACATTGAAGCCGCATTTTCACGGGTACCCGGGTGGAATTTTACTACCCGGGTAATCACACGGCAACGGGTACCCGGGTATCCGTTGACAAGCCTATATACCACATAATGTTTTTTAGTTTTAGGTCTAAAATTTACTTTTTTTTTAAATGTTGCTAGCGTTACGACTATAGCGTTATGACTAGAAATCTAGCTAGGATACTGTGTAATTTTTGTACTACTTATTCTGAAAAGTGGATACGTTAAATATATTTAATTAAATTTAGATTTTAGAATTAATCACACATAACACATAAATAAGCCTAGATCTATTAATATCGTATTATATATGGGTATAAAATATTATGAAGAGTTTGTTAAAATATTATAGCGACTTAGTTTTTTCGAAGTGTTTACTGCTAAGACTAGTCATATCACTAGCCAGGAAACTTCTACTACGACTAGTCGTAGCAAAAGTTTCCTGGCTAATATTATGACTAGTCGTAGCACTAGCAACATCCCGTCGAATTGTCTGCTTGTACGACTAGTAGTCGTAGCAGCAGTTTCCTCGCTAGCGTAACGCTAGCAACATCCAAAAAAAAATGTAGACCTAAAACAAAATTATCTAAATATTTACTGAGAGATGATAAAATCTATAAGATACTAATAACAGGAAAAGCCCTCACTCACTCATCACTAATTCACCAACTTCCTGTGTCAGTAGAAGTCTGAAATTTTTTGGTAGTAGCAAGTTATTTGTAGTTGAATACCAATAGCCGCAGCCATGTAAAATATATTCAATTAAATGAAACAACCCCTTAAAAACACAGTTTTTGACTATATATCCCTTATATATTAGACATAACTAAAAGTATTGATTATGTTCAAACGCGACAAACATTTACAGACTGAAACCAACTGATGTCCCCTTGCTGTAAAACGAGGGAGAGGGGGTGAGGTCATCGTTGGCTGGCGTGAACTTAAGCAAGGGACACGTGATTGTAAACAAAGCAGACAGCAACATAGAGTTATATAGAGATAAACTAAAAATGCATTATTTAATTACGATACATTCGATCGACCTGAAATTTTTATACGATGCATTGTTAGGTGACACGAGTCTATGTGCAAAATTTCAGCTCGATGGCATCACAGGAAGTGTGTCATTTTTTACTTTTGTTTTTCCAGCCGCGAACTAACAGAGACCTCGACAGAGAGACAAGATTTCAAAGTTAATATAAGTGATTTAAAAATAATAATAATAAGAAAAGATTATGTGAATTTAAAACATGGCTATCCTATTGTACTCCGAAATTTAGCGAAAGAATCACCTGCATGTAATGCATTTCTGTACACGAATTCATATGTATGAATCAATAAAAATTAAGGATATTAACGGCTAACCGGTCCTCAGATCATGATTGGCCCCGTTTAATCAGGATCGGTTAACCGTAACTTAATTTAGTCGGCGTTAGCTTATTACCTGGAGTTAATTATTTTTTTGTATTACGGCAGAACACCAGAGCCAATACGCGAGCGACCAGGACATCAAAGCGCTTTCTTAATATTCCGGTCTATAAGTAATATAGAAATACACGTCATCATTGTTAGTGGAGTTCTGCTTGTGAACAATTTTTAATATTTTTTTATTCGCTTAGTTGCCAAAGCATAGTACCAGAAGTAACACAATACGGCGGTAATGTCAAAATTTCAATAACAGTAAAGGGCGCGAGTGTTACTAATTTATGTTACAAGAGGAAAGATAGGCCTACTAGACAGTTTCGCGGTATGCAAATTTGATTTCAGTCTTATATCAGCAGTTTTCCAGCTAAGTATGTGCACATCAAAGGCATTACCACATTGATATAAAATTTTATGTTTTCTAAAAATGTATTTAGTGTGCGTTGGAAAAGGAGCACAGCGCATGAGATCTGAACGCAAGCGGGCGGTGACGCAGACGCAGCGAGGTGAAAATTTGATGCATTCTCTTTTTGGTTCTTTTAAAATTAAGGAAAAATACAGACCGGACAGTTAAATGTGCTTTTTTAACGGATAAGCAGTCCGCTAAAAAAAACTGACTTGATAACATTTGATAATATACCGTTTTAATACATTTATTACATAAAAATTGAATATCTTTACGGTTTACTTCTTTGTTCGGACGTTTTTTTGTGTGTGTTGCATTTGCTGTTTTGACGGCATGGCGACAGAGAGCTAACACTAGCGTCGGTACAGCACAGGCGCTTTGATGTCAAATCAGACGACGCTAGGCAAAAATTTGATCCATTCTCTTGTTGGTTCACAAAACATAGTAAAAATATGGACTGACGGTTAACTGGTTAAATGGTCTTTTTTTAAACGGCTAACCGGTCCTCAAAAACGAGCGGTCTTAACAACCTTAATAAAAATATAATAGGGTATGGAGAGTACGGGTAGTTTCAGGCTGTCTTTAAGTTTAAGTTTTCTTCATTTCTTTTTGCTATTGCCAGTATTGCTCTTATTTCCCTTTTCAACATTGTAAGCACCTATATCCAAGTGTGTTGGATGATTAAAAATCTGGCTACTGAATGTCTGTAAATTCAGATTCTTACATTAGTTTTTATTTTTTAGTATAATTTATACATCCATATCAAAGTACAGTTTTACATGGCTTGGGAGGGAAAAGTAAGGCAGATGTGTAGAGCAAGGTTTGGCAAAGTTGTTTGCCTGATACCTCAAACTATAATATATTATGTTGATGTTATCTCCATGGAGTGAAAAGTAAGGCAGATGTGTAGAGCAAGGTTTGGCAAAGTTGTTTGCCTGATACCTCAAACTATAATATTTTATGTTGATGTTATCTCCATGGAGGGAAAAGTAAGGCATATGTGTAGAGCCAGGTTTGGCAAAGTTGTTTGCCTGATACCTCAAACTATAATATATTATGTTGATGTTATCTCCATGGAGTGAAAAGTAAGGCATATGTGTAGAGCAAGGTTTGGCAAAGTTGTTTGCCTGATACCTCAAACTATAATATTTTATGTTGATGTTATCTCCATGGAGTGAAAAGTAAGGCAGATGTGTAGAGCAAGGTTTGGCAAAGTTGTTTGCCTGATACCTCAAACTATAATATTTTATGTTGATGTTATCTCCATGGAGTGAAAAGTAAGGCAGATGTGTAGAGCAAGGTTTGGCAAAGTTGTTTGCCTGATACCTCAAACTATAATATATTATGTTGATGTTATCTCCATGGAGTGAAAAGTAAGGCAGATGTGTAGAGCAAGGTTTGGCAAAGTTGTTTGCCTGATACCTCAAACTATAATATTTTATGTTGATGTTATCTCCATGGAGTGAAAAGTAAGGCAGATGTGTAGAGCAAGGTTTGGCAAAGTTGTTTGCCTGATACCTCAAACTATAATATTTTATGTTGATGTTATCTCCAAAGTAGTGGCAATAAAATCGGGTGAAACACAGCAACCAATAAAACAAACCCGTAAAAACAAAGTTTTCTACTATAAATCCCTTATATTTTAGTAATAATTAAAAGTATTGATTATGTTTCAACGCCACAAATATTTACGGACTGACACCGAGTGATGTCCCCTGTCTTTTAACGGGGTATGGGTCGTGAGGGGGTGTCGGCACGACGGTCGACGTCTAAGCGTGAACTCAAACTCACGTGGAAAAAAACAATAACAAACCGTGAATTGAATTACATACCTCATATAAGGATAAACTAAAAATGCATTAATTTAATTACGGTACGTTCGATTGATCTGAAATTTTGATGATACGATGCATTGTTAGGTCAGACGGGCCCGTGTGCCAAATTTCAGCTCAATCGGATCACGGGAAGTGGGTCATTTTCGACTTTTGTTTTTCCGCCCGCCCGCCCATGAGATGATGAGATAACGACAGAGAGACAGACAGAGACGGCCGCGAAGTTAATATAAGGGATTTAAAAATAGTTGTTTTGTGATTTATGGCAAGAAAATCTAACAAAAAGATTTTAAAAATATTTTATTTCCGTCTTTTTCCAAATCAGCTAAAAACAGTCTAATTTATAATAACCTGACCTTTACTTCTAAGTATGTAAATAACAGGCATGCATTACATAAACTGCTGTAGTATACTTAGCAAAACTATGTTCTTGTCCGCTGTACACTTAGATGGTGTACCTAGCCAAACTATGAGCTTTGGCTTAATAAACCTCACCTAAAAAGAAAATATTGAAGGAAAGAGCTATTATTTATGTTACAATAACTAGCTATGACTTTTCTTTTCTTTTTAAACAAAATTTGGGAGTTTTTTAAGATTTCCCAGATGACTAAACTTCCTGCAACATATCAAATTCATAACACAATCATTAAATTTTTATTCTATCCATTTTGGAACAAGTTAATATCGATGATTGAACCGTGTAACTGGAACTTATTAGAAATACATTATCATTTTAAAAAAGGAATTTTATGTTTGCTTAGACAAAGCATGACATCAATCAATTATATGAAAGCAGAACTACCTCAGTTCTATTTTCTTTTTCAACATTTTTTTCCTCTCATTGTTCTATAACCTAAAGTTATATACAATTTTTAGCTCCTTTGTCATGGAAGATTTATTTATGTATTCTTAGGCAGATCAGTACGGAGGGGTAAATGCAAGAAACAAAGATGTGGGAAAGCTGCTATATAGTGTGGCAACAAAAGTCAAAGCACAAATTAAGCACCATCAGAACTTTTTGGTACAGTATATTGCCACCAAAAAAATTACAACAGAGGATCAATTGAGTGGTAAGTTTCAGTGGTATTATATAACAGAATGTTTCTTTTAAATTAGTTCATTTCATCACACCCATTAAATATTTACCTTGTTTTCTATTGAATAGAATTTATATAAAATATTAATGAATTATGTTTTATATGGCAATATGAACACTATTACTTATATAGTTTATGGCTTAAGCATCATGTTTAGCTAGTTCCTGAATTGGCTGACTCGTTAGCTCTGTGGCCAAGAAATGTGGCTGAGGTCTAACGGGTTCTTGAAATCATCAGTAACATATTTTGAATTGTGTACAGAATGACCATTATATTAGAGAAAATAATATTTAAAAAAAAATGTTTTTAAAATTTTGTTGTAATGCTAAGCTGTATCAAATATAAATTTTAAAAATAATATGTTCCCTTTAAGCTGTGAGGCTGCGCGACCGCGTAGCTATCTGGCTGGTGTCGGACAGTAGTTTCGAATTACCGCGCAGCAAATTTGGTAAAATATTGCACAAAAAATTGATGCTGTGCAACTTTGCACACGATTTTTGACTTTGCACACAGAACAACGAACCTTAGAGGGAACAATGGTGATAACCCCTTTATATGGCTTCATAAATTACAATATATCAATCTAAAAAAAAATTAGGGGATATTATTCTATATAAAAAAATATTTAATTTTAATATATTCTCATTCTATTTAAAAATGACATCTTTAGCTGGGATCAATTATCTTCTTCATCACAACTTGGAATCTGAAGTCAATGCAAAAGCTTTTGAAGAAGCCAGTGGTGTGGGGGTTGTTATCTCACCAGAGGAAATTGAAACAGCTGTGAGTTCATTCTTTTTATGAAATAAAACATTATTAAAGATATAATTAGAAACTTTGTGCAAAATTTATGTTATTTATTTCCAACTTAACATTTTGTCTGCCATTATTTTACCTGAAAGGTGGAGGAAGTTGTCAAGAAACACAAACAAGCCCTCTTAGATAAAAGATACCATTACAACACGGGACCTCTGCTAGGTAAAATTGTTAAAACATGTTTTTAAATTAATAATGTTCATGAGATTCAATTCATTTTAGTAATCCTTTTAAAAATATGGTAGTCTCTCAGAGCTGATTCCCTTAAGTTCATATGTTATTCTTAAAAGCTATTTGTTTTTAAACAGGAGAAATCAAAAGTAAAATCAAATGGGCTGATGGCAAAGCAGTAAAAAATGAACTGGATATGCAGGTAATTTTTTCTTGTTCTTCATTGTTTTAAATAGAAACATAAATCTAATTTTATTATATGGTCTATTTTATTTAATATGAAATTATATTTAACCTGTTAAAATTCCATCCTTTGTATTTCCAAATAAAACAATTTTTCCTAAAATCAATCCCATTGAATGAGACTAAATTAAATATTCCAATCTATTTACAATTGATTAATAATTAAGCTAAATAAATAATGTTCTCATAGTCATATGTGAAGATATATATAATTTACACACTAAAAATAACACAAATCACAATTTTCTCACTAGATTTTGGACTTGTTAGGTCCTAAAACTGAGGCTGACCTTGAAAAACCACAGAAGCCAAAGGTTTGAGTTTTATTTTTTGTACATGGGGCTAATTGATTAGCACAGAATTTGAAACACATGAAAAAATCTAAATTTATTTTTTAAAGATCTATTAGTCTCTGTGTCATAAACAGAGTGAACCAGTTATTTTTTCATTCACACATTATCAAATGCTATAAGTATTAATATTAGTCAAAACAGCGCTAGTGTATAGTCGTTCTTATACCTGTCCAACTTATTGTCACACTCAACTGATGAAATTTTTAAGGATAATTTTGCGTCTTGTTATTGATTTATAAATTTCACCAAACAACTAAATTAAAAATGTTGCAACATTTCATACACCTGATTTTGTCAAATTTGATTAATCAGAAAAAAACATTTGTAACTCTATAGAGTTAATTGCATTATCATATTTTTTAACCTTCACCTCACATTAGACTTGAAGGGGCTGTTATCTGTTACTGTTGAGTTGTGCTGCCAACTCCTAGGCAACCCTGTAAAGTAAGGAATAAAATATTGTTTGCTTTTTTCTTTATGAGCTTATAATTTTTTTCAGGGAGGAAAACCTATCAAGACGAATGAAGCGGCACCAACTGTTAATGGCATCAGTAGTGTTAAAGCTGAAAGTGATGACAGTGGTTAGTTCATATGTGAATGTATATAAATATTTATATTATTTACCTACGTAATCCAGACGAAAGTACTGAAATAAAACTAGCTTCATTATCAAATAATAAGTAGGACTAAGTACTTTTTGCTATTACTGTCAGTACCACAGTTCTTGATGATGTAATTCAACAACATTTTGAGATTTTAGTTTTTACATTGAATGAAACAAACTTGAATTGTACAGAGCTTTCACAAGTATTGCAGCAGAATAAATGAGCATTATATAATGCAACATCTCATGGAAAGTTTCATTAATCTTTTAAAAATTGTAACTATCAGTATGTCCATAAAAATTTACCATCTATCATTTAAAACAAAAAAAGCAGTTACTGCTTACTTTAAAATGCAAAGAGAAGAGAATATTTCAAGTGGCATTTGATAAATTAAAAATGTCTACTTCTTATAATGTTAAATGTGTGAGAGAAAAAATTTAGGTTTAGGTTCATCATCTTTTTTTTCTATTTAAGTTGTGTCAGCTGATGGTCATTTGAAAGGTTTTGCTGAAGTCATGGGGGAAGCTCTGAAATTTCACAAACCAGGCAAGCTATCTGATCTACATAGATAGATAATAATTTATTTCATATGCATTCTACATTTTATATAAATCTGAGATGTCATTAATGACATTGTATTACTCAAATATGAAAGAAGAAATAATCCATTATTTTGACTATTAATCTAAGACCGTAATTTCATAACATAAAAATTTAATATCCAATCTAATGTTTTTCTGAATTCAGCTGAAGTTACATTACTTAACAACCAAACTTAAGCCATTGTTTTGGGGAGTTTAAAAACAAAGTCATGGTATCTTCTTTAACATATTGACATTGTGGTATTTCTGGTATAAGTTGTGAAACTAATTTATATTTTGAATAATACCTTACAGGTGAGAATTACAAGACAGATGGCTATGTCATAACCCCAAATACAATGAAACTTCTTAAACAGCATCTGGAGCTAACAGGAGGAAAGGTTAAAAGATAAAACATATTTAAATTTACACTAGCAATTGTGTTTTTATAACATATTAGCTTCTTTAATAATTAGTCAAATTCTATTTTAACACATGCTCTTTGTGAAAATTAGCTTTGAGCGCAGTGAAACCATAACTTCCACTATTTATAACATAATATACAGATAATTTTTCCAAAAATAATTTTTTTAAGTGGAGAAGAAAGTCATCGCAATGGAGCTTTATAATGTTAACTCTATCAGTTGCAATTCCCAACTCTATTGGCAAGCAAAGTCTTTGATAACATTCAGAAGGCTGCATACAAACTTGTATGACCCAACATTTCAAATCTGCTTATTTTTAATTACTCTTGCTATTGCATTTTGGCAGGTCTCCAATTTACATTAATGAATTTCATTACTTGTTTAAGTTTAATAAGTATATACAATTTATTTATTTATCTTTTATATTTGGATTTACTATATTTTATCCCAATTCTCTTACCAAATTTGAAGAGGAACTCATAAATTGATTTACTATATCAGGTTTTTACCAGATTTCCCCCTGAGCCAAATGGTATCTTGCACATTGGTCATGCAAAGGCCATCAATTTCAACTTTGGTTATGCAAAGGTAAGCTTGTTAAAATAATTTTAAATTCTTATTTTGCTACATTTCAATTAAGGAAGTTGATTGATATGCTAATAAAATAAAAGTTCAACTCGTTACATGTGAGTTAAATGTTTGTTTATTTTAGAGCACTGGAGGCTACTGCTACCTGCGTTATGATGACACAAACCCAGAGAAGGAAGAAGAGAAATTTTTCTTGGCCATACGAGACATGGTTGAGTGGTTAGGTAGTTTAAATTTAGTTGTTTTTTTATCATTGTACTTAAAAATAAACCATAGAATTTCATGATGCTTGAATTATTTTTACATTTTTATTTTTCACAAAATAATTTTTTTATAGAGAAACAAAAGTCTGCATCATCTTTTTGTAAAACAAATAACTCTTAAGAGCTCTATTAGCTCTAACCTTTTTAAAAAAAATCTGGTACCTCTTTTTTCTTAGTGTCGCTCACTAATTATTTTGACATGCTCCTGGACAGAGTCTGTGTTAAAGCAAAGTAAAAAAAGATATAGTTCAGTGGAAAACATAGCAATGTTAAGTGTCCCTCAAGATATGCACCTGCTGTCAGTGACCTCCCTCTAGTATCTAGTTTGTGAGCTACTGATGCACACTGTGATCATAGAAGATATTAATGAAGGAAATTAAAAAAAAATTCAAAATAATAAAAATCCAACTTACAGTTGTTGGTATGCTTTTACAAACTTCGGGCACCAGTTAAAATTAAAGTCTAAAGATGTCAAAATAAACTGCAGAAAGTTCAGACCAGTAAAGTAGACTAATTTTTAAAAATTATTATTGAACATGTCATGAATTTTTAAATTAAAAAAAACAAAGGCTTCAACCAAAAACATTTGTCATAATATTTATATTTAGCAATTTAGGTATTGAAGCTATTCACACATTGACAGAAACATGAGTTTATACATTGACAGAAACATGAGTTTATATATTGACAGAAACAAGAGTTTATACATTGACAGAAACATTAGTTTATACATTGACAGAAACCTGAGTTTATACATTGATAGAAACATGAGTTTATACATTGACAGAAACATGAGTTTATACATTGACTGAAACATGAGTTTATGCATTGACTGAAACATGAGTTTATACATTGACAGAAACATGAGTTTATACATTGACAGAAACATGAGTTTATACATTGACAGAAACATGAGTTTATACATTGACAGAAACATGAGTTTATACATTGACAGAAACATGAGTTTATGCATTGACTGAAACATGAGTTTATACATTGACAGAAACATGAGTTTATACATTGACAGAAACATGAGTTTATACATTGACAGAAACATGAGTTTATACATTGACAGAAACATGAGTTTATACATTGACAGAAACATGAGTTTATACATTGACTGAAACATGAGTTTATACATTGACAGAAACATGAGTTTATACATTGACAGAAACATGAGTTTATACATTGACAGAAACATGAGTTTATACATTGACAGAAACATGAGTTTATACATTGACAGAAACATGAGTTTATACATTGACAGAAACATGAGTTTATGCATTGACTGAAACATGAGTTTATACATTGACAGAAACATGAGTTTATACATTGACAGAAACATGAGTTTATACATTGACAGAAACATGAGTTTATACATTGACAGAAACATGAGTTTATACATTGACAGAAACATGAGTTTATACATTGACTGAAACATGAGTTTATGCAATGTTTTTCACCTCACAGAAATACATATTAAAAAAAATAAGTATATTATTTCTTTAAATTATCATCCAGTGTGACTTTTTATGGCAGGCTATACACCTTACAAGATCACTCATGCCTCTGACAACTTTGACCAACTATATGAATGTGCCGTGGAACTGATCAAGCGAGGCCATGCCTATGTTTGTCACATGCCAGCAGACACTCTCAAAGGGTTCAATCCACCGGATTCTCCTTGGAGAGACAGACCCATCCCTGAATCCCTTCAACTCTTTGAGGTATGTAAAAGGTTGAAAAAAAATTATGATAAATGAAGATCTATTACTGGAATAAAATCTTATGTCAGTAAGATGAATTTCTTTCCTTTTTATTTCATAGTTTTAACTATTTCAAGTTAAACTTCACATATTACGGTTTCAGATCTCAAAAACATAGTTACAAGTTACATGTTCTGAGGGATAAATTGGTAAATTGGTGGGGAGTAAAATGCAACATTGTTATTATGACAATGTCCAGTCAAAAACAATATGTGCTTGAACAATTAAGATACAACATTGTTATTATGACAATGTCCAGTCAAAAACAATATGTGCTTGAACAATTAAGATACAACATTGTTATTATGACAATGTCCAGTCAAAAACAATATGTGCTTGAACAATTAAGATACAACATTGTTATTATGACAATGACCAGTCAAAAACAATATGTGCTTGAACAATTAAGATACAACATTGTTATTATGACAATGACCAGTCAAAAACAATATGTGCTTGAACAATTAAGATACAACATTGTTATTATGACAATGTCCAGTCAAAAACAATATGTGCTTGAACAATTAAGATACAACATTGTTATTATGACAATGTCCAGTCAAAAACAATATGTGCTTGAACAATTAAGTTATTTAAATTTAGCAAACATTTAGGGTTTTAGAAAGGCTCAAATGTCAATATTCCTCAAAATACATTTAGTGAGCTTGATTTGAGTGTAAGAAGATAGTCCAGTGTTTCTAAAGACATGGACAGCTTATCATTGTTAGGCTGAAAAACTTCATTACTACAAAGAGTAGGTAAACAGATTTGAAAATGTGAAGCAATTTTTGAATTCCTGTATTTTTATTCTATTCCAAAGGATATGAAGAGGGGCAAAATTTCAGAAGGGGAAGCTACTCTTCGTATGAAGACAACACTAGAAGAAGGCAAGAAAGACCCTGTAGCTTACCGTATAAAATTTACTCCTCACCATAGAACTGGTGATAAATGGTAAGTTGGACACAACATTGGTCTAGACTTGTTCATGGTTAAATCCAGGTGTAGGAGGCAGCTGGGGAACACTGACAGCTGTCAGTATGGTTATCCAAATCTCACCATTATTCTATGTCCAACTGGTAGATTTAACATGGACTCTTACAACAAATCGCACCATTATTATATGTCCAACTGCCAGATTTAACATGGGCTCTTACAAAAAATCTCACCATTATTATATGTCCAACTGCTAGATTTAACTGTTCCCCTGCCAGGGGGTTTCAGACGTTCGTGCCAGACCATTTTTTACGACGTTTTTATTAACTTGCTTTCGTGTCCACAATTTTTCAAATTTGCCAACGTAAAATTGAACCACTTCTGATGGGTCTAGAGAGCTCAAAATTTGACCACAGATAGATCTTGGACGACAATGCATTGTATTAAAATTTCAGATAGATTGAATGTACCGTAATTAAATTATTGCATTTTTTAGTTTTTCTCTATATAAGTATCTCTTATCCGTCTGCTATTTTTTTCATGTGCCAACTCAGCTAACCCTGTGACCTTATCCCCGTGACCTTATCCCCGTAGTGCTAAAACGTTGGGCGGCGCTTATGAGGTGTTCGGTAAAATAAATAGAGGTAAAAAAAATAAAACGATTTTTAAAAGGGGAGTTAAATCATTGAAGAAAATTGAATAAGAAAGCAGTCTTAATATGAGTTAGTGTAGTGTTTTTAATTAATAAGCGTTGGTGTTTGTCCATATGTTTGTGTTTGTTTGTGTTGGGTCTAAAATGCCTCACCTCCACACGGTTAGACCTGACAATCCATAACATATGGAAACCAAGTAGGCAATTTTGTATTTAATGAATTTTCTTATGTACAATAAAAGTAATATATGCTCTATGAATTTACCCATAGACTAAAAAAAGTAAAATAAATTGTACTTACGAAAAGATTTTTAAAAACATCATTTTTATAAGTGGACTAAAAAGAAGAAAATAATTTTAAAGTTATAAGTTCAAGTACTTTAATTTAATATGACTAAAAACGTTTGGCAGGTGTTTGGTATAAAAAATAAAGATTTATAATTGAGAGGGCAAAAGAGGGATCTATAAGTGAGAGAATGAGTGAATTGCATATGTAAAACCTCATAAGCGCCCGCCCAACATTTTTAGTCATATTATATGAAAGTACTTGAACTTATTAGTTTTAAATTATTTTCTTCTTTCTAGTACACATATAAAAACGTTTTTAAAAATCTTTTCTTTTACCTTGGATTTTTAGTTTTATAGTTTTTAAGGGTGATATTAACAATAGAAAAATTGTAAATAAATGGCTGATGCAACATTGATGTTTCTTATATCAAAATGAAGGAAATTGAATAGTAAATACATTTATGTAGAAGCAAATACAATATTATATTATCAAACAAAAAATAATTTTCATTATAATTTTTGGTGATTAATTTTTATGCTAAATTTTTTTTGTTGAAAATCTGAACTTACCAGACTAAAAAAAATTCTGCACAGCTGTAATCATTTTCTCCTTTAATTATCGCAATAAAAATTCCATTTATGAAATAAATTCTTTTTAAATTTTGAAAATATCCCATGCAGTTTTGAAGTTATGAAAATTTTTATATTGGTAATGTCCATGGCAGAAAACTTGTTTCCTTTATTTCATTCTATAGAAAGCCAACTGTCTGCTGTCAGCACTGCTCTTGTTCCATCTAATGGCGTATCATAAGGATGAACATCTTAAATAAATACCAAAACTAATGTTTTATTAGTGTTTTCAAATGTTTGTGCATCAATGATTGACATTTAAATTTAATAAGATAGTAATAAATACTATAATAAATCACTATGTTCGCTGAGTAGGCGTTAAGTAGAAAAGAGTTACCTCTCATTTGTAAACTTGAAAAGTCTAATGGGACACTCTAAGCAACGAAATAAACTCAAAAACTCAATTCGCCGATATATCAGCGCAAACGGGACCAGGCAAGATCGCCCATATATAGGCGATTGGCAGGGAAAGAGTTAACATGGAGTTTTACATCAACAAAAAAAAGTGAAAACTGTGTCTTTATTTACCTGGCATTAATATTCATCTGGACAGAAAAAAAATCATTGATATTTTATGAGGATTGGATAAAAAATAAGTTGAAAAATGTTACTTTTTATCTGTGTTAGAGAATCTCAATATGTTCCATGACATTGAATAAGCCACTCAAAGGGAGGTAATATTCTATAATATGAATGTGTTTTGTTTGACAGGTGTATTTACCCAACTTATGACTTCACTCATTGCCTCTGTGATTCCATTGAAAACATCACCCACTCGTTGTGTACCAAGGAATTCCAGTCAAGGTAAACGTTGGTTAAATAACTCAGTTTTAAACATATGTAGAATTGAATGATGAATTGAAACTACTTTTACACCACATTTTTTATAATTGATTGACAGATAAAAGCTAAGTGCCTTTCATTAACAATTGCAATTATTATAATTGTAGTTCATACTAGATTCTATGAAACATTTGTTTAAATTATGAATTCAGTAGTAGCATAGCTTTATACTCAAAACCAAGCGAAGCGATATACACAGGATAGATATAAACCCAAAGATGGACAACGCCAATTAACGTTTTCACCAAAAATTCTAATAATACATGGACAGATAAACCTGACTTGAGCAAACAATTTTTTGTACAGACTTGCTAATAAGTTATACCCTATTTGTAAAGGAGTTAAAGCATGGTCAAGTTTTACCTATTCAGACACTACTTTTCTTTGGTCAAATGCAGTTCTCTGTAAAATCTCTTTATTCCAGACGTTCCTCATACTACTGGCTCTGCAATGTGTTAGATATGTACTGTCCTGTCCAGTGGGAGTATGGAAGGCTCAATATCAGCTACACAGTTGTGTCCAAGAGGAAAATAGGCAAACTGATTACAGAGTGTATTGTTAGGTGAGTACCTCCAACACATGAGCCAAACTGATTACAGAGTGTATTGTCAGGTGAGTACCTCCAACACATGAGCCAAACTGATTACAGAGTGTATTGTTAGGTGAGTACATCATACACATGAGCCAAACTGATTACAGAGTGTATTGTCAGGTGAGTACCTCCAACACATGAGCCAAACTGATTACAGAGTGTATTGTCAGGTGAGTACCTCCAACACATGAGCCAAACTGATTACAGAGTGTATTGTCAGGTGAGTACATCATACACATGAGCCAAACTGATTACAGAGTGTATTGTTAGGTGATTGCCTCCAACACAATGTTTCATTACCTTAACACTTGATAAAAGACAATAGTTTTAAGGGAGATCACATCACAGGAGCCAGTGAGCTGTGAAACTGATGTGATGACCTATCAAATGGCAGTTATTTGTTGTGATGTTTAGCATGAAATATTTTATTATGATGACATGAGCAAATCTGTGAGCAAAATTCGTTTACACTGAATATTGACTGCAGAAAAGTAATAATTAGAAATATGTTCTCTAGTTAATGTCTCATTATTTGTTTAATTTGATAATTCAATTTTCTTATTAATCTTGAAATTCAAATACTTTCTTTAAAACTTCTAAGTTTAAAATAATTTAGTTATGTAAATCAAATGATGAATGTTTTGAAACTGTGGCTGAGGATAACTTGTAATCCAAGTCTCTGATTATACTGTGTATCTTATAATATCAACATTTGATTGCGCAAAAAAAATTAATTTTTTTCTCTATTTCATTCAAAGCTAATTTGTCAAATTAATATTCTCATTATTTATTACAAAAAATCTTTGTGTCTACCTGTTATGATAACCAACTGGTTTTATTAAATCCCTTATAATAACTTCACCGCCGTCTCATTCGTCGTTCGTTCGTCAACCGCGAAAAAACAAAAGTAAAAAATGACCCACTTCCAGTGAAGCCATCGAGCTAAAATTTGGCACACGGACCCGTCTCACCTAACAATGCATCGTATCAAAATTTCAGATCGATCGAACGTACCATAATTAAATTAATGCATTTTTAGTTTATCTATATAAATCACTATTTAGAATGTATAGTCGTCGTCTGCTAGAGTTTTGACCTAGTTTTAAAGCCATGGGAGATAATGTCCGCCCGCGGAAAAACAAAAGTCGACACATGTTAAATGATTTTCGAGTTGGAACATAATCAATGCTTTAAGTTATGTCTCATATATAAGGGATTTATAGTCAAAAACTTTGTTTTTACGGGGTTGTTTTATTTTATAATCAAATTTTTAAGTTAAATCATTAAATGTGAATTACATTAAATTTTTTCTAAATCTAAAATTATGGATTAAATTTTCAGGGACTGGGATGACCCAAGACTTTTTACCCTCACTGCACTCAGAAGGCGAGGTTTCCCTGCTGAGGCAATCAACTTCTTCTGTGCTAAGGTTTGCTCCTAGTTTTTACAAACACTTTGTCATAGGGACATTAGATCTTCCAAATGACTTTTAAAAACTTCTCAAATACTTTCTCCTTATTGTTAAATGAATTTCCAATCATTATATTTAATCAAAGACTGATAGTTAATCAATCTCAATCTATCATGATTATATTTAAAAATTGTATCTATTTCATTTATTAAAAAATATATTTGTGTTACAATTGACTTGTAAATGTGTAATAGGAAAATCTTAATGAGAAGACAAAAATTATATCTATTTGATTAGGTGGGTGTTACCATGGCCCAAACTTGTATTATCTATTTGATTAGGTAGGTGTTACCATGGCCCAAACTTGTATTATCTATTTGATTAGGTAGGTGTTACCATGGCCCAAACTTGTATTATCTATTTGATTAGGTAGGTGTTACCATGGCCCAAACTTGTATTATCTATTTGATTAGGTAGGTGTTACCATGGCCCAAACTTGTATTATCTATTTGATTAGGTAGGTGTTACCATGGCCCAAACTTGTATTATCTATTTGATTAGGTAGGTGTTACCATGGCCCAAACTTGTATTATCTATTTGATTAGGTAGGTGTTACTATGGCCCAAACTTTTATTATCTATTTGATTAGGTAGGTGTTACTATGGCCCAAACTTGTATCGACCCCTCGATGCTTGAAGCCTGTGTCAGAGATGTGCTAAACGTCACAGCAAAAAGGTATTAAAAAAACACATTTTTACTTTCTCGTATACTGATGAGCATTGGCCATTTTTTACATCTTCCTGAGTTGGATAAACCCAATTTTTCAATCTTGTCTGTATGTAAGTGTCAGTGTGTGTGTCTGTGTGTGTGTCTGTGTCCATGTGTCTGTGTGTCAGTGTGTGTGCCTGTGTCTGTGTGTGTGTCTGTGAACAGAATAGCTAGAGTACCATTTCAGTTAGATGGAGTAAATTTCAATTATAAGTATTAGGTCCTATACGTAGGATTCCTTCTACTTTTGAGAGATATCCGGTAACTGGAAGTGCCATCCCAACCCTTACTGTTATATACGAATAAATAAGAGAGTTTAGGGGAGCTAAGGTATTTTACTTGCATACTTGACTGTGAGCTACAGCATGTTAGATTTATCTAATATAATACTATAAACCCTTTCTTTTGTAACATTCCATTATTCAATACCTGCAATTTATGAAGGAAATAAGACTTTCTTTTTCCAGTCTTCAATTTATATTAAACCAAATGGAAATTAAATGAACAACTAATTAGCCCGATGTTAACAAATTAAGTTAAACTGTAAAATTGATACCATGTTATTTCATATTGCAGAGCAATGGCAGTGTTGCACCCCTTGAAGGTTGTTATATCAAATCTACCAGCAGACTTCCCCAATGAAATCCCTGTGCCAGATTTCCCAGCAAATGAATCCAAAGGATCTCATTTAGTTGGTTTTAATTATGTTTTATACATTGAGCAGGAAGATTTCAAAGAGGTAAGGATACTAGGTAGACTACATTTTCATGTATATGAAAGCATTTAAAGGTAAAAAGATGATTTACAGAAACGCTGTTTATATTTTCTGAAGATATAAATTTGAATCCTGAGTCACGGATTCATTTTTGTAATTTCATCTGAAAGTCATTACCAAATATAAATTTGATTAACTGTAATTTCTATTAAATAGTCCCTTTTTTAATCATCTTATTCCTGACAAATTTTTCTCCAATGCATTGCCATATCTTATTTTGTATCTAACACTTTTACTGCAGACAGCTGATAAGAATTTCTACCGTTTGACCAAAGACCAGCCAGTAGGGCTTCGTTACACTGGTCTTGTCATCTTTGTTGAAAAAGTCATCAGGGTAAGCAATCCTCTTTCTTATCCAGCCATGATTGAAAAAGTTATATGATAAACATCTAGCATATAGAGACATTCTTGCTATCAAAATTGCATTTTTACTTCTTGTAATTCTTGTGTGATCATCACTTAAATTCAATGTAATTTATCCCATACATCCTTAAGGACTCACTTGGTCAGCCCACAGAAATTGTTGTGACCTGCAAGGCTGCTGCAGATGCTCCAAAACCCAAAGCTTTCATCCACTGGGTGTCCCAGCCACTCATTTGTGAGATCAGGGTCTACGACCGCTTGTAAGTTTGATATATGAGATCAGGGTCTACGACCGCTTGTAAGTTTGATATATGAGATCAGGGTCTACGACCGCTTGTAAGTTTGATATATGAGATCAGGGTCTACGACCGCTTGTAAGTTTGATATATGAGATCAGGGTCTACGACCGCTTGTAAGTTTGATATATGAGATCAGGGTCTACGACCGCTTGTAAGTTTGATATATGAGATCAGGGTCTACGACCGCTTGTAAGTTTGATATATGAGATCAGGGTCTACGACCGCTTGTAAGTTTGATATACGAGATCAGGGTCTACGACCGCTTGTAAGTTTGATATATGAGATCAGGGTCTACGACCGCTTGTAAGTTTGATATATGAGATAAGGGTCTACGACCGCTTGTAAGTTTGATAGATGAGATCAGGGTCTACGACCGCTTGTAAGTTTGATATATGAGATCAGGGTCTACGACCGCTTGTAAGTTTGATATATGAGATCAGGGTCTACGACCCCTTGTAGGTTTGATATATGAGATCAGGGTCTACGACCGCTTGTAAGTTTGATATATGATATCTTTTTAATTATGACATCTCTGCTTCTCTATGTTTTGGAAACTTAAAACAAAAATAAACTTTTCACTCTTATTTGATAATTTAAAGACCAATAAATATTTAAATATAATAATCGTGAAGATATATTGTGAATATTTCAGATTTATTCACAAGTTCCCAGAAGACACAAGCCAAGTTCCAGGAGGATTCCTCACAGACATCAATCCAGTGAGTGTTCACTACAGCTTCTATTTGATGTCTGTTTGTTTTAACATCACACCTTTTTATTCTTATTGTTCAAACTTATAACTACGTCATATGCTTTAATATAACTACATTGACTTTATTTAAGCTATTATTTAAACGTTATGCAAATTAGTTTATAAGTTTTTTTTAGATCTTCTTTATTTTCCTTAACATTAATTCAATATTATGTAACTAATTTTTTGTTATGAAATCATTTAGCAAGCCTGTGGAGAGAAGGCACGGCATTGTCAGTACTCTAGGGTTCACATTATTTTAATAAAATGTCCTTGCCTTTACCCCCAGGATTCTCTAGAGGTTCTACCTGAGGCTATGTTGGACCAGTCTGTTTTGGGGGCTAAAGTTTATGACAAGTTCCAGTTTGAGAGGATAGGTTACTTCTCTGTTGATCCTGATTCAACACAGAGCAAGGTAAACATAGCATCTACATTTTTACATCTTTTAATTCTTCCTTCATTCTGGACTTAGAGGCTTGCTATTTGGGATCATTTGAGAACCTCATTTGTTTTGTTCTCTTGCTTTAGTGATAAAAAATACTTAGTGATGCATTCTATAATTTGGTAATTTCAACTTGTAAAATGTTGTTCCTCAGCTGGTATTTAACAGGACAGTGACACTAAAAGAAGACCCAGGCAAGAAATCTTAATGGAGGCCCATGACTTCAACTCAAGACCCACAACTGAGATTAAAGAAAACTCAACAAAACATATTTAAGGGGTTAGGTCACCTTGTTTGAAAACAATGCTTTAAATTTTTGTTTAAATTCTAAATACTCTTATTGATCACAACTTCCTTCTATGAACTTAAAAAAACAGAATAAAAAATGTTTTAAAGAAATTCAATTTGCATTTTTGATTATAATACAATCAATGATTGAAAATGTTTTATCAAAAGTATTACTTAACTATCAGAAGGAATAATGAAAACACAATTTTCTGTGTTATTGTTGAATGTTCTGCTACCCATGTACTCATCCATCCATTTAGTTGTTTTTTAAAGCCTTTTCTTGTTTTTATTTATATTATTAGATCTGCTAGTTTAATGTTTTCATTCCAAAATAGTTTAATAAAATCAGCTTTCGCTTGGTTGTTAAGATAATATTTAATCAAAGATGTAATTGCATAAAGCTTTTGAGTTTTAATGTAGTTTAATATTTTTAACATTATTTGCTAAGAAATTATTGGTTGTCAGAGTTTTGACTTTATTTGAGCAAATTAAAATGTGAGAACTTGTAAATGAAACTAGGCTTTCTGATTATCAAATCTGTTCAAAAATTTTTCTAAATTCACTGAATTTTATTTTAATATTTAGATGAAATGAAAATGTATTTTTTATTCAGTTGTTAGTATATGTGATAACGATTTTCATAACCTTATATTATATGATTATTATTCAATTTTAAGGTAATTAAATTCCTAGACTTGAAGTATTTTTTTCTGTTTAAAAAGAACTTTAAAATAAAAAAACATAATTTACTGAAATATGAATTGCTTAGTTACAGAATAAGAATGTACAATTAAGTAACACATGATGTTTAAATATTTAATCAATATGCTTCCCCCCCCATTATCTTACTAAAATGTTGTTATATGTATGATTTTGTTGTGTTATTTGTGGTGTGGGGGTGATGGATAGAATGTGTAACAATGTGCAATTTGTGTAATATGTAAGTTTCATTGGTCATTGAGTATTGGATGGAATTAAAAGTGTATATCATGAATAACCTTTCTTATGTCATTATTTCCCCTTCATCTGTGATGTTTAACTATACTTATTTGTTTTAGACTGGTATTTAGCATGGCTATTATTGCACACATGCAATATTGTACATATAACAAGTGAAATGTTAATAAGTTACATACAAATTAAGTTTATTTATAAAAATAAACAAAATGCAGTTTAATTTCTCAAAAATAATGACAACATTTAAAAATCAAATAGAAAATGCACAATCATTAACATCTTTCTCACTAATATTTGTTCCAAACTGAGAAGGACAAACTACATCATGAAAAGCGATGTGAATACAGAAAACTATGATATCTGTCATCAGTCATGTATTTTGTGTTATATGAAATCAATAGGCCCAGAAATGGAATGTTGATAAAGATGAGCTTTGGTTTAATTTTATCAAGAAGATTGAATCTCTGCACCGCTATGCAATCTTTTATTGCGTATATTGTGCACTATATAGAATACCTATAAATCCATGTGATATGCTGAGGATTACTTTAAAAAAAAACATATTTTTTTAAAAATCTCCGTCTTAGGACTTATAGTTCTTTACACTAAAATTGAGACGCTTCTATAGTCGTTTCTATTTAAAACCTGACCTCATTAACTCGTTTCAATTACTGCCAATGATTCTTATATTGTCAGATCCAATTGTATCATACAATCAAACCGAATCATCTGTGGCCGTTATATCTCTATTGACCCTGGCCTTACTGCCGCCTGCCGGTCGTCACCGCCGTTATTGAATGACTCTCTTGATACAGATAATGATTAGACATTCAGTGACATGCTTCCCCAGCCAGCAAGGAATCTGAACAAATAGCCGTGGCAGGGAGTCTCAAGATCTTAGGTAATTAGACCCGACAATTGAAAAAACACGTTACATGTTTGAAAACTTTAGTCGCTGATGAAAGAAAGAGACTTTCCCTCGGTGCGTAAAATCCTGAATGTCGAGCAATTGTTTTTTGTTTGTTATTTTAGCGAACTAGGTTGTGTGCTAAACACATGACATCAATAACAATATTGTTAGAGGTTATCTGCTCTACTAGTACAGTTGGATCTGGCTACGTTATAGATTACTAAATATGTGACATTCTCTTTTGGGGTCGAGCTTTTTAAGCTCTTATGACCCGGCTTAGTTATAACTTACTCGAATGATCGATCAGATCAGTTGTTTTGTATTGTTATGTTTGGTATTCCGTCCATATAAAAGAATTCATCAGCCGCTATTAGGGTAAGGCCAAATTATATCTGGCATTAAGTTTTAATCTCATCACCAAATTGTTCAAAGTTCGTCTTGATGTGTTTTAAGTCTCCAGACGAATCGCATGGTGGAATTCGAATGAGAAAATTGAAATATTTATAAGTATAATTTGAATACTAAAAATATGAGTTTGTAAAATATCAATTTAGGGCCTACTTTACCATCAGCTTTGTGTTTACAGATACATTTGTTATTAATATTTTAAAGTATGCACCTCTAGTCTTTTGTATTTATATACCCCATTTCAAGGTTCTCAACTTAATTTTATTGGGGTAGTGTGGTTTACTGGTCCAAATGATTCCTGAGTGTTATAGAGGAATATCTGTCATTTACAAATGGACACTTGAAATACCGTAATACATTGAATTGGGTCATTGAGAGAAATGTGAGCTCCTGTATTATTTCAATTAAGGGGCCGTCCATAAAGTACGTCACGCTATTTTTGACCATTTTTAACCCCCTCCCTCCCCCTTGTCACAAATCTCGGACCCCCCCCCTTAAAGTACGTCACATTTTTAAACAAAAATTTATTCTTTTTTAAACAAAATAATTAAAATTTAATAGAAAACACCGTGACGTCACACATGGCCGGACCCCCCTCACCCGTGTCACAGACTGTCACACTTTCTTACACCCCTCCCCCCTCCTGGAGCGTGACGTACTTTATGGACGGCCCCTAAGTCAATGAGGTTCCCCTAGTAGAGTGACCTCTGGTAGGGACCACCATTTTCCAATCTATGCCTCGGACGTGAATCGAACTCGATATATCAAATCGATGCAATCTCCCCTAAGCCCATAACACTTTCTCCATTCACTCGTGTTAATGACGCTTATTTGTCATGATGATTCGGTACTCGGGTCCAGAGAGGACATTCAGGATTCGATTATTATAAATACAGAGAGTCCTCGGGTTACGCCGGTACCGACTTACGCTGTTTCGTGGTTACGAACCCGCCTACATAAAAATGTAAAAAAATAATTTTAAGCGCCATTCAGTATTTGTATGTGGTAAGGAATTGTTCTTGTTTATTGCTCTGTACGTACAGTACTTAACAATATGTTTTATTATTTTTTATCAAAAAATGTTTTAGGGAATACCGGCTCGATTAGTCTCAGTACATACACCATTTTGGTGTTTACACCGTATCTCTCTCTCTCTCTCTCTCATCTCTCTCTCTCTCTCTCTCCTCTCTCTCTCTCTCTCTCTCTCTCTCTCTCTCTCTCTCTCTCTCTCTCTCTCTCTCTCTCTCTCTCTCTCTCTCTCTCTCTGTCTCTCTCTCTCTCTCTGTCTCTCGTGTTTTATCTTTTTTATAAAAAAAAATTTTAAAATGTGGTAAGGATTTGTTATATCTTTTTAAATACTTTTTTATGTCATCATCTGTAACATTTGTTTATAGCATAACACGGTACGTACAGTGCTTTAGAGTATATATTTATTTATTTGTTTAATGTTCCAACTTACACTGAAATTCGGGTTACGAAGTTTCTTAAAAACTGATCAATGTCGTAACTGGAGGACTACTTGTACAATCTACTGTATTAGATTTTGTTCTGTTAAAAGAAGTTGGCGTTGTTTTGTGACGTCTTGTCAGGCGCACACATACCCTGTTTGCATGTTATCCATCTACTTAAATGACTGTCGCCGATCTGACTGTAAATAAACGAAACGCGTTTTATGTGTAAATGATAAATGATGTGTTAAAGCTGTGTCGTAATATGTGTGGTAAGATTAAGTATTAATATTAATCTATTTAATCTATTTAAAGTATTAATCTAGATCATAGGCGTGAAACTGTGATTTGGGTTGCTGGGGGAGGGGGTAACACTAAAAGAAATTCTTTAAAAAACTGACTAAACTTGAATGCACATTATGTCAAATAACTTATGTAAATTAGAAAATACCCCATTTAAGCCGTAATAGTTTAGGGGGTTAATTGTAGTCACAATTATTTACACCATGAACTAAACTATAATCTATTTTCATTGCATTTATAGCATGGCAGCATCTTCAACTGAACGAAAATAATTTTTGCAACAGAGTTTCGGAAATGATATAATATGGCCTCCACTGGTACACTAAAACAACGATACAAATTCAGACTATGGCCTCCACTGGTACACTAAAACAACGATACGTCTGCTCCAAACTTTGTGGGAAAACCCTTTTTTCATGTGTACAGTTTCGAAGAGGAACAACTGATTAACCTTCATGTCTGTAATGTTCTAAAAACAACCTTTACCGTGTCTCACAGACAAATCTTGCATGATAACAGGTTTAATAACAACCTTGACCGTGTCTCCAAGACCAATCTTGCACGATAGCTGGTTTTAAATAACACCCTTTACCATATCTCCAAGACCAATCTTGCACGAAAACAGGTTTTGTTTTCAATTTTTTATTAGCCTATACTTCTGTCATCTCTACTCATACACACAAAGACGTGTAGATTTACATCGTTGAATAGAAACAATTGTAACTTTCAAATATTGTAATAAGATGAGGCATTAAAAGAAAGTAAAATCTGGACGATGACGCAAGATGAAATATTATTTTAAAAAAACAGTTCAAAGTTCAAACGTGCAAACGAAACGGGCACAAAGCTGAGAGGAAATCTCCTATGTCAAAACATCATTTTCTTCTCCATTTGTGCAAAGCGATGGAAATAATTACGTCTCACAAATGCAGAAGGATCATCACTACCTGAGCCTGCGTTAAAAACATGGACTCGGAAACGGGTAAAAGAGTTTTAGCCTCCCAAGTCCAAACACCTGAAAGGAATTATTGTGAGGACTTTTAAGCGTTTTATTTATATAAAAAAGTATTAGTGCATACTGCACATTTATCCCTATGGGTAAAACTCGTTGAAGGTAATTTCTATTTATGTAATTGAAGTATGTCAATTGCACATGGCACCAGCCAGGCCTGGTTAAATCATACACTGATATCATCGCCTACATCAGTTCACTTCTCAGTACTTTGATACACTGATATCATCGCCTACATCAGTTCACTTCTCAGTACTTTGATACACTGATATCATCGCCTACATCAGTTCACTTCTTAGTACTTTGATACACTGATATCATCGCCTACATCAGTTCACTTCTCAGTACTTTGATACACTGATATCATCGCCTACATCAGTTCACTTCTTAGTACTTTGATACACTGATATCATCGCCTACATCAGTTCACTTCTCAGTACTTTGATACACTGATATCATCGCCTACATCAGTTCACTTCTCAGTACTTTGATACACTGATATCATCGCCTACATCAGTTCACTTCTCAGTACTTTGATACACTGATATCATCGCCTACATCAGTTCACTTCTTAGTACTTTGATACACTGATATCATCGCCTACATCAGTTCACTTCTTAGTACTTTGATACACTGATATCATCGCCTACATCAGTTCACTTCTTAGTACTTTGATACACTGATATCATCGCCTACATCAGTTCACTTCTCAGTACTTTGATACACTGATATCATCGCCTACATCAGTTCACTTCTCAGTACTTTGATACACTGATATCATCGCCTACATCAGTTCACTTCTTAGTACTTTGATACACTGATATCATCGCCTACATCAGTTCACTTCTCAGTACTTTGATACACTGATATCATCGCCTACATCAGTTCACTTCTCAGTACTTTGATACACTGATATCATCGCCTACATCAGTTCACTTCTTAGTACTTTGATACACTGATATCATCGCCTACATCAGTTCACTTCTCAGTACTTTGATACACTGATATCATCGCCTACATCAGTTCACTTCTCAGTACTTTGATACACTGATATCATCGCCTACAACAGTTCACTTCTCAGTACTTTGATACACTGATATCATCGCCTACATCAGTTCACTTCTCAGTACTTTGATACACTGATATCATCGCCTACATCAGTTCACTTCAATTGCACATGCACAGCCAGCCTGTTAAATCATACACTGATATCATCGCCTACATCAGTTCACTTCTTAGTACTTTGATACACTGATATCATCGCCTACATCAGTTCACTTCTCAGTACTTTGATACACTGATATCATCGCCTACATCAGTTCACTTCTCAGTACTTTGATACACTGATATCATCGCCTACATCAGTTCACTTCTTAGTACTTTGATACACTGATATCATCGCCTACATCAGTTCACTTCTCAGTACTTTGATACACTGATATCATCGCCTACATCAGTTCACTTCTCAGTACTTTGATACACTGATATCATCGCCTACATCAGTTCACTTCTTAGTACTTTGATACACTGATATCATCGCCTACATCAGTTCACTTCTCAGTACTTTGATACACTGATATCATCGCCTACATCAGTTCACTTCTTAGTACTTTGATACACTGATATCATCGCCTACATCAGTTCACTTCTTAGTACTTTGATACACTGATATCATCGCCTACATCAGTTCACTTCTCAGTACTTTGATACACTGATATCATCGCCTACATCAGTTCACTTCTCAGTACTTTGATACACTGATATCATCGCCTACATCAGTTCACTTCTTAGTACTTTGATACACTGATATCATCGCCTACATCAGTTCACTTCTCAGTACTTTGATACACTGATATCATCGCCTACATCAGTTCACTTCTCAGTACTTTGATACACTGATATCATCGCCTACATCAGTTCACTTCTTAGTACTTTGATACACTGATATCATCGCCTACATCAGTTCACTTCTCAGTACTTTGATACACTGATATCATCGCCTACATCAGTTCACTTCTCAGTACTTTGATACACTGATATCATCGCCTACATCAGTTCACTTCTCAGTACTTTGATACACTGATATCATCGCCTACATCAGTTCACTTCTTAGTACTTTGATACACTGATATCATCGCCTACATCAGTTCACTTCTCAGTACTTTGATACACTGATATCATCGCCTACATCAGTTCACTTCTTAGTACTTTGATACACTGATATCATCGCCTACATCAGTTCACTTCTTAGTACTTTGATACACTGATATCATCGCCTACATCAGTTCACTTCTCAGTACTTTGATACACTGATATCATCGCCTACATCAGTTCACTTCTTAGTACTTTGATACACTGATATCATCGCCTACATCAGTTCACTTCTCAGTACTTTGATACACTGATATCATCGCCTACATCAGTTCACTTCTCAGTACTTTGATACACTGATATCATCGCCTACATCAGTTCACTTCTCAGTACTTTGATACACTGATATCATCGCCTACATCAGTTCACTTCTCAGTACTTTGATACACTGATATCATCGCCTACATCAGTTCACTTCTTAGTACTTTGATACACTGATATCATCGCCTACATCAGTTCACTTCTCAGTACTTTGATACACTGATATCATCGCCTACATCAGTTCACTTCTCAGTACTTTGATACACTGATATCATCGCCTACATCAGTTCACTTCTCAGTACTTTGATACACTGATATCATCGCCTACATCAGTTCACTTCTCAGTACTTTGATACACTGATATCATCGCCTACATCAGTTCACTTCTCAGTACTTTGATACACTGATATCATCGCCTACATCAGTTCACTTCTCAGTACTTTGATACACTGATATCATCGCCTACATCAGTTCACTTCTTAGTACTTTGATACACTGATATCATCGCCTACATCAGTTCACTTCTTAGTACTTTGATACACTGATATCATCGCCTACATCAGTTCACTTCTCAGTACTTTGATACACTGATATCATCGCCTACATCAGTTCACTTCTCAGTACTTTGATACACTGATATCATCGCCTACATCAGTTCACTTCTCAGTACTTTGATACACTGATATCATCGCCTACATCAGTTCACTTCTTAGTACTTTGATACACTGATATCATCGCCTACATCAGTTCACTTCTTAGTACTTTGATACACTGATATCATCGCCTACATCAGTTCACTTCTCAGTACTTTGATACACTGATATCATCGCCTACATCAGTTCACTTCTTAGTACTTTGATACACTGATATCATCGCCTACATCAGTTCACTTCTTAGTACTTTGATACACTGATATCATCGCCTACATCAGTTCACTTCTTAGTACTTTGATACACTGATATCATCGCCTACATCAGTTCACTTCTTAGTACTTTGATACACTGATATCATCGCCTACATCAGTTCACTTCTTAGTACTTTGATACACTGATATCATCGCCTACATCAGTTCACTTCTCAGTACTTTGATACACTGATATCATCGCCTACATCAGTTCACTTCTCAGTACTTTGATACACTGATATCATCGCCTACATCAGTTCACTTCTCACAGTACTGTTTGATACACTGATATCATCGCCTACATCAGTTCACTTCTCAGTACTTTGATACACTGATATCATCGCCTACATCAGTTCACTTCTCAGTACTTTGATACACTGATATCATCGCCTACATCAGTTCACTTCTCAGTACTTTGATACACTGATATCATCGCCTACATCAGTTCACTTCTCAGTACTTTGATACACTGATATCATCGCCTACATCAGTTCACTTCTCAGTACTTTGATACACTGATATCATCGCCTACATCAGTTCACTTCTCAGTACTTTGATACACTGATATCATCGCCTACATCAGTTCACTTCATTGCACATGCACAGCAGCTGTTATCATACACTGATATCATCGCCTACATCAGTTCACTTCTTAGTACTTTGATACACTGATATCATCGCCTACATCAGTTCACTTCTTAGTACTTTGATACACTGATATCATCGCCTACATCAGTTCACTTCTCAGTACTTTGATACACTGATATCATCGCCTACATCAGTTCACTTCTCAGTACTTTGATACACTGATATCATCGCCTACATCAGTTCACTTCTCAGTACTTTGATACACTGATATCATCGCCTACATCAGTTCACTTCTCAGTACTTTGATACACTGATATCATCGCCTACATCAGTTCACTTCTTAGTACTTTGATACACTGATATCATCGCCTACATCAGTTCACTTCTCAGTACTTTGATACACTGATATCATCGCCTACATCAGTTCACTTCTCAGTACTTTGATACACTGATATCATCGCCTACATCAGTTCACTTCTCAGTACTTTGATACACTGATATCATCGCCTACATCAGTTCACTTCTCAGTACTTTGATACACTGATATCATCGCCTACAACAGTTCACTTCTCAGTACTTTGATACACTGATATCATCGCCTACATCAGTTCACTTCTTAGTACTTTGATACACTGATATCATCGCCTACATCAGTTCACTTCTCAGTACTTTGATACACTGATATCATCGCCTACATCAGTTCACTTCTTAGTACTTTGATACACTGATATCATCGCCTACATCAGTTCACTTCTTAGTACTTTGATACACTGATATCATCGCCTACATCAGTTCACTTCTCAGTACTTTGATACACTGATATCATCGCCTACATCAGTTCACTTCTTAGTACTTTGATACACTGATATCATCGCCTACAACAGTTCACTTCTCAGTACTTTGATACACTGATATCATCGCCTACATCAGTTCACTTCTCAGTACTTTGATACACTGATATCATCGCCTACATCAGTTCACTTCTTAGTACTTTGATACACTGATATCATCGCCTACATCAGTTCACTTCTCAGTACTTTGATACACTGATATCATCGCCTACAACAGTTCACTTCTTAGTACTTTGATACACTGATATCATCGCCTACATCAGTTCACTTCTCAGTACTTTGATACACTGATATCATCGCCTACATCAGTTCACTTCTTAGTACTTTGATACACTGATATCATCGCCTACATCAGTTCACTTCTTAGTACTTTGATACACTGATATCATCGCCTACATCAGTTCACTTCTTAGTACTTTGATACACTGATATCATCGCCTACATCAGTTCACTTCTTAGTACTTTGATACACTGATATCATCGCCTACATCAGTTCACTTCTTAGTACTTTGATACACTGATATCATCGCCTACATCAGTTCACTTCTTAGTACTTTGATACACTGATATCATCGCCTACATCAGTTCACTTCTTAGTACTTTGATACACTGATATCATCGCCTACAAACAGTTCACTTCTCAGTACTTTGATACACTGATATCATCGCCTACATCAGTTCACTTCTTAGTACTTTGATACACTGATATCATCGCCTACATCAGTTCACTTCTCAGTACTTTGATACACTGATATCATCGCCTACATCAGTTCACTTCTCAGTACTTTGATACACTGATATCATCGCCTACATCAGTTCACTTCTCAGTACTTTGATACACTGATATCATCGCCTACATCAGTTCACTTCTTCAGTACTTTGATACACTGATATCATCGCCTACATCAGTTCACTTCTCAGTACTTTGATACACTGATATCATCGCCTACATCAGTTCACTTCTCAGTACTTTGATACACTGATATCATCGCCTACATCAGTTCACTTCTTAGTACTTTGATACACTGATATCATCGCCTACATCAGTTCACTTCTCAGTACTTTGATACACTGATATCATCGCCTACAACAGTTCACTTCTCAGTACTTTGATACACTGATATCATCGCCTACAACAGTTCACTTCTCAGTACTTTGATACACTGATATCATCGCCTACATCAGTTCACTTCTCAGTACTTTGATACACTGATATCATCGCCTACATCAGTTCACTTCAATTGCACATGGCACCAGCCAGGCCTGTTAAATCATACACTGATATCATCGCCTACATCAGTTCACTTCTTAGTACTTTGATACACTGATATCATCGCCTACATCAGTTCACTTCTTAGTACTTTGATACACTGATATCATCGCCTACATCAGTTCACTTCTTAGTACTTTGATACACTGATATCATCGCCTACATCAGTTCACTTCTTAGTACTTTGATACACTGATATCATCGCCTACATCAGTTCACTTCTTAGTACTTTGATACACTGATATCATCGCCTACATCAGTTCACTTCTCAGTACTTTGATACACTGATATCATCGCCTACATCAGTTCACTTCTTAGTACTTTGATACACTGATATCATCGCCTACATCAGTTCACTTCTTAGTACTTTGATACACTGATATCATCGCCTACATCAGTTCACTTCTTAGTACTTTGATACACTGATATCATCGCCTACATCAGTTCACTTCTTAGTACTTTGATACACTGATATCATCGCCTACACCAGTTCACTTCTCAGTACTTTGATACACTGATATCATCGCCTACATCAGTTCACTTCTCAGTACTTTGATACACTGATATCATCGCCTACATCAGTTCACTTCAATTGCACATGGCACCAGCCAGGCCTGGTTAAATCATACACTGATATCATCGCCTACAACAGTTCACTTCTCAGTACTTTGATACACTGATATCATCGCCTACAACAGTTCACTTCTCAGTACTTTGATACACTGATATCATCGCCTACATCAGTTCACTTCTCAGTACTTTGATACACTGATATCATCGCCTACAACAGTTCACTTCTCAGTACTTTGATACACTGATATCATCGCCTACAACAGTTCACTTCTCAGTACTTTGATACACTGATATCATCCCCTACATCAGTTCACTTCTCAGTACTTTGATACACTGATATCATCGCCTACATCAGTTCACTTCAATTGCACATGGCACAGCCAGGCCTGGTTAAATCATACACTGATATCATTGCCTACATCAGTTCACTTCTTAGTACTTTGATACACTGATATCATCGCCTACATCAGTTCACTTCTTAGTACTTTGATACACTGATATCATCGCCTACATCAGTTCACTTCTCAGTACTTTGATACACTGATATCATCGCCTACAACAGTTCACTTCTCAGTACTTTGATACACTGATATCATCGCCTACATCAGTTCACTTCTCAGTACTTTGATACACTGATATCATCGCCTACATCAGTTCACTTCTCAGTACTTTGATACACTGATATCATCGCCTATATCAGTTCACTTCTTAGTACTTTGATACACTGATATCATCGCCTACATCAGTTCACTTCTCAGTACTTTGATACACTGATATCATCGCCTACATCAGTTCACTTCTCAGTACTTTGATACACTGATATCATCGCCTACATCAGTTCACTTCTCAGTACTTTGATACACTGATATCATCGCCTACATCAGTTCACTTCTCAGTACTTTGATACACTGATATCATCGCCTAAAACAGTTCACTTCTCAGTACTTTGATACACTGATATCATCGCCTACATCAGTTCACTTCTTAGTACTTTGATACACTGATATCATCGCCTACATCAGTTCACTTCTTAGTACTTTGATACACTGATATCATCGCCTACATCAGTTCACTTCTTAGTACTTTGATACACTGATATCATCGCCTACATCAGTTCACTTCTTAGTACTTTGATACACTGATATCATCGCCTACATCAGTTCACTTCTCAGTACTTTGATACACTGATATCATCGCCTACATCAGTTCACTTCTTAGTACTTTGATACACTGATATCATCGCCTACAACAGTTCACTTCTCAGTACTTTGATACACTGATATCATCGCCTACATCAGTTCACTTCTCAGTACTTTGATACAATGATATCATCGCCTACATCAGTTCACTTCTTAGTACTTTGATACACTGATATCATCGCCTACATCAGTTCACTTCTCAGTATTTTGATACACTGATATCATCGCCTACAACAGTTCACTACTTAGTACTTTGATACACTGATATCATCGCCTACATCAGTTCACTTCTCAGTACTGTGATACTCTGATATCATCGCCTACATCAGTTCACTTCTTAGTACTTTGATACACTGATATCATCGCCTACATCAGTTCACTTCTTAGTACTTTGATATACTGATATCATCGCCTACATCAGTTCACTTCTTAGTACTTTGATACACTGATATCATCGCCTACATCAGTTCACTTCTTAGTACTTTGATACACTGATATCATCGCCTACATCAGTTCACTTCTTAGTACTTTGATACACTGATATCATCGCCTACATTAGTTCACTTCTTAGTACTTTGATACACTGATATCATCGCCTACATCAGTTCACTTCTTAGTACTTTGATACACTGATATCATCGCCTAAAACAGTTCACTTCTCAGTACTTTGATACACTGATATCATCGCCTACATCAGTTCACTTCTTAGTACTTTGATACACTGATATCATCGCCTACATCAGTTCACTTCTCAGTACTTTGATACACTGATATCATCGCCTACATCAGTTCACTTCTCAGTACTTTGATACACTGATATCATCGCCTACATCAGTTCACTTCTTGGTACTTTGATACACTGATATCATCGCCTACATCAGTTCACTTTTCAGTACTTTGATACACTGATATCATCGCCTACATCAGTTCACTTCTCAGTACTTTGATACACTGATATCATCGCCTACATCAGTTCACTTCTCAGTACTTTGATACACTGATATCATCGCCTACATCAGTTCACTTCTTAGTACTTTGATACACTGATATCATCGCCTACAACAGTTCACTTCTCAGTACTTTGATACACTGATATCATCGCCTACAACAGTTCACTTCTCAGTACTTTGATACACTGATATCATCGCCTACAACAGTTCACTTCTCAGTACTTTGATACACTGATATCATCGCCTACATCAGTTCACTTCTCAGTACTTTGATACACTGATATCATCGCCTACATCAGTTCACTTCAATTGCACATGGCACCAGCCAGGCCTGGTTAAATCATACACTGATATCATCGCCTACATCAGTTCACTTCTTAGTACTTTGATACACTGATATCATCGCCTACATCAGTTCACTTCTTAGTACTTTGATACACTGATATCATCGCCTACATCAGTTCACTTCTTAGTACTTTGATACACTGATATCATCGCCTACATCAGTTCACTTCTTAGTACTTTGATACACTGATATCATCGCCTACATCAGTTCACTTCTTAGTACTTTGATACACTGATATCATCGCCTACATCAGTTCACTTCTCAGTACTTTGATACACTGATATCATCGCCTACATCAGTTCACTTCTTAGTACTTTGATACACTGATATCATCGCCTACAAACAGTTCACTTCTCAGTACTTTGATACACTGATATCATCGCCTACATCAGTTCACTTCTTAGTACTTTGATACACTGATATCATCGCCTACATCAGTTCACTTCTTAGTACTTTGATACACTGATATCATCGCCTACACCAGTTCACTTCTCAGTACTTTGATACACTGATATCATCGCCTACATCAGTTCACTTCTCAGTACTTTGATACACTGATATCATCGCCTACATCAGTTCACTTCAATTGCACATGGCACCAGCCAGGCCTGGTTAAATCATACACTGATATCATCGCCTACAACAGTTCACTTCTCAGTACTTTGATACACTGATATCATCGCCTACAACAGTTCACTTCTCAGTACTTTGATACACTGATATCATCGCCTACATCAGTTCACTTCTCAGTACTTTGATACACTGATATCATCGCCTACAACAGTTCACTTCTCAGTACTTTGATACACTGATATTATCGCCTACAACAGTTCACTTCTCAGTACTTTGATACACTGATATCATCCCCTACATCAGTTCACTTCTCAGTACTTTGATACACTGATATCATCGCCTACATCAGTTCACTTCAATTGCACATGGCACCAGCCAGGCCTGGTTAAATCATACACTGATATCATTGCCTACATCAGTTCACTTCTTAGTACTTTGATACACTGATATCATCGCCTACATCAGTTCACTTCTTAGTACTTTGATACACTGATATCATCGCCTACATCAGTTCACTTCTCAGTACTTTGATACACTGATATCATCGCCTACAACAGTTCACTTCTCAGTACTTTGATACACTGATATCATCGCCTACATCAGTTCACTTCTCAGTACTTTGATACACTGATATCATCGCCTACATCAGTTCACTTCTCAGTACTTTGATACACTGATATCATCGCCTATATCAGTTCACTTCTTAGTACTTTGATACACTGATATCATCGCCTACATCAGTTCACTTCTCAGTACTTTGATACACTGATATCATCGCCTACATCAGTTCACTTCTCAGTACTTTGATACACTGATATCATCGCCTACATCAGTTCACTTCTCAGTACTTTGATACACTGATATCATCGCCTACATCAGTTCACTTCTCAGTACTTTGATACACTGATATCATCGCCTAAAACAGTTCACTTCTCAGTACTTTGATTCACTGATATCATCGCCTACATCAGTTCACTTCTTAGTACTTTGATACACTGATATCATCGCCTACATCAGTTCACTTCTTAGTACTTTGATACACTGATATCATCGCCTACATCAGTTCACTTCTTAGTACTTTGATACACTGATATCATCGCCTACATCAGTTCACTTCTTAGTACTTTGATACACTGATATCATCGCCTACATCAGTTCACTTCTCAGTACTTTGATACACTGATATCATCGCCTACATCAGTTCACATTTCTTAGTACTTTGATACACTGATATCATCGCCTACAACAGTTCACTTCTCAGTACTTTGATACACTGATATCATCGCCTACATCAGTTCACTTCTCAGTACTTTGATACAATGATATCATCGCCTACATCAGTTCACTTCTTAGTACTTTGATACACTGATATCATCGCCTACATCAGTTCACTTCTCAGTATTTTGATACACTGATATCATCGCCTACAACAGTTCACTACTTAGTACTTTGATACACTGATATCATCGCCTACATCAGTTCACTTCTCAGTACTGTGATACTCTGATATCATCGCCTACATCAGTTCACTTCTTAGTACTTTGATACACTGATATCATCGCCTACATCAGTTC
Organism: Ampullaceana balthica; assembly: GCA_944989445.1. Lineage (NCBI taxonomy): Eukaryota > Metazoa > Mollusca > Gastropoda > Lymnaeidae > Ampullaceana > Ampullaceana balthica. Next base: position 1,646,603 of record CALYLW010000079.1, read on the forward strand.
ACTTCTTAGTACTTTGATATACTGATATCATCGCCTACATCAGTTCACTTCTTAGTACTTTGATACACTGATATCATCGCCTACATCAGTTCACTTCTTAGTACTTTGATACACTGATATCATCGCCTACATCAGTTCACTTCTTAGTACTTTGATACACTGATATCATCGCCTACATTAGTTCACTTCTTAGTACTTTGATACACTGATATCATCGCCTACATCAGTTCACTTCTTAGTACTTTGATACACTGATATCATCGCCTAAAACAGTTCACTTCTCAGTACTTTGATACACTGATATCATCGCCTACATCAGTTCACTTCTTAGTACTTTGATACACTGATATCATCGCCTACATCAGTTCACTTCTCAGTACTTTGATACACTGATATCATCGCCTACATCAGTTCACTTCTCAGTACTTTGATACACTGATATCATCGCCTACATCAGTTCACTTCTTGGTACTTTGATACACTGATATCATCGCCTACATCAGTTCACTTTTCAGTACTTTGATACACTGATATCATCGCCTACATCAGTTCACGTCTCAGTACTTTGATACACTGATATCATCGCCTACATCAGTTCACTTCTCAGTACTTTGATACACTGATATCATCGCCTACATCAGTTCACTTCTTAGTACTTTGATACACTGATATCATCGCCTACAACAGTTCACTTCTCAGTACTTTGATACACTGATATCATCGCCTACAACAGTTCACTTCTCAGTACTTTGATACACTGATATCATCGCCTACAACAGTTCACTTCTCAGTACTTTGATACACTGATATCATCGCCTACATCAGTTCACTTCTCAGTACTTTGATACACTGATATCATCGCCTACATCAGTTCACTTCAATTGCACATGGCACCAGCCAGGCCTGGTTAAATCATACACTGATATCATCGCCTACATCAGTTCACTTCTTAGTACTTTGATACACTGATATCATCGCCTACATCAGTTCACTTCTTAGTACTTTGATACACTGATATCATCGCCTACATCAGTTCACTTCTTAGTACTTTGATACACTGATATCATCGCCTACATCAGTTCACTTCTTAGTACTTTGATACACTGATATCATCGCCTACATCAGTTCACTTCTTAGTACTTTGATACACTGATATCATGGCCTACATCAGTTCACTTCTCAGTACTTTGATACACTGATATCATCGCCTACATCAGTTCACTTCTTAGTACTTTGATACACTGATATCATCGCCTACATCAGTTCACTTCTTAGTACTTTGATACACTGATATCATCGCCTACATCAGTTCACTTCTTAGTACTTTGATACACTGGTATCATCGCCTACATCAGTTCACTTCTTAGTACTTTGATACACTGATATCATCGCCTACATCAGTTCACTTCTCAGTACTTTGATACACTGATATCATCGCCTACATCAGTTCACTTCTCAGTACTTTGATACACTGATATCATCGCCTACATCAGTTCACTTCAATTGCACATGGCACCAGCCAGGCCTGGTTAAATCATACACTGATATCATCGCCTACAACAGTTCACTTCTCAGTACTTTGATACACTGATATCATCGCCTACAACAGTTCACTTCTCAGTACTTTGATACACTGATATCATCGCCTACATCAGTTCACTTCTCAGTACTTTGATACACTGATATCATCGCCTACAACAGTTCACTTCTCAGTACTTTGATACACTGATATCATCGCCTACAACAGTTCACTTCTCAGTACTTTGATACACTGATATCATCGCCTACAACAGTTCACTTCTCAGTACTTTGATCAAACTGAGCCCTCGGCAAGGGAGCAATCGCCTTGGGCCATTATCGTTGGGTACGGGGGGGGGGCATCCAATTCGTAAATTATTGTAAAGTATACAAATATTATCATAGATGATTCCATATAGTGTTTAAAGTGTTGATAAAATTGGTCAGTGGGGAGGGGGGGAGGTTGGTTGGCCGCACCAGTTTCTAGCTTCGCCCCTGCATGTGGAAATTCTTCTCTTGGACACGCTTACATCACCTGACATCTTATTGGTTGGCTTCTTGCCTTGACTGGAGCTTTAGAAGATTCATTTACAATATTTATTAATGACACCTTATCCAAACAGAAGTACTATGGCCTTGACACCGATTAAGACAATTTATGAAAATGTCAGTCCAGAAGTTCTTATAGCTAATGAACGCACCTCACCTCTACCCACAAGGAAAAAAAACCCACCAAAACAACTCGGTTTGGATTAGTGCTTATTTGAACATGGCAGGTTAGCATTGATAAGCCGAAGGGCATGGCGCCAAATATCCCATTAGAAACGGAAAATAAATCCATGCTCCTCATTTCAATTTGCTAAACAAACTTTATAAAAAAAATGAGACGTCATAAACTGAGTAGAAGTTCTTCAGATATACAGAGAGTTCAGAGATAAAATGGAAGGGAGAGGAAACGGAATAAGGGCAGATAACTCTCAACAACTATAAAAAAAATTAAACTAGAGCATATTAAAAAATGAGAAGACGGAAATGGCAGTTGTTCATTCATAAAAACGTTTTCTCAAGGAGACTGTGGGAGCATGCCGTCAAGTTTGATTAGCAATGACGAGCTTCAAGTGGTAAAAATTTTTTTTATTAAGAATCGAGGCTTCACTAACGGGTTAAATCAAGCGTCTACGTTACATTTCTTGAGACTTTAAGGCGTTCATAAAATGATAAGACGAAGCGACCAGGAAAATAAACCGCTGCAAAAGTTTAATAAAAATATTGAAACAAATCTTATTCAAAATGTCGGGCCGGAAGTGACATTTATGGGATGCAACTCTGCCTCAAAACTTTTTCATTTAACTTTATAAAGGAACCTCAAACAACGCATTAAAACAGTTTGGGCCCTAAAATTGTTTTGCTTGAGTGTGATTGTGTGTTTTAAGCGGGGGTGGGGGAGGACAAGCGGATTTAATATCGGAACTGACATTTAAGCCTGGCCCTGAGAGTGGCGTATATATACGGTTAGTTCTATCCATTTAGGGAACAATGTTCCCTCTAAGGTTCCTTGATCCGTGTGCAAATTAAAAGAACTCGTTTGCAAAGTTGCACAGCAGTCATTTTTGTGTGCAATATTTTACAAAATTTGCTGCGCAGTAATTCTAAACTGCTGCGCGGCGTCGGTCAGATATCTGCCCACCCGCGCAACCGCGCAGCTTAAAGGGAACATTGGTAGGGACTAAAATTCGCCACCCATTAAATGGAAGAAGAAAAAAACTTGGAATCTTGATAAAATGTCAGCCATCCATATACAGAAATGCCACCTCTTCCCATTCCCGAGTCATTGGGCTCAGAATAAAAACGGATACCAAAAAGTTTCAAATTATGACTAAAGAAATATGGCTATCACGACAAATAATGGTGCAATGTGAAACCTTATTTCCTTTTCTTGTTTTCATGATTTGTTTACAACTGAAGCGTGTTTCACAAAGTCAATCTCTAGCCTAGGAGTTGTGCTGAACAAAGATTCCTTTTTATTGGCTGTTGACTACCTTATTTTTGACATAACAATTATAGTATCTCTTAGTGAAGTGGGGAAAAACCACTACCAATTAACCATATACTTTTATTTTCAGTCATAGGATCACGACAATACAAATATTCAAATTTATCAATTGTATTTTAAGGGAAAAAATGAATTACTGAAAAAAATCTCGTTAGTGCAATCAATGGCTTGAAGGCCTGTTTAGCGAGTCAATCAATTTTTAAAAAAATTCTCCGCTGAAACATCCCTTAATGACTACAGGAATCTTGTAGTTTAAAGATGTGGGCAAGATGTTTAAAGTACATGTACTAGGGTTCTACGCGTTTAATTTTTAAAAAATATTTTTTTTTACCGAGGGTGGTGTTTGGGGAACCTTTATTTTAGTGATACAAAAAGTAAAATACCGTCAGTCATACGACCAACTGTAATACGACCAACTGTCATACGACCAACTGTCATACGACCAACTGTAATACGACCAACTGTAATACGACCAACTGTAACACGACCAACTGTAATATGACCAACTGTAACACGACCAACTGTAATGCGACCAACTGTAATGCGACCAACTGTAATGCGACCAACTGTAATGCGACCAACTGTAATGCGACCAACTGTAATGCGACCAACTGTAATGCGACCAACTGTAATGCGACCAACTGTAATGCGACCAACTGTAATGCGACCAACTGTAATACGACCTACTGTAATACGACCAACCGTAACACGACCAACCGTAACACGACCAACTGTAATACGACCAACCGTAACACGACCAACTGTAACACGACCAACTGTAACACGACCAACTGTAACACGACCAACTGTAACACGACCAACTGTAACACGACCAACTGTAATACGACCAACCGTAACACGACCAACTGCAACACGACCAACTGTAACACGACCAACTGTAACACGACCAACTGTAACACGACCAACAGTAACATGACCAACTGTAATATGACCAACCGTAATACGACCAGCTGTAATACGACCAACTGTAACACGACCAACTGTAACACGACCATTGCTTAAACCGATAATTAAGTTATTGAAACATTTAAACAAATTGATATATTAAAATTATTGAAATAAAGTCTCGCAAAAAGTTAAATGATGCGGGAATTGCCTAAATATAAATTTTACGACTAGACAAGACTAGTAGTTTAGGTAGCTGAATAGTCGCCACTGACCCTTTCGTCCCACTGACCATTTCCTCCCACTGAGCCTTTCCTTCCAATGACCCTTTCTTCCCACTGACCACTTCCCCCCTCTGACCATTTCCTCCCTGTAACCATCCCCCCCCCCACCAACCATGACAACCAGGAACTCTTCCTCTCAAATTGCCACATTGAGTATTTTGATATCTAAACAAGTGTAGTGTCTTGTTTGGTTTTATTTGTTTTGTATTTTATTCGTCAGTTGAAGATGGCGCGTAGTCGAAAAAAAATCCGTTCAATTTGTCAAATCTTATCTTTTAAAACTTTAACATATTTTGTTTTACTATTAGCTAGACCAAATAAATAGTATGTTTTAATATTTCTTCTTGTTTTGCCTCGTTTCGTTAAACGCTGGTTCAAAAGGTGACCAGGTGTTTCTTGCAGTCTGATTTGAACACAAAATGGACACACAAACGGATGTGCCTGTACCGCCATCTTGTTCTCACCTGTTGCCTTCAAAGTACACTCTCGGACACTATCCGTTTCGATAGCACCGGTACTTGAGTTGAACACGTTGACCTCCGGAATAGACATTTCCTAAACTCGTCGGCGGGAAGGCAATCTTTGCTAATTTCCCGCCAATAAAACAGACGTGCGGGCGACTCGCGCGCGCTGATTGAAAGCACTCATAACGCGCCCTGCCGTCATGAGTGGCACGAGCAAATCTGTTGGTCGTATCTCAGAGTTATCCTACTTTATGACCCGGATTTTGATGGCGGCACGTCTTGTCCACGATGAGTTTTGGTTCTTTATTTATTGATGCCGCCATTCTCCATTGTCTTTTTTAAAAAAAGTAAAACCCGAAGGCAGTGGCTCAAGTCCTTCGTTAGTTTATTTCTAGAACAGGTCAGATAGAAGTACGATGTACGATGTCTTACATTTTCAACATGTTCAATCCTCATATGCTCTTGTGGTATTTTAAACTAGTCTAGGACTCTGGTGTGTGTGTTTGTTTAATCATCCATCCCTGTGGCGCTACAGTCCATGTAAGGGCTTGGGCCTGCCTCACGACCTCCTTCCACTCAGTCCATGTACGGCTTGGGCATGCCTCACGACCTCCTTCCACTCAGTCCATGTAGGGCTTGGGCCTGCCTCACGACCTCCTTCCACTCAGTCCATGTAGGGCTTGGGCCTGCCTCACGACCTCCTTCCACTCAGTCCATGTAGGGCTTGGGCCTGCCTCACGACCTCCTTCCACTCAGTCCATGTTGGGCTTGGGCCTGCCTCACGACCTCCTTCCACTCAGTCTTTATCAACGCCTTTCTTCTCCAATATTGGATCACCAGTTGTTGTTGATCTTTCTTTACGTCATCCATCCATCTAAGCCTACGTCTTCCATTGAGCCGTTTTCCTCCCGGGTTTTAGTGGTGTAACCTCTTTACTCCTCTATCATTTGACATTCTTTCTAGGTGTCCTGCCCAGCACAGTCTACCCTTTTATATTTCAGCATCTATTGTGGTATCCTGATATAGATTGTAAAGTTCATGGTTGGTTCTTATTGGTTGTGTTTGTTTAAAGTCACAACTATATACGGAATCAGGGGACCAACAATGTAGACGCCATGCACCTATAGATGACATCATGTGGGTATGGGGGGGATACAGTTCACGTTTAATATTTGAATAATGTTAAATTTTAATGAATATTTACATTGAAGTGATGAAAAAGAGAATTGGATTGACGCCCTATTAGAAATGAGCCCTCCCACCACCTTTGCCTTATTAGCCAATGAATTAGAGAGCGTAATTATCTTAATTCAGGGGTCGTCAGATGTGAGAAAAATTGTGATTAACACTGGTTTTATTTCTGAATGCAGCTTATTTGGCCGTTAGGAAGAGAATCGTATTTAGGAAAACGTCAGATATAAATGCACCTCAAACATCCAGTTTAACATGCATGATAATGAAGAAAACCGAACGAAGAAGTCAAACATTTATTTTTAAATCCCTTATATTAGCTTCACCGCCGTCTCTCTCTCTGTCTCTGTCTCTCTGTCTTGGGTTCGCGGTCGGTCGGTCGGGAGGGCGGAAAAACAAAAGTAAAAAATGACCCATTTTCCGTGATGCCATCGAGCTGAAATTTGGCACACGGATCCGTGTCACCTAACAATGCATCGTATCAAAATTTCAGATCGATCGAAAGTACGGTAATTAAATTAATCCATTTTTAGTTTATCTCTATACGAGGTATGTAATTCAATTTCACTGTTTTTATTGTTTTTTTTCACGTGATTGTTCAGTCACGCGTTGACGCGACCCATCGAAGTATCGGCGTGCTTTTGTTTACATTTTACGTGTCACGCTGAGCTCGGTCGAGCGATCGGTGACCAGACCTTTCTCCTCTCCAACCCCCCCCCCGGTTATACAGCAGGAGTTAAGGCAGATACAGTCTGTAAATATTTGTTGCGTTTGAAAATGATCAATACTTTTAATTATGACTCATATATAAGGGGTTTATAGTCAAAAACTTTGTTTTTACGGGTTTGTTTTATTAAATCCCTTATATTAACTTCACCGCCGTCTCTGTCTTGGGTTCGCGGTCGGTCGGTCGGTCGGGTGGAAAAACAAAAGTAAATAAATAAAACAAACCCGTCTGGTCACCGATCGCTGGACCGAGCTCAGCGTGACACGTAATGTAAACAAAAGCACGCCAGTCTCCAAACATTGACTCGGTGAAATTGTCTTTTCAAGTAATCACCATAGCAATGATGATGTTCTTCACAACGTGATTAAAATATCAACAGTCATCCCCCGTGACAGAAGGACATGGGGCGGAGTCTCATTCTTACAATGGTCTCATTCTTGTGATGATCTTATTCTTGTGATGATCTTATTCTTGCGATGGTCTCATTCTTGCGATGATCTTATTCTTGCGATGGTCTCATTCTTGCGATGGTCTCATTCTTGTAATGGTCTCATTCTTGCGATGACCTTATTCTTGTGATGATCTTATTCTTGCGATGGTCTTATTCTTGCGATGGTCTCATTCTTGCGATGGTCTCATTCTTGCGATGATCTTATTCTTGCGATGATCTTATTCTTGTGATGATGTTATTCTTGCGATGATCTTATTCTTGCGATGGTCTCATTCTTGCGATGATCTTATTCTTTCGATGGTCTCATTCTTGCGATGGTCTCATTCTTGCGATGATCTTATTCTTGCGATGATCTTATTCTTGCGATGGTCTCATTCTTGCGATGATCTTATTCTTGTAATGGTCTCATTCTTGCGATGATCTTATTCTTGTGATGATCTTATTCTTGCGATGGTCTCATTCTTGCGATGATCTTATTCTTGCGATGGTCTCATTCTTGCGATGATCTTATTCTTGCGATGGTCTCATTCTTGCGATGGTCTCATTCTTGCGATGATCTTATTCTTGCGATGGTCTCATTCTTGCGATGATCTTATTCTTGCGAAGGTCTCATTCTTACAATGGTCTCATTATTACAATGGTCTCATTCTTACAATGGTCTCATTATTGTGATGGTCTCATTCTTGTGATGGTCTCATTCTTGCGATGATCTTATTCTTGCGATGGTCTCATTCTTGCGATGGTCTCATTCTTGCGATGGTCTCATTCTTGTAATGGTCTCATTCTTGCGATGGTCTCATTCTTGCGATGATCTTATTCTTGCGATGGTCTCATTCTTGCGATGATCTTATTCTTGCGATGGTCTCATTCTTGCGATGGTCTCATTCTTGCGATGATCTTATTCTTGCGATGGTCTCATTCTTGTAATGGTCTCATTCTTGCGATGATCTTATTCTTGCGAAGGTCTCATTCTTACAATGGTCTCATTATTACAATGGTCTCATTCTTACAATGGTCTCATTATTGTGATGGTCTCATGCTTGCGATGGTCTCATTCTTGCGATGGTCTCATTCTTGCGAAGGTCTCATTCTTACAATGGTCTCATTCTTACAAAGGTCTCATTCTTACAATGGTCTCATTCTTACAATGGTCTCATTATTGTGATGGTCTCATTCTTGTGATGGTCTCATTCTTGCGATGATCTTATTCTTGCGATGGTCTCATTCTTGTAATGGTCTCATTCTTGCGATGGTCTCATTCTTGCGATGATCTTATTCTTGCGATGGTCTCATTCTTGCGATGGTCTCATTCTTGCGATGGTCTCATTCTTGCGATGGTCTCATTCTTGCGATGATCTTATTCTTGCGATGGTCTCATTCTTGTAATGGTCTCATTCTTGCGATGATCTTATTCTTGCGAAGGTCTCATTCTTACAATGGTCTCATTATTACAATGGTCTCATTCTTACAATGGTCTCATTATTGTGATGGTCTCATTCTTGTGATGGTCTCATGCTTGCGATGGTCTCATTCTTGCGATGGTCTCATTCTTGCGAAGGTCTCATTCTTACAATGGTCTCATTCTTACAAAGGTCTCATTCTTACAATGGTCTCATTCTTACAATGGTCTCATTATTGTGATGGTCTCATTCTTGCAATGGTCTCGTTTTTGCGAGGGCCTCACTCTTGCAATGGTCTCATTCTTGCGATGGTCTCATTCTTGCGATGGTCTCATTCTTGCAATGGTCTCATTCTTGCAATGGTCTCATTCCTTACATTGACTGAAAGCGTTTGCCAAATCATAATCTGATGTTAAAAACCCTGGTTCACGAAATACTGTTAGGTAAACACCGGCTTTGCATGGCACGACGTGCTGTAGAGCTAAAGAAGTTGTGATGCACCGTGCAAATTGCTGCTTTCATACATGGCAAGAAATATCAAGCTTACTTTAGCAATGCTCTTTTTGGACACCGAATGGGAACTTTAACCCACTTATTATAGAGCACATTCTATTTCAGATCTATCGACGTATTCTCGAGATCTCCATTTGTGTCCTCAGTTTCTAGTGTCGGAAATACCAATGTTTATTCCCGTCAAATGTTGTATATGGGCAGCTTTAAAAGAAAATTATCTGTCGGATGTGAAGATGGAAGTTATGTGGCTGCTTCTTTGGTGATCAATTTTTCTAGTTGCATTCAACCCTGTGTTGTATCTTCTACAAATTTCTCAGCTGGGGTGCCACTGTTTAAAGTGTGAGATTTTACCCCAACTTCCGGTTAGTAAAACCTTTTTTTGAAATATACAGGATGTGACCATTACATATAGAGGCTTATATGTAACTTAACTAATTCTAGAAAAAATTGTTAAAATAAAAATAATGATAATAATAATAATACTAATAATGATGATGATGATAATAATAATAATAATAATAATTATGATTATTATTATAATAAGAATAATAATAACAAAAATAATAATAATAATAATAAGTACAGGGAATATACTAAAATCAACAAACTACAAATTTATGTACATAAATATTTGTACACGTTTTGAAGTCAGTCTGAAATAATGTTTTGTGATACACAATTTTGTTACAGCTGCAGACTATACACTATACACACATGCCCATAAACACAATCACACGCACACACAAACACACAAATTGTAAGCTAGAACCTCCAATACAAGAAAACGTCTGAACTCCACTTGGCATTAATACCAACTTTACACTCCACTTGGCATTAATCCCAACTTTACACTCCACTTGGCATTAATCCCAACTTTACAACTTATTTTCAACAATTTTTTGGAATCTTTTCTCAAAAAAAATAAATAAATAAATAAGTTAAAAAATCTTGTTATTTTACAAACTATAACTGTCAATTTTTTTTTAAAGCTTACATCTCAAAGGTCTTTTAGTGTGAATTCATATGTGCATATAGAAGATACTGCAGCCGCCGTTAACATGCAGTTAACATCTTTATTTAAACTGACATGAATTGAAGGCAACCTGTCCTTATTTTGAAATCTCATCTCTGTGTTGCGGACATTTCAATGTTTACATTGGACAAAAATTGGCATCGTCTGCCAGCATACATTATCTGTCATAAATCAGGGATTCTCAATATTTATAAATAAGGGTAGTGAAGTGGAACTCTTTCTCTGGTCTTTAGCCAGAGATCATGCGTCTCTATATTTAAAGGCCTCTATAGTTTGTATACATCTCAAAGCTGTCATGTGACCATAAGGCGTTGTTGAAGTTGAGTAGAATACACCGTACATGGCACTAAACCAACGACTGGCAGCTTTAATAAACACATCACAATCTATAGATATAATTCACCAAAGCGAGTATGTGCAAATGAGCATGACGAATGACGCTCGCAGGCTTCGACCAATGTCCCGAGACCAACAATGGTACTTCCGGTCACTTGTGTTGTTCCTTCACGGGGTAACACGAGATTCGTAGTGTAGTGGTTATCACGTCCGCCTTACACGTGGAAGGTCCTGGGTTCAAGCCCCAGTGAAAACATTTTAAAAAATATTTTTTTAAAAAAATGTGTGAATGTATGTTTGTACCCGTTCTTTCTCCCCTTTTTAAATCCCTTATATTAACTTCGCGGCCGTCTATCTCTGTCTTGGGCTCGGCGGGCGGAAAAACAGAAGTCAAAAATGACCCAATTCCCATGATCCGATCGAACTGAAATTTGGCACACGGACCCGTCTAACCTAACAATGCATCGTATCAAAATTTCAGATCGATCGAACGTACCGTAATTAAATTAATGCATTTTTAGTTTATCCTTATATGAGGTATGTAATTTAAATTAACGGTTTGTTATTGTTTATTTCCCACGTGAAATTTTGAGCTGACGCATTGAGGCGACCCAACGAAGCGACGGGCGCTTTTGTTTACATTTTACGTGTCACTCTGAGCTCGGTCAAGCGAATCGGTGACCAGACTTTTCCCCTCTCCCCCCCACCCACCCCTCCCCCCAAAGGGTTATGATGCAAAGTTGAGTTAAGACAGATTCAGTCTGGAAATGTTTGAAAACAATCAATACTGTTAGTTATGTCTCATATATAAGGGATTTATAGTCAAAAACTTTGTTTTTACGGGTTTGTTTTATTTACTACGTTTTTATTAGCTCGCTTTCGTTGGTGAGGCATTGTCCAAGATTTTTTCAAATCTGCCAACGTAAAATTGAACCACTTCTGATGGTCCTAGAGATCTGAAAATTTTACCACAGATAGATCTTGGATGACAATGCATTGTATCAAAATTTCAGATTGATCAAATGTACCGTTATTAAATTATTGAACTTTTAAGTTTATCTATAGTCTATATAAAAGCATCTGTACCGTCGGCTTTTGTTGACAATGGTGAGTTCGCCCCGTGACCACATCACAATGTTTTTAAAACGTTGGGCGGGCGCTTGTGAGGTGTTTGGTAAAATAAATAGAGGTAAAAAAATATTTTTAAAAACCAGGTTGTTAGAAGTGGACTAAAAAGAATAAAATAAATAGAAGTAAAAAAAAGATTTAAAAAAACCACGTTTTTATAAGCGGACTAAAAAGAAGAAAATAATTTAAAACTTATTAGTTCAAGTACTTCGATTTAATGACTAAAAACGTGGGGTGGGTGTTTGGTATAAAAATTAAAGATTTCTAATGTAGAAGGCAAAAGAGAGATGTATAAGTGAGAGAATGAGTGAACCGCATATTTTAAACCTCATAAGCGCCCGCCCCACGTTTTTAGTCATATTAAATCGAAGTACTTGAACTAATAAGTTTTAAATTATTTTCTTCTTTTTAGTCCGCTTATAAAAACGTGGTTTTTAAAAATCTTTTTTTTACTTCTATTTATTTGCGAACATGGCTGACCCTAGCTAGTGTCGGCCAATCACAGTTTATGGTTGGCAAGCTAGGGTGGTGAAGGTTGCTGGGCAGATAGATAACCTTAGTGCGAATGTCTCGAGACCAACAATGCGTCGGTGGTTCCACCCCACCGCCATTCACTCGCGTTGTTTTGATTTCTTCAAGCTGTTGTTTGTGTCCGTTCTTTCCCCCTGTCTTTGCACTATCCATGAGCAAGTCTGCGGCGCATGCTACGCGCGGGGCGTATCTAGTTATGAATAAAGGCTAGAAACCAGGAATTCGTTCAAACTTTCACGTGCTCAGAATAAACGATGTTCGTGAGATTGACATGCTAAGACTTAATGGTCACGGTTTGAGAAGCCCTGGCGCAATGCAACCCTTATCGTCTGCCGGAAATAACGTGGCCAACCGCGCTGGCGGTCACGTGACAAGCCCATCAGGGCCTCCTAGCTTTACTCTGCAGACTAGACGGAACATTGCATCTTGCAAACCAACAGTGAGGGGGGCAGAGGGAATGACTTTGATCTGGGCCGGTAAGAGGGGCCCGGGGTGCTCTTATAAACCTAATCATTTTCATCTGCCGCCCCAGAGTTGATTGGCCGCGTACCCCGCATGGCTGCTGACGGTCTCCCCCAGAAATAAACGAAAAGGTAATCGTGGCCCGGGAGGCACCTAGATAAAAGAGGTGTGGGTTGAAGAAATATCGTATCTGGTGATTACAGGAACATTGGGTGAGATTGGAGGCACTGAGAAAACATTTGAGAAAGATGAGGGGGGGGGGAGGGTGGTGTAATTTAGTTGGATAGTAGCCAAGACAAAGGAGAAGTTAAAGAGGTGTGGGGGGGAGTGGGGCAGAATGCTGCTTTATTTTATATTTTCGAAAATTTATTTGTTCTAGAGCAGGTTGCTTTAACCATAGGGACAAAGCCCCAACCCAGGGGTTGCAACATGTTATTTCAGGGTGTACAACCACCCCAACCCAGGGGTTGCAACATGTTATCGCAGGGTGTACAACCACCCAAACCCAGGGGTTGCAACATGTTATTTTAGGGTGTACAACCACCCCAACCCAGGGGTTGCAACATGTAAACCAGTCCTATGAGTTTAACATTTTTACATGGAGCTCGAGTAGACACTACCATAAATAAATAGGAGCAATAGAATTTTATAATAAGATATATAAAGAGAATCATTTCCGAAGAAAGAGTTAACCCAGAAACTCATGCAACACCTACTCACTGATCTTTGGATATCTAAAAATAATAATCGTTACTGTTTTCCTTTAATTGTTAGTAAAATCCTAATATTCTCAGACATTTTTACAAGGTATAGCCTGTTAGTAAAACAACAACAACAGGAATATGGTTTTAAAAGAGGTATAAAAGAAGGAGTAAGACTATATGCATTTGTTCATGAGCATTTTACAGGAAATTGGCAATATGTCACGTGCTTAATAATCAAGTCCACTCCTTCTGTTATACATTGTATCTACTCACTCCCCTTAATTTATACGTTCACTGTACCACTCTTATTTTTTTAATCTTAACATCTGCAATGTCACCCCTTTCTATTTTTATCTTTTAATTATTTGTTACTAAAAGCTTACATTCCAGATTTAATGCAAAGTTTACAGGGAACGATCACTAAAGAACACAATAAAAATTAAACAATCCGTAAAACCAAAGTTTTTGACTATACATTCCTCATATATCAGACATAACTAAAAATATTGATCAACCTATATGTTCGTTCTATAGCCCGTTCGTTCATAAGCCGACTCCCGCCCCCCCCCTTTCTTTTGGAAGAGACTAGTATGAAAAGTGTGTAGCCTGCTCGAAAACCGACCACAAAAGATAATAGGACAGCGTAAACAAAATGGTACATATTTTTTAAAACTAAAAGCTAAATCGGTCATTATGATACAGTACCTTTGTATTTCCTAGTAGCCTACTTTGTACTACGTATTTTTGCCTCCGTGCTCGTTGCAAGGCAAGAGTTACCAGTTTTTGTTTTGTTTCTTTGTAAAAACAAAGTGTCGAAAGCGCGTACATTAAAATTCGTTGTTAAAAACACAATTTGAAAAAATTATTAAAACATTCACAAAAATAAATAAAATGAATAAATAAGGTAAGTGAAGATGTTTAGTAATATTTTATAGCTTCTGGTGAGCAGTCCAATCTTGTAGAATGTAGACAAGAACCTTGATGATCTACAATAACAACACCGATATTCAATGTACATGCAGAAATCATCTTTGACCCGCTCGTAAGCCGACCCCCCAACTTTTCCCCCTAGACTTTGTCCAAAAAAGGTCGGCTTTAGAACGAGTATATACGGTATGTTCAATATAATACGCACCACGTGACAGACTAGCATAAACATTTACAAATCGGGAAAATATTATAAAAGTATGTTCAATATAATACTTCACGCTAAGCGCGACGGGAAAATATTTTTAAAAAGTATGTTCAATACAATACGCACCGCTCGACAGTCTAGCAGCCTAGCACAAACATTTACGTGCTGCATAGAGATGTATAGAGATAATCTAACAATTCATTAATTTAATTACGGTACATTCGAACGATCTGACATTTTGATACAATGCATTGTTAAGTGAAAAAGTCTATGTACAAATTTCAGCTCGATAGGCTCAGAGGAACTGGGTGATTTTTGACTTTTGTTTTTCAGCGGGCGGGCGGGACCACACGACAGACAGTGAGACAAGACGGTGAAGCTTAATACAAGGGATTTAAAAACAACCAGTAAAAACAAAGTTTTTGACTATAAATCCCTTAAATATGAGACATAACTAAAAGTATTATGTGCAATATAATACGCACCGTGCAACAGACTAGCATAAACATTTATAGATCTTGAAAATATTATAAAGCTATTTACAATACATAATTAATTCGCACCGCGTGAAGTATGTTCAATATAATGCGCACCGCGCGACGGACTAGCATAAACATTTACATGCTTCATAGAGATACATAGAGATAATCTAAAAATTAATGTAACTACAGTACATTCGATCGATATGACATAAATAATATAAAAGCCCAAGTCACTCCCTGTTGGGAAGGATGTGGAACTCTGAGGAACGATGTACAACAGTCTATAGCAGTTGAAAAATCGTGTGTTGATTAGCACTGTAAAAATATTTTATATGACGTCATTGTTTGATCTTATATTTTAAAATACAAGGTGTGCATCGGTGCGCATGATGATTATAAATTAAAGATGTAAAATACTTTGCGTACATTTCAGAAAGTTTAATATTTCGTATTTAACAAAAAAAGGACAAGTTAGTTGGGCTTTTGAAAAAGGTTGGCGCCATAGGCGCCCTAAAAAAAGTGGGCGCCGCAGGCGCCACGGCGCCCTGGCACAATCTAGTTTTAATAGAATGCATTGTTTGATGATAAAAGTCTATGTGCAAAATTTCAGCTCGACAGGATCACGGGAAGTGGGTAATTTTTTACAATTGTTTTTCCGAGGGACCACGACAGACAGACAAAACGGTGAAGTTAAAGACAGCCCTTTCCTCCATTTTTATTTACCATTCATATAATATCTAAGCTAGGAGCTTATTTTTTGTTTTAAAATCACATGTATCTGACATGAATGTTTAGCACTATGTCTGTTAACCCTCTACTGCATGAGGTATAACAATTTTGAGAAAAAAATTATTTAATGATTTCTTATAGCCTCCTAGGACTCCAATCAGACATAGTGCTAAACATTCATGTCAGATACATGTGATTTTAAAACAATAAATAAGCTCCTAGCTTAGATATTATATGAATGGTAAATAAAAATGGAGGAAAGTGCTGTCTGCAAACACTAAAAAGCCGCGAGTACATTATCTAATAATGATATAAAGCCCACTGTGACTATATTGATTTTAAAATCCCTTATATTAACAATGTCCATTTAATGCTTATTAACAGTGTCGTGAGGTATTAAATAAACAAGTGGGTAAAAACCCAAACTACATATAGATAAGTTGGATTAAAGACTTTGTTGGTGTTTGCTCTATGACTAAAGATAGCGACACTGCATTTGATAGGTAGAAGATAACATGCTTATTTCTGTACCCGAGGGGGGTTGGACATATTACCTTTCTTTATCAGTGAATAATCTTGCCATGAATTTAACTTCTTACTTCGGGGACTGCAACGGAATCGTACAGCCGAAAAAATCGTTAAAGATAGAAATCGTATTTATAACTGTCCGATCATGTAATGTCTAAAAGTTTAAAAGCAGTATAACGGGGAAGCGAGCGTTGTTCCCCTTGGCATTTCCATGATAAAAAAACAACAAACAAAACTACCCAACTTCCAAATTTGGTCAAAAACATCACACCTGTTATGGACACCTGTTATGGACACCTGTTATGGACACCTATCATGGACACCTATCATGGACACCTGTTAATGACACCTGTTAATGACACCTGTTAATGACACCTGTTAATGACACCTGTTAATGACACCTGTTAACGACACCTGTTAATGACACCTGTTAATGACACCTGTTAATGACACCTGTTAATGACACCTGTTAATGACATCTGTTAATGACACCTGTTAACGACACCTGTTAATGACACCTGTTAATGACACCTGTTAATGACATCTGTTTCCTCATTTGATAAATTCAATGTGGAAAATCGTGGATTTTGATTACCGGGAAAAAACGATGAGAATTTAATTACTTTTAAATGTAGATGGACATGACGCATATACGACTGCATCGTTTTCACTTAGTGCAAGTGGAAAAAATCTTGTCCAGCGTTAAGCCACACCAATCGTAGCTTTGCTACACGATCAAAGCCAGTTTACGTAATGGCCAGGGATGAAGCACTTTAAGTACTTTACGGAGGATTTATTTTATAGCCATTTATCAATATTGATTATAGTCTTCTAAGGCTCATTTTATATCTTACAAAAAATGGTATTTCAATAAATTATAGGATCCCACTCAGAAGCCGTGAATACTTTAATACAGCGGTTTTCAAACTTTATTTTTATTGTACCACTTGGTAAAAAAAATCAAATTTTGGCGTACCACATGCAGCTAAAGTCCGATAAAAAAAAGCAGCAGGTGGGCACGAAGTCCCCTTGCAATTAAAGAAAACATCATACAGACATACAGTACGTTATAGGTATGGTACTAACTAGGCCTATAAAGGTAAACTTAGACATAGAAAAGTTAATATTTTATTTTATGGAGCTCATTCTGAGTATCAATAAAAAATGAAAATAGAAATGTTAATGTGAGCTGTGAGCTTGTTTAGACGCACACAGATTTGCAATGTCAGGTTTTATGTTTGTTAATTTTAATCGCAAATCTGGTTTCAAGTTCAAGCTTTGTTCTGTATTTATTTTTTATTGCAAGCATAGCTGAAAACCCAGTTTCACACAAATATGACGTGTTGAAAGGAATCAGAAACTTTAAAGCTCGATCAGAAATTAATCCATATTCATTCCTTCGCTTCAACCAGAAATCGCACAGCATGTCTTTTTTAAATTCGTTCTTCAATTCACCATCACATGAAATCTCAACAAACTGGTCTCCTTCAAAAACTGAATAATCAGCCGGCAACACCACATCCGAAAATGGATTTCGAATCCATTCCTTATTATCCAACTGTTCAGGAAAATATGATTGAAAATTCAGTATCAGTTGAGAGCAATGCTTCTTAATGTCTTCAATCAAATTAGCATGAAGTTGCAGCTTATTCTCCATCACAAAAGACTCAAGAGAAGAAAATGAAGCTACACAAGATTTCTCAAGATCTGACAAAATGAACTGAAGCTTTTTTACTATTGCATTTATCTTATCCACAACAGTAAATGGAGTGATATTTCTTCCTTGCAAACTCGTATTCAGTTCGTTTAGTTTCCCAAAAATATCCGCCAAATATGCCAAACGCATTAACCACAATTCGTCCAAAAGTAAATGCGATGTTTCAAATTTGCTGTTCAACAGAAACATTTGTACTTCTGAGCGTAGTTCAAAAAGCCGAGTTAAAACTTTCCCTCGAGATAGCCAGCGTACTTCCGTGTGCAAAAGAAGGTTATTGTGTTCACTTCCCATTTCATTGCAAATTATTGTAAACATGCGTGAGTTTAGAGCTCGAGCTTTTATGAAGTTAACTATCTTAACAGCCTGGTCTAAAACTGTTTTTAAAGTGTCGGGCATGGCTTTGGATGCCGATGCTTCACGGTGGATGCTGCAGTGTGTGAAGTTGGCTCTCGGTGCAACTTGCTTAATTTGAGTAACCACTCCACCATGTTTGCCTGTCATAGCAGCTGCCCCATCAGAACAAACCCCAACACAGTTTTTCCAATTTATTTCATTGGCAACAACAAAATCTTTAATTTTTAAAAATATTTCATTAGCAGTTGTCCGCTCAGCTAAAGATTCGCAGAACAAAAATTCTTCCTCAACTGCCTGTTCATGTTCATACCTAACATACGTCATCAATTGAGCAAAGTTTGTAATATCAGTACTCTCATCTAACTGAATTGCAAAGTATCTGCTTTTCTGTATCCTTTGAATGAGGATTTTCTTTACTTCACAAGCTAAATCTTGAATGCGTCTGGAAACAGTGTTATCCGACAAAGGAACATTATCAAGTTTTTTGGCAGCATTCTGTCCTAACAAACAAGTTACAATATCTTTAGCAGCAGGTAATATTAGGCTCTCCCCAATAGTGTGTGGTTTCCCTGTTTGAGCAATTCGCAAACTGACCAAATAAGACGCTTCCAATGCTTGTAAGTTAATATTGGTAAATGACTTTAAACTTGTCTTACTTAGTTGCATTTCAATTTTTTTTCTTTTAAAAATTCAAGTGGTTTATCTTTATAAAGGATATGTTTTGTATTGAAATGGCGCTGAAGCAGAGAGGGTTTCATTGAATGATTTGAAAGTTTTTCACTGCAAATGACACATTGAGGCTGGGGTTCATTTTTGTCACCACACCAAGTAAATCCAAAGTATGAATAGCGTTCGTCATACCGTCTAATAATCTTTCGCTGCTTACGAGTGCCATCATCTTCATTCTGGTTAAAATTCAAGCTTTGTTCTCGAGTGCTAGCCTTGGTGGATTCATTACTAACCTTAGCATTGGCCGGTTCTAACTTTCTTTTAAGCGGTTGATTTTTTAACCATTTATCCATTGATGGGTTTAAAGATTAAGAATTGTAACAATAATTTTAATTAGGATTATATTGTTTATAAATTTTATTTAATGCTAATTATGCACTATATGTGCTTATAAGTATAATAACTATATTACAATCTATGAGTTTATGATCTGCGCTGTAAAAAAAATATTTGAAACGATTAGGCCCCCAATTGCGACTTCTAGTCGCAGCGACCGTAAAATCATTGTCGCAAAAAATTTACAAGAGGCGCACCAGACACAGATAAATAATTGAATTTAGTAGTTTTGCAATGGATTTCTTTAGAAATTGCGTGCCTTTATTGAATAGAATAGGTGCTGGTTGATGGTATTGGAATTGTTCGACATCAATCTGTTTACCTTTTAATATATTCAATTGTGTTGCTTCATACGACGTTACAGAATACAGACTTTTACTATAGAATTGTGGCTGAACAATGCCTGTCCGTGTGTTCCATTGGAAAATAATTGGACTGGTTGCATAATTTTAATCGCTGCGATTGTTCAGTCCCATTTGTGTGCATTTGTAATTGAAACATTGTGTTCCATTTTCGCGACTGAACAATCGCACGGCTAGAAATCGCAAGTGGAGGCCTAGCCTAAACCTGGTTTGAATCATATAGCCAGTGGCTAGGCCAATATTCAAAAATTTGGCACGGAACCTAGAATGTATCTTCACAAACTTATTAATTATACATTTCCACATTAAAATTTAAATAAACTACGAACACCGCATAAAAGTGCCAAATCTAAAGTCAAACTGCCAAGACTACCTCCACAGTCCACAGTATACTATTTACGTCTGTGCTACCTCTACCAGAAAACAGAATTCCTTCGCACAGTTGCCAGTTGGCACGTTTACAACCATAGATTATTTAATTGTAGAATCAAAACTATAATAGGAGATATTCGTATGCAATTGTGTTGGAAGATAGATATTTTTGAGTATAAATAATAAGTATTTATGGAAGAGAATTAAAAGTTTTTACAAAAAAAGCCAATTAGAATAATAGGTTACGTAGGGTCGTAGGCCTATGAATTGGCCATCGCCGCCATGTTAATGCACTACTTGGCACATCTGCATTTGATTTTTAGAAATCTGTTGCGTTTGGGAATTATTTTGCTTCAAACTATTGCCTAAATTTGTTCCAATTAAAATATTTTTGTAATTAATACTTACTAGTTAACTAATAAAAAGTTTTAAAAAATAAAATTGTAGCAATAGATACAATCAAAGAAATATGGTCACAATTTAAATTGTTTTCAAAATTTTTCGCGTACCACCTAGAGAGGCCTGGCGTACCACCAGTGGTACGCGTACCACAGTTTGAAAACCGCTGCTTTAATACATGGACGATACAAAGTTTGTTGGCCGACACGTCTCAGCGATATAAGGATGTTTTTTGAATAATTACAAATCAAGAGATTAAGCCAAGCTGATGAAGTAGTATGTGTGATTATAGTAGTGTGATTGTAGTAGTGTGATTGTAGTAGTGTGATTGTAGTAGTGTGATTATAGTAGTGTGATTGTAGTAGTGTGATTGTAGTAGTGTGATTATAGTAGTGTGATTGTAGTAGTGTGATTATAGTAGTGTGATTGTAGTAGTGTGATTGTAATAGTGTGATTGTAATAGTGTGATTGTAATAGTGTGATTGTAATAGTGTGATTGTAATAGTGTGATTGTAATAGTGTGATTGTAATAGTGTGATTGTAATAGTGTGATTGTAATAGTGTGATTGTAATAGTGTGATTGTAATAGTGTGATTGTAATAGTGTGATTGTAATAGTGTGATTGTAATAGTGTGATTGTAATAGTGTGATTGTAATAGTGTGATTGTAATAGTGTGATTGTAGTAGTGTGATTGTAATAGTGTGATTGTAATAGTGTGATTGTAATAGTGTGATTGTAATAGTGTGATTGTAATAGTGTGATTGTAATAGTGTGATTGTAATAGTGTGATTGTAATAGTGTGATTGTAATAGTGTGATTGTAATAGTGTGATTGTAATAGTGTGATTGTAATAGTGTGATTGTAATAGTGTGATTGTAATAGTGTGATTGTAATAGTGTGATTGTAATAGTGTGATTGTAATAGTGTGATTGTAATAGTGTGATTGTAATAGTGTGATTGTAATAGTGTGATTGTAATAGTGTGATTGTAATAGTGTGATTGTAATAGTGTGATTGTAATAGTGTGATTGTAATAGTGTGATTGTAATAGTGTGATTGTAATAGTGTGATTGTAATAGTGTGATTGTAATAGTGTGATTGTAATAGTGTGATTGTAATAGTGTGATTGTAATAGTGTGATTGTAATAGTGTGATTGTAATAGTGTGATTGTAATAGTGTGATTGTAATAGTGTGATTGTAATAGTGTGATTGTAATAGTGTGATTGTAATAGTGTGATTGTAATAGTGTGATTGTAATAGTGTGATTGTAATAGTGTGATTGTAATAGTGTGATTGTAATAGTGTGATTGTAATAGTGTGATTGTAATAGTGTGATTGTAATAGTGTGATTGTAATAGTGTGATTGTAATAGTGTGATTGTAATAGTGTGATTGTAATAGTGTGATTGTAATAGTGTGATTGTAATAGTGTGATTGTAATAGTGTGATTGTAATAGTGTGATTGTAATAGTGTGATTGTAATAGTGTGATTGTAATAGTGTGATTGTAATAGTGTGATTGTAATAGTGTGATTGTATAGTGTGATTGTAATAGTGTGATTGTAATAGTGTGATTGTAATAGTGTGATTGTAATAGTGTGATTGTAATAGTGTGATTGTAATAGTGTGATTGTAATAGTGTGATTGTAATAGTGTGATTGTAATAGTGTGATTGTAATAGTGTGATTGTAATAGTGTGATTGTAATAGTGTGATTGTAATAGTGTGATTGTAATAGTGTGATTGTAATAGTGTGATTGTAATAGTGTGATTGTAATAGTGTGATTGTAATAGTGTGATTGTAATAGTGTGATTGTAATAGTGTGATTGTAATAGTGTGATTGTAATAGTGTGATTGTAATAGTGTGATTGTAATAGTGTGATTGTAATAGTGTGATTGTAATAGTGTGATTGTAATAGTGTGATTGTAATAGTGTGATTGTAATAGTGTGATTGTAATAGTGTGATTGTAATAGTGTGATTGTAATAGTGTGATTGTAATAGTGTGATTGTAATAGTGTGATTGTAATAGTGTGATTGTAATAGTGTGATTGTAATAGTGTGATTGTAATAGTGTGATTGTAATAGTGTGATTGTAATAGTGTGATTGTAATAGTGTGATTGTAATAGTGTGATTGTAATAGTGTGATTGTAATAGTGTGATTGTAATAGTGTGATTGTAATAGTGTGATTGTAATAGTGTGATTGTAATAGTGTGATTGTAATAGTGTGATTGTAATAGTGTGATTGTAATAGTGTGATTGTAATAGTGTGATTGTAATAGTGTGATTGTAATAGTGTGATTGTAATAGTGTGATTGTAATAGTGTGATTGTAATAGTGTGATTGTAATAGTGTGATTGTAATAGTGTGATTGTAATAGTGTGATTGTAATAGTGTGATTGTAATAGTGTGATTGTAATAGTGTGATTGTAATAGTGTGATTGTAATAGTGTGATTGTAATAGTGTGATTGTAATAGTGTGATTGTAATAGTGTGATTGTAATAGTGTGATTGTAATAGTGTGATTGTAATAGTGTGATTGTAATAGTGTGATTGTAATAGTGTGATTGTAATAGTGTGATTGTAATAGTGTGATTGTAATAGTGTGATTGTAATAGTGTGATTGTAATAGTGTGATTGTAATAGTGTGATTGTAATAGTGTGATTGTAATAGTGTGATTGTAATAGTGTGATTGTAATAGTGTGATTGTAATAGTGTGATTGTAATAGTGTGATTGTAATAGTGTGATTGTAATAGTGTGATTGTAATAGTGTGATTGTAATAGTGTGATTGTAATAGTGTGATTGTAATAGTGTGATTGTAATAGTGTGATTGTAATAGTGTGATTGTAATAGTGTGATTGTAATAGTGTGATTGTAATAGTGTGATTGTAATAGTGTGATTGTAATAGTGTGATTGTAATAGTGTGATTGTAATAGTGTGATTGTAATAGTGTGATTGTAATAGTGTGATTGTAATAGTGTGATTGTAATAGTGTGATTGTAATAGTGTGATTGTAATAGTGTGATTGTAATAGTGTGATTGTAATAGTGTGATTGTAATAGTGTGATTGTAATAGTGTGATTGTAATAGTGTGATTGTAATAGTGTGATTGTAATAGTGTGATTGTAATAGTGTGATTGTAATAGTGTGATTGTAATAGTGTGATTGTAATAGTGTGATTGTAATAGTGTGATTGTAATAGTGTGATTGTAATAGTGTGATTGTAATAGTGTGATTGTAATAGTGTGATTGTAATAGTGTGATTGTAATAGTGTGATTGTAATAGTGTGATTGTAATAGTGTGATTGTAATAGTGTGATTGTAATAGTGTGATTGTAATAGTGTGATTGTAATAGTGTGATTGTAATAGTGTGATTGTAATAGTGTGATTGTAATAGTGTGATTGTAATAGTGTGATTGTAATAGTGTGATTGTAATAGTGTGATTGTAATAGTGTGATTGTAGTAGTGTGATTGTAATAGTGTGATTGTAATAGTGTGATTGTAATAGTGTGATTGTAATAGTGTGATTGTAATAGTGTGATTGTAATAGTGTGATTGTAATAGTGTGATTGTAATAGTGTGATTGTAATAGTGTGATTGTAATAGTGTGATTGTAGTAGTGTGATTGTAATAGTGTGATTGTAATAGTGTGATTGTAATAGTGTGATTGTAATAGTGTGATTGTAATAGTGTGATTGTAATAGTGTGATTGTAATAGTGTGATTGTAATAGTGTGATTGTAATAGTGTGATTGTAATAGTGTGATTGTAATAGTGTGATTGTAATAGTGTGATTGTAATAGTGTGATTGTAATAGTGTGATTGTAATAGTGTGATTGTAATAGTGTGATTGTAATAGTGTGATTGTAATAGTGTGATTGTAATAGTGTGATTGTAATAGTGTGATTGTAATAGTGTGATTGTAATAGTGTGATTGTAATAGTGTGATTGTATAGTGTGATTGTAATAGTGTGATTGTAATAGTGTGATTGTAATAGTGTGATTGTAATAGTGTGATTGTAATAGTGTGATTGTAATAGTGTGATTGTAATAGTGTGATTGTAATAGTGTGATTGTAATAGTGTGATTGTAATAGTGTGATTGTAATAGTGTGATTGTAATAGTGTGATTGTAATAGTGTGATTGTAATAGTGTGATTGTAATAGTGTGATTGTAATAGTGTGATTGTAATAGTGTGATTGTAATAGTGTGATTGTAATAGTGTGATTGTAATAGTGTGATTGTAATAGTGTGATTGTAATAGTGTGATTGTAATAGTGTGATTGTAATAGTGTGATTGTAATAGTGTGATTGTATAGTGTGATTGTAATAGTGTGATTGTAATAGTGTGATTGTAATAGTGTGATTGTAATAGTGTGATTGTAATAGTGTGATTGTAATAGTGTGATTGTAATAGTGTGATTGTAATAGTGTGATTGTAATAGTGTGATTGTAATAGTGTGATTGTAATAGTGTGATTGTAATAGTGTGATTGTAATAGTGTGATTGTAATAGTGTGATTGTAATAGTGTGATTGTAATAGTGTGATTGTAATAGTGTGATTGTAATAGTGTGATTGTAATAGTGTGATTGTAATAGTGTGATTGTAATAGTGTGATTGTAATAGTGTGATTGTAATAGTGTGATTGTAATAGTGTGATTGTAATAGTGTGATTGTAATAGTGTGATTGTAATAGTGTGATTGTAATAGTGTGATTGTAATAGTGTGATTGTAATAGTGTGATTGTAATAGTGTGATTGTAATAGTGTGATTGTAATAGTGTGATTGTAATAGTGTGATTGTAATAGTGTGATTGTAATAGTGTGATTGTAATAGTGTGATTGTAATAGTGTGATTGTAATAGTGTGATTGTAATAGTGTGATTGTAATAGTGTGATTGTAATAGTGTGATTGTAATAGTGTGATTGTAATAGTGTGATTGTAATAGTGTGATTGTAATAGTGTGATTGTAATAGTGTGATTGTAATAGTGTGATTGTAATAGTGTGATTGTAATAGTGTGATTGTAATAGTGTGATTGTAATAGTGTGATTGTAATAGTGTGATTGTAATAGTGTGATTGTAATAGTGTGATTGTAATAGTGTGATTGTAATAGTGTGATTGTAATAGTGTGATTGTAATAGTGTGATTGTAATAGTGTGATTGTAATAGTGTGATTGTAATAGTGTGATTGTAATAGTGTGATTGTAATAGTGTGATTGTAATAGTGTGATTGTAATAGTGTGATTGTAATAGTGTGATTGTAATAGTGTGATTGTAATAGTGTGATTGTAATAGTGTGATTGTAATAGTGTGATTGTAATAGTGTGATTGTAATAGTGTGATTGTAATAGTGTGATTGTAATAGTGTGATTGTAATAGTGTGATTGTAATAGTGTGATTGTAATAGTGTGATTGTAATAGTGTGATTGTAATAGTGTGATTGTAATAGTGTGATTGTAATAGTGTGATTGTAATAGTGTGATTGTAATAGTGTGATTGTAATAGTGTGATTGTAATAGTGTGATTGTAATAGTGTGATTGTAATAGTGTGATTGTAATAGTGTGATTGTAATAGTGTGATTGTAATAGTGTGATTGTAATAGTGTGATTGTAATAGTGTGATTGTAATAGTGTGATTGTAATAGTGTGATTGTAATAGTGTGATTGTAATAGTGTGATTGTAATAGTGTGATTGTAATAGTGTGATTGTAATAGTGTGATTGTAATAGTGTGATTGTAATAGTGTGATTGTAATAGTGTGATTGTAATAGTGTGATTGTAATAGTGTGATTGTAATAGTGTGATTGTAATAGTGTGATTGTAATAGTGTGATTGTAATAGTGTGATTGTAATAGTGTGATTGTAATAGTGTGATTGTAATAGTGTGATTGTAATAGTGTGATTGTAATAGTGTGATTGTAATAGTGTGATTGTAATAGTGTGATTGTAATAGTGTGATTGTAATAGTGTGATTGTAGTAGTGTGATTGTAGTAGTGTGATTGTAATAGTGTGATTGTAATAGTGTGATTGTAATAGTTTGATTGTAATAGTGTGATTGTAATAGTGTGATTGTAGTAGTGTGATTGTAATAGTGTGATTGTAATAGTGTGATTGTAATAGTGTGATTGTAATAGTGTGATTGTAATAGTGTGATTGTAATAGTGTGATTGTAATAGTGTGATTGTAATAGTGTGATTGTAATAGTGTGATTGTAGTAGTGTGATTGTAGTAGTGTGATTGTAATAGTGTGATTGTAATAGTGTGATTGTAATAGTGTGATTGTAATAGTGTGATTGTAATAGTGTGATTGTAGTAGTGTGATTGTAATAGTGTGATTGTAATAGTGTGATTGTAATAGTGTGATTGTAATAGTGTGATTGTAATAGTGTGATTGTAATAGTGTGATTGTAATAGTGTGATTGTAATAGTGTGATTGTAATAGTGTGATTGTAGTAGTGTGATTGTAGTAGTGTGATTGTAATAGTGTGATTGTAATAGTGTGATTGTAATAGTGTGATTGTAATAGTGTGAT
Organism: Ampullaceana balthica; assembly: GCA_944989445.1. Classification (NCBI taxonomy): domain Eukaryota; kingdom Metazoa; phylum Mollusca; class Gastropoda; family Lymnaeidae; genus Ampullaceana; species Ampullaceana balthica. Next base: position 1,673,989 of record CALYLW010000079.1, read on the forward strand.
TGTAATAGTGTGATTGTAGTAGTGTGATTGTAATAGTGTGATTGTAATAGTGTGATTGTAATAGTGTGATTGTAATAGTGTGATTGTAATAGTGTGATTGTAGTAGTGTGATTGTAATAGTGTGATTGTAATAGTGTGATTGTAATAGTGTGATTGTAATAGTGTGATTGTAATAGTGTGATTGTAATAGTGTGATTGTAATAGTGTGATTGTAATAGTGTGATTGTAATAGTGTGATTGTAATAGTGTGATTGTAATAGTGTGATTGTAATAGTGTGATTGTAATAGTGTGATTGTAATAGTGTGATTGTAATAGTGTGATTGTAATAGTGTGATTGTAATAGTGTGATTGTAATAGTGTGATTGTAATAGTGTGATTGTAGTAGTGTGATTGTAATAGTGTGATTGTAATAGTGTGATTGTAATAGTGTGATTGTAATAGTGTGATTGTAATAGTGTGATTGTAATAGTGTGATTGTAATAGTGTGATTGTAATAGTGTGATTGTAATAGTGTGATTGTAATAGTGTGATTGTAATAGTGTGATTGTAATAGTGTGATTGTAGTAGTGTGATTGTAATAGTGTGATTGTAATAGTGTGATTGTAATAGTGTGATTGTAATAGTGTGATTGTAATAGTGTGATTGTAATAGTGTGATTGTAATAGTGTGATTGTAATAGTGTGATTGTAATAGTGTGATTGTAGTAGTGTGATTGTAATAGTGTGATTGTAATAGTGTGATTGTAATAGTGTGATTGTAATAGTGTGATTGTAATAGTGTGATTGTAATAGTGTGATTGTAATAGTGTGATTGTAATAGTGTGATTGTAATAGTGTGATTGTAATAGTGTGATTGTAATAGTGTGATTGTAATAGTGTGATTGTAATAGTGTGATTGTAATAGTGTGATTGTAATAGTGTGATTGTAATAGTGTGATTGTAATAGTGTGATTGTAATAGTGTGATTGTAATAGTGTGATTGTAATAGTGTGATTGTAATAGTGTGATTGTAATAGTGTGATTGTAATAGTGTGATTGTAATAGTGTGATTGTAATAGTGTGATTGTAATAGTGTGATTGTAATAGTGTGATTGTAATAGTGTGATTGTAATAGTGTGATTGTAATAGTGTGATTGTAATAGTGTGATTGTAATAGTGTGATTGTAATAGTGTGATTGTAATAGTGTGATTGTAATAGTGTGATTGTAATAGTGTGATTGTAATAGTGTGATTGTAATAGTGTGATTGTAATAGTGTGATTGTAATAGTGTGATTGTAATAGTGTGATTGTAATAGTGTGATTGTAATAGTGTGATTGTAATAGTGTGATTGTAATAGTGTGATTGTAATAGTGTGATTGTAATAGTGTGATTGTAATAGTGTGATTGTAATAGTGTGATTGTAATAGTGTGATTGTAATAGTGTGATTGTAATAGTGTGATTGTAATAGTGTGATTGTAATAGTGTGATTGTAATAGTGTGATTGTAATAGTGTGATTGTAATAGTGTGATTGTAATAGTGTGATTGTAATAGTGTGATTGTAATAGTGTGATTGTAATAGTGTGATTGTAATAGTGTGATTGTAATAGTGTGATTGTAATAGTGTGATTGTAATAGTGTGATTGTAATAGTGTGATTGTAATAGTGTGATTGTAATAGTGTGATTGTAATAGTGTGATTGTAATAGTGTGATTGTAATAGTGTGATTGTAGTAGTGTGATTGTAATAGTGTGATTGTAATAGTGTGATTGTAATAGTGTGATTGTAATAGTGTGATTGTAGTAGTGTGATTGTAATAGTGTGATTGTAATAGTGTGATTGTAATAGTGTGATTGTAATAGTGTGATTGTAATAGTGTGATTGTAATAGTGTGATTGTAATAGTGTGATTGTAATAGTGTGATTGTAATAGTGTGATTGTAATAGTGTGATTGTAATAGTGTGATTGTAATAGTGTGATTGTAATAGTGTGATTGTAATAGTGTGATTGTAATAGTGTGATTGTAATAGTGTGATTGTAATAGTGTGATTGTAATAGTGTGATTGTAATAGTGTGATTGTAATAGTGTGATTGTAATAGTGTGATTGTAATAGTGTGATTGTAATAGTGTGATTGTAATAGTGTGATTGTAATAGTGTGATTGTAATAGTGTGATTGTAATAGTGTGATTGTAATAGTGTGATTGTAATAGTGTGATTGTAATAGTGTGATTGTAATAGTGTGATTGTAATAGTGTGATTGTAATAGTGTGATTGTAATAGTGTGATTGTAATAGTGTGATTGTAATAGTGTGATTGTAATAGTGTGATTGTAATAGTGTGATTGTAATAGTGTGATTGTAGTAGTGTGATTGTAATAGTGTGATTGTAATAGTGTGATTGTAATAGTGTGATTGTAATAGTGTGATTGTAATAGTGTGATTGTAATAGTGTGATTGTAATAGTGTGATTGTAATAGTGTGATTGTAATAGTGTGATTGTAATAGTGTGATTGTAATAGTGTGATTGTAATAGTGTGATTGTAATAGTGTGATTGTAATAGTGTGATTGTAATAGTGTGATTGTAATAGTGTGATTGTAATAGTGTGATTGTAATAGTGTGATTGTAATAGTGTGATTGTAATAGTGTGATTGTAATAGTGTGATTGTAATAGTGTGATTGTAATAGTGTGATTGTAATAGTGTGATTGTAATAGTGTGATTGTAATAGTGTGATTGTAATAGTGTGATTGTAATAGTGTGATTGTAATAGTGTGATTGTAATAGTGTGATTGTAATAGTGTGATTGTAATAGTGTGATTGTAATAGTGTGATTGTAATAGTGTGATTGTAATAGTGTGATTGTAATAGTGTGATTGTAATAGTGTGATTGTAATAGTGTGATTGTAATAGTGTGATTGTAATAGTGTGATTGTAATAGTGTGATTGTAATAGTGTGATTGTAGTAGTGTGATTGTAGTAGTGTGATTGTAGTAGTGTGATTGTAATAGTGTGATTGTAATAGTGTGATTGTAATAGTGTGATTGTAATAGTGTGATTGTAGTAGTGTGATTGTAATAGTGTGATTGTAATAGTGTGATTGTAATAGTGTGATTGTAATAGTGTGATTGTAATAGTGTGATTGTAATAGTGTGATTGTAATAGTGTGATTGTAATAGTGTGATTGTAATAGTGTGATTGTAATAGTGTGATTGTAGTAGTGTGATTGTAATAGTGTGATTGTAATAGTGTGATTGTAATAGTGTGATTGTAATAGTGTGATTGTAATAGTGTGATTGTAGTAGTGTGATTGTAATAGTGTGATTGTAATAGTGTGATTGTAATAGTGTGATTGTAATAGTGTGATTGTAATAGTGTGATTGTAGTAGTGTGATTGTAATAGTGTGATTGTAATAGTGTGATTGTAATAGTGTGATTGTAGTAGTGTGATTGTAGTAGTGTGATTGTAATAGTGTGATTGTAATAGTGTGATTGTAGTAGTGTGATTGTAATAGTGTGATTGTAATAGTGTGATTGTAGTAGTGTGATTGTAGTAGTGTGATTGTAATAGTGTGATTGTAATAGTGTGATTGTAATAGTGTGATTGTAGTAGTGTGATTGTAATAGTGTGATTGTAATAGTGTGATTGTAATAGTGTGATTGTAATAGTGTGATTGTAATAGTGTGATTGTAATAGTGTGATTGTAGTAGTGTGATTGTAATAGTGTGATTGTAGTAGTGTGATTGTAATAGTGTGATTGTAATAGTGTGATTGTAATAGTGTGATTGTATAGTGTGATTGTAATAGTGTGATTGTAATAGTGTGATTGTAATAGTGTGATTGTAATAGTGTGATTGTAATAGTGTGATTGTAATAGTGTGATTGTAATAGTGTGATTGTAATAGTGTGATTGTAATAGTGTGATTGTAATAGTGTGATTGTAATAGTGTGATTGTAATAGTGTGATTGTAATAGTGTGATTGTAATAGTGTGATTGTAATAGTGTGATTGTAATAGTGTGATTGTAATAGTGTGATTGTAATAGTGTGATTGTAGTAGTGTGATTGTAATAGTGTGATTGTAATAGTGTGATTGTAATAGTGTGATTGTAGTAGTGTGATTGTAATAGTGTGATTGTAATAGTGTGATTGTAATAGTGTGATTGTAGTAGTGTGATTGTAATAGTGTGATTGTAGTAGTGTGATTGTAATAGTGTGATTGTAATAGTGTGATTGTAATAGTGTGATTGTAATAGTGTGATTGTAATAGTGTGATTGTAATAGTGTGATTGTAATAGTGTGATTGTAATAGTGTGATTGTAATAGTGTGATTGTAATAGTGTGATTGTAATAGTGTGATTGTAATAGTGTGATTGTAATAGTGTGATTGTAATAGTGTGATTGTAATAGTGTGATTGTAATAGTGTGATTGTAATAGTGTGATTGTAATAGTGTGATTGTAATAGTGTGATTGTAATAGTGTGATTGTAATAGTGTGATTGTAATAGTGTGATTGTAATAGTGTGATTGTAATAGTGTGATTGTAATAGTGTGATTGTAATAGTGTGATTGTAATAGTGTGATTGTAATAGTGTGATTGTAATAGTGTGATTGTAATAGTGTGATTGTATAGTGTGATTGTAATAGTGTGATTGTAATAGTGTGATTGTAATAGTGTGATTGTTATATAGAAACCTTAGAACAGACGGCGGACCAGTCAACCAAGACTGAGATGGTAACGACAAAGAGAAGGGCATTAACTACACGTCCTATCATGGAATGGTCTTAATGGAGGTATGTGGTGGAGCAGACCAGTACCTTGTATGGACTGTATGGACTTTAGTGACACTGATGATGATGACTGTCAGAAAACAAGATCCAGTAATCTTGTAGCAGAGAGTCAGATTGAGACTTGATTTTGTTAATGAGAAATGATACGTGTGAGACGAAAAGAACTTTGTGAGACATAAATATCGGCTCATCCTATAATTAATTTACTGCCTCGTTTTATGATACTCTCGAGGGAGCATTCTGTTATTCATTCCTCCAGTATTTCTGCCATTGACCAGTAACAAAGCGGTAAAAAAAATTGTTAACTCAAAGTCCACTCTGTGTTTAAACTTCCTCTGTTAGTCGCCGCGAGATAAGCTTTCTTATCTTCTTATGAGTTTACCACTGTTGTTTTGTTCACTACAGTTCGATCTTATAAATGTACATTTCTATTTATCTTTCTTAATGCTATTCTCGGTAATATTTCAATTAAATCTTACATTTTTATTCAGTGGAATACTATGTCTTGTTGGTGTAACAAAATATCCAACTATTGGGTTAAGTAAACCGCTCACGGTTTCTATCGGTTAAAAATAATTATATACACATACATAAACGTGAGTTTATCACCCAGCTGAACTAAAGTTACAAAACAAAAACAACAAACAAACACATACACACACACACCGGAGTAGCCGGGTATTACGTATAGAAGATCATAATACATAAATAATGTTCAAATTAAATAATGGCCCAGTCCTCTGCTCCGGCAAAGGGCAAAAACTCATCCTTCTCCCGCAAATCGTCAGGGACGAGGCCATGAGAAACAATGCAGGCTCATAAAACAAGAACCCATTTCCTGCCAAGGACAATCATTAGTGACTGGATCTGCTTCCAAGGGCAGGCAATCAGTTGAAGCAAATAACAATGGACGGTTTTTGTGTCTATTTGCCCCTGTTGGCCAACCTACAGTCACACATGGGCAGCCAGCCAAACTATAGTAACACACGGGAAGCCTTCCAACCTATAGTCACACATGGGCAGCCAGCCAACCTATAGTCACACATGGGCAGCCAGCCAACATATAGTCACCCATGGGCAGCCAGCCAACCTATAGTCAAACATGGGCAGCCAGCCAACCTATAGTCACACATTGGCAGCCAGCCAACCTATAGTCACACATGGGCAGCCACTCAACCTATAGTCACACATGAGCAACCATTCAACATATAGTCACACATGGGCAGCCAGCCAACCTACAGTCACACATGGGCAGCCATTCAAAGTATCATCTTCACAGTTGTAAATAGAAAACTCAACATTTTACAGGAGCCATAACGGTCTCAATATTGATGATCGTAAGCCTTTCATAAATGGAACAAGTAGAAACAACTCCTCATATATGTAAGCCATCTGATTGTTCACTCCTATGTGACACAGATGAACATTCTCAAGGATCTTCACAATATTTATTTGTACAATTCTCATAATCTAATAATTTTATGAATACAAAAATCTATATTCGAAAACATGAACCTTCTTGTCACTGTTTGGGGACTACTGCTCTATATTATTATTGCTTATTTTTAAAAGTTGGATCCTTTACCTCATGTCTAGCTTCCTCTTCTGTTGTATAAGTGTGTGGGAGCGTGTGGGAGGGAAAACACGTTTTGAAAAGCCAACCTTTAGACGAAATGGCGAATTGTAACATTAGTGGTTCGCAGTTGGAGCAATGTTCGCAGGCGGAGCAATGTTAGAAGTGGGAGCAATGTTCGCAGTCAGAGCAATGTTCGCAGTCGGAGCAATGTTCGTTAATTACTATCATCCTTATCAGGAGTTTCGATTATTGAAGAGCACTCCCTCTGCTCCTGTGAGGGCTCTCCCTCTGCTCCTGTGATAGCACTCTCTCTGCTCCTGTGAGAGCACTCTCTCTGCTCCTGTGAGAGCACTCCCTCTGCTCCTGTGAGAGCACTCCCTCTGCTCCTGTGAGAGCACTCTCTCTGCTCCTGTGAGAGCACTCTCTCTGCTCCTGTGATCCGAATTTGCAAGTCCATTTAAGGCAATATCTGGAACTACTTGGAACCATCTATTCCTTCCTCTCGTTTCTCCGAAAATCCTTCTATCACCGTGCTTACCACGTTTTTTTAAATACCCTTCCAATGTGCGGATATTTAAGATCCGTGACTTAAGTAAGTGTAGGTGAGGGTTGTTAACATAACTCTACCATCCCTCCCTACCACTCTTTTAATTTGAAGATCAACATTCTTCGTCAACTTTCACTTGTGTGAGATCGGGGCAGCGAAGCACGTCTTCCGCCCCTGATTGCTTAAACACCAGACTCATATTTGTTTATTTAATTAATACGATGATGTGACATGCAGGGGCGGTATGGCTAGCGCGAAAGAGGGGAGGGGATGGTGGGTAGAGTTTGATAAATCTCTTGGTAAAAAGAGGTGTTAAATGTTTTCTTATATTATACTTATTAAGAAGAAAAAAACACCACCAAATTTTATTTTAAAAAATGTTGGCCTTTATAATAAAACAGAGGATCATGAAAATGTTCAATTCTACAGAAATCTTTGCCAGCTCCACACGGCAGGGGACTTCACCAGTTGATTAAAAATTAACTACATAGTTCCACAGAGAAAGTTTTTTAAGCCTAAGTTGGAAACATGTTTACTTCTTTATCGAGATTTGACACAATAGAACAAGGTCAGCTTTTTTGTTGACTACTTGAACACGTAAGAATACGTGTGTGTGTGGGGGGGGGGAGGAGGGGTTGGGTGGTGAAAGGGGTGGGCGGTGAAGGGGTTGGGTGGTGAAGGGGGTGGGTGGTGAAGGGGTTGGGCGGTGAAGGGGGTGGGCGGTGAAGGGGTGGGCGGTGAAGGGGTTGGGTGGTGAAGGGGGTGGGCGGTGAAGGGCTTGGGTGGTGAAAGGGGTGGGCGGTGAAGGGGTGGGCGGTGAAGAGGGTGGGCGTCGAAGGGGGTGGGCGGTGAAGGGGGTGGGCGGTGAAGGGGGTGGGCGGTGAAGGGGGTGGGCGTCGAAGGGGGTGGGCGGTGAAGGGGGTGGGCGGTGAAGGGGGTGGGCGGTGAAGGGGTTGGGTGGTGAAGGGGGTGGGCGGTGAAGGGGGTGGGCGGTGAAAGGGTTGGGTGGTGAAGGGGGTGGGCGGTGAAGGGGTTGGGTGGTGAAGGGGGTGGGCGGTGAAGGGGTTGGGTGGTGAAGGGGGTGGGCGTCGAAGGGGGTGGGTGTTGAAGGGGGTGGGCGGTGAAGGGGGTGGGCGGTGAAGGGGGTGGGCGGTGAAGGGGGTGGGTGATGCGAGTTATAGGGTCAAGGGTGTTGGAAAACCCTGGACATAGACTTAAATGTATTTATTTTTCCGTCTTCAAATCCTCTTTATTAGTAGGTGCCACAAGCATGATAGAGAATTAGAAAATATTGTCCTCACCATCATTTTTAAATGAGAAGTAAAAAGATAAATCTTCCACAAATAAATTTCTGAAAAGATCTACAAAATACAAATGTATGATAACGTTTTGCAGTAGTTTCTGATGTATGAAAATGCAGACGCAATTAATTGAAGAAGCTAGAATATGTCTACAGCTAAAAAAAACTCGGTCAGATCTGATCACTTCTTGGAAACATTCGCTCGGGAAAGTAGATCAGTCAATATCTGAAACTCCGAGATTTGATAAGTTTACACTCTTCCCAAAGAAACTTCCCAGTCCTTGTTTTTACTTTGCTGACGTTCTGACTACCTGTCATCGTAAGTCTTCTTATCAGTTTCTTTTAATACGACATAGACACATTCTTAAACATGATCGTTGGAATAATACGACATAGACACATGCTTAAAAATGATCCTTCGAATAATACGACATAGACACATGCTTAAAAATGATCTATGGAATAATACGACATAGATACATGCTTAAAAATGATCCTTAGAATAATACGACATAGACACATGCTTAAAAATGATCTATGGAATAATACGACATAGACACATGCTTAAAAATGATCTTTGGAATAATACGACATAGACACAGGGGGGGGGAACCTCAGTAGGGAGTGGCTGTACTGCGGTTCAAAACAACATTATTGGAATTATAACTTAAGAATTGGGATCTTTCAAAATGTGTCCTACAGACAGGTAGTCAGGTAGTGTGGAAATGTCCGCGGGTTCTGCTTCACCGCTTCACTCGGATGTACAACAGGGAAAACCCGGAAGTTATGTGTGTCTGAATTTGGACGTACTGTACTTCTCTCATTGGCTTGATAAGTGCTTGCATGTAGACATTGGGTATATAACAGCTCTACAGCCCAAGAGATATTGATTAGTAATTACTTTTGGTGGCTAAAATGTATGAAGTCTGTGTTACGGATGTGTAGTGTGTAGATATGACACGGGTTTCGCTGTTGAGGTAGAAAGATGTTTTATTGTTGAATTTGAGTCTTATAGGTAAGTAGTGTGCATCTAATGAATATTTCATGCAAGTGTTTTTGCTTTGTATGGAATGATATGCTACATCGTTTCTATACAAAAACGTATTATATAGATATTAAAACTTTTGTTGATGAGAGTGTGTTGTGCCTGACGGAGACAGCCCCTATCCGTTATATATTTTTCCTACAACAGAAGCTGCTATTAATATCAGGATATCAGGAAAATGAAACATGTGAAAATATTAAATGGAAGGTTTAAAAATAAGTTTCCGTCTAAATCACTCGTTTCTATCTGTACAAATAAAATTAAATCAACGTTTCCATCTTTGCAAATAAAATCAAATCAACGTTTTGACGTCTTGAGAATGTCAGTTATTCACGGCGTTAATAAAAATTATGTTAATTTTTTCTGTCAAGGGGCCGTCCATAAATGACGTCCCTTGATTTTGGCCGATTTTTCACCCCCTCTCCCCTCGTCACATTTCGTAACAAAAACTTAGACCCCCCCTCCAATATGACGTCACAAAGCTAGGACGAAAGCCGTATTTTCTAATTGAAAGTAGCATACTTCAAATTACTTTTTAAATCCTTTATATTAACTTCACCGTCTTGTCGTGGTCCCGCCCGCCCGTCCGTCCGCGGAAAAGCAAAAGTAAATAAAAAAGACCGGTAAAAACAAAGTTTTTGACTATAAATCCCTTATATATGAGACATAACTAAAAGTATTGATTATGTTCAAACGCGACAAACATTTACAGACTGAAACCGAATTATCTCCCCTGGCTTTAAAACCGGGGAAAGGGGGGGAAGGGGGTGTGGACATCGTCTAGTGGCGTCGACGCGAGAACTCAACTGGCACGTAAAAGAAAAACAATAACAAACCGTGAATTTGAATTACATATTATTATGTTATATTAAGATAAACTAACAATGCATTAATTTAATTACGGTACGTTCGATCGATCTGAAATTTTGATACGATGCATTGTTAGGTGACACGAGTCTATGTGCAAAATGTCAGCTAGATGGCATCTCGGGTAGTGGGTAATTTTTTACTTTTATTTACCGTACGACGACGAACGAGACGGCGGTGAAGCTAATATAAGGGATTTAATAAAATAAAACAAACCCGTAAAAACAAAGTTTTTGACTATAAATCCCTTATATATGAGACATAACTAACAGTATTGATTATGTTCAAACGCGACAAACATTTACAGACTGAATCTGTCTTAACTCCCCTTTGCTTTATAACCCGGGGGTGGGGGTGGGAGAGGGGAAAAGTCTGGTCACCGATCGCTGGACCGAGCTCAGCGTGACACGTAAAATGTAAACAAAAGCACGCCGGTACATTGACGATGTTGCGTCAACGAGTGACTGAACTGTCATGTGAAAAAAAATTAACAAACAGTAAATTGAATTACATACGTTGTACATAGATAAACTAAAAATGCATTAATTTTATTACGGTATGCTCGATCGATCTGAAATTTTGATACGATGCATTGTTAGGTGACACGGGTCCATGTGAAAAATTTCAGCTTGATGGCATTACGGGAAGTGGGTCATTTTTTTACTTTTATTTTTCCACCCGCCCGACAACGAACGACAGACAGACAGACAGAAAGAGACGGCGGTGAAGTTAATATAAAGGATTTAATAATAAAAACAACCCAGTAAAAACAAAGTTTTTGACTATAAATCCCTTATATATGAGACAGAACTTAAAGTATTGATTATGTTCCAACGCGACAAACATTTACAGCCTGAAACTGAGTCAATTCCACCTGGTTAAAACACGAAATGTATTCACCGCTGGCTGGCGTGAAGTCAAGTGACCTGTAAAATGTAAACAATAGTGACTGCTACATATAGTTTTATATAGATAAACTAAAAATTAATTAATTTATTTACGGTAGATTCGATCGATCTGAAATTGTGATACGATGCATTGTTAGGTGACACAAGTCTATGTGCCAAATTTAAGCTCGATGGCATCACGGGAAGTGGTTCATTTTTTACTTTTGTTTTTACGGGTTTGATTTATTAAATCCCTTGTATTAACTTCGCCGCCGTCTCTGTCTCTTTGTCTTGGGCTCGCGGTCGGTCGGGAGGGAGGGATGTTTTCCTCGCCCACCTAGGCAAGTGACGTCATTTATGGACGGCCCCTAAGGCTTTGTTTGTCCTACAACTTAATTTCATAAATAGCTCGAAAGACAGCTATTTTCCATAAATATTCAAAATAATAAACAAAACAAATACTAAATCGCAGACGTGGGTGACCTGTCTTTCTCTTTCCCGATGCCAGTTCTCCATATCTTCTTTTAACATGTCCTAGCCATCTCAGGCGTCTTTCACTAAGGATTGAGAACATGCTTTGGGTATTGGCACGCATTATGACCTCAGTATTAGGTACTTTGTCTTGCCATTTAATGTCTAGGATGCGTCGCAGGCATCTCAAGTGGAAGCTATTAAGCTTGCGCTCTTGGGATGTATAAGTGGTCCATGTCTCGATCCCGTATAGCAGTGTACATTAGTACACTGCTATAAGGCCTTTATTGGTTCTGTATTCGATGGCTGGTCTAAGCAACATCAATATAACAACGCCTCGCCTTTTATCATTAGAGTAACACCCCAACTCTCACGTCCGTTTAAGTACAACGCTAATGGACCATGCTCCACCACACAATGACTTAGAATGCCCACCAATAAAATAACTCCAAACAACAGCCTTTCAGGTTGTAAAAAAATGTGTCCAACATATTTTTAATATTTTTTTTTAAAGAACCCATTAAACATATTAAAATGGATGAAATTAAAAACAAGTATTTCATTCTACTGTATGTACAATATTTATAGTGCTAAAGCACGGGCTGTTGAAGTGGTCAACTCAAAGAGATATACAGCAGACACCCATGTGGAGGCAGACGTGACCGGCATTAGACAACAACACAATCTGTCATGGGGGATGGAGCCAGTCCACGGAATCCTGTCCATCAGCTTAAACTCACCTTCAAGAAGGAGCTGCTCACCTTGGACGAGATGGTCAAGAGGAATTTGTTACCCAGGTGGGTTTTGGGTCAATTTTTTTTAAATTCGCCCTTTTCCATAGTATGTGGTCAGTATGGGTTAGGGCGCAGCAAAAGTAAGCACCGCCTGGATTTTTATGTTATTGGAATTTGCCGCCATTTAATTTAAAGAAAATGAAAGATCTGCCCATTCACCCATCGCCTCTACTAAAGACCCATTTGGTAAATATTTTTTGGGGTCAAATTTTAACATAATCATGCGATGGTTTGAAAGTGAACTTTCTCTCGTTTGCACGATGTTCACGGATCAGAGCTTGCGTTCACGGATTAGAACGTCCGTTCACATGTGAGAGCCTGCGTTCACGTGTGAGAACCTGCGTTCACATGTGAGAACCTGCGTTCACGGATTAGAACGTCCGTTCACGTGTGAGAACCTGCGTTCACGGATTAGAACGTCCGTTCACGTGTGAGAACCTGCGTTCACATGTGAGAACCTGCGTTCACGGATCGGAACCTGAGTTCACGTGTGAGAACCTGCGTTCACGTGCCAGTGTCGTAGGAAATAGTTCGCTACTTCTAAACAAACTCAACACTAAAGGATTTTAGGACTTTTAAAAGTTTCCAAGTGTTTGGGGAAGTTCATCCGAGGGGCTTAGTGTTCAGGACAGTGGAGAAAAATGATTCGTTATGTCCGTGATTACCAAAGTAGGCGCTACTGCCCCTTGGTGGGCACTGAAGCGATCCAGGGGGGGGTGGTAGAGCCCCAGGTCCATTTGGGGGGAGGTGAATAACTGTAAAGGGGTGGTGAATAACTGTAAGGGTCGGTGAAAGCATACAAGAAAGAAGAGAAGATTTAGAAAAAAATAGATTTATATATTCCGATCATAACGCACAATTTGTCTTTGAAAAACGTTTTTGGACGTTGGTTTGGTTACCGCATACTCACTCACTTTCATTTAGATATGTGCAATTGCGCACGTCCAGACTACAAGTACAAGAAAATTTGACTAAAATTAACGGTGATAAAAAGATAAGGATTTATCTTATTTTCGAAAACTGAAATAATAGTTTATCAAACAACCGACACTTGCAAAACTCTTTTCAACCGCAACCACATACGATTGCGATGGCTTGCTTGCTTCTTACAATATTTCGTTAATGATTGCCATAACGGTGAAACTTCATACTATTGATGAAGAACAAATTATACCGAATATAAGTGAAGTAATACGTACTGTGCTATACAAGCAAGCATCTGATATTTTTTTAAAAATCATTAAGCAATAATACACTGCAAATAAGAATTTATAAAATGGCTCAAGGCGTTTAAAATTCATTGTGTGGCTATTTAAAAACATCTCTGTTTTCCTTTCAACTTGATGAGTCAACTTTGCCAGGAAATGAAGCTTTACTTTTAGCATACGTGCGGTTTACAAAGGAAGAACAAATTGGCCATAAGATAGTATTTTATCAAAGCCTTCTCGGAATTTTGATTGTGATTTAAGTGGCGTGTCGTGGTAATTGAGCGGCAGTGGCCATGGATCTTGAGTTAAAAAGGAATGTTTCACTAATAAAGTGGTTCTAGTGTTGTGTTTTTTAAAAACTGAAGAATATCAGCGTTTAGGGATGCGGGGCAAACACGACAATTTGCATTACAAATTATTATATTTTAAATTATTCATTAAAATTTAAAGGTACTAGAAATTGATGATAATAGCTATGAAAATGACTTCATATAATCTTTAAAGGCTGTAATAGTTGGTTTTTAGAATTGAAAAAAAATTCAATTGATAGCAGCGACTTTATCGGATCCAAAATGTAAGGCTCATACTTATTTGCTTGGCGTCCAAAACTCCAGGGTCATTCAGTGTGACATGGGTATGTTGAGGAACCAACACCTGGACTTGTCAAAACCTATCTTAGCCTTCAGCAAAAGGTCAGTCCAAAAGGTCAGCGCCAGAAGCCTGCTATGGGATTGTGGCAGCAGAGAGCTGAAGGTGACGGGTAGTAGTGACCTGTTGATTCCAGAAGACTATTCCGGTGAGTTGGCCAGTAAAATATAGAGATAGATTGTGAGGTGAGTTGGCCAATAAAATATAGAAAGATTGTGAGGTGAGTTGGCCAGTAAAATATAGAGATATATTGTGAGGTGAGTTGGCCAGTAAAATATAGAGATAGATTGTGAGGTGAGTTGGCCAATAAAATATAGAAAGATTGTGAGGTGAGTTGGCCAGTAAAATATAGAGATATATTGTGAGGTGAGTTGGCCAGTAAGATATAGAGATAGATTGTGAGGTGAGTTGGCCAGTAAAATATAGAGATAGATTGTGGGGTGAGTTGGCCAATAAAATATAGAGATAGATTGTGGGGTGAGTTGGCCAGTAAAATATAGAGATAGATTGTGAGGTGAGTTGGCCAATAAAATATAGAGATATATTGTGAGGTGAGTTGGCCAGTAAAATATAGAGATAGATTGTGAGGTGAGTTGGCCAATAAAATATAGAGATAGATTGTGAGGTGAGTTGGCCAATAAAATATAGAGATAGATTGTGAGGTGAGTTGGCCAGTAAAATATAGAGATAGATTGTGAGGTGAGTTGGCCAGTAAAATATAGAGATAGATTGTGAGGTGAGTTGGCCAGTAAAATATAGAGATAGACTGTGAGGTGAGTTGGCCAGTAAAATATAGAGATAGATTGTGAGGTGAGTTGGCCAGTAAAATATAGAGATAGATTGAGAGGTGAGTTGGCCAGTAAAATATAGAGATAGATTGTGAGGTGAGTTGGCCAGTAAAATATAGAGATAGATTGTGAGGTGAGTCGAAGGACTGGCTAAGAAATAAAGTACTTTGTACAAATAATGTTTCCATCATGGAATAAATCTAGAATTGTAGATGTCGATGTATGCAATCAGCGCTACTATAAAATACATGTTCTCCATTTGGGACTTATCAGCTTTTCGGATGGCATTAACAATAATGTGTGTGAGTGTGTGATGGGAAATGGTTCGGGCCTGGGATAAGGTTTTGGGCAATGGTGCTGGGGTGGATGAGGTCGTGTAGTCTTAAATAAGGCGAAAATCCCAAAAAGGAACATTAACAAAAATTGTGAGTTATTTTGAAATTACGACATTATCTTGATCCCTCCTTGACAATATTATTAATTTAGGTCAATTATGGATTAGAATTTTTAAAAAGGTTTATTTCTCTATTAAAATAATTAAAACTATTTTTAGGGCATTTTTAGTGTTAATTTTGTTGAACGGATGCCACAGTTATTTTAATTGTAATCATTAACGTCAACCGCTACCAAACGTGGTTTGCTTGCAGGCTGGTTCGCTATTCTAGGTTCTAGAATCGGTGCAGGTGACCTTAAATCGGTGACGCCATACAGAACGCTCACAAGTCTCAACAAGTCCAAGAAAAGCTCTTTCCTGATTGGTGGCATCAGTCCGATCCCTTGCTTTTTGGTATGATGGACTTAACATTACAATAGAATTATGTCTCCAAATTCAATTTCATAGTTAATTGTTATGATGAAATATCTGGCCAACAAGTTGCCATAATCCTTGAATTTCGAAACCATTGAATCTGAGTAACACATTAAAAAAAAATTATTTTCGATAGACGTATCGATTCTATAAATATAAACATATAACCTAGTCTATTTCATAGATATGATTGGGTAAATCACTTGAATTTAAAAACGTATACCTTATGAAGTTATAATTTCCAAGTATGAAAAACCTCCTAAATTTATGTACTTCATAACTTTAAACATATTACTTTCCAGGTGATGAATTCTCAGAATTCAGTCCAACATATTCCCCATCATGTTTTACCTGGGGACATCCTAAGGAAAGCCAGCAGTCACATGTTCCAAGGTGGGTCGTCTGCATTGTTGGACTTGAACACTCACCAGGAAGGACAGAGCGGCACGCTCTACTGTTGTGAAACACCTGAGGTCAAGGACAAACCGCAAGCCTTCTTGATGTATCATGACGAGAAGGACAGAAGTATTTTAATAAATGCCAACCAGAAGGGACTATTCTACGTCATCTCACAGGATGGTCAAGACTGTACCAACGAGACGGTGACCATGCAGATAAAAGATATCATTAACAAGTGATGAGTTGCTTCTATTCGATATCTATGATTAAAAAAAATAAGCAAGTTTTTATTTCCAGATTGGTCGACCCATAAAATATTAAGATACACATTAAATTGTTAATGAGTTGGGTTAAATTTTTAATGTGTTGGGTTAAATTGTTAATGTGTTGGGTTTAATTGTTAATGTGTTGGTTTAAATCTTTTACACCTGACAGTTTCAATTCAGTCAAAGATAAAAGTTTCTTTTTTTCTTAGCACATAATCTAGTCCCATGATGCCCTCATTGTTAAACTTCATTGGTTCCAGGCACAGATTACCACTGATTGTTAAACTGCTCCACGGGTTGGTCCCGTCTGTCGCCTGTGGTTTCACGGGGACATTTCTACTGACCAATGTCGATAAAGACGACACAGTAGTGGCCTCGACACTTCTCAAGTATCACATCACGAGTCTTGAGTTCCCACTGGGTAAAACACTATGGTCTTGTCTGAATATAAAATTATATTGATGTGTGATCTGGTTAACACTTTTAACAATAATTTAACTGATGGGCTTGGTAAGAAGAAACTATTAACTAAACGAAAGAGGCAAACATTTATTCTGGGATACTTCTCTTGAATTGATAGTATCTCTTTTTAAAAAGTTCATTTTCATAATGTATGTTACACTCGATGAATTAAATAAAAATATAAGTGAATCATATGTGCCAATACTCTGCTAAGGTCCCATACAAAGACAAAGTTGTTCAAAAGAAAAATACTTTTAAATTGTCTGTGCTAAAAAGTAAAGCCCAGAGGTTTCATTAATTTACTCAACACTCTTATTAAGTAATTCTAAAGTAGAAGACAAGAGTAAAAGGTTGTAGTGCCATAAAATATTTATCTTCACCTCCATCCAATCTGGAATACTCCCTTAATCCTTCGTTCCCAACCCGATTTTTTAATAATTATTTTTAATCATGGAGAACATATGAATTATAAAATGAGGGAGCTAATATGAATTCTTTTAAAATGTTCGTAGATTCGGACATGTTGTTTCAAGTGGCTGAGAACACGCCAGAACTGACCTCCAGTGATGCGTGGACAAATGCTGTGTGCCACTGTCAGTCGCGTGCACCTATTTATAATAAAGCTATAAAGGCAAGTGTATTTTGAAATTTATAAAAACAAAACATTGGTCAACCTTTTTTGTTATCTAAAATAGTAATTGCTTTAAAAATTAAAAACAAAAGAAAATTAAAAATTGAAATCCAAATAAATGAGCAAAATAATGTTCAAGACGTTCAAACGTGTTGAATCCACATTCAAAAGCGAGAAACTTAAGAGCAAAGTTACCTATTAAAAATCAAGCCGTAAATATACAAAGTTATTTTTTCATTACTTTTTGTTTTAGGTTATCGCTGACACAGACATACGTGAAGGTGAAGAGAGCGGCTCAGATGTCCAACAGAATTTATCAGATTCACATATGCGTGAAGATTTAAATCCGGTGCCGGAAAGTTCAAACCCAGGCCAGCCTCTCACGGAGGACGCTGTCCAGATGCGTCCAATATCAGAGGCGTCTGCTAGAAGATCTCGTCGATCGTATGTTAGCGATATCTCCAAGCGTGTTGGAGTCTACGCCTTGGACTTCAGCATAAATCCTCGAGACCTCAGCACAAGACGAAACATGCGAGCTAGAGATTTCCAGTGCGGGGCATTCGGTCAACTGCAGGTGGACAGCGGTGTGTTCATACCTTCAGGTACAACATCGGGGACGTCCAGTTCCTCGGACCAGACTTTGTCAGCAACGTCTAGTTTTGGAGATCACCGTTCATCGGCAGTTGCTTGTGATGGAAACAATCCGTCATCAGCACCGCCATCTGCCAGTCACACGCAAGAATTTGTAAACTTTAGACCAAAAAACACCCCCTCTGTAACTCTAAAAGATAATTTGGTTGAAGAAACAGATTCCATCATTTCCAATGGGATATCAGACATCCCATTAGTGTGTGTTCCTGGCCGCCCGACCGGTTCAAACACCAATTTAGCCAACCATGACATAAAAGTCGCTCGAGGCACAGATCAAGTTGTATCTCGAGAAGATGATATGGCGTCTTACGGTTTTAACGTCGCTAAAAACTCAGAGAACGACGTGAGCCACAGCGGCAACTCTTACAACGCCTTACACAATGACCCCAGCTTCCACGTGTACAACGTGTTCCAACACCAGAACCGATTCGTGTCCATCGGGCCAGACAGTTTACAGGACCAAAAACCCGATGGTGTTGTCGTTGACCCCGCTGTCATGCCGCTGTATCTGTTCCACGGTTCACTGAACAGCATGGATGACTACATCACGCCTCACCCAGACACTGAAGACGGCTACCAATATCTTGACGACTTTAATGGTGGCGGATGTAATGGCAACAAAACGTCACGCCCACAAGATGACCCGTCAGGTCAAAATTCAAATCACGGCCAGGAGCAACCTTCTCAAACTCCGCCCCAAAGTGAAATATCATCAAGTTCCAGAAACCCTTCTTTACCGAAAAGAAAACCTCGACCTAACGATTCTCACTCAAGCGTGTTTTCTCCCCCGTGGAATTTCGCGTTTCGTGACCGGGTACCTCCAAAGTCTTCAGGATGTTACAACAAGGATCTGCTGATTGAAGAGCTGAGAAAGGAGATCACCATAGACTCGGCCATGGAGCTGGCTTTCCGGGGCCTGACCTTGGCCGAGCTTACGACCTTGCTGTATGAAGATGAAATCCTGGATGTCCATTTAACAGCGTTGCTGCCCAAACTTGGGCAACTAGATCTGAGAAAAGTTGCCCTTTGCCTGAGGTCTATGAGAACAAAAATAACACTAATGACTTTATAAATAAGAAAATCAAATAATATTTTTATAATAACGCCACCGTTTCCTTTTAATGTAGAAAAATGTTATGTTATTTTAATTTTATAAATATACATCTATAACATTTCAATCGACATTAAATTTTGATTTATAACTTTGCTGAGCATAGCTCCAGAATTCATGACAGGCATTGAATAGCCCGAATCCCTTTAATGATTTAATGTTCATGTCCTTTGCAATCATTGATACTATTGTTTTTTACTCTAAATATTACAATTTACTTGATGTGGCAAAGGTGGGGACGGGTGAAACGCTCCTGATGCATTATTGTTCCCTTATTTTGAGGTCCGCATTTTCACTGTAACAAATACCTTTTTTCCTGTTAAGTGGGCGGCAAACAGCCAACATGGTAGGGGAGGGGGGGAGGGTGCCAACCCTAACAACGACACTGATGAAAGATCAATGTACAAAAAATATTAGGTACTTTCAGATTCTGATGACTTAAAAAAATAAACAATAATTAACTTTATGACATTCATTAAGAATTCTCTAAAAAAAAATATAAAAAATTAAAAGAATATTTAAAAAGGTTGATAAATTAAAAAAAAATTGTATATTGCATTATATGGTAGGCGTTTTAGTTCGTACTTATTAAATATGAAAGATTTCGTAATTTAGTAATACATTTTAACTTTGAATTAAAAAAGCGTGAAAGATATTGGAATGTGTAAAAAAATTGAATTTGTCATTATTTTTGCTGTTGCTCTTTTATTGTTTGTTTATTTGTTTAATGCAACGTTCTGATTTTGAGTCCCCCCCACCCCAAATAAAAGCCCATCTGGTGAACTTGTGCATCACACATAAGCAGTGGAGTATGAGACAGGTGATGTCTTTATGTGATGTCTCCATGTTTGATGGTACGCTGTATTGGTAACTTAAAAAAATATCTTTGGCTAAAGAAGAAGTCAAAACGAATTATCATGTTTACTTTTATAATTATTCAAGAACAAATCATGATATACAAAACACGTAATCATTTATTAACAAATATACATTGGTGTTAAACAACTATGACAACTTACACCTTAATTTCACGGCTTTTTAATGTGCCTCAAATAATGTTGTTTAAACCAATGTAAAAAACAAAGGGTCATAAAAACGCTATGTTAAATTCATTTATTTTAATTTAAAATTTGTAAATTTAATAAAACATTGGCCGGGGCTGGGAAGTTGCTCACTAAGAAATGACGATGACATACACTCCTCAGTGACGATGACATACACTCCTCAGTGACGATGACATACACTCCTCAGTGACGATGACATACACTCCTCAGTGACGATGACATACACTCCTCAGTGACGATGACATACACTCCTCAGTGACGATGACATAACTCCTCAGTGACGATGACATACACTCCTCAGTGACGATGACATACACCCCTCAGTGACGATGACATACTCATACACTCCTCAGTGACGATGACATACACTCCTCAGTGACGATGACATACACCACTCAGTGACGATGATATACACTCCTCAGTGACGATGACATACACTCCTCAGTGACTATGACATACACTCCTCAGTGACGATGACATACACTCCTCAGTGACGATGACATACACTCAGTTCGTATGAGCCAAAATGAATAGATTGCGAGCAATGTTCCCTTTAAGCTGAACGGCCACGAATATCTCTGACCTACGCCGCGCAGAAATGTAGAATTTAGAACATATCTGTGTTAGGCTGTGGCTCCACTGCACGCGAATTCGCCAATCTAGTATACGCGCGAACTCGCATCTGAAATGTAATTTTTAGGGTGGCTACACTGCAAGCGTTTGCTTCAGCTGATATCGCGCGATTTTCATTGTTTGTCTTGACAACAACCTTTAACCTTTATCTTTTTGCTATTTAAACATTCATTTTGTATGTTTATGTAGACATCGCCTACTCTCGTTTTTATTTGTTTAGCTTAACAACCACTGTTTTACGTTCGTATTTGAATTTGCATATAGAATTAGAATAGATAAAAATCATATAAATATATTTCCCCCCATTATTTTATTTTGATGGGTAAAGATCAGAGAGACATGTGGTTAAACCTAAATCTTGTAGAGAGTTAAGATTAAGAGTGTTGAATTTCATAAATTGAAACATCGTTTCATAAGACTCATAAGTCATAATTCTTTTTTTTAAGTCTTTAATTTTAATTACTTTAATATTTAAGGCTAAGCCTAAAAAAGCCGCTGGCGCTAGAATCAACGAAGTAGTTTTTTGTCCAAGAAGGTTTTTTTTAAATGAATTTTTCAGTATGAGACCTAAAACATTTGTTTAATTTTCAAGAATAAAATTAAATAGAATAAAACCACATGCCACATATTGAAAATCCTCCAGTCCAATAATTTTGGAAATCAATTTCTCCCGAAGAAAGGCTGGCATTAACTTAAACACACTGAGGAACTGAGGTGAGTTAATTTGTGTTTGAAAAATAATAATTTTAAAAACTAATAAGTATTAAGGCTAATAATTATTATTAAAGTAAATTAATTAAAATTAGTTAACTACTTATTGAAAGACTTGACAAAATGTCACAGTCATTTGTAGAAGTTTTTTTAGTGAAATTTTTATCACTTTAAAGGTTTTTTAAAAAGTTTTAAAATTAAGAATGTAGTTAATTTTCAAATTCAAAGCTTATATAATTCAGGGCTATAGACTATAGTGAAAGCAGCAAATTATCATTTATTATTATTAGAAAAATTTAGTTTGTTGCTGAGTTGTCTACAAAATATTAGATATTATTAGATAATATTTAAATTAATGTGCATTTTTTTCCACTCATCTGACACATTTTAATATGTTATATTCATTTTAGGGTGATATTGATATTCATACAGATGATAAGTTATGACATAGTAATAGTTTGCTTTGTCCACAATATTAGTTAAAATAATAAGTTACTTTTACTTATGTTTTTTCAGATTCCAGTAAACACACTTAGGACTTCTCATTTTATAGAATAACCACTTAACAATTTCAAAATAATTTATGAGACCTGATGCTATTTGGCAGTGTTTTGTTGATGAACATGCCTTATCAAAATACAGAAATATTGTTACAGATTGATTGCGAAACTTTGAGCAGCTATGGGATTATCCAAATTGTGTTGGTATCAATGGCAAGCATGTCTGCATCAAGTGCCCCAAATAATCTTGATCAAAACATTACAAGTATAAACAATGTCATTCTATTATTCTTCAAGTTGAACTTCAAGCCTTGGCTAATACCAAATATTATTTTAAAGTGTTGATTTTGGAGCTTATGGTAAGCCAAGTGACAGTGGGATTTTTCTTGAATCAAATATGTAAAATAAAATAGGGGTTGTTTCTCTTACCCTAATTATTATTATAATCCAAGGGAGCTACCAGGAACCAATACAAAACTACCATATGTATTTACTAGCGATCAAGGATCCTTTAAAGGAATATCTAATTTATCCATACACATGGTGAAACAGAGAATTTGAAATGTACAACTTCAAGTATAGTTGGCCCTGTAAAGCTTAATACTTAATATAGTTATTTGAAGATCTAAACCTACTATATGTAATACTAATATTGTTCCATCATATGTCACATAATTAAATTTGCTCATGTGAGTGTGGGTATGTAAATGTCATGAGTTTCCAAAAATAGTTAGTAAATAATAAAATCTAAAGTTATTGGATATAAATATGGAACATTAGTATTTCTGTTTTCAATTATTTATTTAAAGCTTAATAAGCTATATAAATTATTTTTAATTTTTAATGAATTATGAAAAAATGAAATTTAATAATCTTAACTTTAACGTTCATGAGTGATTTATGAACACATGATTTATAGTGGAGTTTTCATTGTGAATGATTAATATTATTAACACAATTGTAAAAATAACAATGTTTTCATAAAATATTATTTTTCTAAAATGTATAGTTAGTTAAGTACTTACATCTTTATTTTGGGTTAGATGTTTACCCTGAATGCAATAATTTGCATTTATTTTTCTTTTATACTCTTAACATTTGAAAATAAATTTAGTGTAAACACTATGTATGATAATCCAATTACTTTCCAATTTTTTAATTCATCTAAATCTAAGTGTATTTGTAACATTTCTGTATACTCTTCACACTCAATTGTTCTATAGCTTATGTAATCATCAGCAAATATCATAACTTTTGCTATTGATGAGATGCTGTTGGGTAAATAATTTATGTAAATTATAATTAAATTAGGGGAGGGGGGGTAGGGGGAACTAGAAAATGTTCTTGTGGAACTACTGAGTTTACCATTTTGAGTGATGATTTAGAGCCAATATTTTTTAGATACTGTTCTGTGCTTCTTATTAAATCTTGAATCTACTTATATTAGGGAACAGGTATACCCAAGTGTTTGTGCATACTTTATCTATTCTCAAAGAAAAAAGTTTTTCAAATTTTGATTATAGGAAAGTATTATGTTTTTATACAACTATCAGAATATTAGCAAGTGCTATTTCTCATTATATTAACATTTTCAAATAATACATGTAGATGTGTATATATATATATATATTATAATATATATATATTAAAAGTTATTTATTGAATTTGATTTTCTAAATATTATTTAAATATATATTATATGTTTATATGTTTTTAAGTATGAGTATAAGTATAAGCAAAGTAATATATTTTATTGCTTAAATATTAATACCACATCTTAATGGGGGATATGACACCTTATGAAGGTAAAAACTAGAACATCAATATATTTACATTTTTATGTGTTTACTTTGTTCCATATAGCTAGTAAGTGACAAAAAAAATTGTGAAGAAAATATTTTGTAATAAACAAGGAGGACAAAAAGAGGACATAAAAAGGACAAAATTAAAAAATATATTAAAAAAAAACTAATGAACAGAATGATTTGAAACTTAAATTTTAGCTATATATACATTTTATTGATATTTGTGAGTATTAGAATTAAAAAATCTCCATTAGATTTTAAAATATAAATTTTTCAGTGAAAATAGTTGAAAAAACATGAACATTTAAGGGGGTCAAGTTATAAAAATCTTATTAAAATAATAATAAATATAATTAAAAATGCATACTCAGGATTGTTACAATATGAATACAGAACAAACCCTGAAAATATTAAACAAATTGATAAAGCAATTTTTGAGAAATTTCATTTTGCGTGGAAAAAAATTTATGAAAACGCAATTTTGAGAAAAACGACTTTTAAAGTTAGTATATCGAAAAAAACACAATTGCGTGAGAGATAAAAGAGTGAAACTTTTTGAGAATATAGCTTAGCCCTTAAACTTACTAGAAACATTAAAAAAAAATTATCATTTTAAAAAATTGTCATTGAAGCAAATTGGATACATGGTATCTCCATATTGTTTATTTGCAACATTTACTAAGACCCAAGTATGAGTGGGTTTTGAGATTGTGATAGTTGGTGGCTGTAAAATGGTGCCATAAAATTGCTGTGAATAGGTTCCAGGTGATAAAGTGACAGGCCTTTGCTTGGAAGTGGTTCCAGGCGATGGCAACGAAGTGGTGCCAAGCGAAGGCTGCCAATTGGTGCTAGGAGATGGCGGCAAAGTGATGCTAGGATATGGCTATAAAATGGTGCCAAGTGATGGCTGTAAAGTGGCACTAGAGTAGAGCTTGAGCACCACTAGCCACAGGTCATTTTTGACGCTGACCAATGCCCTTCTGGTGATGATTTTAGACTGACAAATTTTTTGTTGCATTTGTTTCATTCGTAAATATTTTTATTTTTGTATATCCAGTAGTAAAGAGGTAGTCGATATTGGACTAAATCCATATTCATATAAAAATCCTTTAAAATTATTCCAAACACTAACTAAACACATATTCTGTAGGCCTGAGACCAATCTCTTAAGGCCTTGGCTAGTACCTGGGCAATCTGCTCCATCTGCTGAGCATTGCCATACAACATTGTCCTTTACATGGGACTCTTCCGCCTCCCTCACCCCCCGCCCCGGCCATACCAAGCGCCGGGCAAGACGTCACCAGGTGTACGACTGTCTCAGGGGCTTGGCTGCAATGACGGCAGTTCGGGTCCCTGTTGTGGTCTAGCCTGTGAAAGTAAGAGTTGGTTGGGCAATGTTCTGTTCTCATCTGAGTCACCAAACTCTGGTGTTTGCGACTCAGGTTCCACCACTGGTCTGAGCGGCTTGGCCTGGGCATGTTAGCGAATACCCCTCTGGCTGTCGTGTTGTCAGCCCACTCCTGGTACCACTTACTCCGGAAGTGGTCCTTTAGCCAGGTTTTAGCCCCAATATAAGTGACTGGGGCCTCTGGTTGGGGCAGTGCTGCACCTGCTTTGGCCAGAGAGTCTGCCTTTTCATTGCCATTAACATTCACGTGGCTCGGGATCCACTGCACGGTTACCTTACCTCCAAGTCTTTCGAGTCTACCCACGTCCTCCAAGATGGCGTCAACCAAGTGGGTACTACGCTTCTCACTAGCCAGGACTTCGAGGGCTGATCTCGAGTCACAAAACAGTACCGTGTCGAAACCAAAAATTTCCGACCCCTGCAGTGTCTGGTGCACACTTTCCAGGGCCCTGTGTATAGCTTCAAGCTCCGCATCGTAATTCGATGCCATAGTCCCACAGGGACCTAGAAGTTCTTCTTTTGGTGGCCCTCCTATTGGGTATAAGATGAGCGCACCATATCCTGCAATTCCTTCACTTGAACTGGCAGACCCATCCGTGAACACTTTCACTTGGGTTCCCGCGAACCCTTCTATCGTCTCAAGGGCAGCCGCTTTCTGTACATGTTCAGGGCTGCGTTTCGTCACCGCTGTGTCAGCCAAACACTATATCATACTATATGGAAACTAAAAGTTTGATATGACTTGCTATGGCTTGAACAATGGCAATATAAACAGTAAATGGCTATTAAAATCATTGAAGAGAACACATCCAACAGGAATAGTATATGGTTATAGAATTTCCATGAAGAATTTTGTCCATTAAATGTAGCTAAACTATATGTAAGAGGTCTTGTTGTTTTTAAAATGATCTTTACAAAAGTTTTCTCCCAAGCCTTGTCGTTTTGTTTCTACAACATTGGCTGAAAAGAAGAAAAAGGTTGCTTTTACACACATTTCACACATTGTATCATTGTTTAAAAAAAATATATAAATTAGTCTTGAAAATTATTTTTATACATAATAAATTCTAAAAGTTTAAGTTAAACCACAACTTTTTTTAATTACCACGTTGATAAAAAATTGATAAATAATTCAACAGTTAATTGTTATTGTTAAAAAATAGTAATAATAGTAAAAAAAATTCAATTTCTTTTCGACATGTAAAACTAGTTATAGTGACTAGTGTAACATTGTAGTTTTAATTAAATTTTAAATCTTGTTGTGTTCTTTCCTTGAAATTTAAAATATTTTAAAAACATTTTAAGCATTAATTTTGAACTTAATATTATGGTATTTTAACTTATGCTACATTTAATAATAATATTAATAGTAAATTATAAGTATATTTAATATATATATGCAAAATAATTATTAATTGGAACAAAAGTTGTTTAAATAGTGAAACAAGTATTTCGCTTCATTAATTTATAACATTTTGTTATTTGATTCCCATTTAGTCAATATATTAATAATTTAAAGTTTAAAGTAAATAATAAGTATAAAATACATATACTTATAGGCAATACTATTTAAAACTAATTTTGAAGCTTAAAATTAATAAATATTATATTTAAAAGTCGATCACCGACTTGAATCGTCTTGACCTAATTAAATAAATTCTTAACCACTTGGATTTGATAGTCCTAAAATTAATATTTTTATAATTATTTTTAGACTCAGTTATCAATCATTCTTGATTGAATTAAATTAAATAAACAAAATCTACAATAATAGTTGTAGCTTACTTACTTGTAGAATTAGGTTCGTCTGCAATTTCAAGCCAAAGTTTCCTTCCAACTTTCCTATTACTAGTATTAGTATTACTATTGTCACACTTCGACGTCGTTGAGAGGAGTGTGCGCTCATGGATTTACGAATTTAACTTGTCAATATCCATAATAAAAATCAAAATAATTTTAGTTTAAAATGTAAATATAATGTTTTAAATTTCGAAAATCATGCACGAAAGCCAATTATTATTTATTAAATGATCATTTACACACATAAAATTGGACGATGAGGCAAAAAAATGTCCGCCATTTTGTTGACTTTTGAAAGCAGATTCGCGCGATGCGCTGTAAAAATCAAATTATTCGCGCGTATACGGGCGTATACTGGCGTCTTTCACGCTGCTAGTGTAGCCACTCACACTATGTTATTGCATTTGTTTTTCAAGATGTTTCAGATGCGCGTTCGCGCGTATACTAGATTGGCGAATTCGCGTGCAGTGGAGCCACAGCCTTAGAGGGGTGTACAATTTTGCACAAAATGGGTGCTGTGCAATTTAGGCACGATTTTATTATTTTGCACACGGACCAACGAATCTTAAAAGGAACATTGGTTCCGATATGTTATCGAATATGCACAGAGCAGTGCTAGTTCAGTGTTCGTTATTGACAGGTTTTACTGTGCCAAAACCACTTTATGGTTAAGGGTGAGAACTTCCAGGGGGAGGGGGACACACTGTAACACAGCTCCAGAAAATCAAA
This sequence comes from Ampullaceana balthica, assembly GCA_944989445.1. Lineage (NCBI taxonomy): Eukaryota > Metazoa > Mollusca > Gastropoda > Lymnaeidae > Ampullaceana > Ampullaceana balthica. Next base: position 1,701,868 of record CALYLW010000079.1, read on the forward strand.
TCCGTCTATTTCTTTTGGGGGCCAAGTCTTCAACATCTCTCCAGGGGAAAGCAGCGTGTCTCTAGATCAGTGGTTTTTAACCTTTTGGGGTCCATGCACCCCTTCAGATGCCCAAAGAAGTTAATGCACCCCCTCGTGAAGCTTGCAGAAAATGAATAATAAACTATGTTTATTTTAGGAACACAACAGTTTTTGACAATAGGCATTAGGGAATTTAGGGAAAGATCTGCTCTTTCGTATGATCAATCAGCGATTTAAATCTGGGGAATGTTTTGGACAAAGCAACTCTCATGTCATCTTCTGCATTCAACTTATTCCTTGACTTGGTTTTAAAAGTATGGAGAATCCTGCTTCACAGAGATAGGTTGTGGCAAATGGTAGAAGAGTCAGTACTGTCCTCTTGGCTAGTTGTGTGTTTGGAATCTAGCCGGGCGCACCAAAATTCAATCTAGGTATTGCAACTGAAGGCACTCCTCGGTACTTCTCTGGTTCTCAAATCAATCAGGTCATCTTTAGCAAGGTCACTGTTTTCAATGTTGTCCAAGTCACAGAGAAAGGGATTGCGAATCCAAAGGTCTTTCCTAGCAATTTCTTGACAGAAATACTTATCAAATGACCTTTGCATTGTTGAAAGGTGTTCTGAAATTTCAAATTTGATGTCAGGCAGTGATCCCTCAGTGCTTCCTTCTGCATCAGATATTACAACTTCATCCAAGAGTGGAAAGTTAGCCAAGTTGGACTTTTCTAGTCGTCGTTGGAATAGTGGCAGTTTGTTAAGGAAGGCTTGCAATCTCTCAGTAGGATCCATTACAGTCACAGCAGGTTTTTGGAGAGATGTGTTCAACTCATTCAAGATGGTGAAGATGTCAGCCAGGTATGCCAAGTAATGAATGAACTTTGGACAGTCAAACTTTTCAGCAAGGTCACTCTCTTTTTCTCGCAAGAAATGGCAAGCTCCACTCTCAGTTCTACTAACCAAGAAAGTATCCGTCCCCTGGACAACCAGCACGCATCCTCAGTGTAGTAGAGCAGAACTTCATGCTCCGAGCCCACATCCTGACAGAAAAACTTGAAGAGGGGGTGGTTCAAGGCATGTGAGCGGATAAAATTTACAACTTGGACTGCAGTAGAAAGAATTGACTTCAAGGTTGGAAGTAGAGTTTTGCATGTCAGGGCCTGACGATGAAGGATACAGTGTGTAGTGACAATATCTGGAACTTCTTTCTTTACCAGGGCTGAAAATCCTGACTTATTACCGAGCATGGAGGGAGCACCACCTGTGCAAATTGAAGAAATTCTTGAAGTCCAATCAAACTGGTTTCAGTGAAGAATGCCCTGACTAGCTGCAGCACATCATCAGCTTTGGTAGAACGAGTATCGAAGTACCTATCAAATAGGTTGTATATGGGCGCCCTTTGAGGCGGCATGCCTTGATTATGGTTTACATTTTCAGATTAGCAGTATTAGCTTTTCTTTCATTTTTTCCTTCTTTTTTTTCTTCCTCTTTTTCTTTTTTCCCTCTCTGAATGATTCATGCACCCCCTGGAACCTGCTCATGCACCCCTTGGGGGTGCTTGCACCACTGGTTAGGAACCCCTGCTCTAGATGTCTCATGATTTATCCCAATTTGTTCCATGAACAGACAACCTCAGTGTCACCAGATGACGTACACCCCTAGCTGAGTGATGTCCCTTGGCTCATGGGTTCGTCACTCGACACGTCGCGGTTGAGTGGCGGTTGCTCCAAGTTTTTTTCCGATGGCCAACTATTTACTGACGACATTTTCTTTTGTTTCATGCTTGATTGTAAACAAGATTCAACATTGAGTCACGTGATAACTGTGTCTTTTGTCCTAGGGAGCACAACCATAGGACGCGTGATGGGATTTCTTGCAGGTCTAGAAAAAGATAATCACAAATAGAGTATAGATCGGTGCAGTTTAGACTTTAGACAAATATTTCTGAATAATTTTGTTAGTTAACATTATTCATGAAATTCCTTACAAATTTATTTCACATGCTCTGTAGGTCATGGCTAATTTCAAGTCATTTAAAAAAAACTACCTTGTTACTCCTATAATTGAAGTAAGACTTGATTTAAATACACTTCAGGGCGCAGAGTGAATCAAAGATTGAAAGCCCCTGATTAAAAGGCCATGATTAAAAGGCCATGATTAAAAGGCCATGATTAAAAGGCCATGATTAAAAGCAAATGATTAAAAGCCCATGATTAAAAGGCCATGATTAAAAGGCCATGATTAAAAGGCCATGATTAAAAGGCCATGATTAAAAGGCAATGATTAAAAGCCCATGATAAAAAGGCCATGATTAAAAGGCCATGATTAAAAGGCCATGATTAAAAGGCCATGATTAAAAGGCCATGATTAAAAGACCATGATTAAAAGGCCATGATTAAAAGGCCATGATTAAAAGGCCATGATTAAAAGGCCATAAAATTGAATGTTTCTGTTGGTATTGGTACCTTTAGAATTAGAACAAGGGGAAATAAGAGCGGTATGTCAAGATCAACTCACAGTAAGGGGAAATAAGAGCGGTATGTCAAGATCAACTTACAGTAAGGGGAAATAAGAGCGGTATGTCAAGATCAACTTACAGTAAGGGGAAATAAGAGCGGTATGTCAAGATCAACTCACAGTAAGGGGAAATAAGAGCGGTATGTCAAGATCAACTTACAGTAAGGGGAAATAAGAGCGGTATGTCAAGATCAACTTACAGTAAGGGGAAATAAGAGCGGTATGTCAAGATCAACTTACAGTAAGGGGAAATAAGAGCGGTATGTCAAGATCAACTTACAGTAAGGGGAAATAAGAGCGGTATGTCAAGATCAACTTACAGTAAGGGGAAATAAGAGCGGTATGTCAAGATCAACTCACAGTAAGGGGAAATAAGAGCGGTATGTCAAGATCAACTCACAGTAAGGGGAAATAAGAGCGGTATGTCAAGATCAACTTACAGTAAGGGGAAATAAGAGCGGTATGTCAAGATCAACTTACAGTAAGGGGAAATAAGAGCGGTATGTCAAGATCAACTTACAGTAAGGGGAAATAAGAGCGGTATGTCAAGATCAACTTACAGTAAGGGGAAATAAGAGCGGTATGTCAAGATCAACTTACAGTAAGGGGAAATAAGAGCGGTATGTCAAGATCAACTCACAGTAAGGGGAAATAAGAGCGGTATGTCAAGATCAACTCACAGTAAGGGGAAATAATAGCGGTATGTCAAGATCAACTCACAGTAAGGGGAAATAAGAGCGGTTTGTCAAGATCAACTCACAGTAAGGGGAAATAAGAGCGGTGTGTCAAGATCAACTCACAGTAAGGGGAAATAAGAGCGGTGTGTTAAGATCAACTTACAGTAAGGGGAAATAAGAGCGGTGTGTCAAGATCAACTTACAGTAAGGGGAAATAAGAGCGGTATGTCAAGATCAACTTACAGTAAGGGGAAATAAGAGCGGTATGTCAAGATCAACTCACAGTAAGGGGAAATAAGAGCGGTATGTCAAGATCAACTCACAGTAAGGGGAAATAGGAGCGGTATGTCAAGATCAACTCACAGTAAGGGGAAATAAGAGCGGTATGTCAATATCAACTTACAGTAAGGGGAAATAAGAGCGGTATGTCAAGATCAACTCACAGTAAGGGGAAATAAGAGCGGTATGTCAAGATCAACTCACAGTAAGGGGAAATAAGAGCGGTATGTCAAGATCAACTTACAGTAAGGGGAAATAAGAGCGGTATGTCAAGATCAACTCACAGTAAGGGGAAATAAGAGCGGTATGTCAAGATCAACTCACAGTAAGGGAAAATAAGAGTGGTATGTCAAGATCAACTTACAGTAAGGGGAAATAAGAGCGGTATGTCAAGATCAACTCACAGTAAGGGGAAATAAGAGCGGTATGTCAAGATCAACTCACAGTAAGGGGAAATAAGAGCGGTATGTCAAGATCAACTCACAGTAAGGGGAAATAAGAGCGGTATGTCAAGATCAACTCACAGTAAGGGGAAATAAGAGCGGTATGTCAAGATCAACTCACAGTAAGGGGAAATAAGAGCGGTATGTCAAGATCAACTCACAGTAAGGGGAAATAAGAGCGGTATGTCAAGATCAACTCACAGTAAGGGGAAATAAGAGCGGTATGTCAAGATCAACTCACAGTAAGGGGAAATAAGAGCGGTATGTCAAGATCAACTCACAGTAAGGGGAAATAAGAGCGGTATGTCAAGATCAACTCACAGTAAGGGGAAATAAGAGCGGTATGTCAAGATCAACTCACAGTAAGGGGAAATAAGAGCGGTATGTCAAGATCAACTCACAGTAAGGGGAAATAAGAGCGGTATGTCAAGATCAACTCACAGTAAGGGGAAATAAGAGCGGTATGTCAAGATCAACTCACAGTAAGGGGAAATAAGAGCGGTATGTCAAGATCAACTCACAGTAAGGGGAAATAAGAGCGGTATGTCAAGATCAACTCACAGTAAGGGGAAATAAGAGCGGTATGTCAAGATCAACTCACAGTAAGGGGAAATAAGAGCGGTATGTCAAGATCAACTCACAGTAAGGGGAAATAAGAGCGGTATGTCAAGATCAACTCACAGTAAGGGGAAATAAGAGCGGTATGTCAAGATCAACTCACAGTAAGGGGAAATAAGAGCGGTATGTCAAGATCAACTCACAGTAAGGGGAAATAAGAGCGGTATGTCAAGATCAACTCACAGTAAGGGGAAATAAGAGCGGTATGTCAAGATCAACTCACAGTAAGGGGAAATAAGAGCGGTATGTCAAGATCAACTCACAGTAAGGGGAAATAAGAGCGGTATGTCAAGATCAACTCACAGTAAGGGGAAATAAGAGCGGTATGTCAAGATCAACTCACAGTAAGGGGAAATAAGAGCGGTATGTCAAGATCAACTCACAGTAAGGGGAAATAAGAGCGGTATGTCAAGATCAACTCACAGTAAGGGGAAATAAGAGCGGTATGTCAAGATCAACTCACAGTAAGGGGAAATAAGAGCGGTATGTCAAGATCAACTCACAGTAAGGGGAAATAAGAGCGGTATGTCAAGATCAACTCACAGTAAGGGGAAATAAGAGCGGTATGTCAAGATCAACTCACAGTAAGGGGAAATAAGAGCGGTATGTCAAGATCAACTCACAGTAAGGGGAAATAAGAGCGGTATGTCAAGATCAACTCACAGTAAGGGGAAATAAGAGCGGTATGTCAAGATCAACTCACAGTAAGGGGAAATAAGAGCGGTATGTCAAGATCAACTCACAGTAAGGGGAAATAAGAGCGGTATGTCAAGATCAACTCACAGTAAGGGGAAATAAGAGCGGTATGTCAAGATCAACTCACAGTAAGGGGAAATAAGAGCGGTATGTCAAGATCAACTCACAGTAAGGGGAAATAAGAGCGGTATGTCAAGATCAACTCACAGTAAGGGGAAATAAGAGCGGTATGTCAAGATCAACTCACAGTAAGGGGAAATAAGAGCGGTATGTCAAGATCAACTCACAGTAAGGGGAAATAAGAGCGGTATGTCAAGATCAACTCACAGTAAGGGGAAATAAGAGCGGTATGTCAAGATCAACTCACAGTAAGGGGAAATAAGAGCGGTATGTCAAGATCAACTCACAGTAAGGGGAAATAAGAGCGGTATGTCAAGATCAACTCACAGTAAGGGGAAATAAGAGCGGTATGTCAAGATCAACTCACAGTAAGGGGAAATAAGAGCGGTATGTCAAGATCAACTCACAGTAAGGGGAAATAAGAGCGGTATGTCAAGATCAACTCACAGTAAGGGGAAATAAGAGCGGTATGTCAAGATCAACTCACAGTAAGGGGAAATAAGAGCGGTATGTCAAGATCAACTCACAGTAAGGGGAAATAAGAGCGGTATGTCAAGATCAACTCACAGTAAGGGGAAATAAGAGCGGTATGTCAAGATCAACTCACAGTAAGGGGAAATAAGAGCGGTATGTCAAGATCAACTCACAGTAAGGGGAAATAAGAGCGGTATGTCAAGATCAACTCACAGTAAGGGGAAATAAGAGCGGTATGTCAAGATCAACTCACAGTAAGGGGAAATAAGAGCGGTATGTCAAGATCAACTCACAGTAAGGGGAAATAAGAGCGGTATGTCAAGATCAACTCACAGTAAGGGGAAATAAGAGCGGTATGTCAAGATCAACTCACAGTAAGGGGAAATAAGAGCGGTATGTCAAGATCAACTCACAGTAAGGGGAAATAAGAGCGGTATGTCAAGATCAACTCACAGTAAGGGGAAATAAGAGCGGTATGTCAAGATCAACTCACAGTAAGGGGAAATAAGAGCGGTATGTCAAGATCAACTCACAGTAAGGGGAAATAAGAGCGGTATGTCAAGATCAACTCACAGTAAGGGGAAATAAGAGCGGTATGTCAAGATCAACTCACAGTAAGGGGAAATAAGAGCGGTATGTCAAGATCAACTCACAGTAAGGGGAAATAAGAGCGGTATGTCAAGATCAACTCACAGTAAGGGGAAATAAGAGCGGTATGTCAAGATCAACTCACAGTAAGGGGAAATAAGAGCGGTATGTCAAGATCAACTCACAGTAAGGGGAAATAAGAGCGGTATGTCAAGATCAACTCACAGTAAGGGGAAATAAGAGCGGTATGTCAAGATCAACTCACAGTAAGGGGAAATAAGAGCGGTATGTCAAGATCAACTCACAGTAAGGGGAAATAAGAGCGGTATGTCAAGATCAACTCACAGTAAGGGGAAATAAGAGCGGTATGTCAAGATCAACTCACAGTAAGGGGAAATAAGAGCGGTATGTCAAGATCAACTCACAGTAAGGGGAAATAAGAGCGGTATGTCAAGATCAACTCACAGTAAGGGGAAATAAGAGCGGTATGTCAAGATCAACTCACAGTAAGGGGAAATAAGAGCGGTATGTCAAGATCAACTCACAGTAAGGGGAAATAAGAGCGGTATGTCAAGATCAACTCACAGTAAGGGGAAATAAGAGCGGTATGTCAAGATCAACTCACAGTAAGGGGAAATAAGAGCGGTATGTCAAGATCAACTCACAGTAAGGGGAAATAAGAGCGGTATGTCAAGATCAACTCACAGTAAGGGGAAATAAGAGCGGTATGTCAAGATCAACTCACAGTAAGGGGAAATAAGAGCGGTATGTCAAGATCAACTCACAGTAAGGGGAAATAAGAGCGGTATGTCAAGATCAACTCACAGTAAGGGGAAATAAGAGCGGTATGTCAAGATCAACTCACAGTAAGGGGAAATAAGAGCGGTATGTCAAGATCAACTCACAGTAAGGGGAAATAAGAGCGGTATGTCAAGATCAACTCACAGTAAGGGGAAATAAGAGCGGTATGTCAAGATCAACTCACAGTAAGGGGAAATAAGAGCGGTATGTCAAGATCAACTCACAGTAAGGGGAAATAAGAGCGGTATGTCAAGATCAACTCACAGTAAGGGGAAATAAGAGCGGTATGTCAAGATCAACTCACAGTAAGGGGAAATAAGAGCGGTATGTCAAGATCAACTCACAGTAAGGGGAAATAAGAGCGGTATGTCAAGATCAACTCACAGTAAGGGGAAATAAGAGCGGTATGTCAAGATCAACTCACAGTAAGGGGAAATAAGAGCGGTATGTCAAGATCAACTCACAGTAAGGGGAAATAAGAGCGGTATGTCAAGATCAACTCACAGTAAGGGGAAATAAGAGCGGTATGTCAAGATCAACTCACAGTAAGGGGAAATAAGAGCGGTATGTCAAGATCAACTCACAGTAAGGGGAAATAAGAGCGGTATGTCAAGATCAACTCACAGTAAGGGGAAATAAGAGCGGTATGTCAAGATCAACTCACAGTAAGGGGAAATAAGAGCGGTATGTCAAGATCAACTCACAGTAAGGGGAAATAAGAGCGGTATGTCAAGATCAACTCACAGTAAGGGGAAATAAGAGCGGTATGTCAAGATCAACTCACAGTAAGGGGAAATAAGAGCGGTATGTCAAGATCAACTCACAGTAAGGGGAAATAAGAGCGGTATGTCAAGATCAACTCACAGTAAGGGGAAATAAGAGCGGTATGTCAAGATCAACTCACAGTAAGGGGAAATAAGAGCGGTATGTCAAGATCAACTCACAGTAAGGGGAAATAAGAGCGGTATGTCAAGATCAACTCACAGTAAGGGGAAATAAGAGCGGTATGTCAAGATCAACTCACAGTAAGGGGAAATAAGAGCGGTATGTCAAGATCAACTCACAGTAAGGGGAAATAAGAGCGGTATGTCAAGATCAACTCACAGTAAGGGGAAATAAGAGCGGTATGTCAAGATCAACTCACAGTAAGGGGAAATAAGAGCGGTATGTCAAGATCAACTCACAGTAAGGGGAAATAAGAGCGGTATGTCAAGATCAACTCACAGTAAGGGGAAATAAGAGCGGTATGTCAAGATCAACTCACAGTAAGGGGAAATAAGAGCGGTATGTCAAGATCAACTCACAGTAAGGGGAAATAAGAGCGGTATGTCAAGATCAACTCACAGTAAGGGGAAATAAGAGCGGTATGTCAAGATCAACTCACAGTAAGGGGAAATAAGAGCGGTATGTCAAGATCAACTCACAGTAAGGGGAAATAAGAGCGGTATGTCAAGATCAACTCACAGTAAGGGGAAATAAGAGCGGTATGTCAAGATCAACTCACAGTAAGGGGAAATAAGAGCGGTATGTCAAGATCAACTCACAGTAAGGGGAAATAAGAGCGGTATGTCAAGATCAACTCACAGTAAGGGGAAATAAGAGCGGTATGTCAAGATCAACTCACAGTAAGGGGAAATAAGAGCGGTATGTCAAGATCAACTCACAGTAAGGGGAAATAAGAGCGGTATGTCAAGATCAACTCACAGTAAGGGGAAATAAGAGCGGTATGTCAAGATCAACTCACAGTAAGGGGAAATAAGAGCGGTATGTCAAGATCAACTCACAGTAAGGGGAAATAAGAGCGGTATGTCAAGATCAACTCACAGTAAGGGGAAATAAGAGCGGTATGTCAAGATCAACTCACAGTAAGGGGAAATAAGAGCGGTATGTCAAGATCAACTCACAGTAAGGGGAAATAAGAGCGGTATGTCAAGATCAACTCACAGTAAGGGGAAATAAGAGCGGTATGTCAAGATCAACTCACAGTAAGGGGAAATAAGAGCGGTATGTCAAGATCAACTCACAGTAAGGGGAAATAAGAGCGGTATGTCAAGATCAACTCACAGTAAGGGGAAATAAGAGCGGTATGTCAAGATCAACTCACAGTAAGGGGAAATAAGAGCGGTATGTCAAGATCAACTCACAGTAAGGGGAAATAAGAGCGGTATGTCAAGATCAACTCACAGTAAGGGGAAATAAGAGCGGTATGTCAAGATCAACTCACAGTAAGGGGAAATAAGAGCGGTATGTCAAGATCAACTCACAGTAAGGGGAAATAAGAGCGGTATGTCAAGATCAACTCACAGTAAGGGGAAATAAGAGCGGTATGTCAAGATCAACTCACAGTAAGGGGAAATAAGAGCGGTATGTCAAGATCAACTCACAGTAAGGGGAAATAAGAGCGGTATGTCAAGATCAACTCACAGTAAGGGGAAATAAGAGCGGTATGTCAAGATCAACTCACAGTAAGGGGAAATAAGAGCGGTATGTCAAGATCAACTCACAGTAAGGGGAAATAAGAGCGGTATGTCAAGATCAACTCACAGTAAGGGGAAATAAGAGCGGTATGTCAAGATCAACTCACAGTAAGGGGAAATAAGAGCGGTATGTCAAGATCAACTCACAGTAAGGGGAAATAAGAGCGGTATGTCAAGATCAACTCACAGTAAGGGGAAATAAGAGCGGTATGTCAAGATCAACTCACAGTAAGGGGAAATAAGAGCGGTATGTCAAGATCAACTCACAGTAAGGGGAAATAAGAGCGGTATGTCAAGATCAACTCACAGTAAGGGGAAATAAGAGCGGTATGTCAAGATCAACTCACAGTAAGGGGAAATAAGAGCGGTATGTCAAGATCAACTCACAGTAAGGGGAAATAAGAGCGGTATGTCAAGATCAACTCACAGTAAGGGGAAATAAGAGCGGTATGTCAAGATCAACTCACAGTAAGGGGAAATAAGAGCGGTATGTCAAGATCAACTCACAGTAAGGGGAAATAAGAGCGGTATGTCAAGATCAACTCACAGTAAGGGGAAATAAGAGCGGTATGTCAAGATCAACTCACAGTAAGGGGAAATAAGAGCGGTATGTCAAGATCAACTCACAGTAAGGGGAAATAAGAGCGGTATGTCAAGATCAACTCACAGTAAGGGGAAATAAGAGCGGTATGTCAAGATCAACTCACAGTAAGGGGAAATAAGAGCGGTATGTCAAGATCAACTCACAGTAAGGGGAAATAAGAGCGGTATGTCAAGATCAACTCACAGTAAGGGGAAATAAGAGCGGTATGTCAAGATCAACTCACAGTAAGGGGAAATAAGAGCGGTATGTCAAGATCAACTCACAGTAAGGGGAAATAAGAGCGGTATGTCAAGATCAACTCACAGTAAGGGGAAATAAGAGCGGTATGTCAAGATCAACTCACAGTAAGGGGAAATAAGAGCGGTATGTCAAGATCAACTCACAGTAAGGGGAAATAAGAGCGGTATGTCAAGATCAACTCACAGTAAGGGGAAATAAGAGCGGTATGTCAAGATCAACTCACAGTAAGGGGAAATAAGAGCGGTATGTCAAGATCAACTCACAGTAAGGGGAAATAAGAGCGGTATGTCAAGATCAACTCACAGTAAGGGGAAATAAGAGCGGTATGTCAAGATCAACTCACAGTAAGGGGAAATAAGAGCGGTATGTCAAGATCAACTCACAGTAAGGGGAAATAAGAGCGGTATGTCAAGATCAACTCACAGTAAGGGGAAATAAGAGCGGTATGTCAAGATCAACTCACAGTAAGGGGAAATAAGAGCGGTATGTCAAGATCAACTCACAGTAAGGGGAAATAAGAGCGGTATGTCAAGATCAACTCACAGTAAGGGGAAATAAGAGCGGTATGTCAAGATCAACTCACAGTAAGGGGAAATAAGAGCGGTATGTCAAGATCAACTCACAGTAAGGGGAAATAAGAGCGGTATGTCAAGATCAACTCACAGTAAGGGGAAATAAGAGCGGTATGTCAAGATCAACTCACAGTAAGGGGAAATAAGAGCGGTATGTCAAGATCAACTCACAGTAAGGGGAAATAAGAGCGGTATGTCAAGATCAACTCACAGTAAGGGGAAATAAGAGCGGTATGTCAAGATCAACTCACAGTAAGGGGAAATAAGAGCGGTATGTCAAGATCAACTCACAGTAAGGGGAAATAAGAGCGGTATGTCAAGATCAACTCACAGTAAGGGGAAATAAGAGCGGTATGTCAAGATCAACTCACAGTAAGGGGAAATAAGAGCGGTATGTCAAGATCAACTCACAGTAAGGGGAAATAAGAGCGGTATGTCAAGATCAACTCACAGTAAGGGGAAATAAGAGCGGTATGTCAAGATCAACTCACAGTAAGGGGAAATAAGAGCGGTATGTCAAGATCAACTCACAGTAAGGGGAAATAAGAGCGGTATGTCAAGATCAACTCACAGTAAGGGGAAATAAGAGCGGTATGTCAAGATCAACTCACAGTAAGGGGAAATAAGAGCGGTATGTCAAGATCAACTCACAGTAAGGGGAAATAAGAGCGGTATGTCAAGATCAACTCACAGTAAGGGGAAATAAGAGCGGTATGTCAAGATCAACTCACAGTAAGGGGAAATAAGAGCGGTATGTCAAGATCAACTCACAGTAAGGGGAAATAAGAGCGGTATGTCAAGATCAACTCACAGTAAGGGGAAATAAGAGCGGTATGTCAAGATCAACTCACAGTAAGGGGAAATAAGAGCGGTATGTCAAGATCAACTCACAGTAAGGGGAAATAAGAGCGGTATGTCAAGATCAACTCACAGTAAGGGGAAATAAGAGCGGTATGTCAAGATCAACTCACAGTAAGGGGAAATAAGAGCGGTATGTCAAGATCAACTCACAGTAAGGGGAAATAAGAGCGGTATGTCAAGATCAACTCACAGTAAGGGGAAATAAGAGCGGTATGTCAAGATCAACTCACAGTAAGGGGAAATAAGAGCGGTATGTCAAGATCAACTCACAGTAAGGGGAAATAAGAGCGGTATGTCAAGATCAACTCACAGTAAGGGGAAATAAGAGCGGTATGTCAAGATCAACTCACAGTAAGGGGAAATAAGAGCGGTATGTCAAGATCAACTCACAGTAAGGGGAAATAAGAGCGGTATGTCAAGATCAACTCACAGTAAGGGGAAATAAGAGCGGTATGTCAAGATCAACTCACAGTAAGGGGAAATAAGAGCGGTATGTCAAGATCAACTCACAGTAAGGGGAAATAAGAGCGGTATGTCAAGATCAACTCACAGTAAGGGGAAATAAGAGCGGTATGTCAAGATCAACTCACATAAGGGGAAATAAGAGCGTATGTCAGATCAACTACAGTAGGGGTAAGCGGTATGTCAAGATCAACTCACAGTAAGGGGAAATAAGAGCGGTATGTCAAGATCAACTCACAGTAAGGGGAAATAAGAGCGGTATGTCAAGATCAACTCACAGTAAGGGGAAATAAGAGCGGTATGTCAAGATCAACTCACAGTAAGGGGAAATAAGAGCGGTATGTCAAGATCAACTCACAGTAAGGGGAAATAAGAGCGGTATGTCAAGATCAACTCACAGTAAGGGGAAATAAGAGCGGTATGTCAAGATCAACTCACAGTAAGGGGAAATAAGAGCGGTATGTCAAGATCAACTCACAGTAAGGGGAAATAAGAGCGGTATGTCAAGATCAACTCACAGTAAGGGGAAATAAGAGCGGTATGTCAAGATCAACTCACAGTAAGGGGAAATAAGAGCGGTATGTCAAGATCAACTCACAGTAAGGGGAAATAAGAGCGGTATGTCAAGATCAACTCACAGTAAGGGGAAATAAGAGCGGTATGTCAAGATCAACTCACAGTAAGGGGAAATAAGAGCGGTATGTCAAGATCAACTCACAGTAAGGGGAAATAAGAGCGGTATGTCAAGATCAACTCACAGTAAGGGGAAATAAGAGCGGTATGTCAAGATCAACTCACAGTAAGGGGAAATAAGAGCGGTATGTCAAGATCAACTCACAGTAAGGGGAAATAAGAGCGGTATGTCAAGATCAACTCACAGTAAGGGGAAATAAGAGCGGTATGTCAAGATCAACTCACAGTAAGGGGAAATAAGAGCGGTATGTCAAGATCAACTCACAGTAAGGGGAAATAAGAGCGGTATGTCAAGATCAACTCACAGTAAGGGGAAATAAGAGCGGTATGTCAAGATCAACTCACAGTAAGGGGAAATAAGAGCGGTATGTCAAGATCAACTCACAGTAAGGGGAAATAAGAGCGGTATGTCAAGATCAACTCACAGTAAGGGGAAATAAGAGCGGTATGTCAAGATCAACTCACAGTAAGGGGAAATAAGAGCGGTATGTCAAGATCAACTCACAGTAAGGGGAAATAAGAGCGGTATGTCAAGATCAACTCACAGTAAGGGGAAATAAGAGCGGTATGTCAAGATCAACTCACAGTAAGGGGAAATAAGAGCGGTATGTCAAGATCAACTCACAGTAAGGGGAAATAAGAGCGGTATGTCAAGATCAACTCACAGTAAGGGGAAATAAGAGCGGTATGTCAAGATCAACTCACAGTAAGGGGAAATAAGAGCGGTATGTCAAGATCAACTCACAGTAAGGGGAAATAAGAGCGGTATGTCAAGATCAACTCACAGTAAGGGGAAATAAGAGCGGTATGTCAAGATCAACTCACAGTAAGGGGAAATAAGAGCGGTATGTCAAGATCAACTCACAGTAAGGGGAAATAAGAGCGGTATGTCAAGATCAACTCACAGTAAGGGGAAATAAGAGCGGTATGTCAAGATCAACTCACAGTAAGGGGAAATAAGAGCGGTATGTCAAGATCAACTCACAGTAAGGGGAAATAAGAGCGGTATGTCAAGATCAACTCACAGTAAGGGGAAATAAGAGCGGTATGTCAAGATCAACTCACAGTAAGGGGAAATAAGAGCGGTATGTCAAGATCAACTCACAGTAAGGGGAAATAAGAGCGGTATGTCAAGATCAACTCACAGTAAGGGGAAATAAGAGCGGTATGTCAAGATCAACTCACAGTAAGGGGAAATAAGAGCGGTATGTCAAGATCAACTCACAGTAAGGGTGAAATAAGAGCGGTATGTCAAGATCAACTCACAGTAAGGGGAAATAAGAGCGGTATGTCAAGATCAACTCACAGTAAGGGGAAATAAGAGCGGTATGTCAAGATCAACTCACAGTAAGGGGAAATAAGAGCGGTATGTCAAGATCAACTCACAGTAAGGGGAAATAAGAGCGGTATGTCAAGATCAACTCACAGTAAGGGGAAATAAGAGCGGTATGTCAAGATCAACTCACAGTAAGGGGAAATAAGAGCGGTATGTCAAGATCAACTCACAGTAAGGGGAAATAAGAGCGGTATGTCAAGATCAACTCACAGTAAGGGGAAATAAGAGCGGTATGTCAAGATCAACTCACAGTAAGGGGAAATAAGAGCGGTATGTCAAGATCAACTCACAGTAAGGGGAAATAAGAGCGGTATGTCAAGATCAACTCACAGTAAGGGGAAATAAGAGCGGTATGTCAAGATCAACTCACAGTAAGGGGAAATAAGAGCGGTATGTCAAGATCAACTCACAGTAAGGGGAAATAAGAGCGGTATGTCAAGATCAACTCACAGTAAGGGGAAATAAGAGCGGTATGTCAAGATCAACTTACAGTAAGGGGAAATAAGAGCGGTATGTCAAGATCAACTTACAGTAAGGGGAAATAAGAGCGGTATGTCAAGATCAACTTACAGTAAGGGGAAATAAGAGCGGTATGTCAAGTTCAACTCCCAGTAAGGGGAAATAAGAGCCAGTATGTAAATGTAACTGTTGTGTCAGCCAGTGTGGTCCAAAGTCACAGATGATGTTCAGTGGACTGAATGTAAACAGAGCAGAGAGCCGTGACCAACGCAATGATCAAAAGACTTCAGGGAGAACCCGAGACCTTGGTTAACAAAGAGTAACCTGGGCACGTTGACACGGTGCGAGGTGGCGACTTGTCCCGTTAGGAAGGAACCACAAGGAAGGCAGGGTTTATGAATTATATAAAGCTTAGGCAGTAATTAATCGTCTTTGTAACGACAGTTGTTTTTTGTATGTGTATTATTTGAAATTTATACATCTAGATATCTAGGTACTTGTATTGTAATTAAATAACGTTGTGTGTCTTATGGAAGTGGTGTTGTTCATTTATTTAAATAACATTAATTACATTTAGAGCTATCATTTTTATCATCTTAACATTAGAAGCATATAGCCTCGTAACTCTGGAAGCTAGGAGTTACTGACAGGCCCCCGGGCCCTTATGAGTGGTATCTTTTTTTTTATAATTGCCAGATTGGTTTGAGGGTGTGTAGTTAACTTCCACGAGTTTCATGTCGATCTGATGAGTGATGCCGGTGGAGGGTGTGTAGTTAACAACTTCCACGAGTTTCATGTCGATCTCATGAGTGATGCCGGTGGAGGGTGTGTAGTTAACAACTTCCACGATTTTCACGTCCATCAGATGAGTGATGCCGGTGGAGGGTGTGTAGTTAACAACTTCCACGAGTTTCATGTCGATCTCATGAGTGATGCCGGTGGAGGGTGTGTAGTTAACAACTTCCACGATTTTCACGTCCATCAGATGAGTGATGCCGGTGGAGGGTGTGTAGTTAACAACTTCCACGAGTTTCACGTCCATCAGATGAGTGATGCCGGTGGAGGGTGTGTAGTTAACAACTTCCACGAGTTTCACGTCCATCAGATGAGTGATGCCGATGGAGGGTGTGTAATTAACAACTTCCACGAGTTTCATGTCGATCTGATAAGTGATGCCGGTGGAGGGTGTGTAGTTAACAACTTCCACGAGTTTCATGTCGATCTGATAAGTGATGCCGGTGGAGGGTGTGTAGTTAACAACTTCCACGAGTTTCATGTCGATCTGATAAGTGATGCCGGTGGCTAATGTTTAAAATAATCTATTTACAGCTTATATAAGAAAAATGGAATTAAGGCCAAAAATGAGCAAGATGTCAAAGCCCTAAAGATCTCTATCTGGATATTGATGGAAATTTTAATCAATATTTGTAAAGATTAAGTCTTAAAATGTACAATTAAAAGAAGAGTTAGGGCCCCCGGCCCCGAAGGAATGGACATTAGGAGTTCAATGTCCCACAATATTTCCTTATAGGCCATCAAGCTTGTATTATATCTGGAACCATCCATAAACCCAGTAGACAATGTTTAAAATACATTTTATATAACTCATATAAGGAAAAAATGACATTTGGGGCCCCGGTCCCTATAATTATAAGTTTTATTTTAAAACTTTTTATGTAAAATACATATGCCAGTGTGCATTCAACAACTTCCCCAAAGTTTCATGTCGATTGGATGGATAAAATAAAATTTAATGCTAATATAAGAACAAGTAATAAGAACTCGAATGAGTATTTAAACGCAATTTCCAAAAAAGATTTTCCATTTTTTATTCAAGGGAAATCATTCTAGAGTCACACCAAGAAGGTGTCAATATCAATATAATGCGCACCGCGCAACAGTCTAACATTAGCATTCACAAAGCGGGAAAACCCCATTAACTATCATTCTAGATTACATTAAAAGTCATTTCAAATCAATAATTCTGAAACTAAATAAACAATTGCTATCTACAAATTGCTGCTAAAATTATGGGAGTCGAACCAAAAGACATTTTTTTTAAAAATTCCATCTCTAACATTGTTTTAAATATTATTAGCTATCGTTTGGCGTTTGTTTCAACCCAATAGATGTTATGATTGGCGAGAAATTGACAAGTTACTGATATTTTTTCGGATTTTTTTGATTTTCCAGGAAATCAAGTTAACCTTTTCGGTAAATGTTTTGTCCCGTGCACATCCTTGGGACCTCCTTAACATATTTGCAAAAGACCCCGAAGGAATGAACACAAGGAGTTCAATCCCCATAGTATTTTAATAAGGGCTATCACGTTTTTATGAATCAAATTTAGTCAAGTACCATCCATTTACCCAGCAGCTAACGCTTGAACTAATTTTTATATAACTCTTTTAAGAAAAACATTTTTTGTTATTAGTTAGTTAATTTAATTATTGTGATTTATTTCATTTTTAAAAATCAATTACCCTCCCGGGAGCGTACTCAACAACCTCACAGAGTTTCAAGGTGATCGGATGAATGGTGTAGTAAGGCATAAAGAACATGCAGACAACAAACATACTTTCATTTTTAAATCCTTTATATTAACTCGTGGTGTCTGCCCCCTTGATTGCTTGATTGCTTGTCACCAACACTTTTGATCGATTTTTAACCCACTTGCTCGTAAGCTAGCGAGCTGAAATTTTGCAGGCAGTTTCGTACCGATAATAAAAACAATGTATCTAAATTTCAGATCGATCGCATGTACCGTAATTAAATTATTGATTTTTTAGATTATTTTATTTATTCCTATGTATCATGCTATTTTTTTGAGATAGAGCGTCGCGGTGCGTATTATATTGAACAACCTTTCTGTCGCGCAATAAGGTGCGTATTTTATTGACAACACTTTTTATAAACATATTCCTGATCGGTGCACATTATATTAAACATGTTTTACGACACAACTGCAATTTTGTATTACTGGATGGTCTTGCGCTGCGTATTATAATGAACATTCTTTTAGTTACGTCTCATACATAAAGGATTTATAGTGAAAAACTTGGTTGTTTACGTTTTTTAAAAATTATATGAATAGATTAAAATCAATAAGTCCGTTTATACATCTGTTCATCATTAAAAGCTCTTATACTTAGTTCACTAGGTTGGCCTCCCAACTTCCAACGTCTCAGGGCATTCTGGCATTTCAGGAAACCTTTTCCGGCAGCTAGGAAAGTCTAATTTTAAATATTAACATGAACAAATTACAATTTAGCGCCCTCTCAAAACGACGCCCCGCCCCCCCCCCAAACACACACAAGACTAGGGTCTAGTCAAGTGATTAACTGGAAGGTTTTACGAGTCCCAAAAATTGTTCTAAATAATTTATAAAAACGACAAATAGCAATAAAGCCTTGACAGAGGGAGCCATTATGGACTCAGAGCACTGACCGTTTAGTCCTGAATTAATAGTGTCTACTCTAATGTCATTCATGAACTAACAGTGCAACCAACAACTGTGGAGACACTTTATGTTCTCTCTCTGTGACACATTGGTGCCC
Organism: Ampullaceana balthica; assembly: GCA_944989445.1. Classification (NCBI taxonomy): domain Eukaryota; kingdom Metazoa; phylum Mollusca; class Gastropoda; family Lymnaeidae; genus Ampullaceana; species Ampullaceana balthica. The sequence goes on from CALYLW010000079.1 coordinate 1,720,358, forward strand.
TACAATAAACCAGACCAAGGATTTCCCATACAGTGTTTGGCTTTAGGTGACTTCATATGAACTACTTCGAAAAAAAAATAAGATAGAGGGAGGGAGGGAGAGAGATAAGTGAACGCGGAAGTAGATAATAATGTACGCCTCTTAAGGGATTCCTCTCCAAGTTAAACTCTGCACGGGACAGCTAATGTGTAGCGTTAAGTAGACATGTAATAAGGATTAAGAATGGGGGGAAATCTCGATAGGAAGTCACCGATCCTCAGTTATAGTTTAAGGATTTACCCATTCAGGTGGCATTGTTCTTTGGGACTCCGACCGACTATCTGGCTATAAAACACCGGCTCTCAAAGGTAAATTGTGTGCTGTAAATTTATATGTAATCTATGATATGTCAAAACAGGTTAAAAACTATATTAGCTTATTAGTTCGGATATGTTTTTTAAAATAAATATGATAGTATGGAGGTTACAGAGACTTGACACAGAAATGGTTTTGTTAGAAACATCGGAAATGTTCATTTTAAACTTATAACAAAGCTTCGTCAACGTGGTGTGACAACCTAATGTGTCAACCTGCGGGGGTGGGGGGCAAGTTCTAGACCCACGTGTTTCCACCCCCTGCCTCATGCTTTCTGTCATTCGACGATTAAACCTGCCCAATTTCTTCACATCATTCAAATATCTACGTATTAAGCTTTTAAAGGTGGATTACACACATTTTTTAAAACTTAATTTTTTTGTGTTGTTGTTGTAAAAACTAATAATGGAACTATTGATTAAGACTTTTCCGACCTTTACTTAAAGTTTATAGTTAAAAAATTAAGCCCAAATATTTTTGAGGAGCTGTTTCCCATGTACTACAATCAGCTTCTTATACAGTTAAACGAAGTAGGCATCATGAAAGTTTATAAAAATGAATGATTCATAAGACAACCCATTATAGTAGTAGATCACTTCATAAGACAACCCATTATAGTATTAGATCACTTCACTAGACAACCCATTATAGTATTATATCACTTCATAAGACAACCCATTATAGTAGTAGATCACTTCACTAGACAACCCATTATAGTAGTAGATCACTTCACTAGACAACCCATTATAGTAGTAGATCACTTCACTAGACAACCCCTTACAGTAGTAGATCACTTCACTAGACAACCCCTTACAGTAGTAGATCACTTCACTAGACAACCCCTTACAGTAGTAGATCACTTCACTAGACAACCCATTATAGTAGTAGATCACTTCACTAGACAACCCATTATAGTAGTAGATCACTTCACTAGACAACCCATTATAGTAGTAGATCACTTCACTAGACAACCAATATAGTAGTAGATATATTTAGATCAATATATGGAACAGAGCGCTCAGATTTAACAATAATGGTCGCGTTTCGCGTCTCTGTTCTTCTATAAAAAAAAAGCACAGACTTCATGATAGTTTTATAAAAATCAATAACTTCTACCCCCCCCCCGGTCATACAAATCAATAAAACAAAACAAAAGCAATGAACCAAAAATCATTACTGTATTTTAAAGTTTTACATGACTCGTAATCGATTTGATGAACTTAAAGGGGTAAACACAATATGTATATACATTCAAAATGTTAGTTTTCTTTTAGTTTAATTTTAGACCATAGCAATGTAGTATATTCTCAATACACCGCCATAGGTCGTAGTTATGTAGTATATCCTCCTCTATATGCCCCCCCATAGGCCAAAGTGTGTATTATGTAGTATATACTCCTGACTACGCCCCCACATAGGCCATAAGTATGCAGTGTATCCTTCTCTATACGCCCTCCATAGGTCATATTTATGTAGTATATCCTCTATACGCCCCCATAAGCCAATGGTATTTAGTATGTCCTCTTGACTATGCCCCCATAGGCCATGGCTATGTAGTATACTCTCCTGATATGACCCTCCCCGTTAGCCTCAAATAGTTTTTTAGTCTTGCCACTAAAAATAGCAACGCAAAATTGTTAACCACCAGAAATATGAAACTAATGTGAAGATGCAAACTGCTTTGGTTTGCATTACTGACCAGGCAGTTAGTAAACTCCAACACTATCCAACACTATCCAACACTATTCAACCCCATCCCATGTGATGTCTGCGTTTTTTATTTGCACCTGACCTTGTAGTTGTTGCAAACTTCAATGCTAGAGGAGTCCAGATTTTAATTTTGCTATTTAAATCTCAGGCAGTTCTCCCCAGTGCACAAGGACGCACAGCTTTGCGAACAACTTTCAGCAACGACAAAAACAGGAATTAACATGTGCACTTTCCTGGTCATTTCCAAGAAATACCTGACATTGTTGAACAATGTAAAAAAACATTCCTTACCTGGCTTTGTGAGGTGAAGTTTAAAGACCTTGAAAGAAAAGGAAGTCAAGCAGATATATTGCCCTTATGCGGCAGTTAATTAACACGCCAATACAAAACACATGTTAGGTGCGAGCCTAGGTAGAAATCTTGTCTTCGTGCTGTGAAGACGGAATTTTTTGGACTGAATATTTTCTTGTGGTTAGGAAATTTCTCTTTGTGAATGTCACCTCGTTTCTTTTGTTTATAGGTAATGCTTCAGTTATAATCACTTTAACCATAGGTAAACACGCTTTACTTGTACAAATGTTTAACGTTATTAATATCTTTCAATAATTATGTTCTTTGACTTCAAGTTTACAATTAACTGAAGCAAAATAGTTATTTATTAGTAAGAGAAAAAGCGAACTATTTTTAATTATTTGTGTCAGTCATGCCAGTGCATTTATGAAGTACTAGTATTTACATAATTTACACTGTCAGTGCATCTATGTGTAAGAGACACTAATATTTACACTGTCAGTGCATCTATGTAAGAGACACTAATATTTACACTGTCAGTGCATCTATGTAAGAGACACTGGTGTTAACACTATCAGTGCATCTATGTGTAAGAGACACTAATATTAACACTGTCAGTGCATCTATGTGTAAGAGACACTAATATTTACACTGTCAGTGCATCTATGTGTAAGAGACACTAATAATTACACTGTCAGTGCATCTATGTGTAAGATACACTAATATTTACACTGTCAGTGCATCTATGTAAGAGACACTAGTATTTACACTGTCAGTGCATCTATGTGTAAGAGACACTAATATTTACACTTTCAGTGCATCTATGTGTAAGAGACACTAATATTTACACTGTCAGTGCATCTATGTAAGAGACACTAATATTTACACTGTCAGTGCATCTATGTGTAAGAGACACTAATATTAAGACTGTCAGTGCATCTATGTAAGAGACACTGGCTTTAACACTGTCAGTGCATCTATGTGTAAGAGACACTAATATTAACAATGTCAGTGCATCTATGTAAGAGACACTAATATTTACACTGTCAGTGCATCTATGTGTAAGATACAATAATATTTACACTGTCAGTGCATCTATGTGTAAGAGACACTAATATTAACACTGTCAGTGCATCTATGTAAGAGACACTAATATTTACACTGTCAGTGCATCTATGTGTAAGAGACACTAATATTTACACTGTCAGTGCATCTATGTAAGAGACACTAATATTTACACTGTCAGTGCATCTATGTGTAAGAGACACTAATATTTACACTGTCAGTGCATCTATGTAAGAGACACTAATATTTACACTGTCAGTGCATCTATGTAAGAGACACTGTGTTAACACTATCAGTGCATCTATGTAAGAGACACTAATATTTACACTGTCAGTGCATCTATGTGTAAGAGACACTAATATTTACACTGTCAGTGCATCTATGTAAGAGACACTAATATTTACACTGTCAGTGCATCTATGTAAGAGACACTAATATTTACACTGTCAGTGCATCTATGTGTAAGAGACACTAATATTTACACTGTCAGTGCATCTATGTAAGAGACACTAATATTTACACTGTCAGTGCATCTATGTAAGAGACACTGGTGTTAACACTGTCAGTGCATCTATGTAAGAGACACTGGTGTTAACACTATCAGTGCATCTATGTAAGAGACACTAATATTTACACTGTCAGTGCATCTATGTGTAAGAGACACTAATATTTACACTGTCAGTGCATCTATGTAAGAGACACTGGTGTTAACACTATCAGTGCATCTATGTAAGAGACACTGGCTTTAACACTGTCAGTGCATCTATGTGTAAGAGACACTAATATTTACATTGTCAGTGCATCTATGTAAGAGACACTGGCTTTAACACTGTCAGTGCATCTATGTAAGAGACACTGGCTTTAACACTGTCAGTGCATCTATGTGTAAGAGACACTAATATTTACATTGTCAGTGCATCTATGTAAGAGACACTGGCTTTAACACTGTCAGTGCATCTATGTAAGAGACACTGGCTTTAACACTGTCAGTGCATCTATGTAAGAGACACTAATATTTACACTGTCAGTGCATCTATGTAAGAGACACTAATATTTACACTGTCAGAAATGTTATGTAAGAAAAACTTTTTTAAAGTCTGTTTATACTTTTTATGCATTATTCTATAAAAACACTCATATATACCTTATCATATGCTTAGATGTTTCATTACCTTTTCTGAACGTATTCAACCAGTCGAAACTTAACAAATCTATTTTACCAGATTAAATTAAACATTCAAAGTTCTACTCGCCTGTAAATGGTCACAGCATCCTCTCTCCCAGACAAGCCCCGCAAGTTAATGGGAAAATCCATACTTGATGTTTCACTTCTCTGTCATAGTTTCCTCAATGCCTCTTTCAAATATCTTTCAAGTCACTTACTTAGCTATAGTATCATTGGAAAAAATCATGCTAATGGTGGAAGTGTATTCCACTTATTATAGTATACCCAGAAGATACCATCATAGTTATGAAAGGTTATAACAGAGGGTTCAACATATTGCTATCAGGTGGTGTGTTCATGTTAGACATGCAGCTTGTCTGGTAAATGAAAGATTATAACAGAGGGTTCAACATCGTGCTATCAGGTGCTGTGTTCATGTTAGACATGTAGCTTTTCTGGTAAATGAAAGATTATAACAGAGGGTTCAACATCGTGCTATCAGGTGCTGTGTTCATGTTAGACATGCAGCTTGTCTGATAAAGGAAAGATTATAACAGAGGGTTCAACATAGTGCTATCAGGTGGTGTGTTCATGTTAGACATGCAGCTTGTCTGGTAAATGAAAGATTATATCAGAGGGTTCAACATAGTGCTATCAGGTGCTGTGTTCATGTTAGACATGCAGCTTGTCTGGTAAATGAAAGATTATATCAGAGGGTTCAACATAGTGCTATCAGGTGCTGTGTTCATGTTAGACATGCAGCTTGTCTGGTAAAGGAAAGATTGCGTTGAGACTTTATCGCTTGTAAGATTGATGTGGCGTCGAAAGAATGTTTGTTGTACAGCACTGGACCATGGAACGTGAATGCTGGACCATGGAACGTGAACGCTGGACCATGGAACGTGAACGCTGGATAATGGGAAGTCAACGCTGGTCCATGGAACGTGAACGCTGGACCATGGAAAGTGAACGCTCGACCATGGAACGTGAACGCTGGACCATGGAAAGTGAACGCTGGCCCATGGAAAGTGAACTCTGGACCATGTAAAGTGAACGCTGGACCATGGAAAGTGAACGCTGGACCATGTAAAGTGAAAGCTGGACCATGTAAAGTGAACGCTGGACCATGTAAAGTGAACGCTGGACCATGTAAAGTGAACGCTGGACCATGGAAAGTGAACGCTGGACCATGTAAAGTGAACGCTGGACCATGTAAAGTGAACGCTGGACCATGGAAAGTGAACGCTGGACCATGTAAAGTGAACGCTGGACCATGGAAAGTGAACGCTGTGCCCTGGTCACATCTTGAATACGGTAATAGACACCCCAACCCTCTCCTCTAACAAAAATAGTATACTTATATATGCGCTTGTAAGCTAGTTGTTTTAATCTCATTCGGGGTACCTTTCATGAAATTCTTCCATGGAAATTAGTTTACAAAGTATTTCAAACAAGTTCCCCTTCCCGACAGTTGGTGTAACGGCAATTTTAGCAGTCACCTCTAAATATCTATGTCTTTACGGAGAGATTCATTCACATGACAACTGCATTACATAGGTCTGGGAACACTTGACGGTGGGAACGGTGCACTGTTGACGACGACGCATGCGCGTGTTCATGATGTCAAAATGGCATTGGTTAGTTTTAGCACGTCTAGTCATTGTCATAATTGTGAAGTACAATGAACAAATTGGTGCCTCGGAACCTAGCGCCAAAAAATACTATCTCCCGTTTCTAGTCACACAGCCAGGCTGTTTGATCGCATTAAGATATGCATGCGTGAATTGAAATGAATCGGTCCATAACTTTATATCAGCGCTGTTCTAGCCTGGGCCGCACACTGTACACAATGTTAAGTATGACAAGCTAAATCCTTGCCGTAACAAGGAAACTTGTAAATCAACAACGAAACTTGAAAGACTGGGTTCCCCACACCCACCCGATGTTTCCTCTACATATCCCGGACTCTATCCACCATTTCGATGTTAATCATGGCTAACTTCTTTAGTCGACTCATTTTTGTCATCACCGCGTGTCTTCAAAGTGGCAAAGTTTATTGGTTTAAGTCCTGAAGTCTAACAAACTATATAATGTTGTCTATTAAGTTGCCAAGTTGAAGGTCGAGTTGAACCACTTTCCTACAAAATGAGCAACGTGTCCTTACATTCAAGTGGCTGTCCCTCCAAAGTCCTTGGCGGAAATAAAATAAACACAAGGAAAATATCACTAACAAAATAATTAAGATGAGTTGAACAAACATTTGTGTTTCCTTGAAAATATGATTCACCCGTCGTACTGCGTGTCTCTAGTTTTAAGTTGGGTTCAGAAATGTGTCATTTTCTCACTTCACGATGTTTGGAAACCGTATAAAAAGGTTTTCAAATAGCAAGTTTAAAATTTATCAAGGAATTTAGATATCCGCTACAAACTAGGTAATTAAGCCTGCTTATCACTAGAGCTGGCGGCTGGATAGCGAAGTCGATAGTGCACTCGCCTCACAAGCTGAGGGGCGTGGGATCAAACCCACGATAACGCCAAATAAAAATGTTGATGAATGACTGTCGCTAAAAAGTCCTCAGCTGACGTGGAGAGGAGATGGGCGCCGCCAGGGTCTACCAACCCCCGAGAAAGCTCTAATGGAAACATTAGAACCCCCTGGTGGTCGAGTGGCAGCGCACTGGACTGTCGTACCGATGGTCACGGGTTCGAATCCATGTGAAGGCAAGGGTTTGTTCCCGGGGCCTAGGGCGTCCCTGGGTCACCCCGCTCCGAATGGGTACCTAACTGTAGTGTTAGGCGGCTGGGTAATGCGTGAAACCCACAAAGCCGTGGCCTGTGAATGCTGCATCACTTGCCAACAGATCATCTGTCATGGTCTGTGGGCGCAACTATCTTCTGCATAGAAGGAGCGTCTGTATAGATAAGATAAGACCACGAGGTTATGGGACACAAAAAATAACAACAACAAACAAAACACTAGAGCTAAGGTATGGTGGGGAAATAAAATAGGGAATATACAGTTATGTTAAGTTAAAATGACAGTAAGATATTCAATTCTATGTTTCAATTATTACAGATTCAAATGAACGCAACAGTCTCTCCAGATTGTCGATGGAATTAAATTTTACCAGAAGGAATAATGTAAATAAATTTTTTTATCTGCATCAATTCTGGCTGAGAGAAAAAGGCAGCCCCAAAGGTGCAACGGATCTTCTCATTCATAAGGGCATGTACCTCCGATATGTTTTAGCGTGTGTTTAAAGACTCTGAAATGGCTATGGAGGTTGTTGACTAAGATTGTTCTCATTGCGGATTACTCGGTCTCGGGCTATAACGCTATTCAAGCATGGAGAACACTGCAGATGTTATGGACTCCGCACATCAACAACACAAATACAGCGACACGCTTGGATTAACACATCCAGGACAGTTGTCTGCAAACACGGATAGCACAATACAAGAACACGGAGACGAACCGGAGCTGAATTTTACAGACGAGTTTTTTACACTGGAAGAGGTTTTCGAAAAATACAGTCTTCCCAGGTAAGACACTAAATAGTGTGTGCAATGGATATAGTTCAGTCACGTGGTTTGTCACGTGACTGGAGTAAAACAATGTAAACAAGTTATATGATTCCTTCTTTTCTTTCAGTTTCTAAAACGCTAAGTGGAACAATAAATAAACATTGTCAATTGTAGAATGGGAGCTGTTGTAATATGAGTGCTGTTTTAGAACGAGTGCTGTTGTAGAATGGAAGCTGTTGTAACATGAGTGCTGTTGTAGAACGAGTGCTGTTGTAGAATGGAAGCTGTTGTAATATGAGTGCTGTTGTAGAACGAGTGCTGTTGTAGAATGAATGCTGTTGTATAATGGGTGCTGTTATAGAATGGGTGCTGTTATAGAATGGGTGCTGTTATAGAATGGGTGTTGTTATAGAATGGGTGCTGTTATAGAATGGGTGCTGTTATAGAATTGGTGCTGTTTTAGAATGGGTGCTGTTATAGAATGACATTTGTTATAGAATTGGTACTGTTAATGAATGAGTGCTGTTATAGAATGAGTGTTGTTTTAGAATGAGGGCTGTTATAGAATGGGTGCTGTTATAGAATGGATGCTGTTATAGAATGGGTGCTGTTATAGAATGACATTTGTTATAGAATTGGTACTGTTAAGGAATGAGTGCTGTTATAGAATGAGTGCTGTTAAAGAATGAGTGCTGTTATAGAATGAGTGCTGTTATAGAATGACAGTGTTATAGAATGGGTGCTGTTATAGAATGGATGCTGTTATAGAATGAGTGCTGTTATATAATGGGTGCTGTTATAGAATGGGTGATGTTATAGAATGGGTTCTTTTATAGAATGGGTGCAGTTATAGAATGGGTGCTGATATAGAATGACATTTGTTATAGAATTGGTACTGTTAAAGCTCGAGTGCTGTTATAGAATGAGTGCTGTTAAAGAATTGGTGCTGTTATAGACTGTGTGTTGTTATAGAATGGGTGATGTTGTAGAATGGGTGCTGTTATAGAATCAGTGCTGTTAAAGAATAGGTGCTGTTATAGTATGAAGGCTGTTATAGAATGGGTGCTGTTATAGAAAGGGTGCTTTTGTAGAATGAGTGCTGTTATAGAATGAGTGCAGTTATAGAATGGGTGCTGTTATAGAATAGATGCTGTTATAGAATGGGTGCTGTTATAGAATGAGTGCTGTTATAGAATGAGTGCTGTTATAGAATGGGTGCTGTTATAGAATGACTGCTGTTATAGAATGACAGTTGTTATAGAATGAGTGATGTTAAAGAATGGGTGCTGTTATAGAATCAGTGCTGTTAAAGAATGTGTGCTGTTATAGAAGGAGTGCTGTTATAGAATGACAGTTGTTATAGAATGGGTGCTGTTATAGAAAGGATGCTGTTGTAGAATGAGTGCTGTTGTAGAATGGGTGCTGTTGTAGAACGAGTGCTGTTGTAGAATGGAAGCTGTTGTAATATGAGTGCTGTTGTAGAACGAGTGCTGTTGTAGAATGAATGCTGTTGTATAATGGGTGCTGTTATAGAATGGGTGCTGTTATAGAATGGGTGCTGTTATAGAATGGGTGTTGTTATAGAATGGGTGCTGTTATAGAATGGGTGCTGTTATAGAATTGGTGCTGTTTTAGAATGGGTGCTGTTATAGAATGACATTTGTTATAGAATTGGTACTGTTAATGAATGAGTGCTGTTATAGAATGAGTGTTGTTTTAGAATGAGGGCTGTTATAGAATGGGTGCTGTTATAGAATGGATGCTGTTATAGAATGGGTGCTGTTATAGAATGACATTTGTTATAGAATTGGTACTGTTAAGGAATGAGTGCTGTTATAGAATGAGTGCTGTTAAAGAATGAGTGCTGTTATAGAATGAGTGCTGTTATAGAATGACAGTGTTATAGAATGGGTGCTGTTATAGAATGGATGCTGTTATAGAATGAGTGCTGTTATATAATGGGTGCTGTTATAGAATGGGTGATGTTATAGAATGGGTTCTTTTATAGAATGGGTGCAGTTATAGAATGGGTGCTGATATAGAATGACATTTGTTATAGAATTGGTACTGTTAAAGCTCGAGTGCTGTTATAGAATGAGTGCTGTTATAAAATGGGTGCTATTACAGAATGGGTGATGTTATATAATGGGTGCTGTTGTAGAATGGGTGCTGCTATAGAATGGGTGCTGTTATAGAATGGGTGCTGTTAAAGTTTCGGTGCTGTTATAGAATGAGTGCTGTTAAAGAATTGGTGCTGTTATAGACTGTGTGTTGTTATAGAATGGGTGATGTTGTAGAATGGGTGCTGTTATAGAATCAGTGCTGTTAAAGAATAGGTGCTGTTATAGTATGAAGGCTGTTATAGAATGGGTGCTGTTATAGAAAGGGTGCTTTTGTAGAATGAGTGCTGTTATAGAATGAGTGCAGTTATAGAATGGGTGCTGTTATAGAATAGATGCTGTTATAGAATGGGTGCTGTTATAGAATGAGTGCTGTTATAGAATGAGTGCTGTTATAGAATGGGTGCTGTTATAGAATGACTGCTGTTATAGAATGACAGTTGTTATAGAATGAGTGATGTTAAAGAATGGGTGCTGTTATAGAATCAGTGCTGTTAAAGAATGTGTGCTGTTATAGAAGGAGTGCTGTTATAGAATGACAGTTGTTATAGAATGGGTGCTGTTATAGAAAGGATGCTGTTGTAGAATGAGTGCTGTTGTAGAATGGGTGCTGTTATAGAATGAGTGCTGTTATAGAATGGGTGCTGTTATAGAATGGTTGCTGTTATAGAATGGGTTCTTTTATAGAATGGGTGCAGTTATAGAATGGGTGCTGTTATAGAATGACTGCTGTTATAGAATGACAATTGTTATAGAATGAGTGATGTTAAAGAATGGGTGCTGTTATAGAATCAGTGCTGTTAAAGAATGTGTGCTGTTATAGAAAGGGTGCTGTTATAGAATGACAGTTGTTATAGAATGGGTGCTGTTATAGAATGGATGCTGTTATAGAAAGGGTGCTTTTGTAGAATGAGTGCTGTTATAGAATGAGTGCAGTTATAGAATGGGTGCTGTTATAGAATGGGTTCTTTTATAGAATGGGTGCTGTTATAGAATGAGTGCTGTTATAGAATGGGTGCTGTTATAGAATGGGTACTGTTATATAATGTGTGCTGTTATAGAATGGGTGCTGTTATAGAATGAGTGCTGTTATAGAATGAGTGCTGTTATAGAATGGGTTCTTTTATAGAACGAGTGCTGTTATAGAATGAGTGCTGTTATAGAATGAGTGCTGTTATAGAATGGGTTCTTTTATAGAACGAGTGCTGTTACAGAATGATGGCTGTTATAGAATGGGTGCTGTTATAGAATGATTGCTGTTATAGTATTGGTGCTGTTGTGTAATGAGTGCTGTTATAGAATGGGTACTGTTATAGAATGAGTGCTGTTAAAGAATGGGTGCTGTTTTAGAATGGGTGCTGTTATAGAATTAGTGCTGTTATAGAATGAGTGCTGTTGTAGAATGTGTGTGGTTATAGAATTGGTGCTGTTGTAGAACTGGTGCTGTTGTAGAATGTGTACTGTTATAGAATGGATGGTGTTGTAGAATGATTGCTGTTGTAGAATGAGTGCTGTTGTAGAATGTGTGTTGTTATAGAATGGGTGCTGTTGTAGAATGGGTGCTGTTGTAGAATGAGTGCTGTTTGTAGAATGAGTGCTTTTATAGAATGAGTGCTGTTATAGAATGGGTGCTGTTATAGAATGGTCGCTGTTCTAGAATGGGTGTTGTTGAAGAATGAGTGTTGTTATAGAATGGGTGCTGTTATAAAATGGGTGCTATTAAAGAATGGGTGCAGTTATAGAATGGGTGCTGTTGTAGAATGAGTGCTGTTATAGAATTGGTGCTGTTATAGAATGGGTGCTGTTAAAGTTTGGGTGATGTTATAGAATGAGTGTTGTTAAAGAATGGGTGCTGTTATAAAATGGGTGCTGTTGTAGAATGGGTGCTGTTATGGATTAGGTGCTGTTATTTAATGAGTGCTGTTATAGAATGCGTGCTGTTATAGAATGAGTGCTGTTATAGAATGAGTGCTGTTATAGAATGAATGCTGTTATAGAATGGGTACTGTTATAGAATAAGTGCTGTTATAGAATGAGTGCTGTTATAGAATGAGTGCTGTTATAGAATGAGTGCTGTTATAGAATGAGTGCTGTTATAGAATGAGTGCTGTTAAAGAATGAGTGCTGTTATAGAATGAGTGCTGTTATAGAATGAGTACTGTTACAGAATGAGAGCTGTTATAGAATGAGTGCTGTTACAGAATGAGGGCTGTTATAGAATGGGTACTGTTATAGAATGAGTGCTGTTAAAGAATGGGTGCTGTTTTAGAATGTGTGCTGTTATAGAATGAGTGCTGTTAAAGAATGGGTGCTGTTATAGAAGGGGTGCTGTTAAAGAATGGGAGCTGTTATAGAATGGGTGCTGTTGTAGAATGAGTGCTGTTATAGAATTGGTGCTGTTATAGAATGGGTGCAGTTAAAGTTTGGGTGATGTTATAGAATGAGTGCTGTTAAAGAATGGGTGCTGTTATAAAATGGGTGCTGTTGTAGAATGGGTGCTGTTATAAAATGGGTGCTATTAAAGAATGGGTGCAGTTACAGAATGGGTGCTGTTGTAGAATGAGTGCTGTTATAGAATTGGTGCTGTTAAAGAATGGGTGCTGTTATAAAATGGGTGCTGTTATAGATTGGGTGCTGTTATTTAATTAGTGCTGTTATAGAATGCGTGCCGTTATAGAATGAGTGATGTTATAGTATGAGTGCTGTTATAGAATGGGTGCTGTTATAGAATGGGTGCTGTTATAGAATGAGCAATGTTATAGAATGGGTGCTGTTATATAATGGGTGCTGTTATAGAATGGGGTGCTGTTATAGAATGAGTGCTGTTGTAGAATGAGTGCTGTTATAGAATGAGTGCTGTTAAAGAGAGAGTGCTGCTATAGAATGGGTGCTGTTATAGAATGGGTGCTGTTATAGAATGGGTGCTGTTATAGAATGAGTGCTGTTGTAGAATGAGTGCTGTTATAGAATGGGTACTGTTATAGAATGACTGCTGTTATAGAATGAGGGCTGTTATAGAATGGGTACTGTTATAGAATGAGTGCTGTTATAGAATGAGTGCTGTTATAGAATGAGTGCTGTTATAGAATGGGTACTGTTATAGAATGGGTGCTGTTATAGAATGGGTGCTTTTATAGAATGAGTGCTGTTGTAGAATGAGTGCTGTTATAGAATGGGTACTGTTATAGAATGAATGCTGTTATAGAATGAGTGCTGTTATAGAATGAGTGCTGTTATAGAATGGGTACTGTTATAGAATGAGTGCTGTTATTGAATGAGTGCTGTTATAGAATGAGTGCTGTTATAGAATGAGTGCTGTTATAGAATGAGTGCTGTTATAGAATGAGTGCTGTTATAGAATGAGTGCTGTTATAGAATGAGTGATGTTATAGAATGAGTACTGTTACAGAATGAGGGCTGTTTTAGTATGAGTGCTGTTACAGAATGAGGGCTGTTATAGAATGGGTACTGTTATAGAATGAGTGCTGTTAAAGAATGGGTGCTGTTTTAGAATGTGTGCTGTTATAGAATGAGTGCTATTAAAGAATGGGTGCTGTTATAGAAGGGGTGCTGTTAAAGAATGGGAGCTGTTATAGAATGGGTGCTGTTGTAGAATGAGTGCTGTTATAGAATTGGTGCTGTTATAGAATGGGTGCAGTTAAAGTTTGGGTGATGTTATAGAATGAGTGCTGTTAAAGAATGGGTGCTGTTATAAAATGGGTGCTGTTGTAGAATGGGTGCTGTTATAGAATGGGTGCTGTTATAGAATGATTGCTGTTATAGAATGAGTGCTGTTATAGAATGAGTGCTGTTATAGTATGAGTTCTGTTATAGAATGGGTGCTGTTATAGAATGGGTGCTTTTATAGAATGGATGCTGTTATAGAATGAGTGCTGCTGTAGAATGAGTGCTGTTATAGAATGGGTGCTGTTGTAGAATGAGTGCTGTTGTAGAATGAGTGCTGTTATAGAATGAGTGCTGTTATAAAATTGGTGCTTTTAAAAAATGGGTGCTGTTATAGAATAGTGCTGTTGTAGAATAAGTGCTGTTATTGAATGAGTGCTGTTATAGAATGAGTGCTGTTATAGAATGAGTGCTGTTATAGAATGAGTGTTGTTGTAGAATGGGTGCTGTTGTAGAATGGGTGCTGTTGTAGCATGGGTGCTGTTATAGAATGGGTGCTATTGTAGAATGAGTGCTGTAATAGAATGAGTGCTGTTATAGAATGAGTGCTGTTATAGAATGGGTGCTGTTATAGAATGGGTGCTGTTGTAGAATGGGTGCTGTTGTAGAATGAGTGTTGTTGTAGAATGGGTGCTGTTATAGAATAAGTGCTGTTATAGAATGAGTGCTGTTGTAGAATGAGTGCTGTTGTTGAATGATAGCTGTTATAGAATGAGTGCTGTTATAGAATGAGTGCTGTTGTAGAATGAGTGCTGTTATAGAATGATCGCTGTTATAGAATGAGTGCTGTTAAAGAATGGGTGCTGTTATAGAATGGTTGCTGTTATTAAATGGGTGCTGTTATAGAATGAGTGTTGTTAAAGAATGGGTGCTGTCATAGAATGGGTGCTATTATAGAATGAGAGCTGTTGTAGAATGAGTGATGTTATAGAATGGGTGCTGTTGTAGAATGACTGCTGTTGTAGAATGGGTGCTGTTATAGAATGGTCGCTGTTCTAGAATGGGTGTTGTTGAAGAATGAGTGTTGTTATAGAATGTGTGCTGTTATAAAATGGGTGCTATTAAAGAATGGGTGCTATTAAAGAATGGGTGCTATTAAAGAATGGGTGCTGTTATAGAATGGGTGCTGTTGTAGAATGAGTGCTGTTGTAGAATGGGTGATGTTGTAGAATAAGTGCTGTTATAGAATGAGTGCTGTTATATAATGGGTGCTGTTAAAGAATGGGTGCTGTTATAGAATGGGTGCCGTTGTAGAATGATTGCTGTTATAGAATAAGTGCTGTTATATAATGGGTGCTGTTAAAGTTTGGGTGCTGTTATAGAATGGGTGCTGTTATAGAATGAGTGCTGTTATAGAATGGGTGCTGTTATAGAATGGGTGCTGTTAAAGTTTGGGTGCTGTTATAGAATGAGTGCTGTTGTAGAATGTGTGCTGTTATAGAATGGATGGTGTTGTAGAATGATTGTTGTTGTAGAATGTGTGCTGTTATAGAATGGGTGCTGTTGTAGAATGGGTGCTGTTGTAGAATGAGTGCTGTTGTAGAATGAGTGCTGTTATAGAATGGGTGCTGTTATAGAATGGTCGCTGTTCTAGAATGGGTGTTGTTGAAGAATGAGTGTTGTTATAGAATGTGTGCTGTTATAAAATGGGTGCTATTAAAGAATGGGTGCTATTAAAGAATGGGTGCTGTTATAGAATGGGTGCTGTTGTACAATGAGTGCTGTTATAGAATGGGTGCTGTTGTAGAATGAGTGCTGTTGTAGAATGGATGCTGTTGTAGAATGGGTGCTGTTGTAGAATAAGTGCTGTTGTAGAATGAGTGCTGTTATAGAATGAGTGCTGTTATAAAATTGGTGCTGTTAAAAAATGGTGCTGTTGTAGAATGAGTGCTATTATAGAATGAGTGCTGTTATAGAATGAGTGCTGTTATAGAATGAGTGCTGTTGTAGAATGGGTGCTGTTGTAGAATGGGTGCTGTTGTAGAATGGGTGCTGTTATAGAATGGGTGCTGTTTTAGAATGGGTGCTGTTATAGAATGGGTGCTGTTGTAGAATGAGTTCTGTTATAAAATAAGTGCTGTTATATAATGGGTGCTGTTAAAGTTTGGGTGCTGTTATAGAATGGGTGCTGTTATAGAATGAGTGCTGTTATAGAATGGGTGCTGTTATAGAATGGGTGCTTTTAAAGTTTGGGTTCTGTTATAGAATGGGTGCTGTTTTAGAATGGGTGCTGTTGTAGAATTGGTGCTGTTGTAAAATGGGTGCTGTTGTAGAATGGGTGCTGTTGTAGCATGGGTGCTGTTATAGAATGGGTGCTGTTATAGAATGAGTGCTGTTTTAGAATGATTGCTGTTATAGAATGGGTGCTGTTAAAGAATGGGTGCTGTTGTAGAATGGGTGCTGTTATAGAATGGGTGCTGTTATAGAATGAGTGCTGTTATAGAATGGGTGCTGTTGTAGAATCAGTGCTGTTGTAGAATGAGTGCTGTTATAGAATGAGTGCTGTTATAAAATTGGTGCTGTTAAAAAAATGCGTGCTGTTATAGAATGAGTGCTGTTATAGTATGAGTGCTGTTATAGAATGGGTGCTGTTATAGAATGGGTGCTGTTATAGAATGGGTGCTGTTATAGAATGGGTGCTGTTATAGAATGGGTGCTGTTATATAATGGGTGCTGTTATAGAATGAGTGCTGCTGTAGAATGAGTGCTGTTATAGAATGGGTGCTGTTGTAGAATCAGTGCTGTTGTAGAATGAGTGCTGTTATAGAATGAGTGCTGTTATAGAATGAGTGCTGTTATAGAATGAGTGCTGTTGTAGAATGAGTGCTGTTATAGAATGATCGCTGTTATAGAATGAGTGCTGTTATAGAATGGTTGCTGTTATAGAATGGGTGCTGATGAAGATTGGGTGCTGTTATAGAATGAGTGCTGTTGTAGAATGAGTGCTGTTGTAGAATGAGTGCTGTTATAGAATGATCGCTGTTAAAGAATGAGTGCTGTTAAAGAATGGGTGCTGTCATAGAATGGGTGCTATTATAGAATGAGAGCTGTTGTAGAATGAGTGCTGTTTTAGAATGGGTGCTGTTATAGAATGGGTGCTGTTATAGAATGTGTGATGTTGTAGAATGAGTGCTGTTATAGAATGGGTGCTGTAATAGAATGAGTGCTGTTGGTGAATGGGTGATGTTGTAGAATGAGTGCTGTTATAGAATGAGTGCTATTATATAATGGGTGATGTTAAAGAATGGGTGCTGTTATAGAATGGGTGCTGTTGTAGAATGAGTTCTGTTATAAAATAAGTGCTGTTATATAATGGGTGCTGTTAAAGTTTGGGTGCTGTTATAGAATGGGTGCTGTTATAGAATGAGTGCTGTTATAGAATGGGTGCTGTTATAGAATTGGTGCTTTTAAAGTTTGGGTGCTGTTATAGAATGAGTGCTGTTGAAGAATGTGTGCTGTTATAGAATTGGTGCTGTTGTAGAATGGGTGCTGTTGTATAATGTGTGCTGTTATAGAATGGATTGTGTTGTAGAATGATTGCTGTTGTAGAATGGGTGCTGTTGTAGAATGGGTGCTGTTGTAGAATGGGTGCTTTTGTAGAATGAGTGCTGTTGTAGAATGAGTGCTGTTGTAGAATGGGTGCTGTTATAGAATGGGTGCTGTTATAGAATGGTCGCTGTTTTAGAATGGGTGTTGTTGAAGAATGAATGCTGTTATAGAATGGGTGCTGTTATAAAATGGGTGCTATTAAAGAATGGGTGCTGTTATAGAATGGGTGCTGTTGTAGAACAAGTGCTGTTATAGAATTGGTGCTGTTATAGAATGGGTGCTGTTAAAGTTTGGTTGATGTTATAGAATGAGTGCAGTTATAGAATGGGTGCTGTTATAAAATGGGTGCTGTTGTAGAATGGATGCTGTTATAGAATGGGTGCTGTTATAGAATGAGTGCTGTTATAGATTGCGTGCTGTTATCGAATGAGTGCTATTATAGTATGAGTGCTGTTATAGAATGGGTGCTGTTATAGAATGGGTGCTGTTAAAGAATGGGTGCTGTTATAGAATGGGTGCTGTTATAGAATGGTTGCTTTTATAGAATGGGTGCTGTTATAGAATGAGTGCTGTTGTAAAATGAGTGCTGTTATAGAATGGGTGCTGTTGTAGAATGAGTGCTGTTGTAGAATGAGTGCTGTTATAGAATGAGTGCTGTTATAAAATTGGTGCTGTTAAAAAATGGGTGCTGTTATAGAATGGTGCTGTTGTAGAATGAGTGCTGTTATAGAATGAGTGCTGTTGTAGAATGGGTTGTGTTGTAGAATGGGTGCTGTTGTAGAATGAGTGCTGTTAGGGAATGAGTGCTGTTTTTGAATGAGTGCTGTTATAGGATGGGTGCTGTTATAGAATGGGTGCTGTTGTAGAATGAGTGCTGTTATGGAATGAGTGCTGTTTTTGAATGAGTGCTGTTATAGAATGGGTGCTGTTATAGAATGGGTGCTGTTGTAGAATGGGTGCTGTTGTAGTATGAGTGCTGTTATAGAATGGGCGCTGTTATAGTTTGAGTGCTGTTATAGAATGAGTGCTGTTGTAGAATGAGTGCTGTTATAGAATGATCGCTGTTATAGAATGAGTACTGTTATAGAATGGTTGCTGTTATAGAATGGGTGCTGATGAAGATTGGGTGCTGTTATAGAATGTGTGCTGTTAAAGAATGGGTGCTGTTATAGAATGGTTGCTGTTATTAAATGGGTGCTGTTATAGAATGGGTGCTGTTAAAGAATGGGTGCTGTTATAGAATCGGTGCTATTATAGAATGAGAGCTGTTATAGAATTAGTTCTTTTATAGAATGCGTTCTGTTATAGAATGGGTGCTGTTATAGAATGAGTGATGTTGTAGAATGAGTGCTGTTAAAGAATGGGTGCTGTTATAGAATGAGTGCTGTTGTAGAATGGGTGATGTTGTAGAATGAATGCTGTTATAGAATGAGTGCTGTTATATAATGGGTGCTGTTAAAGAATGGGTGCTGTTATAGAATGGGTGCTGTTGTAGAATGAGTGCTGTTATAGAATAAGTGCTGTTATATAATGGGTGTTGTTAAAGTTTGGGTGCTGTTATAGAATCGGTGGTGTTATAGAATGTGTGCCTTTTTATAGTGATTGTTGTTGTAGAATAGATGGTGTTGTACAACGGTTGTAATTGAAGACTTTGTGCTGTTGTAGAGTGGCTGCTGTTAATTGGTGGTGTTGTAGAATGGACGTTGTTTTCATCATCATCATCATTTGTCCTTTGAGTTCCTTGTGGAACCTAGGGCCTCTGTCAAAGCCCGCCACTCTACTCGGTCCCTTCCCAAGCTCTTCCCAGTTCTTCCAGCCTCGACCAACATGCTCCGTCTCCATGTACGCTTGGGTCTTCCTCGTTGTCGTTTGCCCTGGGG
Source organism: Ampullaceana balthica (assembly GCA_944989445.1). Taxonomy (NCBI): domain Eukaryota; kingdom Metazoa; phylum Mollusca; class Gastropoda; family Lymnaeidae; genus Ampullaceana; species Ampullaceana balthica. The sequence continues at coordinate 1,739,701 of CALYLW010000079.1, forward strand.
GTTCCAATCTAAGGCTTGCCTAGCCCTGGTGTTATCTTTCCTGAGGGTGTGTCCAATCCATCTCCACTTTCTTACCATGATTTGTTGTTCTGCTGTTCTTTGTCCACACCTCTCCCACAGCTTGGAGTTTTCGACCTTATCGAACCATTTTATTTTCAGAATATTTCTGAGGCATCTGTTAACAAAGTTCTGGAGTCTATTTTTTGTTGTCTCTGTCGTCCGCCATGTTTCGGATCCATAAAGTAGGACCGTTTTAACATTGGTGTTAAAGATCCGTATTTATTATTGACAGAGATGTGTGTAGATCTCCAGACCTGTTTCAGATTGGCAAAAGCCTGTCGCGCCAAATTTATTCTTCGTTCGATGTCCTCATCTGTTCCCCCTGATACACTGACCACACTCCCAAGGTATACAAAGTTGTTTACTTGCTCAGGGTTACGGTTTTCTTCTTGGATGACTCCATCTTGTAGGAAGTTTATTTTCAAAAATTTTGTGAAAAAAATTGTTGAATGGTTTTCATTTTAGAATGCGTGACGTTATGGAATTATTTCAAATGGATTTAGTGAGGTTATATTTCCCATAAAAGCAAACGAATTGCGGGTAAGGGTGGGGTTTTTAAACAAGAATCGTGTCCTCGGGTTACAATATCTAGTTACTAGATTTCCAAATACCAGGATGATGTAAACATGATAGTCATTAAATACATCACATAAGTTGTCTTATCATATCATAATATTATAAGATATCGCATAAGGTAGCATATTAATTCTCCATAAAAATATACGCATACTTTCTTTTCAGACCGTTTTCAGATACTGAGATTAATAAGTTATAAATTCCCAAAAATAATTTAGTTGCCACCCTAGCTGGAAATTCTAGTCAGATTAAAAAAAATTAATATTACAAATAATTAAACATGAAAATATATCTCCCAAAAATAAATTTAAAACTATTTAACCAGTAAATCACGAGCCATTTATTGTTCTCATTGAATGGAACAAAGTCGGATCTCATACATTTTTAAGGTTTTATCCTTGTTATTTAAGGGTGATTCAGTGTGATATGGGAATCATGAAAGACAACAGGCTGGACCTATCCAAGCCTCTATTTGCCTTCAGGAGGAGGTCAGTCCGGAAGATCGGCGCTAGGAACATGCAGTGGGACTGTGAGAAGAGAGAGCTGAGGGCCACGGGAAGTGATCTGTTGATACCTGAGGACTATGGTGGTGAGAACATTTTACATTGCGCTTAGAGTTTAATGTGTCGGAGGTGAGGGCCAGCGATGATGGTGCAATGGTCTTAGGGTATTAGGGAGGTTGGGGCGAGCGATGCTGGTGCAATGGTCTTATGGTATTAGGGAGGTTGGGGCGAGCGATGCTGGTGCAATGGTCTTATGGTATTAGGTAGGTTGTGGTAACTGTAATGATATTGTCATGTCTTAGGTTATTAGTAAAGGGAAGGTGGTTGTTATTGTTGGTTTTTTTTTCTCTTTAAATTTCGGGATTTAAGAGAGAGATTTTCAAAGAGTTCTTTTCTTGACTCGGTGACATTTTGATTTTGACCCCACTGCTTTCAATACCGTTTCATTATTTCATTTACTAATGAAATTTCCAAAACAAACCGTGCTGATTGCGTCACATATAGCCTCATACATGTTGCGTCACATATAGCCTCATACATGTTACGTCACATATAGCCACATGCATGTTACGTCACATATAGCCACATACATGTTACTTAAACTGCCATCATACCCGTCAACATTAATTTGATCCAACTTAAGGAATAAAAGTAAAATAAATAAATTAAAGTTATATTTAAGCTTGAAGGGAAAAAGAGCACAATTTGAAAGTCCTTAAGGCTTAATGGTCTATTCAAGTAGTGGATACATCAAAAACAAATTATTTGAATTTTAAATCATAAAATTAGAAATAATATTTGTATCATTGCTACCAAAAGTAAACCAGTACCTAATCACGAGACACCGCTCTTCGATCACCTAAAGAAATAGCTTTAAAAAAACTGAAAGATTTAAAGATAGTAATTAATTTTTGATCAGGGATCCCCTTTGGATTTGTGAGTAATCTTTAACTGTTACGTCACACGGCGGGGTCACGGTGACATTGTTCTATTGATGGTTGACATCTGCCCTTCCAGATAAAACAACCCGCATACAATGGTGTTTCATGAGCCTCAATGTTGATCCAGATTGTTACCTTGTGTATTGAAGCTATGCCCTAGACCAGTGGTGGCGAACCTTTTCGAAGCCGCTTGCCCAAAATTCAACCAAAACCCACTTATTTATAGCAAAGCCAACACTTCAATGAAACCCGAAAGTGTGGGGTTTAACGTAGATGGTTTGATTAAGAAAGTAATATTTAAGTCGCGTGCCGGCTGATGAGTCTCTGCGTGCCGACTGGGGCACGCGTGCCATAGGTTCTCCATCGCTGCCCTATACCGTGTAGGATCCGCCTCTGTTATTTTATTAGCAGCTGCTTAGTACGACCATATTGTTTGCTACAAACACAAGCTTTGCTTGTTTGAACCTTCGATGAAATTTTGAAATTGACTAAGTTCATAGTATTCAAAGTAAAACAAAATAAACAAAATTTAAACAGGATAAAATTAAATTTAGACTACTCGTTAGTTATTGCTGTTTATATTTTGGCAGTCTGGAGTGGAATATTTCCACTGGGTGGAATGAAACATTTCCACTGGGCGTCGAGAACACTTTCACTGGGTACAGGGTATTTAGATATGTTGATATCTTGTACAGGATGGTTTGCCGTCCAGGGGTCACCTGAAGCGCCAGATGACCTGAAGTCAGTGACGCCGTACCGGAAGTTGTCCCATCTGAGTACATCAAGAGTCAGCAGTTTCCTTGTGGGCGGAATAAGCCCAATATCCGGGTATTTGGTAAGTGGAAGTCACTTTAATATCATATTGTTTTGTAAGTGAATTCTCCATACTTGAAAGGAATATAGCTAGTTTTGTGAATAATTCAAATAATATCACGGATATTCAATGTACTCACACTACATATACTATATACTGAGTATTTGACTAAAGTAGCCCTAATTGGGCAAAGGCATCGAGGCAGACAGAGATAAAATATGATGGATGGGCTGACAATATTGCACGGGACACAATCACCAGCTTAGTTGATTGACAAGACCAAAGACAGAGAGCTGTGGAGAGGCATGACCGCCTACGCCTCTTAGCACGGCACCTGATGGATGGATGGAGCTCTAATTGAAAAAAATACCTTTTCTTTTTTTTTAAAATAAAATTTCTCCTTACACAATACACACATGTTGCAAAATATTAGATTCAAATAGTTGTCACATCATCAGTAATGCTGTCAATATTGTTGAAAAAAGCTGCCCAGGTACCCCTCCAAAATTTGAACGGATACCCGGGTTACCCGTTCAAACACCTCAAAATTTTTGCCGCCATCCCCGCTATTAGCTGTATAATTTTTTGTTTATTACGAAAGTGCAAATGTCGATTTAATGAATCAGTGATGTAAAAATGATAACATTGAAATACTACTAAGGTACAGCGGAGTAAAAACAATGAGTAGACGGGTGCCGAAGTGATTTATGTGTGTGTGGGGGGTGGGTGGGGGGGGGGCAACGTCTTTTAAAGATAAAGGGCGGTAATCGTATGATGACATGTCGGGTTATTTCTAGTTCATAGCTGTACAGCTGTTGTAGTTGACCAAACTTTCCGGGACTTGCCCCGACTGAGTGGACCCATCCCCAAGCATTTATTTTTGTTATTATAGAAGAACCAAAATCTTTTTGTTTTAAATGATTTTTGTTTCATGTTCCAAGAAAGAAAAGATGTATCAAAATTAGGACTGTTACTGATTAAAAAACTTGTGTTATAAGATTAATCGGGAAAAATTTCAGCGATTAATCGATCAATTTCGAATAGTTATACTTTTATAACGCATATATAGATCCCGATGAGTCGTGATTCATTATTTCGCGAAATCGGTAAAGTCGCGGTAATTCCATGGCTCCCAAATTTTGAGACATAACACAGCAAATTCGTTCTCCTATACAAGAAATAAGGAAGAAAAGCCTTTTTATTTACGTATGCACGTCTAAATAAATAATAATTATACGAGGGGAAAATATGTGAGTAACAAAATATAAATAATTTATAAATTGGGAAAAAATATATTAGATAGAAGTATTTTCTTAAATTTTAATAGAATTTTAATTGATCAAGTTAATTTTAATTGATTGCATTTTTTACGATTTATCGATTACTTAATCGTTAATTTCCGCAGCCCTAATTAAAATACATTGTAGTTTGTATATATTTCAAACGAAATGTTTTAATTTGATAAATTATATGCGGGCCGAAATGTGAAAATGGATGAGCCGTAGTTCGACCACCGCTGGTATAGACATTGCAGTAACATTTTCACAGGTACCCAGAAGCAATTTTACTACCCGGGTAATTGCTCGGCAAAGGGAACTCGGGTACCCGATGAGAGGCCTAATCATAAGTATTAAAATTTAAAATCTTCACATTTGACATTTCCTTCCATAATACTAAATGCTCATGCAATTTAAAAGAAATTAAACCAGAGCAAGAAGCTATATTATAAACCAGAGCAACAAGCAATATTATAAACCAGAGCAAGAAGCTATATTATAAACCAGAGCAAGAAGCAATATTATAAACCAGAGAAAGAAGCTATATTATAAACAAGAGCAAGAAGCTATACTATAAACCAGAGCAAGAAAGAAGCTATATTATAAAAAAGAGCAAGAAGCCATACTATAAACCAGAGCAAGAAAGAAGCTATATTATAAACCAGAGCAAGAAGCTATATTATAAACCAGAGTAAAAAGCTATATTATAAACAAGAGCAAGAAGCTATACTATAAACAAGAGCAAGAAAGAAGATATATTATAAACCAGAGCAAGAAGCTATATTATAAACCAGCGCAAGAAGCTATACCATAAACCAGAGCAAGAAGCTATATGATAAACCAGAGCTAAACGCTATATTATAAACTAGAGCAAGAAGCTATACTATAAACCAGAGCAAGAAGCTATACTATAAACCAGAGCAAGAAGCTATATTATAAACCAGAGCAAGACGCTATGTAATGGCCGTATTTACATATAAATAAATTACTGTGTTTGTTTTCTCACAGGTTTTAAGGAGAAATAACGAGGTAAAGAACATTCCTCACCAGATTTTACCCGGAGATGTTCTCAGAAAAGCCAACAATCAAATTTTCCAAGAAGACTCTTCTCACTTTGTCCCCGTGGAACGTGAGGTCAAGACAAACTTTGGACTTCCAACCAGGCGAGGAGCGATCAGAGAGAAGAGCAAAGTCCCGGTCTACTTGATGTACCACGACGAGAAGGACAGAACCATCTTACTCAATGCCCAGCAGAGGGGCATTTTCTACGTCATCGGCCAGGAAGGTCAGCTCAGTGACGAGGAGACGATGGCCCTTCAGTTAAAGGACATCATCAAACAGTAAGTGACGTCATCAAGCAGTAAGTGACGTCATCAAGCAGTAAGTGACGTCATATACAGCTATGGGCCCAACTACTTTATTATTACTGCTAACTGGGATAAAAATCGAATTTTTTTAAAGACTTAAAAGGACAGCGTGGGATAGTTATAGTTAATGTAAATATAGAGAGAGCGAGGGAGAGAGGGAGAGAGAGAGAGAGGGAGAGAGAGAGAGAGAGAGAGAGAGCGTGGGAGAGAGGGAGAGAGAGAGAGGGAGAGAGAGAGAGGGGGGGGGGAGAATGAGAGGGTGGGAAAGAGAGAAAGAGAGAGAAACAATTTCGGCACTATCTATATTTAAGTTCTTAAGGTAGCTATCTTCACAACTAATGTCATTTAAAAGTGTCCGCGCACACAAACAAATAAATGTACTATTATAGTTAACAAGGTAGATATGGTCCCTAATACAAGGCAGATATGGTCCGTAATACAAGGTAGATATGGTCCCTAATACAAGGTAGATATGGTCCCTAATACAAGGTAGATATGGTCCCTAATACAAGGTAGATATGGTACCTAATACAAGGCAGATATGGTCCCTAATACAAGGTAGATATGGTCCCTAGTCCCTAATACAAGGTAGATATGGTCCCTAATACAAGTTGATATGGCCCCTAATACAAGGTAGATATGGTCCCTAATACAAGGTAGATATGGTCCCTAATACAAGGCAGATATGGTCCATAGTCCCTAATACAAGGTAGATATGGTCCCTAATACAAGGTAGATATGGTCCCTAATACAAGGTAGATATGGTCCCTAATACAAGGTAGATATGGTCCCTAATACAAGGTAGATATGGTCCCTAATACAAGGTAGATATGGTCCTTAATACAAGGTAGATATGGTCCCTAATACAAGGTAGATATGGTCCCTAATACAAGGTAAATATGGTCCCTAATACAAGGTAGATATGGTCCCTAATACAAGGTAGATATGGTCCCTAGTCCCTAATACAAGGTAGATATGGTCCCTAATACAAGGTAGATATGGTCCCTAATACAAAGTAGATATGGTCCCTAATACAAGGTAGATATGGCCCCTAATACAAGGTAGATATGGTCCCTAATACAAGGTAGATATGGTCCCTAATACAAGGTAGATATGGTCCCTAATACAAGGTAGATATGGTCCCTAATACAAGGTAGATATGGTCTCTAGTCCCTAATACAAGGTAGATATGGTCCCTAATGCAAGGTAGATATGGTCCCTAATACAAGGCAGATATGGTCCCTAGTCCCTAATACAAGGTAGATATGGTCCCTAATACAAGGTAGATATGGTCCCTAATACAAGGTAGATATGGTCCCTAATACAAGGTAGCTATGGTCCCTAATACAAGGTAGATATGGTCCCTAATACAAGGTAGATATGGTCCCTAATACAAGGTAGATATGGTCCCTAATACAAGGTAGATATGGTCCCTAGTCCCTAATACAAGGTAGATATGGTCCCTAATACAAGGTAGATATGGTCCCTAATACAAAGTAGATATGGTCCCTAATACAAGGTAGATATGGCCCCTAATACAAGGTAGATATGGTCCCTAATACAAGGTAGATATGGTCCCTAATACAAGGTAGATATGGTCCCTAGTCCCTAATACAAGGTAGATATGGTCCCTAATACAAGGTAGATATGGTCCCTAATACAAAGTAGATATGGTCCCTAATACAAGGTAGATATGGCCCCTAATACAAGGTAGATATGGTCCCTAATACAAGGTAGATATGGTCCCTAATACAAGGTAGATATGGTCCCTAATACAAGGTAGATATGGTCCCTAATACAAGGCAGATATGGTCCCTAGTCCCTAATACAAGGTAGATATGGTCCCTAATACAAGGTAGATATGGTCCCTAATACAAGGCAGATATGGTCCCTAGTCCCTAATACAAGGTAGATATGGTCCCTAATACAAGGTAGATATGGTCCCTAATACAAGGTAAATATGGTCCCTAATACAAGTTAGATATGGTCCCTAATACAAGGTAGATATGGTCCCTAATACAAGGCAGATATGGTCCCTAGTCCCTAATACAAGGTAGATATGGTCCCTAATACAAGGTAAATATGGTCCCTAATACAAGGTAGATATGGTCCCTAATACAAGGTAGATATGGTCCCTAATACAAGGTAGATATGGTCCCTAATGCAAGGTAGATATGGTCCCTAGTCCCTAATACAAGGTAGATATGGTCCCTAATACAAGTTGATATGGCCCCTAATACAAGGTAGATATGGTCCCCAATACAAGGTAGATATGGTCCCTAATACAAGGCAGATATGGTCCATAGTCCCTAATACAAGGTAGATATGGTCCCTAATACAAGGTAGATATGGTCCCTAATACAAGGTAGATATGGTCCCTAATACAAGGTAGATATGGTCCCTAATACAAGGTAGATATGGTCCCTAATACAAGGTAGATATGGTCCTTAATACAAGGTAGATATGGTCCCTATTACAAGGTAGATATGGTCCCTAATACAAGGTAAATATGGTCCCTAATACAAGGTAGATATGGTCCCTAATACAAGGTAGATATGGTCCCTAGTCCCTAATACAAGGTAGATATGGTCCCTAATACAAGGTAGATATGGTCCCTAATACAAAGTAGATATGGTCCCTAATACAAGGTAGATATGGCCCCTAATACAAGGTAGATATGGTCCCTAATACAAGGTAGATATGGTCCCTAATACAAGGTAGATATGGTCCCTAATACAAGGTAGATATGGTCCCTAATACAAGGTAGATATGGTCTCTAGTCCCGAATACAAGGTAGATATGGTCCCTAATGCAAGGTAGATATGGTCCCTAATACAAGGCAGATATGGTCCCTAGTCCCTAATACAAGGTAGATATGGTCCCTAATACAAGGTAGATATGGTCCCTAATACAAGGTAGATATGGTCCCTAATACAAGGTAGCTATGGTCCCTAATACAAGGTAGATATGGACCCTAATACAAGGTAGATATGGTCCCTAATACAAGGTAGATATGGTCCCTAATACAAGGTAGATATGGTCCCTAGTCCCTAATACAAGGTAGATATGGTCCCTAATACAAGGTAGATATGGTCCCTAATACAAGGCAGATATGGTCCCTAGTCCCTAATACAAGGTAGATATGGTCCCTAATACAAGGTAGATATGGTCCCTAATACAAGGCAGATATGGTCCCTAGTCCCTAATACAAGGTAGATATGGTCCCTAATACAAGGTAGATATGGTCCCTAATACAAGGTAAATATGGTCCCTAATACAAGTTAGATATGGTCCCTAATACAAGGTAGATATGGTCCCTAATACAAGGCAGATATGGTCCCTAGTCCCTAATACAAGGTAGATATGGTCCCTAATACAAGGTAAATATGGTCCCTAATACAAGGTAGATATGGTCCCTAATACAAGGTAGATATGGTCCCTAATACAAGGTAGATATGGTCCCTAATGCAAGGTAGATATGGTCCCTAGTCCCTAATACAAGGTAGATATGGTCCCTAATACACTTGACAAATAAATCTTTAGGTACAAGTTACCTTTGATTGTCAAACGTGTTCGTACACCTGGTCCCTAATATATTTGACACATATATCTTTAGATAAAATTATTGGTACGCATTGACCCTAATATACTTGACACTTACATCTTTAGGTACAAGTTACCTTTGATTGTCAAACTCCTGCACGGTCTTGTCCCTGCCGTCTCCTGTAGTTTCACCGGAACCATCTTGTTGAACGACATTGACATGGAAGACACTGTCGTGGCATCGACATTACTCAGGAACCTCAACACGAGCCTCGAGATCCCATTAGGTACTTCATATACCATCTTAGATCCCATTAGGTACTTCATATACCATCTTAGATCCCATTAGGTACTTCATATACCATCTTAGATCCCATTAGGTACTTCATATACCATCTTAGATCCCATTAGGTACTTCATATACCATCTTAGATCCCATTAGGTACTTCATATACCATCTTAGATCCCATTAGGTACTTCATATACCATCTTAGATCCCATTAGGTACTTCATACAACACCATCTTCATGTGATTACTATAACATTTAGATGAGTTGACTTGTTAGAGTTCCTTGTAATAAGCTGGTATATTTGTTATTTTTTCTGTCTGCTATTTTTACCATCAGATTAGTGCTGATGAAAGTTTGGATAAGACCACCCTATAATTGTGATTGCTAATGTCCAAAATAGGCTGACATTAAATGTGTTCTTTGTAGTATTCAGTGTACTTTAAAATGTTCCAATGTCAATATTTAAAAAAAAATTGTATTAAACATAAAATTATTGATACGAAAAGAAATAAAATGACTAATACTTGAAGTGACGTGCATCTTTCACAGGTTCCGACATGCTCTTTCAAGTTGCTGAGAGCACTAAAGAGCTGACCTCAAGCGATGCGTGGAAATACGCGCTTGCCCACTGCCATTCCCTGGCGCCAATATACACCAGAGCAATAAAGGTTGGTCATATTGTTGGTAACTAAATACACTGGCACCAATATACACGAGAGCAATAAAGGTTGGTCATAATGTTGGTGACTAAATACTAAATACACTGGGACCAATATACACGAGAGCAATAAAGGTTGGTCATAATGTTGGTGACTAAATACACTGGGACCATATACACGAGAGCAATAAAGGTTGGTCATAATGTTGGTGACTAAATACACTGGCACCAATATACACGAGAGCAATAAAGGTTTGTCATAATGTTGGTGACTAAATACTCTGTCACCAATATACACGAGAGCAAAAAAGGTTGGTCATAATGTTGGTGACTAAATACATTACTCCTGAATGTTTGACCTACCGACTCAATTAGTCTGATATATAATTATACTTATTTGTGTTGGGTGACAGTGGGGTCACACGTTAAATGATAGTCTTGTTTTCGTGTTATTTATTATTTACTGTCTTAACATAAATGATACAAACATTTTAAATATTTTTAGAGCCGTATATTAGTATAATTACAACAAATTACTATACACATTTAAAAAGCGTGTATTAAATAATCTTAAAGTAATAGAAGTAGAGTTTTGTTTTGCAGTCGATAAATATACATTCTTTTAAATCACAAATAAAATGTCAGCAATAGGACATCGTGCTATAAATAGACTTGTTCCGTCTCTATTTTTAGGTGATTGATTTTTTCGGGACCATTGATGAGGATGAGTTTGAGCTCGATACAGACGAGCCAGCCATGAGGAGACCTGCGCCCACCACGCCCCCGTCCCCGTCCCTGTCCCTGTCCCTTGCCGAGGAACCAGGACATGAAGAGACCGTGGAGATCCGTCCAAAGTCCAACATCACCATCAGAAGGTCCAGAATATCGACGGTTTATGACCTATCCCGGCGCGTCGGTGTCTACGCCCATGACTACAGCATAAACCCACGTGACCTGAGCCATAAGAGGAGGCAGAGGGCAAACGCCTTCAAATGCGGCACGTTGGGTCAGCAACGTGTTGACAGCGGCGTTGACCTGGTGACCCCTGACCTGTCTCAAACGATGACGGATTTCTCCGAACACCCAAACATTCGTGATTTGTCGGGAGGCACGTCAGTCAGTGAGATCAGCATCCGTTGTGTTGCTGGTCGACCGTCTGACCCCGGTCCGAACTATGAGTCCAGAACTGACAGCGTGGAGTACACCGACATCAACATCAGCGCCAGTGAAATTTACAGCGGGTTATCCAGGAATTCCAGCGCGAGATTCTGTCATCTCTTCGTGCACGGCAACCGCTTCGTCACAGTCAGACAAGGGAGTTCCATGGACGAGGCGAGCTTTGACGAGGGTTACATCGGCGCAGATCGGAACAGCTCGATGGCCCCGCTGTACCTGTTCCACGGCTCCTTGTCCAGCACGGACGACTACATCACGCCGGGCTGGGAGTCAACGGAGTCTCAGGACGAAAAAATCTATGAAGACCTGGACGAGGTTATCGGGAAGTGCCAGAGCATGAGTTCAAACGACCAAATAAACGAAGAAATCAGTCCAAGGCCTCGCTTCGATGCAACAAATTCGTCAGGGGAGGGTATAACCAATGTCACATCAACCCCGACATCTGTTTTGAAACCAAGCGCTAGTTATCGCCCGCCATTACCTGCACGTAAACCTAGGACAGTGGTCACCCCGACTCCAGTGTTTTCTCCGCCGATAGACATATCGTCCCCCTCTAGGGCCCCACGGAACACACCTGGTTGTTACAACAGGGACCAGCTGATCCACGAGTTGAAGAAGGAGAAGGTGATAGACTCGGCCGTCGAGCTCGCCCTGAGGTCATTGACCATGGCCGAGTTCACGGGTCTCTTGTATCAGGACGATGGCATGGTATCCCGTTTGACGTCACTGTTGCCTTTAGTGGGGCACCCTGACCTTAAGTCAATAGCTTTTTCAATAAGATCGATACGAGAAAAAATCAAATTATTGACACTTTAGTTAACAGTTGCATTTAGTTTAAACTTTCTTTGTAAAAATTGAATTTCATTCCAATTTTTTTATTCACTGCTTAACTACCAATATGTCAAAATACAAAATTCTCTAGAAAACTTTGTCCGTCCTTAACCTTGAAGAGTCTGCATCCTTGCACCTGATTGGTGGACAGTTGATGGCGCACGTTTTTAATTGGATAAACGACATTATTTATTGAATAAAAAGTCAACGGTGGCATTGCGTAACAATTTAAATACCGCCATTTCATTCCTAATGGCTGTGGTCCTAGGGAGAATTTAGGCTATAGACCTGATGGAGGCGAGTTCAATTCCCCAGAATAAAATGTTTAATATATTTTAATCAAATGTTTTTCATAAAAAATGGGTCGAAATACTGACTGCTGCTTTATTTATATTAAGCTCCAAGTCCAAGTGTTTGTTTTTTTGTTGCTGTTTTATTTTGCTGCCTTGACCAATTTTCTGAAAATGTCTTCTCATATCTATTGGCTTTCTACATCGAACTTAAAAAAACCACACATTAAACTCTCTTTACCTGTGCTAAATTATATTTTGAAGATAACACAAGCGCGTTGAAAGGTGTGATATTTTATTTTGTTTCAATTTTTCATAAAATAAATTAAAGGCGCTGAAATATAGTATAGTTCAAGGTATGCAGCGTACCTAGGAATGAATAAGGAAAAAAAATGAGTGATGAGGAATGGGTGGGTGGGTGCACTAAGTGATATTCTTCAGAATATTAAGTGAATGGATGTTATATCGGGTAATCTGTATAGATGGAAGATCACGCATCGTTTGTATAATTACTTCTAGTCGCGATTTGCATTTTGTCTGTCTATGTCTTTATATATTGCATCTATATCTATATTAGAAAGACACAAATGTTTCATTCGGGAAATTTTGACCTTTTCAAAATGTAGCGTTTATGATTCTTCAGCAGTAGTAACTGGATTAATGACTGCAACATTTTATGTTTGAAGTTGTTCATGGTGGGACAGTTGTTCGTGGTGGGGCAGTTGTTCATGGTGGGACATTTGTTCATGGTGGGACAGTTGTTCATGGTGGGACAGTTGTTCATGGTGGGACAGTTGTTCATGGTGGGACAGTTGTTCATGGTGGGACAGTTGTTCGTGGTGGGGCAGTTGTTCATGGTGGGACATTTGTTCATGGTGGGACATTTGTTCATGGTGGGACAGTTGTTCATGGTGGGACAGTTGTTCATGGTGGGACAGTTGTTCATGGTGGGACAGTTGTTCATGGTGGGACAGTTGTTCATGGTGAGACAGTTGTTCATGGTGGGACAGTTGTTCATGGTGGGACGTGTTTACAGTGTGACATTGATTTTATGCGTGGCTTTGTCTATAGAGTGACTTTGTTGTTTTTATGATGATGTTCATAGTAGGACATTGTTCATTGTTGGACGTTGTCTGTTAATTGACATCGGTAATTGTTGACCATTGTTCATAGTAGGACATTGTTCACTGATGGACTTTCTTCATTCTATATATAGCATTTTGAAATAATTGACATAAAACATATTAATTTTCATAATTTTAAAACCTATCTAGACAATTTTCATTTAGATTTTAAAAAATATTTGGATATATTTGATTTTTAATGTTATGAATTTTTTTCAAGAGGTCAAGAAACCGTTCGTTGAACTTTTTCAGTAGTTTTAAAATAAATACAATAACTTAAACAGTTAATAAATTTAATTGCAGATATTTGAAACGGAAATAAAATTTTAAGACTCACTGACCAAGAAAACCATTCAAAAAATTAATAATAATAATATTCTAATTTGACAATTTATGAAGCACGGTACCACAGCAAGCAGCTGGGCTCACTCACAGCACTTGACATAAAATAGTAAAATACGTGGATTTATAAATTCATTCAATAAAAACATGAATATCCTAACTACAGCATATAATGATATGATGGTGCACGTGAGCTACGTTTATCATTTAAAGAAATGTCTGATTGTTGTTTATTTAATTTTGAAAGTAACGTTTGAAGAGAAGTGTTTTAGTGCAGTCTTGAAGGCCTTAGTAATAGGGATGATTCGAATGTGTAATGGTAAAGAATTGCATTGTTTGGGGGCACAAAAAGAGAAAGACAAATGCCAAATGTTTTAGTGCGTGTCTTAGGAACCGAGAGAATACATGTGTCTCTCAGAAGAACGTAGCTAACGAGGAGGGGAGTAGACAGAGAGAAGTTCAGTAAGATAGGAAGGGCGTGAGTCAGAAAATTAAATGTCAAAAATGTTATAATTTTACCTGGGTAACTTATTGTTTGTAAGACAGCCCAAAAATGTTAAAATTTTACCTAGGTAACTTAGTGATTGTAAGACCAGTTCAATTTTAACATCGATATTTCAGTAACTTATGTTTATTTCATAATGATTTATTTCTGAAACATCTGGATATCGCCGCTTTCATTTAGGCTTGTGGTGCAGTATTTAACACATTGGCACATTTTTGAATTAAAACCATACAGAAACTAATGATACTCTTAAATATCTTCAAATAAACTTAACGGATTTAATCGTAGAATGCTTCAACACTTTGCTAGTACTTTACATTAGTGCATCATGGATTTTATACTGTAATGTTTAACTTTTCTGTCAAACACTTGAAGTAAATCTAATCCTGAAAGGCAGTATTTGATCTGTGAGTATATATATATATTATTTATATATATATATATATATATATATATATATATATATATAAAAATTTATATAAAATACATATAAAACCATACACGTAATATGATTGTACTACGAATAATTTTTTAGTCAGAAGTGATATAAAAATTTTACCGAGGAAATGCTGAGAAAAAAATTATTGAAGTTTATTTTTACAAGTTTATATATAAATATATAAAAAATGATTGGTAAAATATGCTAAGTTTGTGCCAGTTTTGTGAGTTTCTTTGTAAGTTAAAAAACTATTTTATGATTATGTTTACAATTTCGTTTTAAACAAGAGTGTATGTTTAAATGTTTCAAATGATTATTTTCGAGGCATTAAAAATACACAAAGCCATTAACATTGACCACAGGGTTTCATTGACTTACAATTATTCATATCTTGGTGCTTGCTTAGGATATCAAATTTGTATTACATTTGTGTTAATTTTGTTGTATTAAAATTCTTAAAAACGTAAAAGTATTAAAAATCCATCTGCTGTCTTTTGATATATTACTTGTTTATTTTATAAACTAACAATAAATAAGATGGAAACATGAACTCTCTCACTGTTTCTATTGTCACTAAATAAAATGTGTGCATAACATCACATTTATAATAGAATGTGTACATAACATCACATTTATAATAAAAATGTGTACATAACATCCCATTTATAATAAAATGTGTACATAACATCAAATTTATAATAGAATGTGTACATAACATCCCATTTATAATAAATGTGTACATAACATCACATTTATAATAGAATGTGTACATAACATCACTTTTATAATTTTCCAACAGAAGCGGACACTGAAATCATGTGGCAAATATTTGTTGCTTTAAGTTGGACTACTGGCGACATTTGGTAGATGTTGTTGAATGGCTATGTTGAAATACCTAATAAATCCTCATGGGATAAAAAAAACACGAAATATTTAAGATAAATAAGGTGCTAAAAAATAAAAAAGCGGTGTAAGAAATATACAGCATGCCTCTTAAAGTTGCCAGTTTTTTTCCTTGTAATCGATGATCATAGACGGAAGTCCCTTTGTTGTCATGAATGTTCTGCGGCCAGTAATGTAAATGATCTCCCCTCTTTAAAAGAACCGTAGATAAGCGTAGGACGCAATAATCTTCTGAATAGAAGGAGCGTCTGTAACAGATAAGAAGATAACCGTGATTCCACACACGCCAAGTGCTGCTTTTTACGCTAACTTGTTGCATTGAGTTTTGCCCTAATAATAGTATCTTTACCTCTTGGCATTTTTGCACAGGTGTGTGGCTCACAATATTAAAAGCATAACATCACATAAATAATCTACTGTGGATACTAGATTGTCGATATATCTAAAAAATATTAAAACGTCCACAGTGAAATTGACGTCATAATTTACACAGACGTGAATCATCCAGCAGAAATGTTTATAAATGTCACCAGCAATAAAGCAAGTAAACCGTGATGTAGTTACTTTTCCCCCCTAGTGTTATAATGCTCTAGTCAGTGAAGTTACATCATATCCTGATAAATTACATTGTCGTGGGGAAGGGGCGTTTTTATTACTTGTGAAACATGAATATTAAAGGAAAACCAAAACTGTATTTCACGCGAAAGCAAAAATGAATTCAAGTTTAGCAATATTTCCCAGAGATTACCGAACGTTATGACCTCTAAATAAATATTTCAGGAAACCGTGTGATGCCCTCATTCTTTTTACAAAACTAAAAGATTTTTTACTTTCGAAATAAATGTATGATCGATGGAATGAGTGACGTCAACAACGGCAAACTTTGTGAGGAGTTTTGAACATGCCATAATGTTTGGTTCTGTTGCTATTTTGAGAAATAAGTGTAGCTGGTTTATTCATAGGAAGACGTGTTTATGAGAGAACTCAAGCTTTCACTGATAACTTCAAGAAGGCCACACATAACAGTTTCTTTATATGTTTTTTATATACATGTGATAGCGCTAGGTGAATAAGAGAGAGTACGGAAATTTAAAAACAACAACAACATGATACATATAAGCAAGGAGGAAGAAACTGATAAAAATGGGCGGGGTAAACAAGAAGTAGGAATTAGTTAATGATCGTTATCGTTTACTTCATACTTGCAAGGTGCGTGGGTTGTTGGTGGCGATAAGGTAGGGGGGGGGATAACCTACAACATTAATTGGAAATTGTAGAAGGATGGAGATAAAAGGTAGGAATATTAGGATGGTGTCTTTGTCCTCATTACATTTACCTGGACAACTTCATTTTATCTGGACAACTTCATTACACCTGGACAACTTCATTACACCTGGACAACTTCATTATACATGGACAACTTCATTATACATGGACAACTTCATTTTACCTGGACAACTTCATTTTACCTGGACAACTTCATTACACCTGGACAACTTCATTATACATGGACAACTTCATTTTACCTGGACAACTTCATTTTACCTGGACAACTTCATTACACCTGGACAACTTCATTATACATGGACAACTTCATTTTACCTGGACAACTTCTTATACATGGACAACTTCATTTTACCTGGACAACTTCATTACACCTGGACAACTTCATTTTACCTGGACAACTTCATTTTACCTGGACAACTTCTTATACATGGACAACTTCTTATACATGGACAACTTCTTTATACATGTATGGACAACTTCATTATACCTGAACAACTTCATTATACCTGGACAACTTCATTATACATGGACAACTTCATTATATCTGAACAACTTCATTATACCTGAACAACTTCATTATACCTGGACAACTTCATTATACATGGACAACTTCATTATACATGGACAACTTCATTATACCTGAACAACTTCATTTTTTTAAAAAAGATCTGTACATTTATGTTTGGAAGAAAAATTTGAAAAAGATATTTTCTTTTAATCAAACCTTACAAATGTTTGCGAAGATTGTATTGACCAAAAGCCTACCCCCCCCCACCGCACACTAACTCAAGGTCACTAGGTAAACCCATGCTAGCATCCCCGATAACGTGGTGAGTGAAGCAGATGAACAATTAACAAAAGTCGTTATAGCACGTGCTCCTGATAGTTCATCTAATGTAAAAGTGACCGGTAACAACAGATGTTAAGTTTGTCTTTATGCATGGACCGTGAAGAAATGAACAGAAACAAATGCATGGGGCGTATCGGAATGCACTTCAGATTGGAATATATCTCCTTCCCTTCAGTCAAAAATTGTTGGGTACTTCGGACTGCACTTGGAAGCATGCAGAAATTAATTATCTTCACAATGCAGGTATCTTTAGATTTTAACTAAAAGAGTTTATGACCTACATTGTCAGGATTTTATTATACGTATTATATCTACACATAATACGTAGCTAAGTTAATAAGTTAAACATCTTCATCATCAGTCCCGTGACCTTTGCGGTCGTTCGGGGGAGCGCATGGACACATCACCAGATAACGATCTCCACATATGCCTATTTTGAGCGGCGGCCAATAATTCATGCAATTTCATCCCTGTCCATTCCTTTATGTTGTCCAGTCAGCTTTTCCGTTGTCGCCCTCTTCGCCGGCTCCCTTCTACAGTGCCTTGAATGATAATTTTTGTCAGGGTATCACGTCGCAGTACATGAACTTAAAAAAAACACCAACAAATGTTTAGCTATCAGGTCTATATGCAACCAAGTAGTAAACACAAAAGAGGACATAAAATACACCTGACATTGATAATACAATACGAGAGCTTAGCTTTTAACTCTCGTGCTGAACTGATATTTATACCAAACTTTGTAGTAGACACTGGATAATTAGCATTCTTGATTAATTGTGAATATTATAAATTAAGTGCGAAACTTAAAGCGCATTCCATTAAACTTCTAGAAGGCTTGGCCTTGACAAAGTACACACATAATCTTTACACCAAAGAGTGTCAATGAAAATAACTCATCCCAGTAAAACAAGAAACATAACTTGTATAAAACAATACTCATTATTTGTGGGGTGAGGACATATTTTGCGAGTTCGACCCGGTTAGAATTAAGTCAAGATAAACCGTTGAGACCATCTCACTCCTTCTGTACCCCAGACCAAAGACCAATCGTCTTCTCCCATGCATCTGAGAAGGTAGACGCTTTTAAAAAGATAATTATTGACTGAGATTTTAGGAGCCGTTCCATCGAGACAGTTGGAAGTCCTGAACTTCTGATCTGTTAATTGTGTGAGTACCACTCAAGCCGTCTCACTCACGAGAATAGAAAGAAGACAGTTGACCTCAAAGATGTTTACTGAAACACAGACAGTTGTACTTGTGTAGAGTCTGGTATAACACTGACATTTAAGAGAGGTTAAGACGATTTTCTACCCTCTAAATTATTCTAAAGGGCCCAAATATAAGCGCATCAATTTACGAATAAAAAAATAATTCAATTTTCATCACAAATTATATTTTAAGTTTTCAAATAATCCAATATCACGATTTTCATAGTACAAATAAAGAAATGAAGTTGTCACAAATTTCACTTTAATTAAAAATTTTTTTATCAAAAAAGACTTATTCACGTGCATTCTTGTAAAAGGAAATTTAAGACGTTTTTTTAAAACTAGCTTTTGAGATGGAGAACTTGACACGTTTAGAAAACCGACAGTCTGTGACCCTTCCTCGGCTTACTACAATACACATCTGATGGGTAGTACCCCCCCCCTCTATCTGTGACCCTTACTCAGCTTACTACAATACACATCTGATGGGTAGTACCCCCCCCTCTATCTGTGACCCTTACTCAGCTTACTACAATACACATCTGATGGGTAGTGCCCCCCCCTCTATCGGTGACCCTTACTCAGCTTACTACAATACACATCTGATGGGTAGTACCCCCCCTCTATCTGTGACCCTTACTCAGCTTACTACAATACACATCTAATGGGTAGTACCCCCCCTCTATCTGTGACCCTTACTCAGCTTACTACAATACACATCTGATGGGTAGTACCCCCCCTCTATCTGTGACCCTTACTCAGCTTACTATAATACACATCTGTTAGGTAGTACCTTTCAACATTGTCTGAGCGTAGAACTCACTCGCAACTTTCCCAACCGGCTATGTCCAGCACAGAGCTGGAGGTCAATTGGTTATTTCAGCTCAATAAAAGACTTAATTCGGACAAAATCTTTTTGATTATTTTCAAAAATTTTTGGATTAATTCTTTCACAATCCTTTAGTTTTCTTATTTACTATTATTTATTTTTAATTTTTGTGTTTTCTAACAACAGTGATCCAATTTTCTTCTGGTTGATACCAAATAATCCAAGTACAAGTCTAGGGATTCTGACACTCACATTGATTAAATACAAATATTTCAACAAATTAATTGAATCCGGCTAGAGAAAAGACTATTTGAAGCCAGTATAATGGCATGTTAAAATTGTCAACATTCTTGTTATTATCTAGATACAAATAACAAGTAACAATAAGTAATCCGTAGTTGTGTTAGCGAGCTGAGAGTTACACATATTATTCATGTCATGTAACAACCCTAAAGAACACGTGGCGATGTTACCACTGTAACTAAAAGTATGTAACTAATAAACTATACAACTGGATTAGTATTTAGATTTTAGATGAATACTTACATTAATAAATACGTATGTAATTTTTTATGTTAATAAATGAATACGTAAATTAATAAATAAGTAAATACATTATTGAGTAAATAACTGAACTAGTATATAATTGAATAAGGAATAACTGATTAAGCCTATAAATAATTTAGTATAAACATTAATATATAAATTTTTAATTATATACCTCAACAAATATATAAATAAATAAATACTAACTTGCTATAAATACTTTAATGTTTGTACTATCGTATATCATGAATTCATTACTATTATTTATTTGTTTTATTTTTAGTATATATTTTTTTGGATATAAACTAAAAAGAGTACAATATGTGTTATAATGTTTTCCATTTACTGAGTAGCACCTAAGATTGCTGGATAACTATCTAGCGGCCTGGGGAACAAAGTTTTAATTACTAAGAGAAGAGGAAGAAAGAAACACTTGACTCTATCAACAGTAAGGGCAAGTACTCTTGTTCAAACGAGACTTAAGTACCGGTGACTACCCTTGACTGAAACCGTCTGTTCTGATTTTATTTCAACAGGACATAGTTGGCCTTCTTTCATTCCAAGACATCTTGATGTAAACAAGTACTAAAAGTCAGGCGTTAATATGGAAACGTCCTACAGATGTTGAAAGTCCCATAGCAATAAATATAGTTTTATTAGCCATTTATTTCGCGTTCTTTATAGTTCTGAATATTTATTTAATTTATGTTTCTTGGTCAACATACTTTGTAAAGAACATTTTAAAATGTAAAACTGCGGTCTTCTTGCATGCAGACGATAACACAAATAACTGCAGACTCACACACACCACAAAGACACACAGATTAAAACACACTCACACACACACACACACACACACACACACACACACACACACACACACACACACACACACACACACACACACACACACACACACAAACACATAGCTGGTGATAAAACATAACATATTGTGTTCCTGACAAAACGATACTTACATTTTAAAAAATACATACAAAAATAAAAATCTATTTGAAAGTCTTTAATTCCCACCATCTTTTTACTAATATTCTATTCTTTTTTTTTAAATTCATTTTTAACTAATTGAGGAAGAAATTCTTTTTAAACATAAAAAAGCAGACTTTTCCAAGGGACACAACTCCACATAAAACGTCTGTAATTTGACTGTAATTATGAGTTACCGATGTTGAGTAGAAGAATCTTTGTAACAATTGTTTCTCGATGATCATCTTACCACCACTTATTACGATCATCCTCTAGTCACTGGTCAAGTAGAAAAGAATTACGAACGATTAGATGTTTCGTTTCTCTCCTTATAGTGTAGCAAGCGTCTTGTAAGTATGTTACAATAAGATAATTCAAATACAAAACACACATTGACGCTCTTAGTGCACAATTGGTTAAATTGCATTTTTTAAAATTAAAATGAGAAACAGGAGAAATAAGAATGTTTATGTATGAGCTGTGTTTTCAAAATTTCTCGATGAGGCAAGATCCCGCAAAGCCCTGGGATTCGGGGACTCAAGGATTTGTTGTAGGCCTGAGCTTTTCAAGGCTACTGTGTTCATTTGACATTAGACAATCCTGGGAAATGTGAATTGTCCATCTCGGGGTTTAGACAAGGAAATAATTGTGTGCACCGTCTTAAATTGTTATAATTCCTTAGATGTATAGCTCACATTCAAATACTGGCCATATAGTTTGTGCACTTCAAATAATTGATACTCGATAAAAAAAAAGTTAGACGTTGATTTCACAGAAGAAAATGGCCATTGACATTAAAGAGATTTCATAAATTCATCGTCACAGAAATGATTTTAAAATGACTTTTAATTTTAAGTTTGTTGACATCCAATAAATGGACTAATAAAAGAAAAAAAGACAAACTGAGATTAAAACAAAGTTACACCATATTTTAGGTGGTAGAAGTCAAGTTGTAACACATGTTTAAGGACCGAAGTGATTTCATAGCGTGTTTTTATAATCTCAAATCAAATTATCAACTATCATGTTCGTTTGGAGAACTTCTATCTTATCTCATCTATACAGACGCTCCTTCTATGCAGAAGATAGTTGCGTCCACAGACCATGACAGATGATCTGTTGGCAAGTGATGCAGCATTCACAGGCCACGGCTTTTTGGGTTCCACGCATTACCCAGCCGGCTAACTACATGTAGTGTTAGGTACCCATTCGGAGCGGGGTGACTCAGGGACCCTTGCCTTCACACGGATTCGAACCCGTGACCATCGGTACGACAGTCCAGTGCGCTGCCACTCGACCACTTCTAATGTGAAACATAAAAAGTTGACATTGCCAGTTTATAGTAAACTAATGGATCAAATATTGGTTTCAGTACAGACATTCGGAAGATGATCAGATAATTTGTCAAATGTTCATGTTTCAGCAAACACAACAGATGCGACCACACCAAGAAATATTTCTGAAACATTTTGACACAAATTTGGCGTGGGTGAGGGTTTGGGGATACGTACTCTTGTGTTCTTCCTAATCAAAAATATACAACGCGCAACACTGTAACGTCACTTCCAAATCTCGAAGAGTCCCGCACGCAGGACGAGATGGCGCCATGGTTGTCAGGGGAGCAGCGAAAACAACTTCCGCTTTGTGCAATGCCGGAAATGAAATGTCACTTTTATTTGCCAACGGTCCCCTGAGATCCGGAGAGATCCACTTTTGTCAATAGTAGTTCTCAAATTATTGATTTGAGATGCAATGAAAAATAACTTTAACAAAAAATCCAAAGCATTTGTTTGAAAAAAAAACCACAACAACAACATATATTTGAAACGTAAATTTGTCATTGAGATCACCGTGGTTCTTGGTAGAGTAAACTTTAAGATTTAAAGAGGCGACAAACGATCTCTTCAAAAGCGTGCATTCCTATATTTGTAATGCACGATTTCCTACAATGTATTATCTCGTTTCTATCATTATCATCCAGAAACATTGACACATGTTGTCATTAATTAAATAGACTGAGCGGAGATTTCGTCCTCTTTATTTCAAACATAAAGTTCAGTGCAAGTGTATTCATTGCGTTTCACTTCAGTTTTTCAAAGACTGAGTAGAAGTAGAAGTAGAAGTAGAAGTAGAAGTAGAGGTAGAGGTAGAAGTAGAAGTAGAAGTAGAAGTAGAAGTAGAAGTAGAAGTAGAGGTAGAAGTAGAAGTAGAAGTAGAAGTAGAGGTAGAGGTAGAAGTAGAAGTAGAAGTAGAAGTAGAAGTAGAAGTAGAAGTAGAAGTAGAAGTAGAAGTAGAAGTAGAAGTAGAAGTAGAAGTAGAAGTAGAGGTAGAAGTAGAAGTAGAAGTAGAAGTAGAAGTAGAAGTAGAAGTAGAAGTAGAAGTAGAAGTAGAAGTAGAAGTAGAAGTAGAGGTAGAAGTAGAAGTAGAAGTAGAAGTAGAGGTAGAAGTAGAAGTAGAAGTAGAAGTAGAAGTAGAAGTAGAAGTAGAAGTAGAGGTAGAAGTAGAAGTAGAGGTAGAAGTAGAAGTAGAAGTAGAAGTAGAAGTAGAAGTAGAAGTAGAAGTAGAAGTAGAAGTAGAAGTAGAAGTAGAAGTAGAGGTAGAAGTAGAAGTAGAGGTAGAAGTAGAAGTAGAAGTAGAAGTAGAAGTAGAAGTAGAAGTAGAAGTAGAAGTAGAAGTAGAGGTAGAAGTAGAAGTAGAGGTAGAAGTAGAAGTAGAAGTAGAAGTAGAAGTAGAGGTAGAAGTAGAAGTAGAAGTAGAAGTAGAGGTAGAAGTAGAAGTAGAAGTAGAAGTAGAAGTAGAAGTAGAAGTAGAAGTAGAAGTAGAAGTAGAAGTAGAAGTAGAAGTAGAGGTAGAAGTAGAAGTAGAAGTAGAAGTAGAAGTAGAAGTAGAGGTAGAAGTAGAAGTAGAAGTAGAAGTAGAGGTAGAAGTAGAAGTAGAGGTAGAAGTAGAAGTAGAAGTAGAAGTAGAAGTAGAGGTAGAAGTAGAGGTAGAAGTAGAAGTAGAAGTAGAAGTAGAAGTAGAGGTAGAGGTAGAAGTAGAAGTAGAGGTAGAAGTAGAAGTAGAAGTAGAAGTAGAGGTAGAAGTAGAAGTAGAAGTAGAAGTAGAAGTAGAAGTAGAAGTAGAAGTAGAAGTAGAGGTAGAAGTAGAAGTAGAGGTAGAAGTAGAAGTAGAAGTAGAAGTAGAAGTAGAAGTAGAGGTAGAAGTAGAAGTAGAGGTAGAAGTAGAAGTAGAAGTAGAAGTAGAAGTAGAAGTAGAGGTAGAAGTAGAAGTAGAAGTAGAAGTAGAAGTAGAGGTAGAAGTAGAAGTAGAGGTAGAAGTAGAAGTAGAAGTAGAAGTAGAAGTAGAGGTAGAAGTAGAAGTAGAAGTAGAAGTAGAGGTAGAGGTAGAGGTAGAAGTAGAAGTAGAGGTAGAGGTAGAAGTAGAAGTAGAGGTAGAAGTAGAGGTAGAAGTAGAAGTAGAAGTAGAGGTAGAAGTAGAAGTAGAAGTAGAGGTAGAAGTAGAGGTAGAAGTAGAAGTAGAAGTAGAGGTAGAAGTAGAGGTAGAAGTAGAAGTAGAGGTAGAAGTAGAAGTAGAAGTAGAAGTAGAAGTAGAGGTAGAAGTAGAAGTAGAGGTAGAAGTAGAAGTAGAAGTAGAAGTAGAAGTAGAGGTAGAAGTAGAAGTAGAGGTAGAGGTAGAGGTAGAAGTAGAAGTAGAGGTAGAAGTAGAAGTAGAGGTAGAAGTAGAAGTAGAAGTAGAAGTAGAAGTAGAAGTAGAAGTAGAAGTCTAGAAGACAATTCAAAAGTCATCAATACCGACAACACTTATGTCTTTTCTGTTTTGCTGAACACCTTAGGCAGCCCTTTAAACTATGATTACAACCTAAAGAGAAAAATTGTCAAATTTTCAAGTGCACATGTCGAAGACATCTATTGACCACTGGCCAACTTGTTTATAGTTGTAATGTACAGGATAAGAGCAACCAGCTGGTAAAATGGTGCAGTTAGTTGTAGAACTTATTTTACTGATAACCTGAAAGCTTACTGTTGGACCAGTAGCGTCACTAGAGTTGGCGTCACCCAGTGCGGTATACTCATGGCGTCACCCAGTGCGGTATACTCATGGCGTAACCCAGTGCGGTATACTCATGGCGTCACCCAGTGCGGTATACTCATGGCGTCACCCAGTGCGGTATACTCATGGCGTCACCCAGTGCGGTATACTCATGGCGTCACCCAGTGCGGTATACTCATGGCGTCACCCAGTGCGGTATACTCATGGCGTCACCCAGTGCGGTATACTCATGGCGTCACCCAGTGCGGTATACTCATGGCGTCACCCAGTGCGGTATACTCATGACGTCACCCAGTGCGGTATACTCATGACGTCACCCAGTGCGGTATAATCATGGCGTCATCCAGTGCGGTATACTCATGGCGTCACCCAGTGCGGTATACTCATTGCGTCACCCTTTCACGACTTTCCCCATAGACGTTCTCCGAGTCTGCCCGAGGCAAATAACGGGAATATACATAATTTTACGTTTTGGTGTCACCCCTTGTGATGGTGTCACCCGGTGTGGTCCGTATTACCAGAACCCCCTAGTGACGCCTCTGTGTAGGACTGACATTTTGTATATAGGACAGTTACTTGTAGAATTGAAATTTTTAAAGCATAAAATAGATGTACTATAAATTATAAACGCTAGTGAGAAAAGATGAAACGTTTGTATTCCTATTAAATAAAGTGAAAAATTCTTTCCTCTCATTGTCATTTTTCGTTCTCCCCAAATTCTAAAGCTCAGTAAGATTTTTCGATCTAATGTTAGAGTAAAAATTTTAGAAATGGGATATCTGTGAGGAAAATAAATATAATTTTAAAAACAATTCAAGTGAATACGTAAGGAATACCAAATAAATAAAATTCCATAAGTAATAGTTGAAAAGAAAGTTTACTATTTATTTGCGTAGACTTTTATATATAACCATGGGATGGCTGAAGAATTTCATTGGAGCATTAAAACTGAAATATTATCGGGTCAACAACGTTAAGAAACACAATTACAGTACAAAAATAAGATATGAAGTTTTCTTAGGCGCAAAAGCAAATCAACTTTAATAATTATATTTTAAAAATATAAGACTTAGTTGAAGAAAATAATAAATCGGTCTCCATAGATTTTATTTTTACACACAGGCTTAAATTTGTGATTGATGAAAAAAAGCTGGACTACATTCAGAATTTATTTTATTTAAAACCTGTGAAACTTAATTATTATCCAATGTCTAGCAATTTGACAGGTAGATATTAGGTCTAGCCAATTCATAGGTAGATATTAGGTCTAGCCATTTGATACGTAGATATTAGGTCTAGCCAATTCATAGGTAGATATTAGGTCTAGCCATTTGATACGTAGATATTAGGTCTAGCCATTTGTATTGGCTATTGGTCTAAGTAGTTTATTTTTTTTTAATCCTGCTGTCAGATATCTGTTTACTGTTTCATTTTTTAGTTATTCATTTTGACGGGGAACATTTTCCCACAACCATGTGTTTATGTTGTTATTGATCAGACTTTATTAAATTTTTTAAAAAAATAAACGTATTAAAAATTTAAAAACAACGTCCGACTGAATTTCACTGAATCGCTTTGTTTTGGCAACCATCTTCTGAAGTTGTTTGTAAAATTGCTTCAAGTGTGAGTTTGATCTAACAGGTAAAGGCACTGAAATCAGCACTTGAGCTAACATTACGGTACCACGGTAGCCTAGGGCATTGTGACAAAATATGATGTTGAAAAGCGAGCTCTATTTAAGTTTAAGGGCGAAAATTTACAGCAACGCTTTAATTGAAATTGTTGTTGGTTTTTTTAAAAAGTAAAAATTAATTTAAAATAATAATTATTTTAAAAAACGTCATGGATTAAGAATATAGCAGAAATAAATGAACACAGAATAAGTCAAAAACTGTGAATAGCCTAGAAAAATATAGTGCTGTAATAGTTAGTGCAATAAGGTTGAGAGTGTGTGTAAATTGTTCCATAATGAATTCGACTAGTCAAAAGTAGATCAAAGACGATAATACAACATATTAGCAAGGAAAAGAAGATCAATGAATAATTTCGGATTAGTCGGGGGAGGAACAAAATAAATTAATGCATGATTGAAGGCACGGTGCTGCCCCTTGCATCACTCAGGCTTCATTTACTCATCGCTTTATTTCTCCAAAACGGATTTATCGGCCCTCAGTTGCCTTAATTATTCATCGTATGTGTTCCATCTCAGGTCCACGGCTGCATGGGAGCCGGCACAAATTGTAGAAAGCCGCCACTGGGTGGCGCCACGCAGGGGGAGATAGCTTCGCGTCTAGTTCTGTCCTCTTCATGGGCGGCGCCATGCATGGACGTGATTCCATCGAGTCTGCGGGGGACTAAATTGAGTTGCACAATAACACGAGAGATGGCGGTGTGCTATGGGTGTATGACTACTTCAGTACAGGAAAGACATAAAAGAACAAACTAATTTCCATGGCTTGCAAGGGAGATTATCCTTCAGCGCCAACCAAACCTTTGAAATATAATTTAGTTTCTCTGTTTAGACCAGGTGAGCACAGTTTAGTCCAACATATACTCGGTAAAACGTTAAAATAGACGGATGGAGTCTTTTTCATTAATTTTTAAAAAAAATCACTAAAAATCTCTTGATTAGACAAAAACATTAGCTCAGAACTTTTCAATACTTCATCGTAATATTAAGTTATAATTATTTACGATCACTTGAGCAGGCCTGTTCAAATTTGAGCTTATAATAAATAGAAGTAAAAAAAAAGATTTTTAAAAACCACGTTTTTATAAGCGGACTAAAAAGAAGAAAATAATTTAAAACTTATAAGTTCAAGTACTTTGATTTAATATGACTAAAACGAGGGGCGGGCGCTTATGAGGTTTAACATATGCAGCTCACTCATACTCTCACTTATAGATCTCTCTTTTGCCTTCTAAATTAGAAATCTTTTATTTTTATACCGAACACCCGCACCACGTTTTTAGTCATATTAAATGAAAGTACTTGAACTTATAAGTTTTAAATTATTTTCTTCTTTTTAGTCCGCTTATAAAAACGTGGTTTAAAATAAAATAAAATTATTTCTATTTATTTTATTCTTTTTAGTCCACTTATAACAACCTGGTTTTAAAAAATATTTTTTTACCTCTATTTATTTTACCAAACACCTCACAAGCGCCCGCCCAACGTTTTAAAAACAGTGTGATCAGTGTGATGTGGTCACGGGGTGAACTCACGGATGTCAACAAAAGCAGACGGTACAGATGCTTATATATAGACTATAGATAAACTAAAAAGTTCAATAATTTAATAAAGGTACATTCGATCGATCTGAAATTTTGATACAATGCATTGTCATCCAAGATCTATCTGTGTTAAAATTTTCAGATCTCTAGGACCATCAGAAGTGGTTCAATTTTACGTTGGCAGATTTGAAAAAATCTTGGACAAACTAACAAACCAACAAACAGGAACGAAAGCGAGTTAATAAAAACGCGGTAAAAAAATACGTCACGCATTTCCGTGTAGTTTCTAACCCTGAATAATGAAAAATCCTAACACACGTTTGATATCCACAATTTCCAAATATTTTAAGGTTGTTCTCCCCTGACTCAATGATTTGTAATCTTTTCATGTTATGTCTTGTCCTCACGTGTGCAACCCCCTCCAGACGACGCCTCTGAGGCTGCCCCCATCTGTGTTACATGACATGCCGAATGCGCCATAAGACTGCTACGTCGCCACTGCTATGCATCTTTGCCTGAAGCCGAATTAGCTCTACATTCTATAACCCCAACTGATTCAACTCACCCCACGCGCACACATTGGTGGACATTCATTTCTCGTCAGACCTTTGGATCAGTTGTGAGGCACGTGGGTCTCCTTTGTTGAGTCTTATATTATTCTCAATCCTCATATCTGCGAGTCTCCTCCATATTTAGTACCCAAAACGAGGCTGATGGCGGCAGTGCTGGGATGGGTGTTTTTGATTCATCATCGATATTTCTGGTCCATACAACATACATCAGCATTTTCTCGTGTCTTGTTTCTCTATCGCCTTGTTGCTGTTGTTTTACTTGCTTGACATGTGTTCGATTTGTTGTTTATTCTGCAAAAATGATATATTTTACGCCCAATGTTTGAGACGTGGATTACAAGAGGAGTCACTGGGGTCACTGGTTGGATGAGAATTAAGAGAAGAAAGAAGAGAAGAGTTATAGAACTTATGAACAGAGAAACACGGGGGAAATGTTTCAAAGAAAATATAACGCCTTTTCTGTATATGAAAGAACGATTGCTTGGACAAATATGGCATTTTGTATAAAACACTTTCGATAAATTGATTGGGAATGTGGGAATACATATTCATACATAATTTAAACGTGAGACATTAAGAAAAATTCCACAACGGATCTCAATAAATAAGCGACAGCTGGTGTATACACTGTCGAATATCAATCAACACAAAATTTTATTTTACTGAAGACAATTTTGTGTGACAAAATGAGAAACTATCAAACATTTCGTTTAAATAACAAAACAACAAGACCAATAACATTTCTGCTCTGTCTTGGACTCGTGTCTGCTCTAGTTCAACACTAGCCAAAAAGTTGCCTTTTACCAAAAAGTTGTCGTTTACCCGAAAGGGAACAACAAAAGCCCCCTCAAAAGCCGGGCTTATTATTGTAATGGCCACTCATTTCGGTAAAAGGTCCACCTAAAACTGACGTAGAGACCAATTGACCAGCTCTGCAGGCCAGTTAGTACCGTGGCCCCGCTTATTTGGACTGTGGACTTTATTTTCATTTTACAAACCTTTATCCAGTTTACACAATTCTCTATTCCTTATTAAATCGGTGCATCACCTTGAAAACAACATTGAATTTAAATTAGACTCTACTCTAAGCTATTAGACTCTACTCTAAGCTATTAGACTCTACTCTAAGCTATTAGACTCTACTCTAAGCTATTAGACTCTACTCTAAGCTATTAGACTCTACTCTAAGCTATTAGACTCTACTCTAAGCTATTAGACTCTACTCTAAGCTATTAGACTCTACTCTAAGCTATTAGACTCTACTCTAAGCTATTAGACTCTACTCTAAGCTATTAGACTCTACTCGAAGCTATTAGACTCTACTCTAAGCTATTAGACTCTACTCTAAGCTATTAGACTCTACTCTAAGCTATTAGACTCTACTCTAAGCTATTAGACTCTACTCTAAGCTATTAGACTCTACTCTAAGCTATTAGACTCTACTCTAAGCTATTCGACTCTACTCTAAGCTATTAGACTCTACTCTAAGCTATTAGACTCTACTCTAAGCTATTAGACTCTACTCTAAGCTATTAGACTCTACTCTAAGCTATTAGACTCTACTCTAAGCTATTAGACTCTACTCTAAGCTATTAGACTCTACTCTAAGCTATTAGACTCTACTCTGAGCTATTAGACTCTACTCTGAGCTATTAGACTCTACTCTAAGCTATTAGACTCTACTCTAAGCTATTAGACTCTACTCTAAGCTATTAGACTCTACTCTAAGCTATTAGACTCTACTCTGAGCTATTAGACTCTACTCTAAGCTATTAGACTCTTCTCTAAGCTATTAGACTCTACTCTAAGCTATTAGACCATTCAGTTGCAATTAGACATCAGTATATAACAGATTTAAGCTGGAATTATACACGTTATTACACTATTTATATTAAAATTTAGACATGATAAAATTCATTTAAGTTCAAAGTAACACGCGAAACAAGTAAATTCAAACTGACAGGAAGAGAATTCCGAAACTTGCACGAATAGCATGGTGCCATCTGTGGTAACCTCAAATGAGAGAATGTGCCTTGATTTTATATACGTTATATTTTACAAATTAATAATTACTTAGTAGGGGTGTATCGGATTTCGGCTCCGGCAAATCCGGAATCAGGCCATTTTTTTACAATCCGGGTACGGCTCCGGCAGGATTTCACTTTATAAATCCGGCCAAATCTGGCTACGAAAGGATTTTAAAAAATTGAATCCGGTACAGCCCTAGTTATTAGTAGTAATAATATAACACCTGTTTTTTTTACTTCTAGATTTTTTTTTAATTTAAGGGACAAAGTCCAGAGTCTGCAGTTAAACCAGATGACCAACAGACGCCGAGTTCAGCTGGACATTCGCGCTATCTCGTGGCGCCGTCTGCTAGCAAATGGAAAACGTGTTCTGGGTGACCCCAACGGCTAAAATGAATAGGGCCTCCATAATGGAGCCCGTATCCCAGATGTATCCTAGAACTCTGTGGAAAGCCGGTTGAGTTCATTTTGACATTACACGCTAAACCCATTGATGTCAGTGTCCCGGCGCGGGGTGGGCGTGGGGGCCATTGGTCTAAAAGTGATGTTGGACAAAATGTGAGTGGAAAAGTTAGGGGAAGTGCGTTATAGTAGATTTTACAGATTTTTTGTTAAAGATATTTTTCTACAGGTGATTAAGTTTTATTAGTTTAAATAAATTCAATCCTTAATACTAACTGTTTTAAGGTTGAATACATTCATTCATTTTATATTGGAGGCTAAATATTGTGACACAGAAGTGTGTGCAGGAGTTATCTCTCCTGATATCTGGCGACTAAAACACAGGTGAAAGAGTTTAATAAGTTTGTGAAATACAAAGTAAATCTCCGTCTTTATAAACTTGTTTCATGTCTGCACTATGATTTTATATGCGATGTTGTCACAAATAAGATGCGAGTCGAGACAAGTGATGTGTCACAAGTATTAACAAAAATTACGCTACAAACTTTCCGGAAAACCAAACATTTCACCGCGTAGAAGTAGTAGGAAAGTCAAATGTTTTAGTTCTACCTAATTATTCTATTATTCTATCTAACTGACGGGTATGAACAGAAACCTTAATACAGTTGCCCCAGCATGACCAGGGAGATATGTTAATGGCATGGTTCCTGACAGTAAATGATAAATGTGAAACATTAAACAATAACAAAGCTTTTGAATATACCCTGAGACCTGGAAATAGAAACCAAATAAAATAAAGCTTTCATGTGTGAATAAGATTCCACATTCTTGTCTGTGCTCAGATATAACATAGTCCACTTCTCTCCCCCCCTTCAGATATAACATAGTCCACTTCCCTCAGATATAACATAGTCCACTTCTCTCTCTCTCCCCTCCCTCCCTCAGATATAACATAGTCCACTTCTCTCCCCCCTTCCCCAGCACCAACTTAATGAAAATATAAATAAAACAACAGCAACACAAAAATCTCGTCACATGACATCCGGTAAGGCTGACAACTGTAATTTGACAACTACAATCGTTGGTACGTGGCAATGCCCTGCCCTGCCATAACAATACACGAAGGTTGGGGACTGCTCACAAACCTTGTCAAGTCAAGTCAATAAATAGTGGGGCAAGATGTGTGTAGGTCTGGAAATAGTGGGACAAGATGTGTGTAGGTCTTGAAATAGTGGGACAAGATGTGTGTAGGTCTGGAAATAGTGGGACAAGATGTGTGTAGGTCTGGAAATAGTAGGACAAGATATGTGTAGGTCTGGAAATAGTGAGACAAGATGTGTGTAGGTCTGGAAGTAGTGAGGCAAGATGTGTGTAGGTCTGGAAATAGTGGGGCAAGATGTGTGTAGGTCTGGAAATAGTGGGGCAAGATGTGTGTAGGTCTGGAAATAGTGAGACAAGATGTGTGTAGGTCTAAAAATAGTAGGACAAGATGTGTGTAGTGTGTAGGTCTGGAAATAGTAGGACAAGATGTGTGTAGTGTGGTGGTCTGGAAATAGTAGGACAAGATGTGTGTAGTGTGTAGGTCTGGAAATAGTAGGACAAGATGTGTGTAGGTCTGGAAATAGTGGAACAAGATGTGTGTAGGTCTGGAAATAGTGAGACAAGATGTGTGTAGAGTGTAGGTCTGGAAATATAAGGACAAGATGTGTGTCGGTCTGGAAATAGTAGGACAAGATGTGTGTAGGTCTGGAAATAGTAGGACAAGATGTGTGTAGTGTGTAGGTCTGGAAATAGAAGGACAAGATGTGTGTCGGTCTGGAAATAGTAGGACAAGATGTGTGTAGTGTGTAGGTCTGGAAATAGTAGGACAAGATGTGTGTAGTGTGGTGGTCTGGAAATAGTAGGACAAGATGTGTGTAGTGTGTATGTCTGGAAATAGTAGGACAAGATGTGTGTAGGTCTGGAAATAGTGGGACAAGATGTGTGTAGGTCTGTATATAGTGAGACAAGATGTGTGTAGAGTGTAGGTCTGGAAATAGTAGGACAAGATGAGTGTAGTATGTAGGTCTGCAAATAGTAGGACAAGATGTGTGTAGTGTGTAGGTCTGTAAATAGTGGGACAAGATGTGTGTAGGTCTGGAAATAGTAGAACAAAATGTATTTAG
Source organism: Ampullaceana balthica (assembly GCA_944989445.1). Lineage (NCBI taxonomy): Eukaryota > Metazoa > Mollusca > Gastropoda > Lymnaeidae > Ampullaceana > Ampullaceana balthica. The sequence continues at coordinate 1,773,497 of CALYLW010000079.1, forward strand.
TGTGTAGGTCTGCAAATAGTGGGACAAGATGTGTGTAGGTCTGGAAATAGTAGGACAAGATGTGTGTAGGTCTGAAAATAGTAGGACAAGATGTGTGTAGTGTGTAGGTCTGAAAATAGTGAGACAAGATGTGTGTAGGTCTGCAAATAGTGAGACAAGATGTGTGTAGGTCTGGAAATAGTGAGACAAGATGTGTGTAGGTCTGGAAATAGTAGGACAAGATGCGTGTAGGGGGACAAGATGTGTGTAGGTCTGCAAATAGTGGGACAAGATGTGTGTAGGTCTGGAAATAATGGGACAAGATATGTGTAGGTCTGGAAATAGTTGGACAAGATGTTTGTAGAGTGTAGGTCTGGAAATAGTAGGACTAGATGTGTGTAGGTCTGGAAATAGTGGGACAAGATGTGTGTAGGTCTGGAAATAGTGAGACAAGATGTGTGTAGGTCTGAAAATAGTAGGACAAGATGTGTGTAGTGTGTAGGTCTGGAAATAATGAGACAAGATGTGTGTAGGTCTGCAAACAGTGAGACAATATGTGTGGAGGTCTGGAAATAGTGGAGCAAGATGTGTGTAGGTCTGGAAATAATAGGACAAGATGTGTGTAGGTCTGGAAATAGTGGGACAAGATGTGTGTAGGTCTGGAAATGGTGAGACAAGATGTGTGTAGAGTGTAGGTCTAGAAATAGTAGGACAAGTTGTGTGTAGGTCTGGAAATAGTAGGACAAGATGTGTGTAGTGTGTAGGTCTGCAAATAGTATTACAATGTGTGTAAAGTGTGTGCGTCTAGAAATAGAGGGACAAGATGTATGTAGGTCTGGAAATAGTAGGACAAGATGTGTGTAGGTCTGAAAATAGTAGGACAAGATATTTGTAGTGTGTAGGTCTGGAAATAGTGAGACAAGATGTGGGTAGGTCTGCAAATAGTGAGACAAGATGTGTGTAGGTCTGGAAATAGTGAGACAAGATGTGTGTAGGTCTGGAAATAGTAGGACAAGATGTGTGTAGGTCTGCAAATAGTGGGACAAGATGTGTGTAGGTCTGCAAATAATTGGACAAGATGTGTGTAGGTCTGGAAATAATGGGACAAGATATGTGTAGGTCTGGAAATAGAGGGACAAGATGTGTGTAGAGTGTAGGTCTGGAAATAGTAGGACAAGATGTGTGTAGGTCTGGAAATAGTGGCACAAGATGTGTGTAGGTCTGGAAATAGTGAGACAAGATGTGTGTAGGTCTGGAAATAGTAGGACAAGATGCGTGTAGGTCTGGAAATAATGGGACAAGATGTGTGTAGGTCTGCAAATAGTGGGACAAGATGTGTGTAGGTCTGGAAATAATGGGACAAGATATGTGTAGGTCTGGAAATAGTGGGACAAGATGTGTGTAGAGTGTAGGTCTGGAAATAGTGGCACAAGATGTGTGTAGGTCTGCAAATAATAGGACAAGACGTGTGTAGGTCTGGAAATAGTGGGACAAGATGTGTGTAGGTGTGGAAATAGTGAGACAAGATGTGTATAGGTCTGAAAATAGTAGGACAAAATGTGTATAGTGTGTAGGTCTGGAAATAGTGAGACAAGATTTGTGTAGGTCTGCAAATAGTGAGACAAGATGTGTGGAGGTCTGGAAATAGTGGGGCAAGATGTGTGTAGGTCTGGAAATAATAGGACAAGATGTGTGTAGGTCTGGAAATAGTGGGACAAGATGTGTGTAGGTCTGGAAATATTGAGACAAGATGAGTGTAGAGTGTAGGTCTGGAAATAGTAGGACAAGTGGTGTGTAGGTCTGAAAATAGTAGGACAAGATGTGTGTAGTGTGTAGGTCTGCAAATAGTGGGACAAGATGAGTGTAGTGTGTAGGTCTGCAAATAGTATGACAATATGTGTGTAGTGTGTAGGTCTGTAAATAGTGGGACAAGATGTGTGTAGGTCTGGAAAGAGTAGGACAAGATGTGTGTAGTGTGTAGGTCTGCAAATAGTGGAACAAGATGTGTGTAGGTCTGGAAATAGTAGGACAAGATGTGTGTAGGTCTGGAAATAATGGGACAAGATATGTGTAGGTCTGGAAATAGTGAGACAAGATGTGTGTAGGTCTGCAAAAAGTGAGACAAGATGTGTGTAGGTCTGGAAATAGTGAGACAAGATGTTTGTAGGTCTGGAAATAGTAGGACAAGATGTGTGTAGGTCTGGAAATAATGGGACAAGATGTGTGTAGGTCTGCAAATAGTGAGACAAGATGTGTGTAGGCCTGCAAATAATTGGACAAGATGTGTGTAGGTCTGGAAATAAAGGGACAAGATATAGGTAGGTCTGGAAATAGTGGGACAAGATGTGTGTAGAGTGTAGGTCTGGAAATAGTAGGACAAGATGTGTGTAGGTCTGGAAATAATAGGACAAGATGTGTGTAGGTCTGGAAATAGTGGCACAAGATGTGTATAGATCTGGAAATAGTGAGAACAAGATGTGTGTAGGTCTGGAAATAATGGGACAAGATGTTTGTAGTGTGTAGGTCTGCAAATAGTGGGACAAGATGTGTGTAGGTCTGAAAATGGTAGAACAAGATGTGTGTAGTGTGTAGGTCTGGAAATAGTGAGGCAAGATGTGTGTAGGTCTGGAAATAGTGGGGCAAGATGTGTGTAGCTCTGGAAATAATGGGAAAAGATGTGTGTAGGTCTGCAAATAGTGGGACAATATGTGTGTAGGTCTGCAAATAATGGGACAAGATGTGTGTAGGTCTGGAAATAGTGGGTCAAGATGTGTTTAGGTCTGGAAATAGAGCGACAAGATGTGTGTAGGTCTGGAAATAGTAGAACAAGATATGTGTAGGTCTGGATATAGTGAGGCAAGATGTGTGTAGGTCTGGAAATAGTGAAACAAGATGTGTGTAGGTCTGGAAATAGTAGGACAAGATGTGTGTAGGTCTGCAAATAGTGGGACAAGATGTGTGTAATTCTGGAAATAGTGGGACAAGATGTGTGTAGGTCTGGAAATAGTAGGACAAGATGTGTGTAGGTCTGCAAATAGTGGGACAAGATGTGTGTAGGTCTGCAAATAATTGGACAAGATGTGTGTAGGTCTGGAAATAATGGGACAAGATATGTGTAGGTCTGGAAATAGTGGACAAGATGTGTGTAGAGTGTAGGTCTGGAAATAGTAGGACAAGATGTGTGTAGGTCTGGAAATAGTGGCACAAGATGTCTGTAGGTCTGGAAATAGTGAGACAAGATGTGTGTAGGTCTGGAAATAGTATGACAAGAAGCGTGTAGGTCTGGAAATAATGGGACAAGATGTGTGTAGGTCTGCAAATAGTGGGACAAGATGTGTGTAGGTCTGGAAATAATGGGACAAGATATTTGTAGGTCTGGAAATAGTGGGACAAGATGTGTGTAGAGTGTAGGTCTGGAAATAGTGGCACAAGATGTGTGTAGGTCTGCAAATAATAGGACAAGACGTGTGTAGGTCTGGAAATAGTGGACAAGATGTGTGTAGGTTCGGAAATAGTGAGACAAGATGTGTATAGGTCTGAAAATAGTAGGACACAATGTGTATAGTGTGTAGGTCTGGAAATAGTGAGACAAGATTTGTGTAGGTCTGCAAATAGTGAGACAAGATGTGTGGAGGTCTGGAAATAGTGGAACAAGATGTGTGTAGGTCTGGAAATAGTGAGACAAGATGTGTGTAGAGTGTAGGTCTGGAAATAGAAGGACAAGATGTGTGTCGGTCTGGAAATAGTAGGACAAGATGTGTGTAGGTCTGGAAATAGTAGGACAAGATGTGTGTAGTGTGTAGGTCTGGAAATAGAAGGACAAGATGTGTGTCGGTCTGGAAATAGTAGGACAAGATGTGTGTAGTGTGTAGGTCTGGAAATAGTAGGACAAGATGTGTGTAGTGTGGTGGTCTGGAAATAGTAGGACAAGATGTGTGTAGTGTGTATGTCTGGAAATAGTAGGACAAGATGTGTGTAGGTCTGGAAATAGTGGGACAAGATGTGTGTAGGTCTGTATATAGTGAGACAAGATGTGTGTAGAGTGTAGGTCTGGAAATAGTAGGACAAGATGTGTGTAGGTCTGGAAATAGTAGGACAAGATGAGTGTAGTATGTAGGTCTGCAAATAGTAGGACAAGATGTGTGTAGTGTGTAGGTCTGTAAATAGTGGGACAAGATGTGTGTAGGTCTGGAAATAGTAGAACAAGATGTATGTAGTGTGTAGGTCTGCAAATAGTGGGACAAGATGTGTGTAGGTCTGGAAATAGTAAGACAAGATGTGTGTAGGTCTGAAAATAGTAGGACAAGATGTGTGTAGTGTGTAGGTCTGAAAATAGTGAGACAAGATGTGTGTAGGTCTGCAAATAGTGAGACAAGATGTGTGTAGGTCTGGAAATAGTGAGACAAGATGTGTGTAGGTCTGGAAATAGTAGGACAAGATGCGTGTAGGGGGACAAGATGTGTGCAGGTCTGCAAATAGTGGGACAAGATGTGTGTAGGTCTGGAAATAATGGGACAAGATATGTGTAGGTCTGGAAATAGTTGGACAAGATGTTTGTAGAGTGTAGGTCTGGAAATAGTAGGACTAGATGTGTGTAGGTCTGGAAATAGTGGGACAAGATGTGTGTAGGTCTGGAAATAGTGAGACAAGATTTGTGTAGGTCTGAAAATAGTAGGACAAGATGTGTGTAGTGTGTAGGTCTGGAAATAATGAGACAAGATGTGTGTAGGTCTGCAAACAGTGAGACAATATGTGTGGAGGTCTGGAAAAAGTGGAGCAAGATGTGTGTAGGTCTGGAAATAATAGGACAAGATGTGTGTAGGTCTGGAAATAGTGGACAAGATGTGTGTAGGTCTGGAAATGGTGAGACAAGATGTGTGTAGAGTGTAGGTCTAGAAATAGTAGGACAAGTTGTGTGTAGGTCTGGAAATAGTAGACAAGATGTGTGTAGTGTGTAGGTCTGCAAATAGTATTACAATGTGTGTGTAGTGTGTGCGTCTAGAAATAGTGGGACAAGATGTGTGTAGGTCTGGAAATAGTAGGACAAGATGTGTGTAGGTCTGAAAATAGTAGGACAAGATATTTGTAGTGTGTAGGTCTGGAAATAGTGACACAAGATGTGGGTAGGTCTGCAAATAGTGAGACAAGATGTGTGTAGGTCTGGAAATAGTGAGACAAGATGTGTGTAGGTCTGGAAATAGTAGGACAAGATGTGTGTAGGTCTGCAAATAGTGGACAAGATGTGTGTAGGTCTGCAAATAATTGGACAAGATGTGTGTAGGTCTGGAAATAATGGGACAAGATATGTGTAGGTCTGGAAATAGAGGACAAGATGTGTGTAGAGTGTAGGTCTGGAAATAGTAGGACAAGATGTGTGTAGGTCTGGAAATAGTGGCACAAGATGTGTGTAGGTCTGGAAAATAGTGAGACAAGATGTGTGTAGGTCTGGAAATAGTAGGACAAGATGCGTGTAGGTCTGGAAATAATGGGACAAGATGTGTGTAGGTCTGCAAATAGTGGGACAAGATGTGTGTAGGTCTGGAAATAATGGGACAAGATATGTGTAGGTCTGGAAATAGTGGGACAAGATGTGTGTAGAGTGTAGGTCTGGAAATAGTGGCACAAGATGTGTTTAGGTCTGCAAATAATAGGACAAGACGTGTGTAGGTCTGGAAATAGTGGGACAAGATGTGTGTAGGTGTGGAAATAGTGAGACAAGATGTGTATAGGTCTGAAAATATAGTAGGACAAAATTTGTATAGTGTGTAGGTCTGGAAATAGTGAGACAAGATTTGTGTAGGTCTGCAAATACGTGAGACAAGATGTGTGGAGGTCTGAAATAGTGGGGCAAGATGTGTGTAGGTCTGGAAATAATAGGACAAGATGTGTGTAGGTCTGGAAATAGTGGGACAAGATGTGTGTAGGTCCTGGAAATATTGAGACAAGATGAGTGTAGAGTGTAGGTCTGGAAATAGTAGGACAAGTGGTGTGTAGGTCTGAAAATAGTAGGACAAGATGTGTGTAGTGTGTAGGTCTGCAAATAGTGGGACAAGATGAGTGTAGTGTGTAGGTCTGCAAATAGTATGACAATATGTGTGTAGTGTGTAGGTCTGTAAATAGTGGGACAAGATGTGTGTAGGTCTGGAAAGAGTAGGACAAGATGTGTGTAGTGTGTAGGTCTGCAAATAGTGGAACAAGATGTGTGTAGGTCTGGAAATAGTAGGACAAGATGTGTGTAGGTCTGAAAATAGTAGGACAAGATGTGTGTAATAGTGTAGGTCTGGAAATAGTGCGACAAGATGTGTGTAGGTCTGCAAAAAGTTAGACAAGATGTGTGTAGGTCTGGAAATAGTGAGAAAAGATGTTTGTAGGTCTGGAAATAGTAGGACAAGATGTGTGTAGGTCTGGAAATAATGGGACCGGATAGTGTGTAGGTCTGCAAATAGTGAGACAAGATGTGTGTAAGGCCTGCAAATAATTGGACAAGATGTGTGTAGGTCTGGAAATAAAAGGGACAAGATATAGGTAGTCTGGAAATAGTGGGACAAGATGTGTGTATAGTGTAGGTCTGGAAATAGTAGGACAAGATGTGTGCAGGTCTGCAAATAATTGGACAAGATTGTGTGTAGGTCTGGAAATAATGGGACAAGATATGTGTAGGTCTGGAAATAGAGGGACAAGATGTGTGTAGAGTTTAGGTCTGGAAATAGTAGGACAAGATGTGTGTAGGTCTGGAAATAGTGGCACAAGATGTGTTGTAGGTCTGGAATAGTGAGACAAGATGTGTGTAGTCTGGAAATAGTAGACAAGATGCGTGTAGGTCTGGAAATAATGGGACAAGATGTGTGTAGGTCTGCAAATAGTGGGACAAGATGTGTGTAGGTCTGGAAATAATGGGACAAGATATGTGTAGGTCTGGAAATAGTGGGACAAGATGTGTGTAGAGTGTAGGTCTGGAAATAGGGCACAAGATGTGTGTAGGTCTGCAATAATAGGACAAGACGTGTGTAGGTCTGGAAATAGTGGGACAGATGTGTGTAGGTGTGGAAATAGTGAGACAAGATGTGTATAGGTCTGAAAATAGTAGGACAAAATTTGTATAGTGTGTAGGTCTGGAAATAGTGAGACAAGATTTGTGTAGGTCTGCAAATAGTGAGACAAGATGTGTGGAGGTCTGGAAATAGTGGGCAAGATGTGTGTAGGTCTGGAAATAATAGGACAAGATGTGTGTAGGTCTGGAAATAGTGGGACAAGATGTGTGTAGGTCTGGAAATATTGAGACAAGATGAGTGTAGAGTGTAGGTCTGGAAATAGTAGGACAATGTGGTGTGTAGGTCTGAAAATATGTAGGACAAGATGTGTGTAGTGTGTAGGTCTGCAAATAGTGGGACAAGATAGTGTAGTGTGTAGGTCAGCAAATAGTATGACCATATGTGTGTAGTGTGTAGGTCTGTTAAAATAGTGGGACAGATGTGTGTAGGCTGGAAAGAGTAGGACAAGATGTGTGTAGTGTGTAGGTCTGCAAATAGTGGAACAAGATGTGTGTAGGTCTGGAAATAGTGACAGATGTGTGTAGGTCTGAAAATAGTAGGACAAGATGTGTGTAATGTGTAGGTCTGGAATAGTGAGACAAGATGTGTGTAGTGTCTGCAAAAAGTGAGACAGATGTGTGTAGGTCTGAAATAGTGAGACAAGATGTTAGTAGGTCTGGAAATAGTAGGACAAGATTGTGTGTAGGTCTGGAAATAAATGGACAAGATGTGTGTAGGTCTGCAAATAGTGAGACAAGATGTGTGTAGGCCTGCAAATAATTGGACAAGATGTGTGTAGGTCTGGAAATAAAGGGACAAGATATAGGTAGGTCTGGGAAATAGTGGGACAAGATGTGTGTAGAGTGTAGTCTGGAAATAGTAGGACACGATGTGTGTAGTCTGGAAATATAGGACAGATGTGTGTAGGTCTGGAAATAGTGGCACAAGATGGTATAGATCTGGAATAGTGAGACAAGATGTGTGTAGGTCTGGAAATAGTGGGACAAGATGTTTGTAGTGTGTAGGTCTGCAAATAGTGGGACAAGATGTGTGTAGGTCTGAAAATGGTAGAACAAGATGTGTGTAGTGTGTAGGTCTGGAAATAGTGAGGCAAGATGTGTGTAGTCTGGAAATAGTGGGGCAAGATGTGTGTAGCTCTGGAAATAATGGGAAAAGATGTGTGTAGGTCTGGCAAATAGTGGGACAATATGTGTGTAGGTCTGCAATATAATGGGACAAGATGTGTGTAGGTCTGGAAATAGTGGGTCAAGATGTGTTTAGGTCTGGAAATAGAGCGACAAGATGTGTGTAGGTCTGGAAATAGTAGAACAAGATATGTGTAGGTCTGGATATAGTGAGGCAAGATGTGTGTAGGTCTGGAAATAGTGAAACAAGATGTGTGTAGGTCTGGACATAGTAGACAGATGTGTGTGTGGTCTGCAATAGTGGGACAAGATGTGTGTAATTCTGGAAATAGTGGGACAAGATGTATGTAGTCTGGAAATAGTAGGACAAGATGTGTGTAGGTCTGCACATAGTGGGGACAAGATGTGTGTAGGTCTGCAAATAATTGGACAAGATGTGTGTAGGTCTGGAAATAATGGGACAAGATATGTGTCGGTCTGGAAATAGTGGGACAAGTATGTGTGTAGAGTGTAGGTCTGGAAATAGTAGGACAAGATGTGTGTAGGTCTGGAAATATGTGGCACAAGATGTCTGGTAGGTCAGGAAATAGTGAGACAAGACTGTGTGTAGGTCTGGAAATAGTAGGACAAGATGCGTGTAGGTCTGGAAATTAATGGACAAGATTTGTTGTCGGTCTGCAAATAGTGGGACAGATGTGTGTAGGTCTGGAAATAATGGGACAAGATATTTGTAGGTCTGGAAATAGTGGGACAAGATGTGTGTAGAGTGTAGGTCTAGGAAATAGTGGCACAAGATGTGTGTAGGTCTGCAAATACATAGCGACAGACGTGTGTAGGTCTGGAAATAGTGGGACAAGATGTGTGTAGGTGTGGAAATAGTGAGACAAGATGTGTATAGGTCCTAAAATAGTAGGACAAAATGTGTATAGTGTGTAGGTCTGGAAATAGTGAGACAAGATTTGTGTAGGTCTGCAAATAGTGAGACAAGATGTGTGGAGGTCTGGAAATAGTGGGGCAAGATGTGTGTAGGTCTGGAAATAATAGGACAAGATGTGTGTAGGTCTGGAATAGTGGGACAAGATGTGTGTAGGTCTGGAAATATTGAGACAAGATGAGTGTAGAGTGTAGGTCTGGAAATAGTAGGACAAGTGGTGTGTAGGTCTGAAAATAGTAGGACAAGATGTGTGTAGTGTGTAGGTCTGCAAATAGTGGGACAAGATGAGTGTAGTGTGTAGGTCTGCAAATAGTATGACAATATGTGTGTAGTGTGTAGGTCTGTAATAGTGGGACAAGATGTGTGTAGGTCTGGAAAGAGTAGGACAAGATGTGTGTAGTGTGTAGGTCTGCAAATAGTGGAACAAGATGTGTGTAGGTCTGAAAAATAGTAGGACAAGATGTGTGTAGGTCTTGAAAATAGTAGGGACCAAGATGTGTGTAATGTGTAGGTCTGGAAATAGTGAGACAAGATGTGTGTAGGTCTGCAAAAAGTGAGACAAGATTTGTAGGTCTGGAAATAGTGAGACAAGAATGTTTGTAGGTCTGGAAATAGTAGGACAAGATGTGTGTAGGTCTGGAAATAATGGGACAAGATGTGTGTAGGTCTGCAAATAGTGAGACAAGATGTGTGTAGGCCTGCAAATAATTGACAAGATGTGTGTAGGTCTGGAAATAAAGTGGACAAGATATAGGTAGGTCTGGAAATAGTGGGACAAGATGTGTGTAGAGTGTAGGTCTGGAAATAGTAGGACAAGATGTGTGTAGGTCTGGAAATAATAGGACAAGATGTGTGTAGGTCTGGAAATAGTGGCACAAGATGTGTATAGATCTGGAAATAGTGAGACAGATGTGTGTAGGTCTGGAAATAGTGGGACAAGATGGTGTAGTGTGTAGGTCTGCAAATAGAGTAGGACAAGATGTTTGTAGTGTGTGTAGGTCTGCAAATAGTGGCACAAGATGTGTATAGATCTGGAAATAGTGAGACAAGATGTGTGTAGTCTGGAAATAGTGAGACAAGATGTGTGTAGGTCTGGAAATAGTAGGACAAGATGCGTGTAGGTCTGGAAATAATGGGACAAGATGTGTGTAGGTCTGCAATAGTGGGACAAGATGTGTGTAGGTCTGGAAATAATGGACAAGATATGTGTAGGTCTGGAAATAGTGGGACAAGATGTGTGTAGAGTGTAGGTCTGGAATAGTGGCACAAGTATGTGTGTAGGTCTGCAAATAATAGGACAAGACGTGTGTAGGTCTGGAACATAGTGGGACAAGATGTGTGTAGGTGTGGAAATAGTGAGACAAGATGTGTATAGGTCTGAAAATAGTAGGACAAAATTTGTATAGTGTGTAGGTCTGGAAATAGTGAGACAAGATTTGTGTAGGTCTGCAAATAGTGAGACAAGATGTGTGGAGGTCTGAAAATAGTGGGGCATAGATGTGTGTAGGTCTGGAAATAATAGGACAAGATGTGTGTAGGTCTGGAAATAGTGGACAAGATGTGTGGTAGGTCTGTGAAATATTGAGACAGATGAGTGTAGAGTGTAGGTCTGGAAATAGTAGGACAAGTGGTGTGTAGGTCTGAAAATAGTAGGACAAGATGTGTGTAGTGTGGTAGGTCTGCAAATAGTAGGGACAAGATGAGTGTAGTGTGTAGGTCTGCAATAGTATGACAATATGTGTGTAGTGTGTAGGTCTGTAAATAGTGGGACAAGATGTGTGTAGGTCTGGAAGAGTAGGACAAGATGTGTGTATGTGTAGTCGGTCTGCAAATAGTGGACCAAGATGTGTGTAGGTCTGGAAATAGTAGGACAAGATGTTTGTAGGTCTGAAATCGTAGGACAAGATGTGTGTAATGTGTAGGTCTGGAAATAGTGAGACAAGATGTGTGTAGGTCTGCAAAAAGTTAGACAAGATGTGTGTAGGTCTGGAAATAGTGAGAAAAGATGTTTGTAGGGTCTGGAAATGGATAGGACAAGATGTGTGTAGGTCTGGAAATAATGGTGACAGGATGTGTGTAAGGTCTGCAAATAGTGAGACAAGATGTGTGTAGGCCTGCAAATAATTGGACAAGATGTGTGTAGTCTGGAAATAAGGGACAAGATATAGGTATAGGTCCTGGAAATAAGTGGGACAAGATGTGTGTTAGTGTGTAGGTCTGGAAATAGTAGGACAAGATGGTGTGTGTAGTCTGCAAATAATTGGACAAGATGTGTGTAGGTCTGGAAATAATGGGACAAGATATGTGTAGGTCTGGAAATAGAGCACAAGATGTGTGTAGAGTGTAGGTTCTGGAAATAGTAGGACAAGATGTGTGTAGGTCTGGAAATAGTGGCACACGATGTGTGTAGGTCTGGAAATAGTGAGACAAGATGTGTGTAGTCTGGAATAGTAGACAAGATGCGTGTAGGTCTGGAAATAATGGGACAAGATGTGTGTAGGTCTGCAAATAGTGGGACAAGATGTGTGTAGGTCTGGAAATAATGGGACACGATATGTGTAGGTCTGGAAGTAGTGGGACAAGATGTGTGTAGAGTGTAGGTCTGGAAATAGTGGCACAAGATGTGTGTAGGTCTGCAAATAATAGGACAAGACGTGTGTAGGTCTGGAAATAGTGGGACAAGATGTGTGTAGGTGTGGAAATAGTGAGACAAGATGTGTATAGGTCTGAAAATAGTAGGACAAAATTTGTATAGTGTGTAGGTCTGGAAATAGTGAGACAAGATTTGTGTAGGTCTGCAAATAGTGAGACAAGATGTGTGGAGGTATGGAAATAGTGGGGCAAGATGTGTGTAGGTCTGGAAATAATAGGACAAGATGTGTGTAGGTCTGGAAATAGTGGACAAGATGTGTGTAGGTCTGGAAATATTGAGACAAGATGAGTGTAGAGTGTAGGTCTGGAAATAGTAGGACAAGTGGTGTGTAGGTCTGAAAATAGTAGGACAAGATTGTGTGTAGTGTGTAGGTCTGCAAATAGTGGGACAAGATGAGTGTAGTGTGTAGGTCTGCAAATAGTATGACAATATGGTGTGTAGTGTGTAGGTCTGTAAATAGTGGGACAAGATGTGTGTAGGTCTGGAAAGAGTAGGACAAGATGTGTGTAGTGTGTAGGTCTGCAAATAGTGGAACAAGATGTGTGTAGGTCTGGAATAGTAGGACAAGATGTGTGTAGGTCTGAAAATAGTAGGACAAGATGTGTGTAATGTGTAGGTCTGGAAATAGTGAGACAAGATGTGTGTAGGTCTGCAAAAAGTGGAGACAAGATGTGTGTAGGTCTGGAAATAGTGAGACAAGATGTTTGTAGGTCTGGAATAGTAGGACAAGATGTGTGTAGGTCTGGAAATAATGGGACAAGATGTGTGTAGGTCTGCAAATAGTGAGACAAGATGTGTGTAGGCCTGCAAATAATTGGACAAGATGTGGTGTAGGTCTGGAAATAAAGGGACAAGATATAGGTAGGTCTGGAAATAGTGGGACAAGATGTGTGTAGAGTGTAGGTCTGGAAATAGTAGGACAAGATGTGTGTAGGTCTGGAAATAATAGGACAAGATGTGTGTAGGTCTGGAAATAGTGGCACAAGATGTGTATAGATCTGAAATAGTGAGACAAGATGTGTGTAGGTCTGGAAATAGTGGGACAAGATGTTTGTAGTGTGTAGGTCTGCAAATAGTGGACAAGATGTGTGTAGGTCTGAAAATGGTAGAACAAGATGTGTGTAGTGTGTAGGTCTGGAAATAGTGAGGCAGATGTGTGTAGGTCTGGAAATAGTGGGGCAAAATGTGTGTAGCTCTGGAAATAATGGGAAAAGATGTGTGTAGGTCTGCAAATAGTGGGACAATATGTGTGTAGGTCTGCAAATAATGGGACAAGATGTGTGTAGGTCTGGAAATAGTGGGTCAAGATGTGTTTAGGTCTGGAAATAGAGCGACAAGATGTGTGTAGGTCTGGAAATAGTAGAACAAGATATGTGTAGGTCTGGATATAGTGAGGCAAGATGTGTGTAGGTCTGGAAATAGTGAAACAAGATGTGTGTAGGTCTGGAAATAGTAGGACAAGATGTGTGTAGGTCTGCAAATAGTGGGACAAGATGTAGTGTAATTCTGGAAATAGTGGGACAAGATGTATGTAGGTCTGGAAATAGTAGGACAAGATTTGTGTAGGTCTGCAAATAGTGGGACAGATGTGTGTAGGTCTGCAAATAATTGGACAAGATGTGTGTAGGTCTGGAAATAATGGGACAAGATATGTGTAGGTCTGGAAATAGTGGGACAAGATGTGTGTAGAGTGTAGGTCTGGAAATAGTAGGACAAGATGTGTGTAGGTCTGGAAATAGTGGCACAAAGATGTCTGTAGGTCTGGAAATAGTGAGACAAGATGTGTGTAGGTCTGGAAATAGTAGGACAAGATGCGTGTAGGTCTGGAAATAATGGGACAAGATGTGTGTAGGTCTGCAAATAGTGGGACAAGATGTGTGTAGGTCTGGAAATAATGGGACAAGATATTTGTAGGTCTGGAAATAGTGGGACAAGATGTGTGTAGAGTGTAGGTCTGGAAATAGTGGCACAAGATGTGTGTAGGTCTGCAAATAATAGGACAAGACGTGTGTAGGTCTGGAAATAGTGGGACAAGATGTGTGTAGGTGTGGAAATAGTGAGACAAGATGTGTATAGGTCTGAAATAGTAGGACAAAATGTGTATAGTGTGTAGGTCTGGAAATAGTGAGACAAGATTTGTGTAGGTCTGCAAATAGTGAGACAAGATGTGTGGAGGTCTGGAAATAGTGGGGCAAGATGTGTGTAGGTCTGGAAATAATAGGACAAGATGTGTGTAGGTCTGGAAATAGTGGGACAAGATGTGTGTAGGTCTGGAAATATTGAGACAAGATGAGTGTAGAGTGTAGGTCTGGAATTAGTAGGACAAGTGGTGTGTAGGTCTGAAAATAGTAGGACAAGATGTGTGTAGTGTGTAGGTCTGCAAATAGTGGGACAAGATGAGTGTAGTGTGTAGGTCTGCAAATAGTATGACAATATGTGTGTAGTGTGTAGGTCTGTAAATAGTGGGACAAGATGTGTGTAGGTCTGGAAAGAGTAGGACAGATGTGTGTAGTGTGTAGGTCTGCAAATAGTGGAACAAGATGTGTGTAGGTCTGGAAATAGTAGGACAAGATGTGTGTAGGTCTGAAAATAGTAGGACAAGATGTGTGTAATGTGTAGGTCTGGAAATAGTGAGACAAGATGTGTGTAGGTCTGCAAAAAGTGAGACAAGATGTGTGTAGGTCTGGAAATAATGTGACAAGATGTGTGTAGGTCTGCAAATAGTGAGACAAGATGTGTGTAGGCCTGCAAATAATTGGACAAGATGTGTGTAGGTCTGGAAATAAAGGGACAAGATATAGGTAGGTCTGGAAATAGTGGGACAAGATGTGTGTAGAGTGTAGGTCTGGAAATAGTAGGACAAGATGTGTGTAGGTCTGGAAATAATGGGACAAGATGTGTGTAGGTCTGCAAATAGTGAGACAAGATGTGTGTAGGCCTGCAAATAATTGGACAAGATGTGTGTAGGTCTGGAAATAAAGGGACAAGATATAGGTAGGTCTGGAAATAGTGGGACAAGATGTGTGTAGAGTGTAGGTCTGGAAATAGTAGGACAAGATGTGTGTAGGTCTGGAAATAATAGGACAAGATGTGTGTAGGTCTGGAAATAGTGGCACAAGATGTGTATAGATCTGGAAATAGTGAGACAAGATGTGTGTAGGTCTGGAAATAGTGGGACAAGATGAGTGTAGTGTGTAGGTCTGCAAATAGTAGGACAAGATGTTTGTAGTGTGTAGGTCTGCAAATAGTGGCACAAGATGTGTGTAGGTCTGAAAATGGTATAGAACAAGATGTGTGTGGTGTGTAGGTCTGGAAATAGTGAGGCAAGATGTGTGTAGGTCTGGAAATAGTGGGGCAAGATGTGTGTAGCTCTGGAAATAATGGGAAAAGATGTGTGTAGGTCTGCAAATAGTGGGACAATATGTGTGTAGGTCTGCAAATAATGGGACAAGATGTGTGTAGGTCTGGAAATAGTGGGTCAAGATGTGTGTAGGTCTGGAAATAGAGCGACAAGATGTGTGTAGGTCTGGAAATAGTAGAACAAGATATGTGTAGGTCTGGATATAGTGAGGCAAGATGTGTGTAGGTCTGGAAATAGTGAAACAAGATGTGTGTAGGTCTGGAAATAGTAGGACAAGATGTGTGTAGGTCTGCAAATAGTGGGACAAGATGTGTGTAATTCTGGAAATAGTGGGACAAGATGTGTGTATGTCTGGAAATAGTGAGACAAGATGTGTGTAGGTCTGGAAAAAAGTAGGACAAGATGTGTGTAGTGTGTAATTTTGGAAATAGTAGAACAAGATTTGTGTAGTGTGTAGGTCTGCAAATAGTAGGACAAGATGTGTGTAGTGTGTAGGTCTGCAAATAGTGGGGACAAGATGTGTGTAGGTCTGGAAATAGTAGGACAAGATGTGTGTAGGTCTGGAAATAGTAGGACATGATGTGTGTAGTGTGTAGGTCTGGGAAATAGTGAGACAAGATGTGTGTAGAGTGTAGGTCTGGAAATAGTAGGACAAGATGTGTGTAGGTCTGCAAATAATAGGACAAGACGTGTGTAGGTCTGGAAAATAGTGGGACAAGATGTGTGTAGGTCTGGAAATGGTGAGACAAGATGTGTATAGGTCTGAAATAGTAGGACAAGATGTGTGTAGTGTGTAGGTCTGGAAATAGCGAGACAAGATTTGTGTAGGTCTGCAAATAGTGAGACAAGATGTGTGGAGGTCTGGAAATAGTGGGGCAAGATGTGTGTAGGTCTGGAAATAATAGGACAAGATGTGTTTTAGGTATGGAAATAGTGGGACAAGATGTGTGTAGGTCTGGAAATAGTGAGACAAGATGTGTGTAGAGTGTAGGTCTGGAAATAGTAGGACAAGTTGTGTGTAGGTCTGGAAATAGTAGGACCAGATGTGTGTAGTGTGTAGGTCTGCAAATAGTGGGACAAGATGAGTGTAGTGTGTAGGTCTGCAAATAGTAGGACAATATGTTTGTAGTGTGTAGGTCTGTAAATAGTGGGACAAGATGTGTGTAGGTCTGGAAAGAGTAGGACAACATGTGTGTAGTGTGTAGGTCTGCAAATAGTGGGGACAATATGTGTGTAGGTCTGGAAAAAGTAGGACAAGATGTGTGTAGGTCTGAAAATAGTAGGACAAGATGTGTGTAATGTGTAGGTCTGGAAATAGTGAGACAAGATGTGTGTAGGTCTGCAAATAGTGAGACAAGATGTGTGTAGGTCTGGAAATAGTGAGACAATATGTTTGTAGGTCTGGAAATAGTAGGACAAGATGTGTGTAGGTCTGGAAATAATGGGACAAGATGTGTGTAGGTCTGCAAATAGTGAGACAAGATGTGTGTAGGCCTGCAAATAATTGTACAAGATGTGTGTAGGTCTAGAAATAATGGGACAAGATATAGGTAGGTCTGGAAATAGTGGGACAAGATGTGTGTAGAGTGTAGGTCTGGAAATAGTAGGACAAGATGTGTGTAGGTCTGGAAATAATAGGACAAGATGTGTGTAGGTCTTGAAATAGTGGCTCAAGATGTGTGTAGATCTGGAAATAGTGAGACAAGATGTGTGTAGGTCTGGAAATAGTGGGACAAGATGAGTGTAGTGTGTAGGTCTGCAAATAGTAGGACAAGATGTTTGTAGTGTGTAGGTCTGCAAATAGTGGGACAAGATGTGTGTAGGTCTGAAAATGGTAGAACAAGATGTGTGTAGTGTGTAGGTCTGGAAATAGTGAGACAAGTTGTGTGTAGGTCTGCAAATAGTGAGACAAGATGTGTGTAGGTCTGCAAATAATGGGACAAGATGTGTGTAGGTCTGGAAATAGTGGGACAATATGTGTGGAGGTCTGCAAATAATGGGACAAGATGTGTGTAGGTCTGCAAATAGTGGGACAATATGTGTGTAGGTCTGCAAATAATGGGACAATATGTGTGTAGGTCTGCAAATAATGGGACAAGATGTGTGTAGGTCTGCAAATAGTGGGACAATATGTGTGTAGGTCTGCAAATAATGGGACAAGATGTGTGTAGGTCTGGAAATAGTGGGTCAAGATGTGTGTAGGTCTGGAAATAGAGTGACAAGATGTGTGTAGGTCTGGAAATAGTAGAACAAGATATGTGTAGGTCTGGATATAGTGAGGCAAGATGTGTGTAGGTCTGGAAATAGTGAAACAAGATGTGTGTAGGTCTGGAAATAGTAGGACAAGATGTGTGTAGGTCTGCAAATAGTGGGACAAGATGTGTGTAATTCTGGAAATAGTGGGACAAGATGTGTGTAAGTCTGGAAATAGTGAGACAAGATGTGTGTAGGTCTGGAAAAAGTAGGACAAGATGTGTGTAGTGTGTAATTTTGGAAATAGTAGAACAAGATTTGTGTAGGTCTGGAAATAGTAGGACAAGATGTGTGTAGTGTGTAGGTCTGCAAATAGTGGGACAAGATGTGTATAGTGTGTAGGTCTGCAAATAGTAGGACAAGATGTGTGTAGTGTGTAGGTCTGCAAATAGTGGGACAAGATGTGTGTAGGTCTGGAAATAGTAGGACAAGATGTGTGTAGGTCTGGAAATAGTAGGACATGATGTGTGTAGTGTGTAGGTCTGGAAATAGTGAGACAAGATGTGTGTAGAGTGTAGGTCTGGAAATAGTAGGACAAGATGTGTGTAGGTCTGCAAATAATAGGACAAGACGTGTGTAGGTCTGGAAATAGTGGGACAAGATGTGTGTAGGTCTGGAAATGGTGAGACAAGATGTGTATAGGTCTGAAATAGTAGGACAAGATGTGTGTTGTGTGTAGGTCTGGAAATAGCGAGACAAGATTTGTGTAGGTCTGCAAATAGTGAGACAAGATGTGTGGAGGTCTGGAAATAGTGGGGCAAGATGTGTGTAGGTCTGGAAATAATAGGACAAGATGTGTTTAGGTATGGAAATAGTGGGACAAGATGTGTGTAGGTCTGGAAATAGTGAGACAAGATGTGTGTAGAGTGTAGGTCTGGAAATAGTAGGACAAGTTGTGTGTAGGTCTGGAAATAGTAGGACCAGATGTGTGTAGTGTGTAGGTCTGCAAATAGTGGGACAAGATGAGTGTAGTGTGTAGGTCTGCAAATAGTAGGACAATATGTGTGTAGTGTGTAGGTCTGTAAATAGTGGGACAAGATGTGTGTAGGTCTGGAAAGAGTAGGACAACATGTGTGTAGTGTGTAGGTCTGCAAATAGTGGGACAATATGTGTGTAGGTCTGGAAAAAGTAGGACAAGATGTGTGTAGGTCTGAAAATAGTAGGACAAGATGTGTGTAATGTGTAGGTCTGGAAATAGTGAGACAAGATGTGTGTAGGTCTGCAAATAGTGAGACAAGATGTGTGTAGGTCTGGAAATAGTGAGACAATATGTTTGTAGGTCTGGAAATAGTAGGACAAGATGTGTGTAGGTCTGGAAATAATGGGACAAGATGTGTGTAGGTCTGCAAATAGTGAGACAAGATGTGTGTAGGCATGCAAATAAGTGTACAAGATGTGTGTAGGTCTAGAAATAATGGGACAAGATATAGGTAGGTCTGGAAATAGTGGGACAAGATGTGTGTAGAGTGTAGGTCTGGAAATAGTAGGACAAGATGTGTGTAGGTCTGGAAATAATAGGACAAGATGTGTGTAGGTCTTGAAATAGTGGCTCAAGATGTGTGTAGATCTGGAAATAGTGAGACAAGATGAGTGTAGTGTGTAGGTCTGCAAATAGTAGGACAAGATGTTTGTAGTGTGTAGGTCTGCAAATAGTGGGACAAGATGTGTGTAGGTCTGAAAATGGTAGGACAAGATGTGTGTAGTGTGTAGGTCTGGAAATAGTGAGACAAGTTGTGTGTAGGTCTGCAAATAGTGAGACAAGATGTGTGTAGGTCTGCAAATAATGGGACAAGATGTTAGTAGGTCTGGAAATAGTGGGACAATATGTGTGGAGGTCTGCAAATAATGGGACAAGATGTGTGTAGGTCTGCAAATAGTGGGACAATATGTGTGTAGGTCTGCAAATAATGGGACAAGATGTGTGTAGGTCTGGAAATAGTGGGTCAAGATGTGTGTAGGTCTGGAAATAGAGCGACAAGATGTGTGTAGGTCTGGAAATAGAGCGACAAGATGTGTGTAGGTCTGGAAATAGTAGGACAAGATATGTGTAGGTCTGGAAATAGTGAGGCAAGATGTGTGTAGGTCTGGAAATAGTGAAACAAGATGTGTGTAGGTCTGGAAATAGTAGGACAAGATGTGTGTAGGTCTGCAAATAGTGGGACAAGATCTGTGTAATTCTGGAAATAGTGGGACAAGATGTGTGTAGGTCTGGAAATAGTGAGACAAGATGTGTGTAGGTCTGGAAATAATAGGACAAGATGTGTGTAGTGTGTAATTCTGGAAATAGTAGGACAAAATTTGTGTAGGTCTGGAAATAGTAGGACAAGATGAGTGTAGTGTGTAGGTCTGCAAATAGTGGGACAAGATGTGTATAGTGTGTAGGTCTGCAAATAGTAGGACAAGATGAGTGTAGTGTGTAGGTCTGCAAATAGTGGGACAAGATGTGTGTAGGTCTGGAAATAGTAGGACAAGATGTGTGTAGGTCTGGAAATAGTAGGACTAGATGTGTGTAGTGTGTAGGTCTGGAAATAGTGAGACAAGATGTGTGAAGTTCTGCAAATAGTGAGACAAGATGTGAGTAGGTCTGGAAATAGTGGGGCAAGATGTGTGTAGGTCTGGAAATAATGGGACAAGATGTGTGTAGATCTGCAAATAGTGGGGCAAGATGTGTGTAGGTCTGAAAATAATGGGACAAGATGTGTTTAGCTCTGGAAATAGTGGGACAGGATGTGTGTAGGTCTGGAAATAGTGGGACAAGATGTGTATAAGTCTGGAAATAGTGGGACAGGATGTGTGTAGGTCTGGAAATAGTGGGACAAGATGTGTATAGGTCTGGAAATAGTGGGACAGGATGCGTGTAGGTCTGGAAATAGTGGGACAAGATTTGTATAGGTCTGGAAATAGTGGGACAAGATGTGTGTAGGTCTGGAAATAAAAGACAATTAAGCTGGCGAGCCGACAAGATGCCTCTTTCATCACAGTATGCTATTTATTTAATGATTTTATGTGACAGAGCTCAACTGATGCTACTACCCAACTATTTACTTGAGCGTAACTTCCGTTGCGAACAGCGTGGTCTTCTCGCGACCCCGTTGCTTGGACGAGAATATTGTCGTTGGCACTGACAAGTTCGTGCACTCTTGATGAAATGCTGGGAAATTAAAGGCAAAGGTCACCTAATCATTACTGCCTGATGAAATTTCGTTTCATGCTTGATGTCGATGTTAGTTTTTAGGACTCTACAAATTTCCCAGTAAATATTTCACCGAATGGAGAGAAGGGAACACATATTTTAAATGGCATTTTGGGGGGGAGAAGAATTAAAGAATCGTAATCTGAAGAGAGGCGGAACTATTTTTAAAGTGTATTGTTTCTAAAATAAATTAATTGACATGTCGTGATTACTATTGAAGTGGTATGGGATTCGCCAACCCCCACTAACATTTGTTCAAACTAAAAATCCTCTAAAAATCCTCTATAAATCCTCAAAAAATCCTGTACCCTTTTTGAAAAATATTTAAATATGTTGGTTTATCTTTACTTGACTAATATGTGATTGAAATTTTTTAACTTATTTTTTTATAAGAAAATGTTGGAACGGAATGGCGTCAGAAATTGTAATTTCAATACTAAAAGTAAAAGAAGTAGGTTCTATGTCTCTGAATTCTTTTTAATAACATTACTATGCTGTTGCTATATGCAATCTATATTAATATGTAGATCAAAGGAGTCTGAATAAACATTTTTAAAAATATAAATAATCGAACATTTGTCTGAGAGCCAGATGCAGTTATCAATAGAGCCGCATCTGGCTCGCGAGCCATGGTTTCCCGACCCCTGGACTAGATAGAGGGTGTACGAGTCCATGCGTTTAGTATAAAAATATTTTTTCGTTATTGGTCTAGATTCTAGAATTTAGATTCTAGATGCATCTTCTGGTTGACAGTGTATCCCCGCTAAGTATTTTATGTGACTTTCCTCCTTGGTCTGGCAGGTCCTGTTGATGCAGCAAAAACCCATAATTTAAACACTTTTGTACAGATTTTAACAGCGTTTGAAGTGTCAAGATCTAATTTGTAAATTTTTAAAATCAGAAACGACAAAAGTTTTGCCTTATTGTGTTAAGTCATATTTCATTGCGCTTGTCTACTGGTTAGAAATTATTTTCAAGATGAACTTATCTGAAGTTGGAGAACTACATCTCTTTTCATTACCCTGCAGGTTCGAGGAGGGTCTAAGTTGTGCACTATCCCACGCCACCACTGAACGCACAATACGACTGCTCTAGTCCCTGTAGGTTACGTTGCACACCGAGGCACGCATTTCCACGGTCGCACTCGACGATCGACGTCGTCCCGTCTGCACTTGGTTTGATCTTCCGCGAACTGCTTTTTTTAGTTGTTGATATAAGGCTTTCACCTTTGACCCTGAAATGCGCAACCTGATGTCTTAGTGGGGGGGGGGTAACAAACAAGTTCTGTGTCAGGGCCAGAAAAAATAGTATGATAGAAGGAAAAAAAGATATGCACGATATTGTTAATGTTTAAAAAACCGAAGCGTAACTCACATTTACTAAAAAGTAAGTACGGATTTTGTCTTTTAGCTTTGGAATACGAAATACTTAAGTATAATCTTAAATTTTTTTAGAACCTCTACAAAAATTTTACCAGAACCTCTAACGTTTACTTGAGAAAGTGGAATCTACCACAGCATGGCGCCGACCGCCTCCATCCCTCCATGCCCTCCCCCAACTAGGGTTCCTGGTCGTGCGGACCACCAGTTGACACTACACAACCCATCAAGGTTTCAACGAGTAGCCATTATGGCTCCCTTGTTTATCTTCTGCTGTGACGTAAACTGAACGCCGTAGCCTTGTGCTCAGGATTCGTTAGCGCTTCAGAAAACATGTCAGAAATGGAGGAAAGCAAGCAGACAAACAGACATCCAGAAAACATGAAATGTTTTGTAGACAAGTCAATAGGGCAGACTTCTTGATGGAGCCCGAGTCGATGTGTGTGTGTGTGTGGAGGGGGGCTGGTTGTCTTCAACAGGAAACAGGCGGGGCTTGCGGTCGTCTGTCATGATAGAGTACATCTGTTCCTTCCAGGATCAAACTAAAGCCTCTGTTAGATTCCAAGTCTGTTCAATGGAACAGCTCTTTTAAGACGACTTTGTTGTATTGTTTTAGTATGACGTAATCATACTCCCGCGCCACCTATTGTACTCTACACGTGTCTTCTTCCCTTGGTCATTAGTAAAATTACAACCGACAATGCACACATGCAAAAAAAAATTTTATCATCATCATTATTAAAATACAAATGTTCATCTAAACATGCTTTAACGTGTGATCCAATTAACTAATTCCGATTGTAATCCTCATTTATCCTCTTACTAACCATGTATAATCCACGGGTTAGGGTTAGGTTAAGAGACATGGCATGTAAATTAATTAATTTAGGAAGACATGATATACTTTTTTTCTTAAGTGTAAAGCATCATAAGTGGCGGTGATTTTATGCTACAATTTTTAGCATGTGAAATGATTTTGGTGTTTAAATATAATACATTGAAGTACATCAAATGTCTATAAATAGACCATCGTTTTGTTTTTCATATAGGTGCCAAATAATTTTTTAAAACTTCGGTTGTGCTATAATGGAGCTTTTCATAAAATTTGATTATAAAAACAGTTTTAGTACAAAGCATCCGATCTATAACAAGAAAGGGAAAAGAGAAGGAGGGGCTCACCGTAAAGGATTCCGCAGCCTCGCTGCGTCCTTAATTTAATTTACCTCTACAAAGTGGGACCATAAAAGCCATCGTTTATCTGGCAATTTAACAGAAGGATGCGGTGGTGTGCGCACGTTCTCGGTCCGTTCATTGTGTGCCACTGGTGCGTAGTTTTAGAAAGAAGACAATAAAGTGGTGTGTTTGTTTTGATCTCCGTGGGTGAGTTGATGGTTTGAAATGTTTGCAGAATGTTTGTCCGTCAGAATAGCCGAATGGTGTGGGTGAGGCAAAGCACCAACCCCATGAAAGTACAGGGGCGTTAGTATTATTATGAGGACTTTACGGGCCACAAAACGTAAGTTGACATTCGTTAAGTCACGAAATGACCTGTTAGGTCAGTGGATATATGGGTAACAACGAATGTCACAGAAGAGTGGATTCCTCATTGGGCACAACATGAAAGATGAATGATGTGACAGGTCACCGAAGTGAGTTGGCATTTGATGAGTACCAGAAAGTGACGTATGCTGTTGTAGAAAATTGTTGCTAGAAAGCAGCACCATCGATTCAACAACCATTTGTGTGTGTCACTGATTCACCTCATGGCAAAAGTCATCGTTATGATCGAATTGTCCGGGTCAGATTCCTTGTTGTGTTCCAGTTCATGAATGTTATTTAAATCATTAAACCTTGAAACACTAGAGGATAGAAGAACCAAGAGTAAAGTAGTAATTATACATAAAGCAATTAATTCTAATTTAGAAATACAACACAAAGATAACTTAATACAACCCTCAGATAGACATAGGGATTCTTATTCCGTATGCACGAACAAACACATACAAATTTTCGTTCTTCCCGTCCGGAATTGGGGCGCGGAATGGGTTGCCTGAAGAAACCAGGAAAACCAACACTTTATCAACATTTAAATCTCTAATAAGAATGTAGGACTAGACACAAACCATAGATAAGCGTAGTACGCAATAATCTTTTGTATAGAAGGAGCATCTGTAACAGATAAGATAAGATGTTTTGATGTTAAGTTATCGTTTATGAACTATATGCGTGATTTTCTTTTGCTTTGATGACTAATTTAAATGTTGAATGTTGAATGTACGACGACTCAAAGCGGTGATGTATGGTGTTTACTGTGTTATACGTTTATAGGGTGAGAAACAAGTGAGATAGACACATACAAAATGGTGGATAAACCGGAACACAGTTTTAGACTGACTAATACCCAGATGGCACTCAAGCCGCGGAAGCCACCCTCACAGCTAGGAGTGAAGAGAGAAGAGCCAGGAGAAAGGTGTGGGGGGGGGAGGAGAGGAGCAGGAGTCAACGCCATCGTCCCTTGATGACGGGCGGATGCCATATATGAGAGAGAGAGGGGGGGAGAGAGAGGGGGGAGAGAGACAGTTAGAGAGAGAAAAGTTAGAGAGAGTGAGAGAGAAATATAGAGAGGGGGAAGATAGAGAGAGATAGAATGAGAGAGAGAGAGAGGGGGAGAAAGAGGGAGATACATTTAGAGAAAGAGAGAGATATATACATGTCTATAGCACTTGATGTTGAAAAGATTGATTCATGTTATCACTGTCGACTTGTTCTTGAACATTTCATGAAAAGCTTATATTTAAAAAAAAATAATAATTTAAAGTGAATTTTTTAAATTCCGTAATCATAATATTTACAAAAAGTGACATTTGTGAAGAAATACAGCTTGTGTCATGAAGCAGATTCACTAAACAGTGCTATCACTGCTGGAACCAAAGACTTCCTTCTGTAACTCAAAGGGACTCTTCCATAATCATGACACTTTGCGCCAGAGTGATGCCTCAAGAAAATGATTGCCTTCAAAAGAAATATCCGATGGCTCAAATAGATGGAGTGTACATGTGCATAAAATCTTTTCACGGAGCAAATCATGCGGAGTTTTTTTTTCCTCCAGGAAAAGAAATCTACCCTATTGCCTATTGTATTTGTTTTTTTTTCTCAGTTTGCATGTTTGTGTGTGTGTGTGTGTGTGTCTCTGTGTTTGTGTGTGTGCATGTATGTGTATGTGTGTGTGCAAGGCTTTGTGTTAGCATTACTTTCAGAAACCTTCCAGTCTGGCATATTATAGGTATACAGTTAAATTGGGATTGTTGTACATTTTATATAGCTACCGATACCCATCAGACAAACATTTACATTCGTATCAAGATTTCTGTTGTTTATAGAAGAAATGAAACGTGATTATTTATATTTTCTCACGTCTCGTCTCATGTCATAATAAAATAATTGATCAAATGTAACTTTCTTAACTTTACTTTAGTGATGCTACTGTTTAAAAAAATGTTGTTCGATTAATGGGGTAAAAATTTAATTTCGATTAATTATATTTTCATAACGCATATATGTTAAGTTGCGATTCATTATTTCGTGAAATCGGTTAAGTCGCGGTAATTCCATGGCTCCCAAATTTTGTGACGTAACACAGCAATTCGTTATGCTATGCAAGAAATAAGGAAGAAAGCCTTTTTTGTTTACATATGTACGTTTAAGTAAATAAAATAATACGAGGGAAAAGTATGTAAGTAACAAAAAATATAAAATAATAAAGTGGGGAAAAAATTATAAAAAATTTTTTTTCATTTTCATTGAATTTTTAATTGATCAAATTAATTTTAATCGATTTAAATTTTTAACGATTAATCGAATAATTAATAATACCTTTTTGAATAACTTAAGAGGGCGTATTAAGTACAGTTAAATTTCCCAAACAAAAGATGGAAAACTATTTTTGCATGAGCCACAAAGTTACTCATTTGTAGGAAATGTTACTTAGAAAAATGTGTATGTTACAGATGGTTTCTATACCAAAGACACACTACGTTGTATTGATTATTATTAGGGCTGCGGAAAGTAACGATTAATTTCTTGATTAATCGTTAAAATTTTTTATCGATTAAAATATTTTTTACGATTAATCGACCCATCACTTACAAATTATTTGAAGTAAAAAAAGTATTTAAAAAAATAATACTATAAATGGTGGCCGATAAATAATAAATTTCCTAACGATTACACGAACATTTTGTTTTTAAACTATTGACTGACGGGAATGTTCAAATTGTTGATAAAGTTTGCCTACCATGGTTCTAACACTTCGCCTACTTATGAAACCAAATGAAAAGCGTATAAAGCTAATGGTAGTAATGGAGTCTTGACTCAAAGACAGAAAATGACAAAATCTCTTCAGATGAATTATTGAGTTACAAAATGGAGATGACAGTTCCTGAATCCATTAACCCTCTACAATAATGGAAACTTAATGAACACCGATGTCTGATTAATTAATCGTTAATTTTTTCAAAAGTTAACGATTAAATTTAAATTAATCGTTAACAGCCCTAATTAGAATGGCTTCTCTATAATTGACGGAGTTTGCGATGTTGCTATGGAATTGAAGAGGGTGCATCACTGGTCGCAAGGGTTAATCATTAAGGAAATGGAGTTTGTATTTGTATGCGACGATGCAACGGACACACATTAACCAAGTATGCTGTTCTCTTTGGAAGTTTGTTACAGCCCCTGATTGGTCTGGAAGGAATGAGCTGTTCCTGTATTGTTTACTTTTTGTTAAAACCCTGCATGTCTACCAGCGCCTCGTAGCTGACTAGTATGAATTAGGACGATTGTCTGTTTGATGTTAGAGCAATTGACAAACACATTTTTAAAAAACTTTATAAAACATATTACCGTCTATAAAAACGCAACAAACAAAAAACAACGCCTCTATTTCCTTTCCGGATGGGTAAAAGCATTATAATTATGTTTGACAGAAGTCACTTCTGGCTATTAAGGCAAAGATTGCCGTTAAAATTTGCAAACGTGGTGGTTTGAATAGATGTCCTTATTTGATTGAAGCTGACAATATCCCCTTGTCGCTTGAAAATACAATATGCAAAATTAAAGATAGTTTCATTGTAACAAAACGCAAAGTGATTTATACAATTCTTTACAAGATGCGTGATTTAAAAAATACATAGGAAAGGACACGTTTTCGCCTTGGAAATAGTTTTTCAGAGAAGACCGCCATTTTAATTTATTCAGGCCATTGTCCTGTTTCTAAAGACTTCAACAGTGCCAACCATGATGAGATTTCGGACATTCAGTTACTGAATTTCATATGCGCGTAACAAGCGAGAAAATCTATTAGTAAAATAATTTGTTTTGTTACTACACGTGGTGTGAATACACACTATTACATAGCTGATGTGTACTTTACACTTATGCTTATTTTAAATTCTTTAATTCTCTACGTCCTTCTCAGCTTTGTTTTGGTTAGGAACTTTGGAAAAATAAAGTTATTAATATATATATATATATATATATATATATATATATATATATATATATATATATATATATATATATATATATATATATATATATATATATATATACATATATATATATATATATATATATATATATATACACACATATATTTAGCTCTTCTTTTTTTATTGGCTTGTAATTGTAATGTGTGGTTAAAAAATGTATTATTTATATTACTTTAACATGCTTTGTTTAATTTTCTTATTGACAAATGCATTTACCTAAGTGTTTACATCTGTATATAGTTCATTTTGAAAACTTAATTTTAAAAATTGTGTTTTTTTTCTAAAATTCATTTCTACATACATTGGTTGTGCAATCTACTAAAAGATTTATTAGAGTCCAATGCTATAACGACGGCTGTATGAAACAAGGTCCATGTTTCTGCACCAAAGACCCCCAGGTCCATCTAGAGATAATTCACGTCATCTAAGACGACGACCAATCCCAGGAGACAGAGGACGAGAGGAAAGTCTAAACCAACGTTCAACAATAGGAAGGGGGTTTGGTGGGTGTGGCGAACAGGGTCAAGGACGCAGAGCGGCGACTCTATATCACGGACTGGGAAATCATTTCTACCATGATCTAAGTTCCACAATAATTTCTGAAATCTTTTGCAAACTGTGAACTTTGGGCTGACTCTGGGGCCGTACAGTTTGTCCAACAGTGAGGTGGGGGAGTAGGGGTTTGGATTCAGGTCTCAGATATTGCCGAGTGGTCAAAAATAAATAGCTTGGATCCATCTCGAAGGCAATTTCAGTAAAGTCAATTCAAGGGTTAAATAAAATTGTAAGATGATAAAGGTCGAGAGTCAGAAATAATTAGATAATAAAACAAGCAGTGTACGACCATTCAATCATTCAACATGCCTATGCAAATATTGGAGTCTAGCCTATACAAATATTGGAGTCTAGCCTATACAAATATTGGAGTCTAGCCTATACAAATATTGGAGTCTAGCCTATACAAATATTGGAGTCTAGCCTATACAGATATTGGAGTCTAGCCTTTGCAAATATTGGAGTCTAGCCTATACAAATATTGGAGTCTAGCCTATACAAATATTGGAGTCTAGCCTATACAAATATTGGAGTCTAGCCTATACAAATATCGGAGTCTAGCCTATACAAATATTGGAGTCCATCTTTGGTCAACTAGGCGTCGCAGTTAATGCCAATGTTGTCATGGGCTCCTCCCCGATTTAACACAAATGAGCGGTTTGTTGGGAATAACGCCCCTGCATATAATGAAAAAAGTGCCCACAAGGGCGCAGAGCAACTACCCCCCCCCCATACACACACACAGACATAACTCTTGAACGCCATTTTCATTAGTCCTGCCTGCCTAGTCAATCAATAAAATAAAGCGGTGGGAACGAAAAGAAATATTCCACTTCTCAGAAAACCATCTGAATACAACCCATCGTTTAGTCGTACTTTTATCTATAACAATGTTATTGTACCAGCGTGGAAGGCACCAGATGACCCAGAGGATTTGCTGACCTCAAAGTTATGAAAACGTAAACATTGGTCTCGGTGAACAGAGGGATCCAGGGGAGATTACGAGTATTTCAGATGAGTTCACAGTCATCAGTTACCTTTCCTTGCAAGTTCCGATCTAAAATCCACTCGATAAAAATGTTTGGTTCCTGTACTTAGTTGAACCCAGAGGCAGTCACAGGATACTCTCAGACTCAAATTGTTATGTTAACGGTGTAAACATTTGTCACGTATCAATAAGTCATAGGCAATAGGGAAATATGGGTTTATACAGTTTAATTTTCATTTGCATAAATTAAAAGTAAAATAGCCAATAACAATGATGTCCTGTAAAATTTAGATTTTTAAATTATGTACACTAAAGATATACTAGTAAATTAAGTGTGTACCCATTTAAGAAAAGAAAGTTTTTACTTCTAACATTTATAAACATGCATCTAAACAAAATAAAAATATTACTTCAAATAATATTTAAAAATCATTAACTCAAAGACCCAAAAGAACCACAATTTGGGAACCTCTGTTTCAAAAACTTGAGTTAACACCACTTTTCAACAAACAGTGACGCAAGCAATTTAGATCATATGCACCGACAACAATTGCTCGTAGATTCACGATGAATATATATAGATAATTACTGTACGTTAACCTCCGATAACTTGTACACAAATCAAGAAATCGATTCAGAAACATGTTTGATCCCGACTACGGCACTAGAACTTTTGCGAGACATTTTCTATGAGCGTCTCTAGAAGTCAAGACATTTTTAAGACCGTATTTTGAAGTCATGAAGACAGTAAAGGATACATTCACTAATTCAACATTAGAAACAGACGCCTAACAAAAGGTGAAGATTATGACTATCTTAAATCTGAAAAGTTCCTGTGTTCCCCAAGAGTGTTTCTTATCGAGCTACTGAAATATACTGTTAAAGCACTAACTTGACAGTCCTTGTATTCCCCACTATAGTGTTTCTTATCGAGCTACTGAAATATACTGTTAAAGCACTAACTCGACAGTCCCTGTATTCCCCACTGTAGTGTTTCTTATCGAGCTACTGAAATATACTGCTAAAGCACTAACTCGACAGTTCATCAGACGATATACAGCTGTTTGGGTATGAAATCGTACCCGTAATGTTCTGCGGAAACTTTGGTATATCTTCATACAACATCAGCTCCACGGTGTGTACATCAACAGGATTGAACATCTTGCGGCCTTGCTAACACATCATCAAGTCTCACAGAGTGCTAGAGACTCTCCAGCTCCCCCCCCCCGGACCTCTCACTCGCTAGTGTACGACCAGGAATGTGTTGATGGACAGGTCTCTGACAACTCATTCCACAAGAACTAATCTCTGCGGACATATTATCTTTTGTTTTATTTGGTTTTGTTTCATTAGATAAAAAAAAAGAACTGACCAGCATTGAATAATCGATTTCGAAAAGCTATTAAAAAGTGTATGCAATGTACATTTTAAATATCTAATACATGCACTTTTTTTATAAAAAAGGGTATATCGAAATCATTTTGGAAACGTGTATTAAAATTTGATAGGTCATTTTTTTGTTTATTAAATTCATAACATCTTAGAAATATTTGAAACAAACCTGTAAAGTCATGCTCATAGACTCAATCTTAACAACCATCTTCACAAAAATGTAATCCAACCGCAATGTATAGGAAATAATATGTTTTGTAGATGATCCCTGCGGCCTCGCAGTACAATGCTGATTGTTATATCTATAGCTATGACGTCTCCTTAAGGTTGGTCCACACTTATCAAATGCTCGCGAGCATTTGAGAGGTGTGGACCAACCTTTAAGCAATTGTCAAAGTATTGTTTATATAAAACGTAGGAAAATAAAAGAACATTTTCGGAAGATAAAACAACACGGATTTCTTGCTGATAATTTCCGAGATGAGGATCTGCCAACACATTTGATCTCCCGATCTTTGAGCCAGTACGTCGTGTCTTTCACCACAAGTCACGTTTAAAAGCTGACTTCTGCCTTGACTTCGTCTCCCATCTGGCAGCTTGTTAAAACTCAGGCCATAATTTCATGGCAACAAATTTCAGCCGTTCCGCAATCCATTTACGGTCGATAATTAGGTGATTGTATCACAGACGCTAGACACTGAAAAGTAACAACACGAATGCTGGGAACAGCGTGACGTACTTCCGGTCGCTGAACTGAAAGCAATTTATTACAGTGGACGGTTAATTTTTTTTAAACGTGTTGCTTTAACGAGATGTGCAGTTTTATCGCAGACTGTGGACCAAATTGTGTATCCTGGAACAATGTTCCCTTAAAGCTGCGCGGCTGCGCTTATATTTGACCAACGCCATGCAGCAGTTTATAACTACCAAACAGAAAATTTTGTTAAATATTGCACAGAAAATGGATGCTGCGCAACTTTGCACACGATTTGCGTGTTGTTGTTTTTTTACTTTGCACATAGACGAACGAACCATAGAGGGAATATTGTCCTGGAGTAAGGTTACAAATCATTGAACCATTGATGTGACTAATTAAATCTCAAATAATTCTCTATTTCAGTTACTTACACATTGTTATTTAAGCAATTCAAGCCTCCATTGAAGTGAGATAACTGACGGGAGCCACACAGCTAGCGCCTTGTTTTGACTGTGGCAACACCTTCTACAGAAGCTCGTGAATTAAGAAAATCATCAGCCGGGAGACAGCCGATAAGATTGTTATGGTATTTGAAATTAGATTTCTTCTCAAAGGCATACTTCAAGGTAATGATATGTCTTTCAAACGTCTCTCGTTGCTGGGCGCATGTCTTTGCACACACGATACTGAACATACAAAAACACGCAAGCGACATTTGCAAAAAAGGGAAATTCTTCAAAGACATTTAACAACAGTCGCTTGTGAGTGGGTTTAAATTTGCTATAGGAAATTTATATTTTTCTTTTTTTCTTTGAACGTAACTCATAATCTGCCACTAGATATGTTTACCTAATGATGACGTCACTAGCAAAAGGGCAAATTTACGGGGTATTTGCCATGCCGACAGTTTTTGTGTCCCAGGAACCGATAATATGGTTCCTGCTGAGATAATTAGGGACCAACCATCACTCACCAACACTGAGGGACCAACCATCACTCACCAACACTGAGGGACCAACCATCACTCAACAACACTGAGGGACCAACCATCACTCAACAACACTGAGGGACCAACCATCACTCAACAACACTGAGGGACCAACCATCACTCACCCACACTGAGGTACCAACCATCACTCACCAACACTGAGGGACCAACCATCACTCACCCACACTGAGGTACCAACCATCACTCACCAACACTGAGGGACCAACCATCACTCACCAAAACTGAGGGACCAACCATCACTCACTCACACTGAGGTACCAACCATCACTCACCAACACTGAGGGACCAACCATCACTCACCAACACTGAGGGACCAACCATCACTCACCAACACTGAGGGACCAACCATCACTCACCAACACTGAGGGACCAACCATAACTCACCAACACTGAGGGACCAACCATCACCCACCGACGTTACGTGTAGCAGCATAATCTTCATGAAAGCGTTTAGTTCTTCCAATTAGTATTAAAACTCTATGTACAGAACAAGGGGCTGCCTTTTATTTAAATTCCTTAAAGTTTGTATGTAAAATTACTTTTTTAAAAAGAATTGGATAAAGTGTATGTTGTGTGTAAACCCCCCTCTCCCCCCTCCCCCCCAATTAAATACGATACCCATTGTAAAACAATTTAAAATCAGTGTGAAATGGATGTAGACCTGTTGAAAATTACATTAGCGAAATTAATCCTTTGAGAATCCAGTAGCTCTTCTGTCCATCTCCAAATTTTATGTACCATCGTTGCTTTCTATTCAAAAAGAAAAAATCCTACTCAAAGAAAAATGGCGTTATTTCTCCCCATACTAACAACCCTGCCCGTCCCTTCTCTCACCTTCTCCCAACCCGTCCCTTCTCACACCTTCTCAACGTTTTTCTTATCTTACATCTTACAGAAGCTTTGCAAAAGTTGGAATCAATCTCGGCACAGAAGAAACGAAGCAAGACTCCATTTATCGGAGAGCGGCAGACAACCGAAAGGAAATATAGCCATGTCCATCATCTTGAAGGGAGAGTATTAGCTTCTTACTTGAAACGTACCGGTGCTTTGGAGAAGAAAAAATAAGGTTCAAATTCATCCAGTTATACAATGCATTGGATCATGTTAAACTTAAGATAGACAGTAGTGATGATGAATGCATATATATGTCGATGATCAAAACTAATGAAACATACCTACTTGATTACAATGCAGAAGATTTACGTGGAAAAAAGAAATATACAATGAGTTACAACAAAATAAGACCAAGGGTTCAAATAAAATCTTCTAGTTAGAACAGCCAATAATAAAACATAAGGAAACTACTTTGATGTAACAGTTGGCTTTGAAATAATCTGGAGAGTAGGACTATTAAATACATGAAACATTAATAAAGTGAAAGTGAACTTTTAATATCAGTCCTAATTTAAACGAAGATTTCAATCATTAATCTTTTGTGTATCTGTTTGTATGTGTCATAGAAAACGAAATGTTCGCTCTGTGCACAAATACTGGGTAGAAATGTCCCTTCAGACAGAGATGTGTGCACAAATACTGGGTAGAAATGTCCCTTCAGACAGAGATTTGTGCACAAATACTGGGTAGAAATGTCCCTTCAGACAGAGATGTGTACAAAAATACTGGGTAGAAATGTCTCTTCATACAGAGATGTGTGCACAAACAATGGGTAGAAATGTCCCTTCAGACAGAGATTTGTGCACAAATACTGGGTAGAAATGTCCCTTCAGACAGAGATTTGTGCACAAATACTGGGTAGAAATGTTTCTTCAGACAGAGATGTGTACAAAAATACTATGTAGAAATGTCCCTTCAGACAGAGATGTGTGCAGAAACACTGGGTAGAAATGTCCCTTCAGACAGAAATGTGTGCAAAACACTGGGTAAAAATGTCCCTTCAGACCGAGATTTACGAGTTCCTTTACGAACCTACATATATATACTGTACCCATTTGTACAAAAATATCCGGTCTTATCCTAAGTTTATTAATAGCGTTGTCAGCTGGTCTTCAAGAATTGCTGAAATAGAGTTCAAAGCTAGTGCTCAAAGCGGATTGGTTGCTGTTGGAGGTTTTTTTGTTAGTTTGATGGCCGAAAGCAACATGTTTCCGTTTCAAGGTAATCTGGACGAAAGCGTCAAACTGCTGGCATCGCCTGGGCTCTTCGATGTCGCTAAAATAAATGTAAGAACGGCAAAAATGTTCCGAAAGATTGTACGAATCAAGACTAAGATATTTTATTAAAATTATCGATAGTTTGAGAGTTTTCATGTTTATCTCTTGACATCGATGAAATCAACATCGTTCATTTAATTTCAAAATAATTCCTGCCACATGTATTGTTGGTTTGTTTGTTTGTGTGTGTGTGTGTGTGCGTATATGTGTGTGTGTGAATGTGTGTGTGTGTGCGCATGCGTGCGTGTGCGTGTGTGTGTCTGTATGTTTGTGTGTGTGTGCGCGCGTGTGTGTGTGTGTGCGTGTGTGTGTGTATGTGTGTGTGTGTGTGCGCGCGTGTGTGTGTGTGTGCGTGCGTGTGTGTGTGTGTGTATGTGTGTGTGTGTGTGCGCGCGTGTGTGTGTGTGTGCGTGCGTGTGTGTGTGTGTGCGTGTGTGTGTGTGTGCATGCGTGCGTGTGTGTGTGTGTGTGCGTGTGTGTGTGTGTGTGTGAGCGTGTGTGTGCGTATGTGTGCGTGTGCGTGTGTGTGTGTGCGTGCGTGCGTGTGTGTATCTGTGTGTGCGTGCGTGCGTGTGTGTATGTGTGTGTGTGTGCGTGTGTGTATGTGTGTGTGCGTGTGTGTGTGTGTGTGTGCGTGCGTGTGTGTGTGTGCGTGTGTGTGTGTGTGTGTGCGTGTGTTTGCGTATGTGTGCGTGTGTGTGCGTGCGTGCGTGTGTGTGTGTGTGTGTGTGTGTGTGTGTGTGTGTGTGTGTGTGTGTGTGTGTGTGTGTGTGTGAAAAGTACTATCAAAATAACTTTAGACACAAAAATGTTGTCTCGTCAGGAGAAGCAACATTTCTTTAGTTAGGTCATAAACGCTATTCATATTTATAAGGGAAACAAATATAATTTCTCATGAATTCATAAGTCAAGTGACGAAATAGATTTATTTTACAACGTAAATGTCTGGCATAATGAATTCTTGCTTCTAATAAAAGAAATAAAGTTAACGTTTCTAACTGGCCAGTCTGTCTAACAGATCAAATCACTGACTGGTCAGTGGGCCAGGATTCTTACTTGCACAAATAAAACCACTTGCCGAGAAGATACAACGCTAAAACTTGGCAGAAATGCAACAAAAGAAGTTAACGTAAATATTTATTTTTTTTAACTTTAAATTTGTACAAATTGTTTTTTGACATAATTTGGACTGAACCGCTAGCCTCTCGATTGAAACCAATTTCAAATATCATTCTTCTTTTGTGAGCAATTTTTTGTATTAGCTCATCAGTTTCATATCACCTCTTGCATTACAAATACGGCAACAACAACAAAATGTCAATTTCAACTTTCCTACATTTATGAAACTTCGCGAATTGAATTAAACTCATTTTTCAGTAAGTATTCGGATTCCATTCGTTGGTTAAGATTTCAATTCCTTACGAAAATTAAAACAAAAATTCATGCGTTTTTAGACTTCATACACAGATATTTCCAAAAGTAATTATGAGTTGAACAAACAGTAAAATATTTACTACTAAATAAAGTGCTCGAAAAAAGAAGGTGTAGTTTTAAGAAATCTATATTTTTAATTTGACTTCTTTTATTTCTGTAAGTTGAAAGACATTTGATTTGTTCGTCCCTATCTGCCAATAAGAAGTAAATACATCATGTTAATAATTCTGTTATTCTGGCTTTGCTATGTACAATTTTTTGTTGTTAACGGAAACCCAACTTTTAGTGCATTTATAAACAGAGAAAAAACTTAAATTTCAGATAAAACAAGAAAGAAAAAAACGTTACCATTTGTACATTGACAAGATCCAATGTTGATATTCCAAAATAAAAGGGACCCCCCCAAAAAAAGGGGGGGGGGAGAATGAAATACAACGCGTTGATTTGACTTTTTTGAGGAAGATTTGTTCAAGGGCGCAAGGACGAAGGTAACGTTACACTGATTTTGTCTTCCTTCACTATTCTAATGCAATGCATTGTAACATTTTTTTTTACATTCCGGCGTCTTCAACACCTTTGTAGTGGAGAGTGTCATGTTACTCTGGACTTAAGAGCCGATCTCTTTCTTCGACACCACGGGGTAGTTTTATCCGCGCAATTATTTTCATTTATTCGTATCAAGTTAAAGACACGACAGCGATTTCATTTACCGTGGTACAATCAGCTTTGTATGTTATGTCAATATGAGAAACAGGTTTTTGACACATGCCGGCGAGTCAAAAGGGACAAACAAGAGAAGACAACCGGAACAGAAGCAACCATCTCTCCGCGGTTGTGTACCCTCAAATAGCCCACTATTGTATTTAAGGCTCACTTCTGGTTTTGTTCACGCCGGTACTACCGTAGAGATCTGTTTGCACATTTCTGTTACGCTATCATTTTCCAGTGTAAACTTTAGTGTTCGCGATCTTAATAACGTTACTTACGTCATAATGTTTGTCGTTTCTGTTTCCCGTTATCTTTGCTATTTATATTGCTTTCCGTTATAATGTCTGGACATTTATATTAATTTCCTTAATTATGTTTGCCACCTATATGGCTTGCCATTATACAGTCGGACCTCGCTAAGACTAAGTCGAAATCAAAGTCACCCGACAAAAAAAATCAACTTTCCGTATATACTCGTGCTAAAGCCGACCTATTTTTTTGTGGAGAAAATCTAGGTGAAAATGTTGGGGGGTGGGGGGGGGGTCAGCTTACGAGCGGGTCATAGGTGATTTCTGCATGCATATTGAATATCGGTGTTGTTATTGTAGATCATCAAGGTCCTTTTCTACTTTCTACAAGATTCGACTGCTCTACCAGAAGCTATAATATATTATTAAACATCTGCACTTACCTTATTTAATCATTTTATTTATTTTTGTGAATGTTTTAATAAATTATTTTACAAAATTTGTTTTCAACAACGAATTTTAATGTACGCGCTTTCGCCACTGTTTACCAAAGAAAGAAAAAAGAGAGAAAAAATACTGGTAACTCTGGCCTAACAAAGAGCACAATGACAAAGATAGGCAGTACAAAGTAAACAATAATAATGACCGTTTAACTAGTAGTTTTAAAAAATGTGCGCCATTTTGTTTGCGCTTTCCTATTACTTTTTGGGGTCGGCTTACGAGTGGGTTACACACTTTTAATACTATTCTCCTCCACAAGAAGGGGGGTCGGCTTATGAACGAGTATATACGGTACTGAGTTTTCGAGTTAGGGAAAATTGCGTAATAGGCGCAGGTTAATCAAGAACAATGTTTTTCCGGCTTAATTACTGTATTATAATCGTTTATTAAATTATCGTTTTATACGGATGCATGTAGTACAGTAGTATACTATCGAAAAGTACAATCAAACAGCTTACCTTTAAAGACAAAAGTCTGTTAACTTCGTTTGGCGTCGATGTGAGAGGAGATAACCCCCCCCCCTCACCTTTCACGCTTTACTCCCTCCACAATGGGATGGGGGAAGTAAGATTTTTCTTTTTAAAATTAGTTAAAGAATGCAGCGAAGGGATGCGGACTAGTTACACTGAACACGTGATCTCAAATGTCGCCCCAGAATAATAACCCAAACGCCTTGGAAAATTCGACTAACGGAGGTCGGAAGCCCAGAAATCTTCGATTTAAGGAGATGTAAAATACATTGGTCTTATGGAATTTGGCCGGGAATCAACCATTAATTTGATATAGGGAGGTTTATGACTTAGGGAAGGTCGATTTAGCGAGCTCCGACTGTAATAACATCTTTTACTGACTCCGAATGTACATAAGAACACAAACTACGTGAGAACCATCGTTTTAAAGAGTCTGGAAATGGTGGCAATATTCGTGAATGCCATAACACTTCATCTTACAACTAAGGGAAGACAACATCTAATCCATCTTGTAAGTATCTACACATTTTAGTCTGGTGACCCTTAACAAAGACCGCGCTTAATTTACCCACACTAACTATCTTAAAGTGCTCAATTAGTTGTTTTTTTTAAAGTTACGCTTTCTATTCCCGCCTCTAGGGTTTTTTCCCCGTTCACGCGATAGCTGAGTTAATAATGATAAAATATTCCAGCATAAAATTAACGTTTGTCCCGTAGGGTTTGACACCCGTATAAAACTAATAAATAAAACTGGTTTGCAGCGTTGAAATTGTCGACCCCCTGGGGTGGCGCGGGTTTGTCAAAGGGCGCGGGGTTGAAATTGTCGACCCCCTGGGGTGACGCGGGGTCGTCAAAGGCGCAGATTCATACCAAGTCTCGTTTCTATTAAACACGTTATTTGGGCCGGTCTCGAATACAGTGCGATTATCTTTGAGGCTAACCACAAACTAAACAATAAGTGAGCGCTGACAGGAAATAGTAGGGTTGTGGAAAGATGGCGTCAAATAAAGCTGGGAAAGTGGTAAGAAGTGGGGGAAGGGGGGGGAGTAAAATAGTGAACGGGTTGGAAAAGGGGGTGGTGTGGTGGGATTAACATGCTCTAACAATTGTAGAGTATAATATTAATTGGATGGTGTAATCTTAATGCCACAAAGTGGTTTGGATGTAATTAGAATTGTTAAAGTTTCGGGCTGACCTGTAGGTTTACAAAGTTTGACAAGCAGGGACACATAATTAATAGCTAAATTTTAAACTGTTTTTAAGCACATCCACAAAACGCCTAATTTCATCAAACTCAAGTGCACTGAAAACCGTCATTACACGGATGTATAATAGCATACGACTTGGAAAATAGGCACATTAAAAATGGGTGCATCAAAATTAAATGAAATTTAGCGTAACTCTGTGTTATTAAATCCTTTATATTAACTCTTGGTGTCTGCTTCAGGCCTTGCTAGAATGCCGAAAAACGTGGGATTGATTTTTAACCCACTTTCTCGTAAGCTAGCGAGCTGAAATTTTGCAGGCGGACTCATGGCGATGATAAAAATGTTTTATCAAAATTTCAGATCGATGGAATGTACTGTTATTAAATCAATGAACTTTTAGATTATCATTATTTATCTCTATATAGCATGTTAATTTTTGTGCTCGAGTGTCGCGGTGCGTATCACATTGACGATACTTTTTAAAAATTATATTCCAGATCTGTAAATGTAAATGCTATTAATTGCTAATCTGTCTCGCGGTGCGCACTATGTTAAACATGTTTTTATAACTACAACCCTTTTCCCGTGATCAAATCGAACTGAAATTTAGCAGGCAGACTGTAGAAGTTCTTTTTTTAACTATAAATCCTTTATACATTTGATACATAAATAAAATTTTGGAATTTTGGATTTTCGCGCGTATTATAATGAACATTCTTTTAGTTATGTCTCGCAAATAAATGATTTATAGTAATTTAAAAAAACTTGACGGGTTTAAAAAAAATAATCCTTTATATGAACTCGCGGCATCTTCTTGATGCCTTGACTGTATGTTTGATTGCCGAAAAAACTTTGGATCGATTTTTAACCCACTCCCACGTATGCTAGCGAGCTGAAATTTTGCAAGCACTCTCGTGCCGACGATAAAAATGATCTATCAAAATTTCAGATCGATCGAATGTATTGTAATTAAATTAATGAGTTTTTAGATTATCTCTATTTATTTTTACAATTAATTTAGTGCCATAGTTTTCAATAAAATCTTTTGAGATAATGCGATTATGATAAAACTTTACTGAAACCCTCCGTAGTTCTGTGGGAATAGCCATATCAAATCTAGTGGCCATTCATCGTTTACCTTCTTGAGATCAATCGATACTTTCCCAAATATAGTCACACTGAGCTAAATAAAATCAACCATGGAGGGTATAATGTCGTCACAAGTGTTTGGCCAAGAGAGTATGGTGAGTATAAGACACGAGCAAGGACAAGAATTATCGTGACCTATTTGTGTGTTTGGCTACGAGAGTATGAGAGTCTTGGACCACCTACCTATACCAGGCATAAAAGAAGGCTCAATAGCTTCCACCTCAGATGCATGCACCGCATCCTAGACATCAAATGGCAAGAGAAAGTCCCCAACACAGAGGTCCTCGCTCAAGCAAGCATGAGTAATATTGCAGCAATATTAAGCCAAAGACGCTTCCGTTGGCTTGGACACGTCAAGAGGATGCAAACTGGTCGCATACCCAAGGATGCAAATTACAGCGAGCTGGCGACATGGAAAAGGTCGGTTGGTCGGCCATGTCTCAGATACATGGACATATGCAAGAGAAACATGAAAGTAGCCAACATTGATATACAAAACTTGGAAAACCTGGCAGAGGATAGGTCCACGTGGCGGGCTATAGTGAAAGAAGGATCACTAAGAGCGGAGGAACAAACTAGGGCAGAAGCAGTTGGAAAAAGAGCAAGGAGGAAGGACAGGTAACACTGCCCCACTGCTTTCGTGTGTATGACATGCAGAAGAGACTGCCACTCAAGGATTGGTCTCATCAGCCACACCAAGAGCTGCAAATAATAAAGATAAATCTATCGTCTTTCGATGACGGAAAGATGCCCTACTATGGTGAGTACAAGACACAAGAAGGACACAAGAAGGACAAGAATAATCGTGACCTATTTGTTTGTTTCAAGTCTCCTGGGAACATCACCAGTCTCTCAGTCAAACTCCCATAAAAAAATCTCTTAACTCCTGAATAGTGCGTCTACCTTTAAATCTACACGATTCATCATACATCGAAGCTTTCATTTCGAAATATATCCAAACCCGGGTAAGATCAAATGTCATTTGAAAGGAAACAGATCTCAAAGTTGCTTGCAGTTTCCTATAAAAAATGTTCTCATAATAGCCCAAAATCTCCACCTTCCTGTGAAGAAGGCAATTGTGAACATTCAAATCGTATTTTTGTAGACAGGGAAACTTCAAATATATTATATACTAGGGCAAGTACCCGGCTTTTCCAGGGTTTAAAATAAGGTTTTCTGTAGAAGCTTACAAAACTGTTTATTTGCATGCAATAAAAGGGTACATTTAACTTAAAGAAATGTGATAGACAACAATTTTGGCGGTTCCATTTGGAGTGTGTACAAAAAGATTTTCCTCTTCGCCAACTCTGGAGCAGGCCACATACAACTGTCCATGAGAAAAGCATGGTGTCTGCAAGTCTATACCAGCAATCCCAAGAGACTGAGTGATAATTAATTTTTTTTCACCTGTTACCATCGCCAAATGATACTTAACAACCACCGAAAGATTCATGCTTCTACTTAAACGGGAAATAGGATAATATTTTATTTTTTATAAAGCTCATATAAGGAAAAACTACATTTTGGGCCCCCGGACAACCAGTATCTTATATATATGGAACGGAACCTGTTTAAGAACTGTTTCCATGTAATTTTGTGTATGTGTACCAAATTTCACGTTATTTAGTTGTCTGGATCTTGAGTTATTAGGGAACAGTCAAACAGACAACAAATGCGTCTTATATATATATAACATTTGGGCCCCCGGCCCCCCAGTTAGTGATTTTTTTCGACTGCTACCATCGCGGGAGGGTACTGAACAACTTTCCGAAGTTCATGTTTCTATCTACAAAGAAAGATGAGGAATTAGTCATGATTCAATTTTATTTAGCCATAAAAGGGGAAAAAACGGTTTCTGGCCCCCGGCCACCCATGAGTGAACATTTTTAAATTATTTTTCGCCAATTATCGTCATCAGAGTGTATTCAGCAAGCTCCCAAAGTTTCATGCTTCTACCTTCACGGGAAGTTGAAGAATTAGTGTTGAGTCAGTTTTAAATATAAGAAAAAAAAACAAATACATTATGGCCCCCGCCCCCAATAAGTTATAATTTATTTTTAAAAATTTACATGTTACCATCGCCAAATGATACTTAACAACCACCGAAAGTTTCATGCTTCTACCTACACGGGAAATGGGATAATTTTTAAAATAATAAATTTAAAGCTCATATAAGGGAACAAAACTATATTTTGGGCCCCCGGCCACCAGAATCTTATATATATATATATATGGAATGAAACTTATTTCAGAAATTTTCCCATGTAATTTTGTGTATGTGTACCAAATTTCACGTTATTTAGTTGTCTGGATCTTGAGTTATATGGAACAGACAAACAGACAACAAATGCGTCATATGTGTATAGATAGAGACAGTGGCATAGCTAGAGGGGGGCCGTGGGGTGGTCCGCCCCGGGCGGCACTCATTTAGAGGGCGGCATTCGTGGCATTTGAAAAGTAAAGCCATTTCCAACAATCGCCATTTTTCTTTTGATATATCATATAGAATGAGACTAGAATAAAGCTTTTTAAAAAATACAAAATACACAAACAACTTATGTAATGAGAACAATAAATTTGAGCTTTATTTTTAAACGAACACAACAGTAAACGTTTTGGCTAATGTCTTCATCAGTACAATAATAACAAAATATGTACAATTAGTTTGTGTATTTTGTATTTTATTCAAAAGCTTTATCGCAGTCCTATTCTATATGATATATTAAATCTTTAGAACAAGAAGTACAACGAGAAATCTTTTTATCAATATATGGAATTAGAAAAAGAAAATAAAAGAAATCGTTGATGAGTTGCATGTCCTTGCAAGAAAATATTCGTGTATAATACCATGTAACCTACTAAATGAAGAATTTGAACATCAAATAAATTTCTTTATTGACATTGATAAAGAACGGTTCAATATTGAAAGAAAAAGGATCCAGATTTTATGGCTGCACACAGGGCCGGTCTTAGCAATTGCGAGGCCCTATGCGGCTTTGTATGCAAAAAGGATTGCGCGGGGCCCACTTTGGGTAGGGTTAATGTATTAATAACGATAATAAGTGAAAATTAAGATAGGTGGGGTCTATGAAAGTGCGGGGCCCACTGCGGCCACATGTGTTGCACTGGCCTAAGACCAGCCCTGATTGTAACTACACTACAAGAAGAGGCATTATGTTAGAAAAACGAAGACCGCTTTGATCTATTAAAATATATTCAACAGTATAGATTGGAAATTCGGTACCCAACATTTTAATTTTGCTAAGAGATTTTTCAACAATTTCTATCACTGTATCTAGTTGTTAAAGTAGCTTCTTGAAACTGAAGTTGATAAACAATTATCTTCGCTCCACAATGAGGAATTTAAGACTACAAAATCTTGCAATATTGTCCATAGAACAAGATATTACAAATAATTTAAAATTGTATAGCATAATACACGATGTTTCCTACTATGAAAGTTATGTTAGTAAATGTATAAATATGTACATACTAATTTAAACAATTTCTTTGTTTATTAAAAAAATCATATATTTATAAATAAAAAATAAAAGCATATTAATTGATTTTGGGTAATTTTTTAAGTTGTAAATTTGGAATATGTTTTGTCTCCCTTAATTTGCTACGACCTCAATAACTTTCTT
Organism: Ampullaceana balthica; assembly: GCA_944989445.1. NCBI lineage: Eukaryota > Metazoa > Mollusca > Gastropoda > Lymnaeidae > Ampullaceana > Ampullaceana balthica. The sequence goes on from CALYLW010000079.1 coordinate 1,817,148, forward strand.
GTGGCATTTAAAAAAAGTATCATGTATTTTGTTTTATAAATGTGTGCTTATAGGTAAATTCTCTTATGCGGCCTCTTTTATTACTTCTTACATAAATATGGCAGGCAATGGTAAACATGTTCCCCACATTTACTTCGTTTCAATTACAATTATTTATTCATGTTTATTAATTTAAAAAAAACCACAATATAATTGACTAAGTGGCCGTCCATAAATGACGTCATGCTATTTTGGTTGATATGTCATCCCTCCCCCCTCGTCAGTCGTCGTCACAAAAAACGTAGACCCCTTCTTCAATAAGACGTCACAAAACTTTGACCCCCCCCCATAAAAGCCGTATTTTCTGTTTGAAAATTAGCATGTTTCAAATTAAATTTTTGCCATTTAAGTATTTTTTAGTTTAACGCTGCATTCTAATACCGTAACACGCGTTTTACATAAACGTCATTAAATAAAGTGTCAGTAATCAAATATTTTATGTGGGAATTTATTTCAAGTTGTTTAAAAAAATCTTTTGTATTTCCCTGAGATCAAGTTCAGCTCTCAATTTCAGGCCATTATCTTCCCTTGCCAATGTTATCAAGATGGTTGTGACACCGACGAAATGATCGTAGCCATTGTGGACAAGACTTGAAGAATACTAATGTGCACACAGTCCCCTCCCGCCCCAACACTAAAAAAATTACACCCCACCCAGCACCCCCCCCCCAAATTATGAATATATTACAGCACTCAAAAAATACTTTGAAATTTTGGATCTAAGGATATTTGCATATTCATTAATTTTCTCAAAATGACATTTGACATAAGGTACGGTCGGCAGCGGTGATAAATTGACCGCAGTTTTCCGAAGATATCATGTAATAAAAACCTTTTGTTTGACATGACACCGGTCTGTTCCCTGTGTTCCCTGTGTTCCCGGGACTGGCGCTTTGAAGACTAGACACAAAACTGTTGAAAATGTATGGCCCTCTACTTATAGCCCACTTCGAGCTACCTCTGTTTCCAGGAGGGGTCCTCTTGGTCCTGACACTATCGTCTGCTGGCAGCTAGTTTTGTGTTTCCGTTTACAACAGATTCGCTCATATGCACACATATATTTAATTTTATTTGATTGAACATGTTTATTTTGTTGCCGTTCATTTTTCCCTTACGTAGGTAAACACAGTTTTCCTTCTCTCCTTGTGAGATAAGATTTGTAAATGTTTGTTTTAACACGCGGCTTTTGTTTGCGAACTTAATTTAAAAGACATTTAGTTTTAGTTCGTTCACAAGACGCGGCGATCTGAAAAGATATTTAGTTTTAGTTCGTTCACAAGACGCGGCGATCTGAAAAGATATTTAGTTTTAGTTCGTTCACAAGACGCGGCGATCTGACAATCGCCGTTATTTTGGATTCTGCAACGTCACTGTAACGAACTTTCGCAATCAGCGGCGAAGGAAAAGGAGGAAGGCGTTGGCATCGATACATATATTTTATTTTTTAAAAGGCGGAGTCGTATTTAAGGCCAAGTAACTTTTTTAAAATAAAAGGGGAGCTGTAACATATTCTAAACCGCTCGTGCGGCACTAACAATACCTACGCCACGACTCAGTGGGCCACGACTCAGTGGGCCACAACTCATTGGGCCACGACTCAGTGGACCACGAATCATTGGGCCACGACTCATTGGGCCACGACTCATTGGGCCACGACTCAGTGGGCCACGACTCATTGGGCCACGACTCAGTGGGCCACGACTCAGTGGGCCACGACTCATCGGGCCACGATTCATTGGGCCACGACTCATTGGGCCAGGACTCGTTGGGCCACGACTCATTTGGCCACGACTCATTGGGCCACGACTCATTGGGCCACGACTCAGTGGGCCACGACTCATTGGGCCACGACCCAGTGGGCCACGACTCATTGGGCCACGACTCATTGGGCCACGACTCATTTGGCCACGACTCAGTGGGCCACGACTCAGTGGGCCATGACTCATTGGGACACGACTCATTGGGCCACGACTCACAGCAATGAATAATCCTTTTGGTGAGTTTTTGAGACAAATTTATGTCAAAAGCTTGAAATACAGAAAATTCGCATATTTAAAGAAATTGAAACTTGGAAATAACGTTCAAAGCATTAGTTTTCTCCATTTTAAAACTTAAGTAAAACAACGATTGTACACGTATCATACAAACGTCATCGGCGGATTAGAGGCCTGGACCAATGAATGCAATGCATAGACTATAGAGGTAGTAAAGAACAGTACTATGACCGTAGAAAGAAGCTTTCGTCATTGAAGACAGCAGATTTTTTAAAGGAAATATTCATCACAATCAAGGCCCTAGTCAATAAATGTTCCCCGTAATTGAACCAAAGTCTAACAGCGGACCACCCTGACTTCAAAGACCGCTATAAAAGAAGTAGCCGCGAGCACTTACTTAAGGGTGTCACCGTTTTGAATGTAGATCGTTCCCAGGGGCTGGGGCAGGCTTGGAGGTCAATTACTTCCCTTGACTTTTAGATGACCATAAGGAACTCGGCCCTCGCTCCCATCGCTAAAATAACATTATACATTCAAGCCCTCGAGTCACTCAGCGGTTGAGATAACGGGGAGCGCAAATCTCGCTCCGCTATCATCGCGTCTGTATGTAGGTTCGGTGTATACAAGTCCATTTCCCCTGCAGTGGGGGACCAGGAGCCAGCAGCCCCCTAGCGGTCGAAGGGGGGGGGTGAGATACAGACGACCAGATCGTGGTGTATGATTTCATGGCGGTGGGATCATTGTTAGGTTTAAGGTATTTGGTTTGACAAGGGCGCGGAACTCTGTACGCCAGATAATGTACTGTTGACGTTAGTCGGCGGCGAAAGGTCCCTGCGAGATTTATGACGGTCCTGCTGGGGACTGTAAGTGCGCGCGGCCTGTCATGGCTGTACATGTGGCTAACGAGAGTTTAGTTGGAAGGGGGGAGAGTTTATTATATGTTGTGGTAGGAAGGAGGAGGGTAGACAAAATATTGATCATCTTGGTAGTGCTGGCTTGGGGGGGGGGTAAAAAAACAGCAGCTAAAATTTGAAATACAAACGGGAGTGAGGGAGCGACAAACAGAAGTGCGGGAACAAAAACAATGGGTTGATAAATATCAGCGAAAAAGGCGAATTGAATTAAAACAGCAATTAAGATTCACGTGGCGTGAGCGCCGTTTGGTGTTAGAGTCTGGAACAGCCGCTGCATGTCTGACAGATTCGTCCAACAACCATCAGAGCGTGGGTGTTCATTCACAATTGAGAATGACATGAGGACCATTGTTACTGAGATAGACAAAGTCGAAGTAATCATATAATATACTGCTCTATGAAAGCATTACATGGGGTAATATTTTTTTAAAGAAAAGAAAGTCATGGTGCATATTATTGAAAAAAGAACAGAAAGGCATGGTGCATGTTGAAAGAAAAGAACAGAACGGCATGGTGCATGTTGAAAGAACAGAACAGAACGGCATGGTGCATGTTGAAAGAACAGAACAGAACGGCATGGTGCATGTTGAAAGAAAAGAACAGAATGGCATGGTGGATTTTATCGCTATTTCATGAGTAAAAGACAATTCTTATGTCTCTTAGGGGCCGTCCATAAAGTACGTCACGCTATTTTTGACCATTTTAACGTCACAAATCTCGCACCTCCCCCCCCCCTAAAGTACATCACACTTTCGAACAAAAATGTTGTTTTTTATTAACAAAATAATTAAAATTTAATATAAAACACCGTGACGTCACACATGGCCGGAAACCCCCCTCCCCTTTGTTACAAACTGTCACACTTTCTTACACCCCCTCCCCCCTCTGGAGCGTGACGTACTTTATGGACGGCCCCTTGTCTAACCCCTATTCTTCCATTTATTGATAATAACGTAACTCAAAACTGTGTTGCATCCCAAACGAATTAAAACAATTTAAACATTTAACTGTAACATCACATCTGATACTTAATTTCTGGACTGGTTTTACTCAAATAAAACAAAGTAAGGCCGTGGTGGTCTAGCGGTAGCGCGCTGGCGGAGAGTTGATCTAAAAATATAAATACATATACAATTATTATTCTTTCTCTTATTATTATTATCATCATTATTGTGTTAAGTAATCAAACGGCAACATGTTAGAACTGCCTGGTCTTGTTTAAAGCAGTTCAGTCAGCCGTGACTGTGTCAACCTCGTACCGTCATGACATTGTGCAACAACCCCCCCCTTCCTCCACCATTTGAAAGTCTCCCTTTTTTAAAACAGGAAATCGTCGTACCTGTGTCGCTAGTTTTTGTGTTTTTCTTTGACGTCAAGAGAAATTAACTCTGATGGATTAACTTTGTGAATGACCTCCATTTACACAAGCCATCCAAACGTGGCCACCGTTGGTCACGCGTCGCTGAAATTTCCCGACGTCAAAGCCATCTTCCATCTGTGGCCCCTCGTATAGGACAAGAGTTTTTTTTAAAGTTAAATTACTTTTTTCCCTTTAAATTTAACGCCGCTTGGTGTTGCTGGAGGTGGTCCCCCGATTGTCGATGCGCATCCCCGGCACAAATCCCGTAATGGAATAATTACCCGTGGAACACTTGAAAGAAACCGTATAAAAATAAATATAATGGCCTTTAGATTACGCAAACGTGTAAGACTAGCAGACGTCGCTATAATTAAAATGTTCATACGCGTGAAACTGATATATTATGGATTTTTTAAATCCTGTCTTTTTTTTAAAACCATAGATCATAGAGATTATGGGATACGTGACCATCATTAATCTAGTAAATAATAATGCAGAATTTAAAGGTTGGAGATTTATTTAGTATTAGTCTTACTTTTGTGTGTGTCTCTCTGTTTGTGTATGTTTCCGTGTGAGGATCTGTAATTTGTATGTGTGTATGTGTCTGTGTGTGTTTGTGTGGGTCTGTGTGTGTGTCTGTATAAGTGTGTGTGAGGTGGTGTTTGTGCGGTGAGGAATGGCTGTGGTACAATAACTCATTCTATTATGTTTGTGGTGTTCATCGAACTGACCACTGCTTGTGTTGGGTGTTCATTGAACTGACACTGCTTCAGGTGGGTGTTCATCGAACTGACCACTGCTTCAGGTGGGTGTTCATCGAACTGACCACTGCTTGTGTTGGGTGTTCATCGAACTGACCACTGCTTGTGTTGGGTGTTCATCGAACTGACCAATGCTTGTGTTAGGTGTTCATTGAACTGACCACTGCTTGTGTTGGGTGTTCATCGAACTGACCACTGCTTGAGGTGGGTGTTCATCGAACTGACCACTGCTTCAGGTGGGTGTTCATCGAACTGACCACTGCTTGTGTTGGGTGTTCATTGAACTGACACTGCTTCAGGTGGGTGTTCATCGAACTGACCACTGCTTCAGGTGGGTGTTCATCGAACTGACCACTGCTTGTGTTGGGTGTTCATCGAACTGACCACTGCTTGGGTTGGGTGCTCATCGAACTGACCACTGCTTGTGTTGGGTGTTCATCGAACTGACCACTGCTTGTGTTGGGTGTTCATTGAACTGACACTGCTTCAGGTGGGTGTTCATCGAACTGACCACTGCTTGTGTTGGGTGTTCATCGAACTGACCACTGCTTCAGGTGGGTGTTCATCGAACTGACCACTGCTTGTGTTGGGTGTTCATCGAACTGACCACTGCTTGTGTTGGGTGTTCATCGAACTGACCACTGCTTCAGGTGGGTGTTCATCGAACTGACCACTGCTTCAGGTGGGTGTTCATCGAACTGACCACTGCTTGTGTTGGGTGTTCATCGAACTGACCACTGCTTGTGTTGGGTGTTCATCGAACTGACCACTGCTTCAGGTGGGTGTTCATCGAACTGACCACTGCTTCAGGTGGGTGTTCATCGAACTGACCACTGCTTGTGTTGGGTGTTCATCGAACTGACCACTGCTTCAGGTGGGTGTTCATCGAACTGACCACTGCTTCAGGTGGGTGTTCATCGAACTGACCACTGCTTGAGGTGGGTGTTCATCGAACTGACCACTGCTTCAGGTCGGTGTTCATCGAACTGACCACTGCTTGTGTTGGGTGTTCATCGAACTGACCACTGCTTCAGTTGGGTGTTAATCGAACTGACCACTGCTTGTGTTGGGTGTTCATCGAACCGACCACTGCTTGTGTTGGGTGTTCATTGAACTGACCACTGCTTCAGTTGGGTGTTAATCGAACTGACCACTGCTTGTGTTGGGTGTTCATCGAACTGACCACTGCTTGTGTTGGGTGTTAATCGAACTGACCACTGCTTGTGTTGGGTGTTAATCGAACTGACCACTGCTTGTGTTGGGTGTTCATCGAACTGACCAATGCTTGTGTTAGGTGTTCATCGAACTGACCACTGCTTCAGGTGGGTGTTCATCGAACTGACCAATGCTTGTGTTAGGTGTTCATCGAACTGACCACTGCTTGTGTTGGGTGTTCATCGAACTGACCACTGCTTGTGTTGGGTGTTCATCGAACTGACCACTGCTTGTGTTGGGTGCTCATCGAACTGACCACTGCTTCAGGTGGGTGCTCATCGAACTGACCACTGCTTGTGTTGGGTGTTCATCGAACTGACCACTGCTTGTGCTGGGTGTTCATTGAACTGACCACTGCTTGTGTTGGGTGCTCATCGAACTGACCACTGCTTCAGGTGGGTGTTCATCGAACTGACCACTGCTTGTGTTGGGTGCTCATCGGACTGACCACTGCTTGTGTTGGGTGCTCATCGAACTGACCACTGCTTCAGGTGGGTGTTCATCGAACTGACCACTGCTTGTGTTGGGTGCTCATCGAACTGACCACTGCTTCAGGTGGGTGCTCATCGAACTGACCACTGCTTGTGTTGGGTGCTCATCGGACTGACCACTGCTTGTGTTGGGTGTTCATCGAACTGACCACTGCTTGTGTTGGGTGCTCATCGAACTGACCACTGCTTGTGTTGGGTGCTCATCGGACTGACCACTGCTTGTGTTGGGTGTTCATCGAACTGACCACTGCTTCAGGTGGGTGTTCATCGAACTGACCACTGCTTGTGTTGGGTGCTCATCGAACTGACCACTGCTTCAGGTGGGTGCTCATCGAACTGACCACTGCTTGTGTTGGGTGCTCATCGGACTGACCACTGCTTGTGTTGGGTGTTCATCGAACTGACCACTGCTTGTGTTGGGTGTTCATCGAACTGACCACTGCTTGTGTTATTTAAATCTTAAGGCCTATCAATGAAAATTAAGTGCCATAACACAATCTAATGGGAATCTTTGGTTGAATCAGTTTGATGTTTCAGGTTTCACAAAAGATTGGTTTTTGTTTCACAGAAGCTATTTCTGTCAACTTGTATGACGTAATGTCATCATCTCTACAAATGTTACAGCTGTTTACAAAGTCACTAGGTTTGTTTACAAAGTCACGAGGTTTGTTTACAAAGTCACGAGGTTTGTTTACAAAGTCACGAGGTTTGTTTACAAAGTCACGAGGTTTGTTTACAAAGTCACGAGGTTTGTTTACAAAGTCACGAGGTTTGTTTACAAAGTCACGAGGTTTGTTTACAAAGTCACGAGGTTTGTTTACAAAGTCACGAGGTTTGTTTACATAACACCAGTTGATATTTGGACTACTGGGGTGTATGGATGCGCGGGGGGGGGGTGGAGGGCTCAAGTCCCGCTGTCTCCTCGCTCATTTTAGTAGTTCTAAAAAAATTATTTTTTTTAAAGTTAAATGACTCCTTTTCCCAGCAGGCTTTTCAACAATAGAAGTAGGGAAATAAAGGATTTGTGCTCAAAAGGTATTAGAATCGTCTTCAAGGTGCAACTATTGTTGCAACATTAGAAGTGTGCATTTTGAAAGAGGGAACCTTTCCCAGACATGACCTTAGTAAACATAAACTAATTTTGAAACCCAATAGCAGCCGACCTGTTTTGACTTACGGTATGATAATGGCGCGACCAGCGAGAGAATTTTAGTGGGTAGGTGGACTGAGATCGTATTTAATATGTCATCAATAAATAAAATTGCCATCGTGTTTTAAATCAGCGATTGAGCCGAGCGTTTAAGATATCTGTTGATGCATATATACACTTAAAGATGTCTTGTTTGAAGGTGTGTTGCACATATAAATATACAATTTTTATGATAATGTTTGCGGGTATTTACATATCTCTGTGTGACTCCCGCTATGTTCCTCTTCTAATTTAAATATATTCCAAGCAACATTGTCACTCCCAAGGAAATATAATAACTTTAAAAGTCCAACGAAGATAACAATTTTTGGATTAAAAAAAATTCACATGCTTTTATTAAAATGATTCAAATTAAGTGGCAGCTATTCGTATCTGAAATTACATTCACACTTCCTAACTGATCTATTTGTATTTTAACAGCAGACACTTTCAACATTTGGCGCGCCACATGGAATTCAACACCCTTTCTGGGGAAATCCAATCCGCCATGTGGATTAGAATAGGATACCTTGATACGACTATACTTGTCTCCACTACAACATTTCCCTATCTTCATATCCTTGCGCCATGCGTCATTATCAATCTTGGAGAAAATTGCATTCTTTTGGAATTGTGTAATTGACAATCAAGTTATTATATTTGATCGCACCTGATAACGTCACTTCCTTTTGTTCAAGTGCGATGGAATAAAGCAGACGTCTGGAAAAAATGTCCGACGGCGGCGGGTCTGAGATGTCTGAGTTAGGAGACGGAAACTGGGTCAACAACAGCAGACATAGAGGGTGAGGAGGAATAGGTCAACAACAGCAGACATAGAGGGTGAGGAGGAATAGGTCTAGAGCAGAGTCTTTTTCTGTGAGGATATTGAATAGACCCCCGCTAAAGTAGCATAGATCTATTAACACGAGCATGGAGCTGAATCTTAATGTTCATTACCGGACATAACTTTGTGCGTGTAACTCTGTGCGTGTAACTCTGTGCGTGTAACTCTGTGCGTGTAACTCTGTGCGTGTAACTCTGTGCGTGTAACTCTGTGCGTGTAACTCTGTGCGTGTAACTCTGTGCGTGTAACTCTGTGCGTGTAACTCTGTGCGTGTAACTTTGTGCGTGTAACTCTGTGCGTGTAACTTTGTGCGTGTAACTCAGTGCGTGTAACTTTGTGCGTGTAACTCTGTGCGTGTAACTTTGTGCATGTAACTCTGTGCGTGTAACTTTGTGCGTGTAACTCTAAGTTTCTTCTTTGTTCCCTTTATTTGTGAAGAGTTTTAGGACGCATGTGATTAAATATTTTAAGTAGCTCTCATGAAATGTTACATTAATATTAATTAAATATACAAAGTTAGCACGAGTTAACAATCACTTTGTGTTATATTCGATTTCCCTTGGTCTCCTATAATTACTTTAATTGAAAAAAAATCAATATTTTGAAATGAATTAAATTAGACATTAGAGGAAAGTCTAATAAAGTAAACGATTTACTATAACCTTCTATCGTTTGAAAACCAAAAGAATAATAAGAATTGAATGAATATTTTAATATACTTATTTCTTACACATTATCGGCATACAACGGACGGTCATGATAGTATTATCATTTTTTATATTAATTTAACACACAAAAACTATTTGCTTTTTTAGCGTTTAACTCACACCAAAGTCTTCATTAAACTGAGTGTTATAAACAGAATTTTAATGGAATGTGAAATATCCAACGTTGTCTTTGTATACAACTATAAACATAGGTTTAAGTAAACGAAGTGATAACACGGAGATGTAGAAGCTTCCATCCAAAACGGGGGTCAGTTGATTCCTGGTGGAGACAATCAACATTGAGATTTATACAAGAAACATGAATTTATACAAGAAACATGAATTTATACAAGAAACATGAATTTATACAAGAAACATGAATTTATACAAGAAACATGAATTTATACAAGAAACATGAATTTATACAAGAAACATGAATTTATACAAGAAACATGAATTTATACAAGAAACATGAATTTATACAAGAAACATGAATTTATACAAGAAACATGAATTTATACAAGAAACATGAATTTATACAAGAAACATGAATTTATACAAGAAACATGAATTTATACAAGAAACATGAATTTATACAAGAAACATGAATTTATACAAGAAACATGAATTTATACAAGAAACATGAATTTATACAAGAAACATGAATTTATACAAGAAACATGAATTTATACAAGAAACATGAATTTATACAAGAAACATGAATTTATACAAGAAACATGAATTTATACAAGAAACATGAATTTATACAAGAAACATGAATTTATACAAGAAACATGAATTTATACAAGAAACATGAATTTATACAAGAAACATGAATTTATACAAGAAACATGAATTTATACAAGAAACATGAATTTATACAAGAAACATGAATTTATACAAGAAACATGAATTTATACAAGAAACATGAATTTATACAAGAAACATGAATTTATACAAGAAACATGAATTTATACAAGAAACATGAATTTATACAAGAAACATGAATTTATACAAGAAACATGAATTTATACAAGAAACATGAATTTATACAAGAAACATGAATTTATACAAGAAACATGAATTTATACAAGAAACATGAATTTATACAAGAAACATGAATTTATACAAGAAACATGAATTTATACAAGAAACATGAATTTATACAAGAAACATGAATTTATACAAGAAACATGAATTTATACAAGAAACATGAATTTATACAAGAAACATGAATTTATACAAGAAACATGAATTTATACAAGAAACATGAATTTATACAAGAAACATGAATTTATACAAGAAACATGAATTTATACAAGAAACATGAATTTATACAAGAAACATGAATTTATACAAGAAACATGAATTTATACAAGAAACATGAATTTATACAAGAAACATGAATTTATACAAGAAACATGAATTTATACAAGAAACATGAATTTATACAAGAAACATGAATTTATACAAGAAACATGAATTTATACAAGAAACATGAATTTATACAAGAAACATGAATTTATACAAGAAACATGAATTTATACAAGAAACATGAATTTATACAAGAAACATGAATTTATACAAGAAACATGAATTTATACAAGAAACATGAATTTATACAAGAAACATGAATTTATACAAGAAACATGAATTTATACAAGAAACATGAATTTATACAAGAAACATGAATTTATACAAGAAACATGAATTTATACAAGAAACATGAATTTATACAAGAAACATGAATTTATACAAGAAACATGAATTTATACAAGAAACATGAATTTATACAAGAAACATGAACTTTTTGTGATGTATTCTCTTATGTTAAATCACGTCATTACACAGCGACACACACACACACAGACGCACGGCGACACACATGCAGCAACACATAGCGACACAGTGGCGCCCAAAAACATATACGTACACATCAAAAACACAGACGCGAAACTTACAACACACACAAAAAGCAATAAAACTATAGAGAAATAAAAATAACATCTTTCTGGTTTTTTTTTCGGGGATCAGTTACATAGGCGCACAGTGCCTGACCAAAAAGACTTGATTTCCTACAATCTATCGCCAGCAACTAACAACATATTCCTTTTTTATTCTTATCTTTCCTTTGCACATCCATCTCTCCTAATTATGTAGTCAACATACTGAATACATTGTAACCACTTCCTTAGATTAAGAAGAACTGTGAAAGAAGCATTCAATCAACATCCACTATGTATAGTCAGCGTGTTGAGATATGGGGGTGAATAGACTCGACTTATGGGCAACACCATTGATCAAAGACCTGTCGTGGTAGATTGTACTCGCGGCACGAACGGCAATTCTGAAGGCATCGGGTGTTCTCTCTAATACTGTACTCTATTACCCTGTTACATAGTTACAGTGTTACAGTGTTAACATCGATCTCAATCGGGAACAGTTCAATAAGAACCATTCCAAAACAATCATTGCCGATTACGGCCAAAATAATGTTTAACAAAATACAAAAATTCTACAACATAACGTTTACATATATTGGGAATAAGTAGTTGATATAATTACACCTTTTCTAAAGTTGTCATCTACGATTTGAAGCGCCCAAGGCACTGGTTCCTACAATTGGAATCACAACAAATGTGCGTCCTCCAGTTTGAAGAAAGTAAAATGTATGAGTGATGTTAGGTTAAAATTAAAGACTTTGTTTCATTTGATAAATTATACAAGAAAACACGTTTTAAATCCATACACAGATATTGTCAACTTCGGAATCAAATATATTGTGTATTCCAAACAAAGGCAACCACTCGAGGTTAAGGGAAATTAGGTGTCTCGGGTTCTAACGTTTCCTTTTCTTTCCTATCGGACTGTCATTTCCAATTCATTACTTAATCTTCTACAAGTAAAACGTGTTGTTTTTTTAATGCAATTTCCCTTGGAAAAATTGCGTTTATAGATTCTAAATGTATGTAACGCTTGCACATGCAACTCTTCCTGAACCATACCAGATAGAGGGTTCGGGTCTTGTGCAAATATGCTAGGAGGTCCCAAGGATGTGCAACGGCCAATAAAATACCGAAAAGGTTTACTGGATTTCCTGGAAAATAAAAAAAAATCTAAAAACTATCAGTATTTTGTCAATTTCTCGCCAACAATAACATCTATCAGGTTGAAACAAACGTCAAACAATAGCTAATAATATTTAGAACAATGTTGGAGAAGGAATTTTGCAATAATCAGTTTTCGTTCGACTCCCGTAATTTTAGAAGCAATTTTTGAAAGCATTTGTTTTGTTTAGTTTCAAAATTATTGATTTGAAATTACTTTTAATCTTATCTAGAACTAGTTTGTGCTGCGGCGCCCCCCTTTTTTAAGCCCTTTTTCAAAAGCCCAACTAACTTGTCCTTGTATAATAAATACGTAATATTAAACTTTCTTAAATGTACACAAATTATTTTATAATAGGTTTTGGTTTTTTTTTCTTTCTTTTTTTTTGTTTGTCCAAAGCCCAAGTAACTTATCCTTGTATGATAAATACGAAATTCCTGAAATGTACACAAAGTATGTATATAATATTTTTTACAGTGCTAATCACCACACGATTTTTAAAGTAATTTTAGAAAGCAGTGCACCAAATTACTGCACCAAAAAAATAACTCTTTGAGTCAGTCAGCACTGTTTACAACACAAATGCTGACGTCATAGGTTCGTACGTTGTTTGGTTAATGTTAATCTGGAAACCAAAAGGATTATGATTTTCAAGTCTATATTTTCAATTAGCGTTAGGCTACAGTGAGTGAGTCAGTCATACATAATTGAGCGTAAATATATATATGATGATAGTTAGTGGGGTTTTCCCGTTTTGTGAATGCTTATGTTAGAATGTTGCGCGGTGCGCATTATATTGACACATTTTTGGTGTGATGCAGCGTGAGGGGATATGGCGTCATATTGTGTTTACTTTCAGAATCACTTATTTGAATCGAATTTTATTTTTTGTAATCTAGAATGATTTTCCTTGATAAAAAATCGGAAATTCCTTGTTGGAAATTGCGTTTAAATCAGTGGTTCCCAAAGTGGTCCGTGCGGACCCCCAGGGGTCCGCGAGACCTTTCAGGGGGTTCGTGGAAAATAAAAATTGATTTGGGGGTCCCTGAACAACGTCAGGGGGTCCGGGCAAGATTTAAAAATCAAATAATAGAACTCATTAATTTTTTTATTATTATTGAAATTAAAATAAATAATAATAAATAAAATAGTATGTGAATGCCTTTTCTACTAAATAAATACCATCTTAGGTGCTATCCTTCATGGATACATTGTTGTTTTACGAAAAAATTTTTATTAGAACTACTGTCATTTCCACATCTATAACCAATCAAAATACTTGGTTTGTTGAAATGTCAAGCTTGATGCAGATGAAATGCCGAATTCCCTGTAACTATAAGTAGAAATATACAAGTTTCTTAACTTGAATCTACGAGGGTTGCAAGGTTGTGTATAATTCGATGTGTCAGGAAGTTATATTTATCTAAATTGTATCCTATCATCAAATATTGTTTTCAATACGGCTTTACTGTAGCATTCCATTGAAAATAATTCTTAACAGTGGTCTGTTACAACAGATAAAAGAATGAGTGAGCCCAAGGCTGGATTAAGACTTGATGGGGCCCTAAGCTATTTAAGGACCTTTTGAGGTCTAGATAATCTATAGCAGTGACAAATATGAAAACAAATTTCCGGGGGCCCCCAAGAAGGCAGGGGCCCTAAGTTATAACTTGTTTAGCAAATAGGTAAATCCAGCACTGAGTGAGCCGAAGAAACAATGCCGACAATATGTTGTTAATGGATATTTGAAGTATGCCTAAATGTTTGGAAACAGATACGTAACTTGAAACGTTATTTACTGAATTTTTAAAAAAATGTTTGAAGTTAAAGCAATACACTTGAATTTCTGGCATATTTAAAACATGCTGTACCAAATGTATTTTCAGTAAATTGAGTCATTCATCAACATCAAATATTTTTAAAAAAATCATATTGAAAGTTTGCATGGATCACTACATTATGTCATTAGACTAGTTAATAAAATCAAAAGGAATGCCTTCGATGAGAGATTACTTTCTCAATACGATTTGGAAAATGCAGAAGAAGACTATAATGGATTATTTATTCACACAGAAGTACGCTGGTTATCATCACGTACATATTTAAATCGATGTTATACTCTGTTTGATTCATTGTCCAAATTCCTGGAAAACAAAGACAATTAGCATCACAATTAACTAAAAAAATGACATATCCTTTATTAATGATTTATTTACCCAACGTTAACAAAACTAATTTGAAATTACAACTACTACAAGGTGACCAATTAAATTTAATCAAAACTAAAAGCGTTATGTCTGAGTTTGTTGCAAATCTTTTTCTTTGCAAACAAAACTTAGGAACAGGAGAATGTTCTCAGTTTTCAAATCTTTTGAAATTGCCACATAGTTAAAGATTTCCTTGCTTACTGTCAAAACTTAACGGCTCTTCATGCGGACATTTTGTAGGCATTTGCCACTATAGGATATTTCCGACTGGCAGTTGAGCTCTTTAGCGCATGGACAGACTCAGATCCCAAACACAGATGTATACATACTAATACAGGAGCAGCTTATTGAAATATCCACAAATGAGGAACTTATACCACTGTTTGAACTAGGATACCACAAATTCTGGTTACAAAGTCAGATCCAAATTTTATATCTTGCATTAAAGGTTATTGTACATAATTTTTTGACTGTTTTTCTGTATTTCTATTTGGTAGAACAAAGATTCAGTGGCGTTATGAACCTCATCGTAAAAAAAATAAATAAAAAAAATAAATAAACGACTAGAAATTGGTGCTCGTGAGGATTTGCGGTTCCTATTAATAAATAGACTCATAAAATATCATCACGTTAATCCAAGTTTTTTGTTGTTTTTTTTCAATTTTATGTTAAACAAAACTGATAATTTTAATAAATACCGTACTTTTCATCAAAATGTTGCTTTTGTAATTTTTTTACTATGCATTTATAAAGTTGTTTTTTTTTACTAGGGGGTCCGTGGGGGAAATTTTGAGTATAAAAGGGGTCCATGGGTCAAAAAAGTTTGGGAACCACTGGTTTAAATAATCATTCGAGATTTTATTTCTTCTTTACCTCTATGAAGCCTGAGTGGTTCAAAAATTCTCCGTTGTGTTGAATAGAGGATTTGAAACCATTTCGCGTACCTCGCAGACTTTCTATGCATCTTATGTTGACCTAAAATTCTCTAAAACAAAAACATTACTATAATTAAAGAATAAATACTGTACGAGATTAATCCGTAAGCTGACAGAGGAGCAGATTAAAACACTGGCGGGATTTAATGGCCAAGTCTTACAAATCCGTCTTGGCATTTAGTCTGTCTGAGCCTCGTTCACATCCCCGTGTGTCTGTCTGATACAGCCAGACATTGGTTCACATCCCCGTGTGTCTGTCTGATACAGCCAGACATTGGTTCACATCCCCGCGTGTCTGTCTGATACAGCCAGACATTGGTTCACATCTCCGCGTGTCTGTCTGATACAGCCAGACATTGGTTCACATCCCCGCGTGTCTGTCTGATACAGCCAGACATTGGTTCACATCCCCGTGTGTCTGTCTGATACAGCCAGACATTGGTTCACATCCCCGCGTGTCTGTCTGATACAGCCAGACATTGGTTCACATCCCCGCGTGTCTGTCTGATACAGCCAGACATTGGTTCACATCCCAGTGTGTCTGTCTGATACAGCCAGACATTGGTTCACATCCCCGTGTGTCTGTCTGATACAGCCAGACATTGGTTCACATCCCCGCGTGTCTGTCTGATACAGCCAGACATTGGTTCACATCCCCGTGTGTCTGTCTGATACAGCCAGACATTGGTCGTAAAGAGCAACAATTAACGTTTTTATTGTTAATCTCACTGCCATGTTTCTTCAGATTTGTTTATGGTTCTCACACATACGAATCGAGGCTCACTTGGTAGCAATATGAAGATGTTTTCTCTAAACGTGTCAATAACATTAAATGGTATATGCCTACATTGTGTGAAATAATGGGTTTATTATGATGACTAGGTTGTGCTGCAACACAAATTCTGAAGTCAAAGGTTCGTGCGTTGTTTGGTTAATGTTAATCTAGAAACCAAATGATTATGACTCTTAAGTCTATATTTTCAATTTTTTAAAAAAAGCAGAGTGAAATGTACAAAAAGTATTTTATAATAGGGGTTGTAGGGCGCCTAGGGTGCCCAGTGGTCAAAAGCCCAAGTAACTAATCCTTGTATAATAAATACGAAATATTCCTGAAATGTACACAACGTATTTATATACTATTTTTTACAGTGCTAATCACCACACGATTTTTTAACTGCACGTCCCATCTGTCCTGTCCGTGACGCTAATAATTTTAGAAAGCAGCGCACCAAATTACTTCACAAAAAAATAACTATTTGAGTCAGTCAGCACTGTTTACAACACAAATGCTGACGTCAAAGGTTCGTGCGTTGCTTGGTTAATGTTAATCTGGCAAACAAAATGATTATGATTTTTTAAGTATATATTTTCAATTTTTAAAAAAAGCAGAGTGATGTCCCTTACCGTTAGGCCACAGTCAAAATAAAGGGTAAATTTATATAAGATGATTGTTGGAAAAAAAAGATTTACTTTAACTGTTTAGCTTACACTGTCTAGCTTACACTGTCTAGCGTACACTGTCTAGCTTACACTGTCTAGCTTACACTGTCTAGCTTACACTGTCTAGCTTACACTGAGTATCTTCAACTGTTACATCAAGATGTAATGGTAACCAATAACCTAATGTTCTCACTTGTCGCTCTTTTGATAACTGAAAGATTGTATACCAATACACAGAGGAAAAGAAACATTTTGTTTTGCGCTTTCTAATTTTCCGTTTCACCTTTGCATCACTTCCAGCAACGTCTTCTTGTCATATTTCTAAATCCCTTATATTAACTTCACCGTCTTGTCGTGGTCCCGCCCGTACGCCCGTCCTGGCATCCGCGGAAAAACAAAAGTAAAAAATGACCCACTTCCTATAATTCTATCAAGCTAAAATGTTGCACATAGACTCGTGGCACCTAACAATGCATTGTGTCAAAATTTCAGATCGATCGAATGTACCGTAATTAAATTAATAAATTTTTAGTTTATCTCTATATAGCATGTGTAGCCGTCTGCTATAGTTGACTCCCATGGGTCACTGGAGGTTCACTCCAGCCATCGATAATCACATCCCCGTGTTTTACAGCCTAGAGGAGTTCAGTCACGTTCAGTCTGTAAATGTTTATGCTAGTGTGGGGCGTGGTGCGTATTATATTGAACATGATCAATACTTTTATTCATGCCTCATATATAAGGGATTTATAGTAAAAAAACTTTGTTTTTACAGGTTGTTTTTATTAAACACTATCTTTTTAATCTCTGCATGCTATAGTCTCTTATAGTCTCTTAGATAATGTTGATCCGTGGAAGCTTGTTTTCAAATCCCTTATATTAACTTCACCGCCGTCTCTCTCTGTCTCTCTGTCTTTCTGTCTGTCGTCATCTCATGGGCGGGCGGAAAAACAAAATTCAAAAATGACCCACTTCCCATAATCCGATCGAACTGAAATTTGGCACACGGACCCGTCTAACCTAACAATGCATCGTATCAAAATTTCAGATCGATCGAACGTACCGTAATTAAATTAATGCATTTTTAGTTTATCCTTATATAACGTATGTAATTCAAATTCACCGTTTGTTATTGTTTTTTTCCCACGTGAGAGTTTGAGTTGACGCTTTGAGGCGACCCATCGAAGTACCGGCGTGCTTTTGTTTACATTTTATGTGTCATGCTGAGCTCGGTTCTTAGGGTTATGAAGCAAAGTTGAGTTAAGACATATTCAGTCTGTAAATGTTTGTAGCGTTTGAAAATAATCAATACTGTTAGTTATGTCTCATATATAAGGGATTTATAGTCAAAAACTTTGTTTTTACGGGTTTGTTTTATTGACTGCATGCTTTTTACAATGTTTCTGAAATGAGTCAGTCAAGTGTCATTCAACTGTGCAAGAACTGCTGTTGGTGTTTTGAATGCAGTCACGGGATTCCCAATGTTGTTAGCTGCGCGTTTTTCATATCTTGGAAGAAAAAAATTCTTCGAGTGGCATTTCGTATCTTGGATTTTACGTATCTTAAAGCATTCGTATCGAGAGCTACCATAGTATATTTACAGCTCGGAATAGGTTAATAAATTATTTTATTTTATTTTTAAAAAACCGTATTACCCAGACCAACAAAGAGTAATGTGTGTTAAAGTTGTGTATCTCTCGTTGCCTTATCTGTATAACAATAATATAGTCAGATAAACAGAATTTTCTAGAATAGAAAGTTATTATACGTAGTTTTTCATTAAGGAAGAAACGATCTAATGTATTGAAGGGGCTAATATACCGGAGCTATTCTGGCATATATTCTGGACATGTGTCTAATCTGGTCTGTTACACTTGGTCTATTCTGGACAGGTATCTAAATCTGGTCTGTTACACCGGGTATATTCTGGACATGTGTCTAATCTGGTCTGTTACACTGGTTATATTTTGGACATGTGTCTAATCTGGTCTGTTACACCGGTGTTGTTGTTTTAAATAAAGTATCATACAATCTCTAGTGCAGGGGTTCCTAACCAGTGGTGCATGTACCCCCAAGGGGTGCATGAGCAGGTTCCAGGGGGTGCATGAACGATTCAGAGAAACAAAAAAAGAAAAAGAGTAAGAAAAAAAAATAAGGTAAAAAAAAAGAAAGAAAACCTAATAATCTGAAAATGTAAACCATAAGCAAGGCATGCCGCGTCAAAGGGCGCCCATATACAACCTTTTTGATATGTACTTATGTACTCGTTCGCGCATCTTTCTGCTGACATCTTCTCCATCTTGAATAAGTTGAACAAATCTCTCAAAGGACCTGCTGTGACTGTACTGGATGCTACTGAGAGATTGCAAGCCTTGCTTAACAAACTGCCACTATTTAGACGATGACTAGAAAAGTCCAACTTGGCCAACTTTCCACTCTTGGATGAAGTTGTAATACCTGGTGCAGAAGGAAGCACTGAGGGACAACGTCAAAGGGGAAATTTCAGAGCACCTTTCAACATTGCAAAAGTCCTTTGATGGGTATTTCTGTCAAGAAATTGCTAGGAAAGACCTTTGGATTCGCAATCCTTTTCCCTGTGAATTGGACAACATTGATGACAGTGACCTTGCTAAAGATGACCTGATTGATTTGAGAACCAGAGAAGTACTGAGGAGTGCCTTCAGTTGCAATACCTTGATTGAATTTCGGTGCGCCCGGCTAGATTCCTACCCACAACTAGCCTATAGGGCAGTACTGACTCTCCTTCCATTTGCCACAACATATCTCTGTCAAGCAGGATTCTCCATACTTTTGACGATTAAAACCAAGGAAAGGAATAAGTTGAATGCAGAGGATGACATGGGAGTTGCTTTGTCCAAAACAGTCCCCAGATTTAAATCGCTGATTGATCATAAGAATCAGCAGATCTCTCACTAAATCCCCTGTTGCCTATTGTCAAAACTGTTGTTTTCCTAAAATAAACATGATTTATTATGCATTTTCTGCAAGTTTCATGAGAAGGTGCATGAACTTTTTTGGGCATCTGAAGGGGTGCATGGACCCCAAAAGGTTAGGAACCACTGCTCTAGTGCTTCAATAATTGTTAGACGCATCAGTAGATTTGTTTTTATTCTCTCAATTAATCCTTGAAGTTTTTGCACCCACTCTTCCATCCTCAAATCTCTTGATTGATGGAGATATGACGTCACGTTTTTAAAAAAAGTGAGAAAAAAAAACTGATTGGTTGAATGAACGTCGTTATTTATTTGCTACATGTCAAAGGTCACCGGCTTAAGGAGGGCTGTGGACACATTACTTAAAAGTTAGGAAGCAGCATTTCATTATCTGAAAAGTAGAACGTGTTTTTAAACGTAGTTATACCGACCTAATAGAGGCCGATACGATTCAAGAACATAATTTTTTTTAAATAAATTTTTCTATGTCTTCTAGTTATTTTTACTTTTTAAATCCTATTTTATTGAGGTTTCTTTTCACGTTCTGATACTTATTTTTGAGAAATTCGTCACTATGTTTATCCTTTGTTCAGACTTTGGAATGTTTTAATAAGTATGACTTCGATTTGTGATTCTTAGAATAAATTATGAAAAGTTAATCAGTTGATTTCTATGTAAACCATTTAGTTTTGATGTCTATTTTATTTCAGCCCACCCGCCCCCTTTTTCCTATGTTTTCCTTATGTTTTCCCTATGTTTTTCCCTATGTTTTCCCTATGTTTTCCCTCTGTGCTGGTTTGACTCCCGAGTAGAAATCTCAATAAACGGTATCCCCAGGGCACTCTTGTAAGGGACATAACTCGTATCATATGTTTCTTGGAATGCCTCCCTTAACAGATTAACTTTTCCTTTCTTGGGTTTATGTTTTTTTCTTTATTTTTGTTGTAGACAAGCGAAGCTGTGCGTCCATTATAACAGGAAGGACGTGGGCCCGACGGGAGGATCTCTTCATCTCTTTGGACGTTAACATTGAAAGTTGTTTGTTATTTCCTGGTCCAATAATTATGTCGTATAATCCTGTAAGTACACGCGGGCTCTTAACTCAACAATGTACATGAAAGGAGATATCCAATAGTTTAAGCGTTGCCGTTTACTTAATTTTTTAGAAAAGACCTTAAGTCTCTGCGCAACAGTCTGGTTTAACATAGCAACACTTTAGGTTTATGGGAAGCAACCTAGTTTAACATAGCATCACTTTATGTCTATGGGAAGCACTGTTGTTTAACACAGCAACACTTTATGTCTATGGGAAGCACTGTTGTTTAACACATCAACACTTTATGTCTATGGGAGGGAAGCACTGTTGTTTAACACAGCAACACTTTTGGTCTTTGGGCAGCAGTCAGGTGTAATATACATTGCAAGAAATATTACATCACTCAGTTTTTTCATTGAACAAAATTCTTTAATTTTAAATTGTTAATATGTTTATGATTTCTAATGTAGTAAATTTTTTAACAAAAGTGATCGTTTCATTTTTTTCGACCACATGACATCATTTTACTATTATCTTAATCAATATAAACAATAATTGTCGTTGATACATTGTTGTTTTAGCTGATGTAGAACTTTACCGCATTTGGAGGTGGAGAGTGGATGTCCAATGTTGAATTTCACTTTCGTAAATCTAAATTTTCGTGAGATAAGGTCAGAAGTCCAGGAATAACTCTTCATGCGTTCAACAGCCCAGAGTTCACACAGTGTATGGCTCGACCTAATCACTCCTCTAGTATAGTGTATCAATGCGAGGGTAAGATCTCGCGAGAACAGTTAACCTCGTGTTGAGATCTAACATACTTCACACAAAACGGCGTAAAGGCGACTTTAGAGGGCTCCAGCCAGCGGTCTCTTGGACGGGAGAACGAGAAATTAAGTTTGTGGACGAGATAATACAACAAACCGATGAATCTGGGGGAGCGAACTCTATGACTGGCGAAGTAATTCTCCCCCCTTAGTTGATTTATTGAAGATTGTCAAATTCTCATTCTTTCCCGGGCCAAGCAAAGAATGCGCGAGGACTTCTTGATGTGAATAGTAGCTGTAGCAATCAGTGGAAGCTTTGACTGACTCTATCTATTTTTTTCCGTCATACTATTTGTTAGCCCCAAAGTGTTTTACACTACCTAGGAGCTGATGGAGAAAAATAATCTGGGGGAAAAAAGAACTAATAAATTTAGGCATTCAGTCTACTATTTGATAAGTTTAGTATAGTTACTAACATAGTTACTAATAGAGTAACTACTATAGTAACTAAATTGTTGGCTTCAATAACGCCTATGGACAGAGCAAAGTCGTCTCATCAATTATCAGTAAATATAATTTTAGTTCAAACGTGTTATTGGGACATTTCCTGAACGTTTCCTTTCTGTGACGTAACAAAGCTGATGTCAGACTCGTGCAAAGAATTCAGAATGTTCAATCTGGTTTGACTTTGTAGGTTTAAAAAAAAATATCTCCAAAAATTTTATCTTGAAGACCAAATGAATCGATGTTGAGAGGCAAAACAAATTATCCGTTTTTTAATTGAACCGTAAGTATTTGAAAACTGAAATAATTAAGCAGCCCATCAAACTTCAAGCCATCTATCAGTTAGGTCTTTCTGGGACCTATCGGCCTTGTCATAATATGGCGGGATTCTATTAATAGAAATATACTGGTCTTTTTTGGGGGGACGAATTTCATAAAAAATTAATAAAAGATACGAGTCAATATTTGTAGGTATATTGAGAATGAAGTATCTTATCAGCTACGTGTTAATTCTTCGTTAATTTAAGACAGCCTATTGGACTTTAACAAGAAAAAACAGTTTCGTAATTTTACCATGCTAACAATTTTGAGAACTTATTGATTCGACTGTATTTATGCTTCAAAAAAATTGTTCCGCTAAAATTAATCTAAAAATAGAACATTACTCAATGAGTTATGGCGTTTTCCGGTTTTAGAAATGACAAGCCACATTAAAAAATCTCCACACACAAAAAGAGAACTATATTCTGATTAGGTTAAAGTTCAAAAGAATAGGAGTAGGACCTAAAAATGCCCAAACACCTAATCCACCAAAGTTTTAGTTTACCTCCACAAGTTTCGTCCTGCAATTCACAAAGTCTTGTTGTTCGAATGGTCTACACTCTACAAACAAAAAAATTATATATATATATATATATATATATATATATATATATATATATGTTTTAGGGCTGTTATCGATTAATTTAAATTTAATCGTTAACTTTTGAAAAAATTTCGATTAATTAATCGATAATTTCGATTAACGCCAAAAATAGAAATTTATGACGTCATTAAACTGAACATTTCTCACGGACATTGAAAATTAAGAATATTTTGAGCTAAATTTTATGACAATGTGTTGATACTTGATCGGATGTTTGTGCTGAAGGTGGTACGTAAGCGACGTATTTGATCCTTTAAAAGAGAATTGTTTATGGCAGTGAACACAGTAAACTTTTTCACCATCTTCGACTTCGCCATCCGCAGTTAGCTTAAAAACAAAATTTTTGCTCAACTTTCTAGTTATATATTTAAATTTAACTGCGCTGATGCTGTCAGCCATGTTTTAGTTGACGTCCGCCGGTCCACATATAGTAATAAAATAAATTATAATATTACGCGGGAGAAGTTTGTACGTAAAAAATATATAAATTACTATTAAATAATAATAATTAATTATTTATTAATATTTTATATTATTTTTTTTTAATATTATAAATATTTTCTTTAATTTTAATCGATTTTGTATCGATTAAAATAATTTTAATCGATAAAAAATTGTAACGATTAATCGAGAAATTAATCGTTAATTTCCGCAGCCCTAATATTTTTTAAATTCATAGTTCAAAACTGCGAATTCGTTCATGAGTTTTGCCGATTCGTGTTTCACAGCCAGTCGTTGAGATTAAACTCCACAATTTTGAGAATACACCAACTGACCCAGATACAATCAGTGACAGAAGTACAGACCACCATTATCACCCTTTAGCAGACTAGCTCCACCGCATGACTGCTCTAAAAATAGCCGGTCAACACAGAATCTCAGTGCTGTTCCATGTCATATAGCTACAGTCACGGATGAGCGAAATTTTATTATTTCCTTTTGTAGCCTCCCCCTTTTCCCAACCTCGTGCCAGACTAGATCAAAAGACTTTGTTTTTTCTAGCGCGGGCAGCACCAGCCCTCGTTACTGCCTCGCGCAACTGTTTCTCTGGAAGAAGCTGGAAATCCTTTAAAAAGCTGTTGAGAACTCTATATGATTCATAATTTACGCACCGATCACTTCGGGGTTTTACGCACCGCTTTTGTTTATCGTCGGAGCTTTATGGCAAAGTGGCGGTGTGTAAAACGAATCAAGGGCAATCACTCAGAACTGACGTAAAGGTGAAGGTGTGCTTTTCATTACCCAGATTTCGATCGGGAATCTCTGGACCGCTGATAGAAAACTGAAGAAATTAGAGTTTTGTTGGACTCTTGAAACGTTTTTTAAAAGCTAAAATACATGAAATTAAACTGTTATATCTAAACTATGGAGTTGATAGATGATAGCCTTAGTTTCACAGTATTTACATTTGATTTGATAACTGATAACATTGGACTTTCACATTTCAATTGGATTTTATTTAAAAGTTTATTCTCATACAGTTTTTGAAAAAGTTGTACAGTGTGTTTGTTTGAGTGAGTGAGTGAGTGAGTGAGTGAGTGAGTGAGTGAGTGAGTGAGTGGGTGAGTGAGTGAGTGAGTGAGTGAGTGAGTGAGTGAGTGGGTGAGTGAGTGAGTGAGTGAGTGAGTGAGTGAGTGAGTGAGTGAGTGAGTGAGTGAGTGAGTGATGAGTGAGTGAGTGAGTGAGTGAGTGAGTGAGTGAGTGAGTGAGTGAGTGAGTGAGTGGGTGGAGTGAGTGAGTGAGTGAGTGAGTGAGTGAGTGAGTGAGTGAGTGAGTGAGTGAGTGGGTGTGGTGGGTGAGTGAGTGAGTGAGTGAGTGAGTGAGTGAGTGAGTGAGTGGGTGAGTGAGTGAGTGAGTGAGTGAGTGAGTGAGTGAGTGGGTGGGTGAGTGAGTGAGTGAGTGAGTGAGTGAGTGAGTGAGTGAGTGAGTGAGTGAGTGGGTGAGTGAGTGAGTGAGTGAGTGAGTGAGTGAGTGAGTGAGTGAGTGAGTGGGTGAGTGAGTGAGTGAGTGAGTGAGTGAGTGAGTGAGTGAGTGAGTGAGTGAGTGAGTGAGTGAGTGAGTGGGTGAGTGGTGGTGAGTGAGTGAGTGAGTGAGTGAGTGAGTGGAGTGGTGAGTGGGTGGGTGAGTGAGTGAGTGAGTGAGTGAGTGAGTGAGTGAGTGAGTGAGTGAGTGAGTGAGTGAGTGAGTGAGTGAGTGAGTGGTGAGTGGTGAGTGAGTGAGTGAGTGAGTGAGTGAGTGAGTGAGTGAGTGAGTGAGTGAGTGAGTGAGTGAGTGAGTGAGTGAGTGAGTGAGTGAGTGAGTGAGTGAGTGAGTGAGTGAGTGAGTGAGTGAGTGAGTGAGTGAGTGAGTGAGTGAGTGAGTGAGTGTGGTGAGTGAGTGAGTGAGTGAGTGAGTGAGTGGGTGAGTGAGTGAGTGAGTGAGTGAGTGAGTGAGTGAGTGAGTGAGTGAGTGAGTGAGTGAGTGAGTGAGTGAGTGAGTGAGTGAGTGAGTGAGTGAGTGAGTGAGTGGGTGAGTGGGTGAGTGAGTGAGTGAGTGAGTGAGTGAGTGAGTGAGTGTGAGTGAGTGAGTGAGTGAGTGGGTGAGTGAGTGGGTGAGTGAGTGAGTGAGTGAGTGAGTGAGTGTGAGTGAGTGAGTGAGTGAGTGGGTGAGTGGGTGAGTGAGTGAGTGAGTGAGTGAGTGAGTGGTGAGTGAGTGAGTGAGTGAGTGAGTGAGTGAGTGAGTGAGTGAGTGAGTGAGTGAGTGAGTGAGTGAGTGAGTGAGTGAGTGAGTGAGTGAGTGAGTGAGTGAGTGAGTGAGTGAGTGAGTGAGTGAGTTGAGTGAGTGAGTGAGTGAGTGAGTGAGTGAGTGAGTGAGTGAGTGAGTGAGTGAGTGAGTGAGTGCGTGAGTGAGTGAGTGAGTGAGTGAGTGAGTGAGTGAGTGAGTGTGAGTGAGTGAGTGAGTGAGTGAGTGAGTGAGTGAGTGAGTGAGTGAGTGAGTGAGTGAGTGCGTGAGTGAGCGAGTGAGCGAGGGAGCGAGTGAGCGAGGGAGCGAGTGAGCGAGTGAGCGAGTGAGCGAGTGAGTGAGTGAGTGAGTGAGACATACGATTTAGCCGTGAGAATGAATGTTGATTATTGAAACATAAAAATATACATTATGATGTGTCCTTAATATAAATGTTGATAGATGACATGTGTGTTTATGTTTATTAGGCCTTGGCCTTGATGTATAAGTGTATTAAGCCGTGGTCTTGATGTTTAAGTGTACTAAGCCCTGGTCTTGAAGATGAATGTTGATATTTGATATAGATGTTATAGTGATCTATGACGTAGCCGTGGTAGTATCATATATATATTTACCCTCAATTATCTCTGACTGGGGCCTAACGCTAAGGGACATCACTCCGCTTTTTTAAAAATTGAAAATATAGACTTAAAAATCATAATCATTTTGGTTTCCAGAATTTACATTAACCAAACAACGCACGAATCTTTGACTTCAGCATTTGTGTTGTAAACAGTGCTGACTGACTCAAAGAGTTATTTTTTGGTGCAGTAATTTGGTGCGCTGCTTTCTAAAATTATTTTTAAAATCGTGTGGTGATTAGCACTGTAAAAAATTATTATATACATACTTTGTGTACATTTCAGGAATATTTCGTATTTATCATACAAGGATAAGTTACTTGGGCTTTTGACAAACAAACAAAAAAAACCTATTATAATATACTTTGTGAACATTTAAGGAAGTTTAATATTACGTATTTATCATACAAGGAAAAGTAAGTTGGGTGTTAAGTCTCTATGTTTAGGTGGATTGTACCTTGCTCTCCGCTACACACAACATACACAAGAGATGACACAAGTCTGTGTAACGATGCAATGTTTATTCTACTATAAACAACTGTACAACTGGCTGTCTTGCCTTGACATAAAATACATCTATATATAACGGCTGTATGCTCAAGCATGCCCTCGGTCCGACCCGACCGCTTCTGGGCGACGTTAAACTCAACTCTGTTTTACTGCAACCCTGCAGCTCCCCGGTCTATCCTGACCGGTCTGACCGCACAACACTGTGCGAACTACACAGCTTTCTGCCACACCCCGCACTCGTCTCGACTACTCTCTTATATACCCCCCAACTGGTCTCAACTGACCCTGGCGTGTCCTCTGGTCATGTCCCTGACATATCCCGTGTGACCAGAAGTTCACTCAGACATCACTAGACATTATTCCCGTGATAGGAGTTCATACCCGTCAACAACGCCTTGACCCGACTCCAACACTGGCTCACAACAATCTCCCCACAATCATTCGCAGTGATTCTCATACCCTGACATAGGGCTTTTGAAAAAGGTGGGAGCCGTAGGCGTCCTAAAAAAACGGGGCGTCGTGGGCACCACGGCACCGTAGTACAACCTACTATTTTGATTAATGACATGTATGTTTTAGTACAGTATGTTATGGGAATGGATGTTGATAGTTAAGGTATATGATATAGTACAGTATGCTATGGGAATGAAAAAACACATAAAAATTCTCGTTTTTCCCGTCCGGAATTCGAGCGTTGAATGGGTTGCCTGAAGAGACCAGGAAAACAAACACTTTATCAAAATTTAAAACTCTATTAAGAATGCAGGACTAGACACAAACCACAGATAAGCGTAGGACGCAATAATCTTCTGTATAGAAGGGGCGTCTGTAACAGATAATATGAGATATGATATTGAGGGAGGGGGCTGGGGGGCAGGTTGTTCCATTGCTAATTATGCCGAAACCAAACAACAATAAGAAATCTCATTGGCTGACAGAGCTCATTGGTGGCGTATCGTATAAATCATGTCTCGTACACAAGGGAATGAATGACTGATTAGAAGATAATGAACATCTCAGAGGGTGGCTCGTATGTACAGATGGTGAATCTCGGTGTAATTACGTCAGCCAGACTTGTGGTGATCATTCCAAGCAGACGGCTGGTCTCGTGGTGAGACTCGGCGGAAGGGAGGGGAGGGAGGTTAATGGCCTGCCAACCTAATGACTAACTAGAGGTCTGTGAGAGGGACAAATGGAATGGGCAGGTCTTTTTGACGCGTATTGCTCTATGACCAGTGTGGTCTGATTGTGATATGATCGTGGCCTGGTTATGATCGTTACTAGCTGTGGCTTAAAAACTAAAGTCGGTTGTTGATCTTTGGCTTAGGACGTTTTAAGTGGCTTTATAGGATGGCTTTATTTGATGGCTTTATTGGATGGCTTTATTGGATGGCTTGTTGTACCACGATACTTGTCCTGCTGTTATTCTCTGTAAATAGGAGCATTTAATTGTGTAAATAGGAGCATTTAACTTCTGTAAATAGGAGCATTTGACTTCTGTAAATAGGAGCATTTAACTTCTGTAAAGAGGAGCATTTAACTTCTGTAAACAGGAGCATTTAACTTCTGTAAATAGAAGCATTTAACTTCTGTAAATAGGAGCATTTAACTTCTGTAAATAGTAGCATTTAACTTCTGAAAATAGGAGCATTTAACTTCTGTAAATATGAGCATTTAACTTCTGTAAATAGGAGCATTTGACTTCTGTAAATAGGAGCATTTAACTTCTGTAAATAAATTAAATGAATTTAAGGTTCTGTAAAAAGAATTATTTAAATTTCCTTAAACAGTGATATATATATATATATATATATATATATATATATATATATATATATATATATATACGTATTTACATATATATATATACGTATTTACTTACAGCGTCAGATTTTTGTGTACAGTAAAACACCTTTCACAATGAAGGATTGCTTCCACGTTATTTCCATGGGTTAACCGCGTGAAAACAACTAAGAATAAAAATCTACTTCATAGATGTCACCTTAATGCACAAGTTATACTTCCTTGAAAAAAATCGTCATAATTTACAAATAAATCTTGTAGTCTTTCTTTTAATGCTAATGTAAAATTTCAGCAATCTACTATACATTTCACTCCGCTCCTGTCATGTTTTGACGGATAATCACCGCTTGCGCATGCGCCGTCATTTTTCAACTTCCTCTTGTCGCTCGTAGGGAAGCCCCATTAATGCTCGGTACGCCCAGGAGAAATGTCGAGTGGTCTTGTTGGTGGCAACGCAACACGTTTTTTTAACGACAGGCACCAAGCGGTAGTTGCACGCCGTAGTGCGCAACATCTCTGACAACATTATTTACTCGTTTTGCGTTTTTCAGTTTTTGTGTCGGACTCTCGCAACTCAATTTCACAGCTTCTAAAATCTCATTTATAACTGACATACGAAAACTCGTGCCTTGTACCGGTGCCCTCAATCCTTAATCTTCGAACTTTGTGACCCCGTCCTCAAAAGCTTATTATATGAGCGATAAAACAACGCAAACAATTTATACAAGTGCTATTTCAATGTGATGGACATTTGTCCACTGTTTCACTATATATGGCTACCGATCCCTTTGAGGTTGATGTGTCATACTTATCGTGGATTCACTTTCACCGTGTATGAGATTTGTTTGGTTAAAATATCGTCGTCGTTTGCACTACATAGCATGTAGCGCCGTGACCAACTCAGTCACTCTCATCCACATAGCATGTAGCGCCGTGACCAGCTCAGTCACTCTCATCCACATAGCATGTAGCACCGTGACCAGCTCAGTCACTCTCATCCACATAGCATGTAGCGCCGTGACCAGCTCAGTCACTCTCATCCACATAGCATGTATCACGTGACCAGCTCAGTCACTCTCATCCACATAGCATGTAGCACCGTGACCAGCTCAGTCACTCTCATTCACATAGCATGTTGCATCGTGACCAGCTCAGTCACTCTCATTCACATAGCATGTAGCACGTGACCAGCTCAGTCACTCTCATCCACATAGCATGTATCACGTGACCAGCTCAGTCACTCTCATCCACATAGCATGTAGCACAGTGACCAGCTCAGTCACTCTCATCCACATAGCATGTAGCGCCGTGACCAGCTCAGTCACTCTCATCCACATAGCATGTAGCACCGCGACCAGCTCAGTCACTCTCATCCACATAGCATGTAGCACCGTGACCAGCTCAGTCACTCTCATCCACATAGCATGTAGCACCGTGACCAGCTCAGTCACTCTCATCCACATAGCATGTATCACGTGACCAGCTCAGTCACTCTCATCCACGTAGCATGTAGCGCCGTGACCAGCTCAGTCACTCTCATCCACATAACATGTATCACGTGACCAGCTCAGCCACTCTCATCTACCTAGCATGTATCACGTGACCAGCTCAGTCACTCTCCTCCAACTGATAACTTTTCTTGTGCTTCATGCCCAACACGCCAGCAACCATGGGTCTTTATTAACCGCATCCTTCCATCTCGTTATCGATAGCATCTTAGCTTTCTACATAATGGTTTCTGTCTTTATATGGTATACACTGCCCTACTGGTTGATATTTTTCCATGGTAGCCTGCCTTAAAAATAAAATCATTTACTGAATTTCGTTTTCTTCTATTACAATTTATTTATCTCTTTTTTAAAATCCTAAGATTAAATTCCCTTTTGCTACTACAATCAAATTGCCTATATAAACTTACGCATTTAATGTTTAATCGACAACAATTATTATCTAGGTCGACTAATCGAGTGATACGTTTATTTTTTCTTAAGTTTAATGACCTTGCGATAATTCTCAATCTTCCGATTGAGGCTCCTGTTGAAAATGTTGAGATGCAACTCGACAGCCCTTCAATTTAATATTCAACTCAAGTGGAACAAGTGGCCAGGAGAGACGCCTTTATAGAGACGCTCTTGCATGGATGTCTTCGTAGAGTCAAAGGATTTACAGGTAAAAACAAAATAGGGTAGGGTGAAACAGATATCAGAACTATCGTCCAGCAATCAGCAGTTTAAGACCCGAGGGAAGGACTGGCAAGGTAAAATTATAATTATAAAATTATAAGGCTGAGCTTCCGTTACATTTTGGAAAAAAAATTTAAAAATATTTTTCTTTCATCAATCTTCCAGTTATTATTTGAGGTCCTAAACATTATATGCCAGAACCAGATCTCAGATACCGAGTTAATCACACATTCAAGTCTCACCGAAAACATATCACTGTTGAGAGAATTTCAGGTAACCTCTGGCCCAAAAATATGACGTCACAGTCAACTCCAACATGGCGGCGGCTTGGTTTAAGCAGAATAAACATTCTATGAAAGATAAGCTGAAATCATCTTCAAAAGCCATCAAGGAATCCAGTCACGTGATGCGCCTCTCTCTCTCTCCCCCCCCCCACATCCCCACACACACACACACACACACACAAGGGCTCAATAAAACAAACAGATCAGCTGCTCTAAAAATACGAAAAACAACAACAAACAAACCAGAAAACAAACCAAGCAAAAATTGTTATACTGTTATACCTGGAGTTGTCTCATTGATCCCATGCAAATTTTGCACAATAACATTTTACTTCATGCAAGAATGAAACTGATCTACCGTCTGCACACCAACATAGATATTGAGTTCCAGCGCCAATGAATCTTGAAAATAGTCATAGTAAATCTTAGACGGACGATCTCTATTGTTTTGATGTATAATAAATGTTACCTTAAATATCAAATCTTTTATCATTGATCCTGTACCTCGTCCAACCCGGCTCTGAGAACCCCTGAGAGAAATGGCTGCGGCTCTTTGCCCCCAGTTCCTGCCATTGTTTTATGACATCCCCTCCCACTGTCATTCCGTTGTGCCACTTTCTATGTTACTCCGAGCTGTGTCCCCGGTGCTACATACCTGGTCAAGATTTATAACGGCATTATGTTCACTTTTACACTCTCTTTGTGGTCTTAAAGGTCATTAACTATTGTAAGCCTTATGTCCCCCTAGACAAGTCTGCGTCCGTCACGTGACTGTCATCACATGACAAATAGCTACCGAGAATAACAGTTTACGACTCTAACTAGAATAATGGAATCAGTGTTGTGCGAGTGACTTCATAAACAAACACAATTGTTCGACATAAGAAATGGTAACGTTAAAAGAAACAAATTTTCCAAAAAATGGTTTCCTGTGGTGCAGGGGCGGCCGCTAACCACCTCTCCCCACCCCCACCCCACCATCTTCCAAATGATCCGCTACGGGTGCAGGATAAATGTTATTGCAGAATTCAAATATTTCTAATTTTAAAAATCTCAAAATCCTTTAAATAATTATTCAAGTCCATGTCAACTATATCAACAACATACGTCACCATTCATGTCCATGTCAACTATATCAACAACATACGTCACGTGAGTGGTGACATCTCACCGCCATACGGACAAACCTAAGCCCATCGAATTCACTAACATAAACATGCAACTGATGGATCTTTGATGACTGATAAACAACATGGCGGGTGGAGTGGCGCATGGGTTACCTGAATAAACAAAGGAAAACAGACACGCTATCAACATTCAAAACTCTACTAAACAAGGAAAAAAGACACGCTATCAACATTCAAAACCAACACGCTATCAACATTCAAAACCAACACGCTATCAACATTCAAAACTCTAATAAACAAGGAAAAAAGACACGCTATCAACATTCAAAACCAACACGCTATCAACATTCAAAACTCTAATAAACAAGGAAAACCAACACGCTATCAACATTCAAAACACTAATAAACGAGAAAAACAGACACGCTATCAACATATAAAACTCTAATAAACAAGGAAAACCAACACGCTATCAACATTCAAAACTCTTATAAACAAGGAAAAAAGACACGCTATCAACATTCAAAACCAACACGCTATCAACATTCAAAACTCTAATAAACAAGGAAAACCAACACGCTCTCAACATTCAAAACTCTAATAAACGAGGAAAACCAACACGCTATCAACATTCAAACCTCTAATAAACAAGGAAAACCAACACGCTATCAACATTCAAACCTCTAATAAACAAGGAAAACCAACACGCTATCAACATTCAAAACTCTAATAAACGAGGAAAACCAACACGCTATCAACATTCAAAACTCTAATAAACGAGGAAAACCAACACGCTATCAACATTCAAATCCAACACGCTATCAACATTCAAAACTCTAATAAACGAGGAAAACCAACACGCTATCAACATTCAAAACCAACACGCTATCAACATTCAAAACTCTAATAAACGAGGAAAACCAACACGCTATCAACATTCAAAAATCTAATAAACGAGGAAAACCAACACGCTATCAACATTCAAAACTGTAATAAACGAGGAAAAAAGACACGCTATCAACATTCAAAACTCTAATAAACGAGGAAAACCAACCCGCTATAAACATTCAAAACTCTAATAAACAAGGAAAACCAACACGCTATCAACATTCAAAACTCTAATAAACGAGGAAAACCAACACGCTATCAACATTCAAAACTCTAATAAACGAGGAAAACCAACACGCTATCAACATTCAAACCTCTAATAAACAAGGTAAACCAACACGCTATCAACATTCAAAACTCTAATAAACAAGGAAAACCAACACGCTATCAACATTCTAAACTCTAATAAACGAGGAAAACCAACACGCTATCAAAATTCAAAACTCTAATAAACGAGGAAAACCAACACGCTATCAACATTCAAAACTCTAATAAACGAGGAAAACCAACACGCTATCAACATTCAAAACTCTAATAAACAAGGAAAAAAGACACGCTATCAACATTCAAAACCAACACGCTATCAACATTCAAAACTCTAATAAACAAGGAAAACCAACACGCTATCAACATTCAAAACTCTAATAAACGAGGAAAACCAACACGCTATCAACATTCAAACCTCTAATAAACAAGGTAAACCAACACGCTATCAACATTCAAAACTCTAATAAACAAGGAAAACCAACACGCTATCAACATTCAAAACTCTAATAAACGAGGAAAACCAACACGCTATCAACATTCAAACCTCTAATAAACAAGGTAAACCAACACGCTATCAACATTCAAAACTCTATTAAACGAGGAAAACCAACACGCTATCAACATTCCAAACTCTAATAAACAAGGAAAACCAACACGCTATCAAAATTCAAAACTCTAATAAACGAGGAAAACCAACACGCTATCAACATTCAAAACTCTAATAAACGAGGAAAACCAACACGCTATCAACATTCAAAACTCTAATAATCGAGGAAAACCAACACGCTATCAACATTCAAAACTCTAATAAACAAGGAAAAAAGACACGCTATCAACATTCAAAACCAACACGCTATCAACATTCAAAACTCTAATAAACAAGGAAAACCAACACGCTATCAACATTCAAAACTCTAATAAACGAGGAAAACCAACACGCTATCAACATTCAAAACTCTAATAAACGAGGAAAACCAACACGCTATCAACATTCAAAACTCTAATAAACAAGGAAAAAAGACACGCTATCAACATTCAAAACCAACACGCTATCAACATTCAAAACTCTAATAAACGAGGAAAACCAACACGCTATCAACATTCAAAACTCTAATAAACAAGGAAAACCAACACGCTATCAACATTCAAAACTCTAATAAACGAGGAAAACCAACACGCTATCAACATTCAAAACTCTAATAAACGAGGAAAACCAACACGCTATCAACATTCAAAACTCTAATAAACAAGGAAAAAAGACACGCTATCAACATTCAAAACCAACACGCTATCAACATTCAAAACTCTAATAAACAAGTAAAACCAACACGCTATCAACATTCAAAACTCTAATAAACGAGGAAAACCAACACGCTATCAACATTCAAAACTCTAATAAACAAGGAAAAAAGACACGCTATCAACATTCAAAACCAACACGCTATCAACATTCAAAACTCTAATAAACAAGGAAAACCAACGCGCTATCAACATTCAAAACTCTAATAAACGAGGAAAACCAACACGCTATCAACATTCAAAACACTAATAAACAAGGAGAACCAACACGCTTTCAACATTCAAAACTCTAATGAACAAGGAAAAGCAACACGCTATCAACATTCAAAACTCTAATAAACAAGGAAAAAAGACACGCTATCAACATTCAAAACCAACACGCTATCAACATTCAAAACTCTAATAAACAAGGAAAACCAACACGCTATCAACATTCAAAACTCTAATAAACGAGGAAAACCAACACGCTATCAACATTCAAACCTCTAATAAACAAGGTAAACCAACACGCTATCAACATTCAAAACTCTAATAAACAAGGAAAACCAACACGCTATCAACATTCAAAACTCTAATAAACGAGGAAAACCAACACGCTATCAACATTCAAACCTCTAATAAACAAGGTAAACCAACACGCTATCAACATTCAAAACTCTAATAAACGAGGAAAACCAACACGCTATCAACATTCCAAACTCTAATAAACAAGGAAAACCAACACGCTATCAAAATTCAAAACTCTAATAAACGAGGAAAACCAACACGCTATCAACATTCAAAACTCTAATAAACGAGGAAAACCAACACGCTATCAACATTCAAAACTCTAATAATCGAGGAAAACCAACACGCTATCAACATTCAAAACTCTAATAAACAAGGAAAAAAGACACGCTATCAACATTCAAAACCAACACGCTATCAACATTCAAAACTCTAATAAACAAGGAAAACCAACACGCTATCAACATTCAAAACTCTAATAAACGAGGAAAACCAACACGCTATCAACATTCAAAACTCTAATAAACGAGGAAAACCAACACGCTATCAACATTCAAAACTCTAATAAACAAGGAAAAAAGACACGCTATCAACATTCAAAACCAACACGCTATCAACATTCAAAACTCTAATAAACGAGGAAAACCAACACGCTATCAACATTCAAAACTCTAATAAACAAGGAAAACCAACACGCTATCAACATTCAAAACTCTAATAAACGAGGAAAACCAACACGCTATCAACATTCAAAACTCTAATAAACGAGGAAAACCAACACGCTATCAACATTCAAAACTCTAATAAACAAGGAAAAAAGACACGCTATCAACATTCAAAACCAACACGCTATCAACATTCAAAACTCTAATAAACAAGTAAAACCAACACGCTATCAACATTCAAAACTCTAAT
The DNA here is from genome assembly GCA_944989445.1 of Ampullaceana balthica. Taxonomy (NCBI): domain Eukaryota; kingdom Metazoa; phylum Mollusca; class Gastropoda; family Lymnaeidae; genus Ampullaceana; species Ampullaceana balthica. Next base: position 1,853,660 of record CALYLW010000079.1, read on the forward strand.
AAACGAGGAAAACCAACACGCTATCAACATTCAAAACTCTAATAAACAAGGAAAAAAGACACGCTATCAACATTCAAAACCAACACGCTATCAACATTCAAAACTCTAATAAACAAGGAAAACCAACGCGCTATCAACATTCAAAACTCTAATAAACGAGGAAAACCAACACGCTATCAACATTCAAAACTCTAATAAACAAGGAGAACCAACACGCTTTCAACATTCAAAACTCTAATGAACAAGGAAAAGCAACACGCTATCAACATTCAAAACTCTAATGAAAATCCAAGATTTGATGTCCCATGGATAAGCGTGGGATGCATGGGGTCGTTGAGCTTACATCCATAAGGCTAAGTCTTGAGTCGTTAAGCTTACATCCATATCTGGGGTCGTTGAGCTTACATCCATAGGGTTAAGTCTGGGGTCGTTGAGCTTACATCCATAGGGTTAAGTCTGGGGTCGTTGAGCTTACATCCATAGACTTAAGTCTGGGGTCGTTGAGCTTACATCCATAGGGTTAAGTCTGGGGTCGTTGAGCTTACATCCATAGGGTTAAGTCTGGGGTCGTTGAGCTTACATCCATAGGGTTAAGTCTGGGGTCGTTGAGCTTACATCCATAGGGTTAAGTCTGGGGTCGTTGAGCTTACATCCATAGACTTAAGTCTGGGGTCGTTGAGCTTACATCCATAGGGTTAAGTCTGCGGTCGTTGAGCTTACATCCATAGGGTTAAGTCTGGGGTCGTTGAGCTTAAATCCATAGGGTTAAGTCTGGGGTCGTTGATCTTACATCCATAGGGTTAAGTCTGGGGTCGTTGAGCTTACATCCATAGACTTAAGTCTGGGGTCGTTGAGCTCACAGCCATAGACTTAAGTCTGGGGTCGTTGAGCTTACATTCATAGACTTAAGTCTGGGGTCGTTGAGCTTACATCCATAGACTTAAGTCTGGGGTCGTTGAGCTTACATCCATAGACTTAAGTCTGGGGTCGTTGAGCTTACATCCATAGACTTAAGTCTGGGGTCGTTGAGCTTACATCCATAGACTTAAGTCTGGGGTCGTTGAGCTTACATCCATAGACTTAAGTCTGGGGTCGTTGAGCTTACATCCATATACTTAAGTCTGGGGTCGTTGAGCTTACATCCATAGACTTAAGTCTGGGGTCGTTGAGCTTACATCCATAGGGTTAAGTCTCAAATGTCTTACTGTTGTCGCAGAATGTTATTAAAACACTGTTTTGTTGGTTATATATAGAATAACTATGGAGATACATGTAGTCACTTCGTGTTTGGAAATGTGTTTGTCATCGAATGGGGTGATGCAGTATAATATCTTCTGACAGGGTATTAAACAATCTAGAAAATATTAAAAATTAAACCATGCCCCCTTACGTTTTTGGGAGACATGCCAAGGAATGAAACCACGCTCGTGGTTTTATCTCCACGCATATGAGACATTTCTGAAATTGCTGGCTGGCTGGATGGAAATAAACAAACGCGTCTAGAGGACCGACTGTCAGAGACCAGAGGACAAAATAGATTTGAAAAGAAATGCGAGCATTTCAAGACTTGCGCCTCTATGTCTGGGAAAACTTCTAGTACGGAAGTCGCGGAGTAATTTTTGTATATGTAATGCAAGATTGCTGACCCCATTTAATATTTAACAACGGTTCTCAGAATGATACGCTGTTGATAAGGCAATGACATGACTGTGAATATAATGAATTTGATTTCATAAATGGTACATACCGCAGGTGTAATTAATTTTAGTTTTTAATTTCAACTTCATTAATGTTATTTTGGCTCGTTAACAATGAACGTAACACAACACAAAACAGTGACGTATGAAGTATAATGAACTAAATATATGAAACCTGTTAATTTAAATTTAATTAAAATAAACACTTAAATAAATGTAAATATAAAATGCAAGAAAAGATTATTGAGTTAATACAGATCAATCTCAAATACCGTGTATTCTGTATGGCAATTTTCTCAATGGAAATGTCACTCAACTTCAACACTCACAGAGAAGCATTGAGAGCTTGGTAATGTGATCATTTAGGATCTCCAATACTCTCTCTTTCTTTCTCTGTCTGCCTGTCTGTCTGTCTGTCTCTCTCTCCCTCTCTCTCTCTTTCATCTATATTTATCTCTCTCTTTCTTTCTCTGTCTGTCTGTCTGTCTGTCTGTCTGTCTGTCTGTCTGTCTGTCTGTCTGTCTGTCTGTCTGTCTGTCTGTCTGTCTGTCTGTCTGTCTGTCTGTCTGTCTGTCTCTCTCTCTCTCTCTCTCTCTCTCTCTCTCTCTCTCTCTTGGTTGCAGGACCTTCAGAATGGACAAGACTCAAAAAGCTTCCTTCCTCTCGGGGTCAAACTGGCAACCTTTGACCCTCCTCGAAGAACATATTTGGTTGAAAAAAGGGGTGGGGGCTAATACCGTACCACTGCCTCAATTGAATAGACATATATAACACTTCCTCCCTTTCAAAAAATAGATATCTTTTAAAGATTGAATTCATTTTCTAAGACTATATTTTTAGATGTATCATAGAACTAGTATTAGAATTCAAAACATTGTACAAAAATTGTTTCAATACATGAATCCTTATAAATGCACAATGTGTGTCAAGAAAATAAAATATGTTACACTGTATTTTAAAAGACAAGATAAAAGCATTGTCATACATACAATTCAATATACGACATGGACGCGGTGGTCGAGTGGCAGCGCACTCGACTGGCGTACCGTTGGTCACGGGTTCGAATCCGTGTGAAGGCAAGGGTTTGTTCCCGGGGCCTAGGGCGTCCCCGAGTCACCCAGCTCCTAACACTTGTTAGGCGGCTAATATTGAGTGTAAAAATATAATTTAAAAACAAAATTGTTCCAACACCAGGAATCGATCGCGTGACAGGTTCCACAGCAGGCCGACTTTCTACCTCAAGACCACACGAGCCTGATGAAAGATGTAAATTTTAAAAAATATATACACTAATCTTTAATATTTTCTCTTAGTGAGCCTATAGACAGTTGTTTTTTTAAATTTAATTTATGATATTTTCAGGAATTCATGCAAACCTTTGTCCATCTTTCTTATAAAATATACTAAATTTGGGGGACCCTAAATCATCGGGGGCCCCTGGCTTTAGTTCGTTCAGCCCCCCCCCCTTTTTAATCCGCCATAGCCCCAACCAATATAAATTTAAAGATATTTTAAAAATTTTAAATTGTAATTTAACATTTATATTTGAACGTAAACTTTCTTTTCAGGAAATCATTTATACGTGTTTTATTCCACCACCACCCCCCACCCCCCATATCCCCCCCTTTCCCCCCTCATGTTTTCCCTTCTGTTTATATTTCAAACTTAACCGAGCTTGTAACTACTCTACATTCTTAACCCAAACGTCATATTTTATGGCACGAGTTATGCTTATGGTGCACCAAAGATCAGAAATAGCAGCGGATTTTCCCGCAACTTGCCCTTAGCGGGTTACGATGCGAAATCTCTGGCCCCAAGCAAGGCTGAAATCTCTGGCCCCAAGCAAGGCGTGTCTGAAATAGAATACCAACTGTCTGCAGATACCGGCTGACAATCTCACGAACCGCTCTCGCTAGATACGCCCAGTAGAGTTGAATTGTAGAGTAGGATTGATGGACATTAGAGGTTCTAAACATGTAGAGTAGAATTGATTGCCATTAAAGGGTTTAAGTTTAAACATGTATTAGGCCATCCTCTTGTTCGGTTCTGTGTATAAAATGTAAAATAAGTTTTCCTTTTCAGACCATGATGGCCTATTGGGGCTAGTGTAGTAGCGTTCATATGTTGTTGTTTTTTAGCCACCGGATACGAGGGATTGTGAGGCTCATCCACCTTTACTTTCCCCAACTGATGTCAAGTTCCCATTCGAGGCCGGGTGAACTCGGGGACCTTGCCAGCACCGAGACTCGAACCCAAGACTCTCGGCAGTCTCGGTTCGACAGTTCGCGAACGTGACCACCGCCCTAGATCGGTGTGTGTTACATAACTAATGAGCTAGCATTAACATTCAAGGGAGGACATTCACAAATGTTGTAGGATGAATAGCTAAAACTTCGGAAAAATGAAACAGAGTCAGCAATCAAATTCGGTCAAATCATTTACCTTTGATGACCAACGTGACGTCCCGCTGTCCGTTGACCTTAAATTAGTAACGTATTTGGTATCCATAATCTATTTTTATCTTTTATAAGTTACAACGCGGTGATCATTCTTCTCCTATTTGTTTTGTGGCGATAGGTGATGTCTTTGAGGATAAGCCACTGGTCGCAAGGGCTACTTAGTGGGCATACCAGGAACTGGAGGTCGCAAGGGCTACTCAGTGGGCATACCAGGAACTGGAGGTCGCAAGGGCTTCTCAGTGGGCATACCAGGAACTGGAGGTCGCAAGGGCTTCTCAGTGGGCATACCAGGAACTGGAGGTCACAAGGGCTACTCAGTGGGCATACCAGGAACTGGAGGTCGGAAGTCGGTAGACAATAGATACACATATTTGAAATCGTGTGGTCTTTATATCATCATCTTACATACATCATCTTACATCCATCAACTTACATCCATAATCTTACATCCATCATCTTACATCCATCATCTTACATCCATCATCTTACATCCATCATCTTTCATCCATCATCTTACATCCATCATCTTACATCCATCATCTTACATCCATCATCTTACATCCATCATCTTTCATCCATCATCTTACATCCATCATCTTACATCCATCATCTTTCATCCATCATCTTACATCCATCATCTTACATCCATCATCCCATGCAACATGCCACCAACTTTTAACATGTTCCTGGGGTGCAGTGGAGGGAAAATAACGTTCTCCCATCGCTAGACCATTTCTGATCTGCTCAGTGGCGTAGCTAGACCTTTTGCCGCCCGGGGCGGTCTCCAATTTGCCGCCCTTTCTAAGTAAATAGTATCATGTTTTTTTATAAATTAATAAACATAAATAAATAATTGTAATTGAAAAAAGCAGGCCTAAAGGTGGCGAACATTTCTACCATTGAATGCCATATTTAAGTTAGTGGCAATAAAGGAGGCCAAATAAGATGTTATACCTATAAATACATATTTTTATAAAAATACGAGATACTTTTTTTTTAAAGGTTACAAGAAAGTTACTGAGGTTGCACATGAGACAAACGTATTCCAAATTTACACCAAAAAATTAAATTACCAATTAGTATGCTTTTATTTTGTATTTATAAATAAATGATTAGTATGTACAAACATGATTATTTATAAATTTATTTTCCTAACTTACATAGTAGAAAAATCGTGTATTGTGCTATCAAAATTTAAATAATTTGTTATATTTTGTTCTATGGACAACATTGCAAGATTTTGAAGTCTTAAATCAAGGGTCGGGAAACATTTTGTCTGAGAGAGCCATACATTATTTTTAAAACTAAAAATTCAAGTAAATGTGTGCATTTTGTGTCATTTCAACACTAAAAGTACCATAATTATGTCTCTTAATTCTTTTTAATATCATTGTTATGCTGTTTATTGTTTATTCAATTCAAAGGAATCTGAATAAACGTTTTTTTAAAGAATAGTCGAACATTTGTCTGAGAGCCAGATGCAGCCGTCAATAGAGCCACATCTGGCTCGCGAGCCATGGTTTCCCAACCCCTGTCTTAAATCATGCACTCATTGTGGAACGAAGATAATTTTTTATCAACTTCAGTTTGGAGAAGCTCCTTTCACAACTAGCGACACTGATAACAATAATTGTTATAAAAATTCTTAGAATACAAAATACACAAACAAATTGTGCAATGAAAACAATATATTTAAGCTTTATTTATAAACTAATACGACAAGCGGGCCTTTTCCTCCATTTTCCCAACGCAATGCCTCTTTTTGTAGTATAGGTACAGCCACAAAACCTGGATCATTTTTCTTTCATTATGGAACTGTTCTTTATCAATGTCAATAAAATCATTTATTTGACATTCAATTTCTTCACTTAGTAGGTTACATGGGATTATACACGAATATTTTCTTACATGGACATGCAACTGATCAAAGAGTTCTTTTAATTCCTTTATAATTCGATCCATGGATTAAAACATTTCTCGTTGTACTTCATGTTCTAAAGATAGGACCACGTCTTGTGAATTTTCCCCACTCACATGTTTTTCCCTTCTAACTTGGCGTTTCCTTTATTTTCTACAAAGTAAATAAACGATTCTACAACTTTAACTTCGCCAACATCAATAACTACGTATCTTTTAATTTGACTAGTTTAATATTTGTGGGAAATATCTGGAGAGCTGTCAAATATCATACAAAAGTTTTTAGCTTGCTTTAATTGGTCCATTATTGTTTTTCTCGCTGCACCTCTCAATAGGTCTATGAATTCATTTTGAATCATTTTCCACAAATAGGAGACACTATATTTATTACCCATCTTAATTTGTACTAAATGTTCACATAATACTGGGTCGTACTTGGCCAACAAGTCCAAAAGCTCTAGAAAATGTCCTATATTTTCAATTGAATTGATGTCTTCCTCATGAATACTTTCACGATGACCTCTCAACGCCAAATTTTGTTTAGCTAAGAATCTAATTATATCAAGTATTGTGAGAATTTCCTTTCATTTTTTCTTATTTCTTTATCAATATTCTGTTGTTGTAGATTATCAAAAGTTGCACCATGTCCAATTCTTATTTCTAATTCCTTCCATTGGGAAAATGATCGAATCTGCAGTAGACTCAACTCGTGTTGACTTATTCAGTAGTACTCAACTCAGTGTTGACTTATTTTGAGATTAAATTTCCACTATTTGTTAAAACTATTTTCCGTGTTAAAATTTGATTGGAAAAAAATCATCAAACAGTTGACAGCAAAAACAATATATAATTTTCTTCAATGGTGAATACACCATCCACGATCTTAACAAATTTTCACCATTATGCAAAATTTGGGGGAAAAAAACAACAATCGCGATTAATCTTTCTTGTGAAAAATCGTAATAATTTTCACTAAAATAGACTAATTCAAACTATCTAAACATTACTTTAATAGGATATGATATGCATAAAAGTTTTAGTGAATAAACGTATTTTAATGAAACACACACATTTTGTTTGTGCTACTTTAATGAAAAAAAAATAAAAAAAAATAATTAATTTTTAGTAAATTACCTTAGAATAATTTTCTTAAACTTAAACAGTAATATAAATTACTACTTGCAAGTTAAACACAATATTTGAACCACAATGCCATGTGGGTACTTTTTCGCGTATCATTCTGTGCATGTCGAAAATCCACGCAATAACTGTCGCGGCGATATTAATAGTATATTCGGTCCAGCAGTGATGTGTTCTTTGTGTTGTTTTCTTATAAAAAGCGTCATCTGTGATGTATACCGCTTAATTTTCAAAACAAATCGATACAATTTTTAAACGATTTTAAATTTCTTAACGGTTATGCGTTAGTTATAACAAACAGTATGTAATAAAAAATGTCTTGAGAATCCGTTAATTACGACTCGAAAGTACGAATATTTTATTTTCACCCGGGTTTTCCTCTTTCAAAAGAAAAAGGGGCGTTGTCCGAAAGGGCTGTACTTTTCAAATGCCCCCAAATGCCGCCCCCAAATCGTGTGCCGCCCGGGGCGGACCGCCCCCCCCCCTAGCTACGCCACTGGATCTGCTCCCCTGAGGTTAGCTGGTCCCAGTCTGAAGAAACGTCATCTACAATTGACCAGACGAAGACTTTCTCGGCATTTTGTACTATTGCAATATCCACTTTGGTCATTTCAAAAAACTTTTTAAAATAAGCCTATTTCGAAGTGTCAAATACCCATTATATATTTTCGTACATGTACAGTTAAAAATACATTAGTTAAACCATTATAATATAATTAGTAATTACACTCGATTCCCCCAGTGATACAAATCCTTGATAACTCCTGCCTTGCAAATAACATGAAATCGAAGTGGAAATTGTATTTTGGGAAACGAAATGGAAAAGTAAATAGAGATTTTCTTTACTATTTCAGTATTTTCATAAAAAGGACTTAGGCATTTTTAGAAAAGTCATTTTTCAATTATTATTTTTTTAATGTTTAGAAGATATTGTTTATATCAGTATTTCATTGTTTACAAAGCAGCAAAGCAGCATTTATTCCAGCATATTTGTACGGTAGATCCTCTGTGGCGGTTTGTTGATCACCACACAAAGCTTACTTCTTGATAAAACATGAAGGAAATGTATTTAACCAATTAAATATGAGCAAAGTTCATATTGAGAATCCCCGGTGGTGAAGAAATGTCCAGACAATGTGCAAAAAGCTCCACTGACATTCATCTGCAGCTCCACAATCTCAGCCATTGTGTTTGTAAGCAAACCTCAGGACCGAGGTATCTTCTCTAGACGTCACCCACTCGCAAAAAGAAGAACTAATGATAAAAGTAAATGGAAGTCGAGGTTGATGACGTCAGTTCCTGGTCCACAGAAGCAGGCGTCAGAATTAGGGTTTCGTTGAAAAGTGTGGGGGTGCGTTAAAAGTGGGGGGTGCGTTAAAAGGGAAGGTTGCGTTAAAAGTGTGTGGGGGGTGCGCGTTAAAAGTTTTTACATGTTATAAATATATATTTGGTTGGTGTGCACACAATCAAATATATCACACCAAATTTAGTTGGTGTGCACACAATCAAGTATATCACACCAAATCTAGTTGGTGTGCACACAATCAAGTATATCACACCAAATTTAGTTGGTGTGCACACAATCAAGTATATCACACCAAATCTAGTTGGTGTGCACACAATCAAGTATATCACACCAAATTTAGTTGGTGTGCACACAATCAAGTATATCACACCAAATTTAGTTGGTGTGCACACAATCAAGTATATATATATCACACCAAATTTAGTTGGTGTGCACACAATCAAGTATATCACACCAAATTTAGTTGGTGTGCACACAATCAAGTATATCACACCAAATTTAGTTGGTGTGCACAGAATCAAGTATTTGACTGGTATCTTTCGGGTCTGATGTTGTTACTTCCAATTAACGAACTATGTCCCGATTTTGTCTCCGTACAGTAAAATTGTATAATTGTTGAATGCCCACAAAATCATATATATATATATTTACGCTCAATTATCGCTGACTGTGGCCTAACGCTAAACCATAATCCTTTTGGTTTCCAGATTAACATTAACCAAACAACGTACGAACCTATGACTTCAGCATTTGTGTTGTAATCAGTGCTGAACGGCTCAAATAGTTATTTTTTGGTGCAGTAATTTGGTGCGCTGCTTTCTAAAATTACTTTAAAAATCGTGTGGTGATTAGCACTGTAAAAAAATATTATATACATACTTTGTGTACTTTTCAGAAATATTTCGTATTTATCATACAAGGATAAGTTACTTGGGCTTTTGCACACACAAAACCCTATTATAAAATACTTTGTGTATACTTAAGAAAAATTAATATTACGTATTTATCATACAAGGACAAGTTAGTTGGGCTTTTGAAAAAGGTGGGCGCCTTAGGCGCCCTTAAAAAAAGGGGGCGCAGCACAAACTAGTAATAAATATAATAGCCCAAGTCACAGGTTGGTTGGAGTATGTATTCATAGCGCTATTACGTCATTTTTGAGCTTATATTTAAATATATATACATGTACAAGGAGGTGTGCAAAATAATTATAAATTAAAACATTCTCGCCGTAAAAAAAGTATATGACGTCATTGTTTTAGCTTATATTTTAATTTTGGAAAAGAGAGCGATGTAAAAAGAGGATTTGAGGATTTATAATTATAAAATACTTTGTGTACATTTCAGGAAGTTTAATATTTCGTATTTATCATACAAGGATAACTTACTTTGGCTTTTGACAACTAAAAAAGTGGGCGCCTAAAAACCCCTAGTTAAAGCAAATTTAAGCATTTAAAAAGCGTAATTATATTTAGAAAACAAGTCTAGTAGTATAATGTCGATACTGGAATCGTAATCGTATATTGGGAGTGGAAGTCTAGCAGGCAATGAATTTTCTCCCGACACCTCGGCTCAGTGGTTTTATCAAAGGTTACAAGTGATAGCAAAAAGAAAGAGTCGATTACATGTCGCTTCTTATCAGCCTTACTATGTCTAGAACCACTGGAGATGATACCTTGTCAGTCGTCATCAATCGTCTGCACGTGCGCTTAGCAGACGATGACCACTTCACTTGCAGTTTTTACTGCATGCCAAAATTCCCCTAACGCCCCGCATGGCAGACACATGAACGGAATGCAAAACCGTCTGACAGGAGCTGCTTGTCCAACGCTGACCACTCACCGGCCCACTGGTCAGCGCTGATTCCTCAGTGCCCGGTCCCCTTGACCCAGACAATCTAAACACTGGGTTTGTACGGCCTTTCTGCACATAGTTGGTGAGATTTGGTAACTAATTTTTCATATTTTTTTTAATTCGTTGAATTCTCTTTTATACGATATTCCGTCACAAGTTATATCTCTCCTTTAAATCGAGGAAAACGTTATTGAAACCACATGTCAAATGATTGTTATTCATTTATAAACAATAATTTGCAATAAACAAACAAAAACACAAAATTTCTCAAGTTATAACTAGCAGCGAGTTTTATTGAGTCCTTTGTTTTGTTGCCGAAAAGTTCAGATTTTAACTTGTGTGGATTTCCTATTATTATTAAGTTTTTAATGTATTTAAAAGCAAATCTGTTCAAATTAATTTACTCAAAATAAAAAAAATTGTCTAATATATGTACTGCCCTTCGTTTAATGCTATGGGTTGCAAATCCAAATCTTTTTGTAGATCACTGAGCTCTTCCTTGTAGCACTGATAAAATACCAGACTCCCATGACCGTTTGATATACGACCACGAGCAATTAGCGCCCGTTCTAAATGTCTTGTCATGCGGTAAGTAATGTATACTGGTGCGGGCCAGACCAGTCGGAGGTAGGGCCCGGGGCGTCCAGGTACGCGCAGTAACTTGGAAGGTAATGGCAAAGTGCATCGCTGGTCCTTCATGGTCTTGACATGGCATTAACCTTATGTAAACATTTGTTAGACACAAGTGCAGTGCTGGCTCTCATGTCAGCGGACATTTAAAAGGGTGCAGCTCTCGCTGGAAGTTAGGTTTGAAAAAAAGCAACTGAAAACGGAAAGGGGGTAATTTTGTAAAGGGGAAAAAACAAAACAAAAAAATCGACCAACTTCGGTATGAAGTTTCACGGTTGGGTTCTTTTCTTCGGTGTATACAAACAAACTGAATGGTGACGTCACAGTGTATCTAGAGGAGTTTCTTCTTAATTTTTTTTATATTCCTTTGAGTATGATGTCAAAGATCAAAGCGCAGTAACGCGGGAAAACTTTCCGTCAATCTTATCTTTCACAGGATCAGATCACCCACAACACAAGATCATTAAGATCTCACTTGACTTCCATTACGAAAACAATTTCTGGAACTTGCAACATTTAAATATGGATAACTAGAAACAATTATTAGCAATCGCGATAAATGATCTTTGTTATAGCTGCAATTAAGTATTAGACGTTGATGTAAATAATGTATTGGTAACCATGAATAGAGCTGAGGATATTACTTAGTCTTTGAAGATGATCTAACCAGATCTAATATTTACCTAACATTCTAGGAGAACAATTACTTAGTCTTTGAAGATGATCTAACCAGATCTAATATTTACCTAACATTCTAGGAGAACAATTACTTAGTCTTTGAAGATGATCTAACCAGATCTAATATTTACCTAACATTCTAGGAGAACAATTACTTAGTCTTTGAAGATGATCTACCCAGATCTAATATTTACCTAACATTCTAGGAGAACAATTACTTAGGCTTTGAAGATGATCTAACCAGATCTAATATTTACCTAACATTCTAGGAGAACAATTACTTAGTCTTTGAAGATGATCTAACCAGATCTAATATTTACCTAACATTCTAGGAGAACAATTTGAAAAGGTTGATTTAAATAAATCGTCTTATTAAAAATAATTATAAATAAATTTGACATTAAAGTTGTCCAAGTCATCTTGTTTGGACTTCAAAAAGTGTTAAACTTTGTTAAATTAACATTTCAACCCCTTACTGTAAGAGTGAGATCACCAATTCTAAAAGTAAAATCACGTGTGGTATAGAAGTTTTTCAAAGATTATTTCGTTTACAATTCTCATGTTTAAGGCTGTGAATTTGTTGAAGACAGCGATGAATTTGTATAGCTGTAATATGTTTTATGGAGTATAGCTGTAATATGTTTTATGGATTATAGCTGAAATGTTTTATAGAGTATAGTTGTAATGTTTTATGGAGTATAGCTGAAATGTTTTATGGAGCATAGCTGTAATGTTTTATGAAGTATAGCTGTAATGTTTTATGGAGCATAGGTTTAATGTTTTATAGAGTATAGCTGTAATGTTTTATGGAGTATAGCTGTAATATGTTTTATGAAGTATAGCTGTAATATGTTCTATGGAATATAGATGAAATATGTTTTAAGAAGTATAATGGTAATCTGTTTTATGCAGTATAGCTGTAATGTTTTATGGTGTATAGCTAGTGTAGCGGGCCGCGAAGCGGCCCATTGAAAATTCCGCTGCTATGGATTGCTTATTTCCCTTTTAATAGATGAGCAATGGCACTGACAAACAGAAACTCCAGGTGTGTCAGGTAGTGCCAAAAGACGAAAATCCCCCTCTCCCCATACACAGAACTCGTGATATCCTTTATTGAACAAAAAGTTAACTCGATTTCTTTATATTTTAACTGAAAAAATGAAGTAAATTTTAATACAATGAATAGATTAATGGTTATTTCCTGTCAATAAGATTTAAATAAGACTTTTCAACTAATATTTATTTGGGTGACCCGACAAAACGGCCCCAAATTGTTTACATTTTTTTAAAAAACAATTTACATTTTTTTTGTGGCTGCATTTTAAGCTTTTGTCAACTTTTTCAACCTTAAATAAAGTGGTAAAATTGTAAAATTATTTCTTGTGATGTTATTATATTATTTCTTGTCAACAGATAACTGTGATTGGTACCGTATCGAGTAAAGTCTATTAAATTCATTCTTGTGGTGCCATTATTATTGTTTCTTGTTAGCTAAACCCGAAACTGAATGGGTGAGTAAAAATGCAAATATAATATTTGATTGAACTTTTTACTTTTAGTCCATGTATTAGTCAAGGGCCATTTTTGTGAGTGCCGTCATGTCGGAGCCTATTTGTCGGGGCCGTTTTGTCCGTTGAACCTTTAATTGTATAACCCTCCTTAACAAGGAAATTAACTCCCTTAAAGTAACTGTTAACAATAACGATAACCTCCACTTACTTCCGACACTACCCCTAAGTCTAAGCAACTTCTTCTAATCCAAATTTAAACTTGTGCCGCCGCAAATTTGTTCGCGTAGAAAAATCCAATGATTCCCCCAGGCCCCTGCGATTTACCCAGGCGGAAACCGGCCTGCCATCAACACGCGACTGAGGGAGCACTAGGCCAAAGCACAATCCATATGCTTGGCCCGCCGTGCGTCGCCTCGCTTGATGGTGGGGGAGAATGGCTACGCAAACATACGACCTGCGGCTCACCGCTTCAACTTGTGGGGAGGAGCGGACGGCGATTTGCGCTGTTGTTCTACGACGGCGCGGTGTGGCGATCAACTACCCCCCACTTTTTTTTTCTTCTTCTTCCTGTATAATTCTCGTCTACTTATTGTTGAATGGGGGCCGAGAAGATCACCGAGGGATGCGGGCCGTCCCAAAAGTGAAGCACTTAAGGGGGCAAAGTTGTGTAAAAGAGAGAGCGAGAGGCGGATAGAGTCGTTAGTTGTAAGGGTGGGGGAACCATCCACCGGAACTGGACGGTAGACAAAACTCGAGGATTGTGTGATTGTTGACTGCACCGTTTTACAGCAGCGGTGCACGCGCCTTTTTCACGTGACTGGAAGAGGATTAACGTGGTTAACATAGACTTGAGGACTTCAGCAGTGAGATTAGTTTTCTGTGGATTTCTCTTATTTTGGAGTTACATGGCGTAAAGGTAATCATCTCAAAAGGGATTAATGTTAATGTTAGTAGGTGTTTAAGACTTAAATTGTTATACTATTTTTTTTATTTACCTCTTCTTCAGTGTTCTTAGAAACTGGCCATGGACAATTAGTCGTAGACAAATAGTCGTAGACAAATAGTCGTAGCATTACGTACATTATCGCATTAAAATATATGGGACAACGACAGTGTTAACGCGTTAATTTGGGAATTTATTAACAAGTCAAATTTTGAAAAAAATATTTGTTTTTAATTAAACTGGCAATAGTCAATACTGCATTATCATTTAAAAAATATTTATAATTACATGTCTGACTAAACTTTTGAGTAAAAATGGGTAATGAGTAGCTTTTTCACAGGAAATTATGTAGTAATTAACGTCTACAATATATTTATTTTAAAAATATAGTTTTAAAATGGTTATTTATCAGTTAAACTTTACTACGCTCAATTGTCAATAAAATAAGCCTGCAGTAAGGTATATTTGTGAAGTTAGTGTCATTATACGAATATTTTTAAAGCGGAATTTTCGAAAATGTTCATTTATGATATAGATATCAATAACGACAATATATATATATATATTATATATATATATATATATATATATATATTATATATATATATATATTGTCGTTATTGATATCTATATCATAAATGAACATATATATATATTATTTCCCTTTAAATTCAAAGTTTTTCTATCGCTTTATCTAATAAAAACTCTACCTTAAGCTTAAAACGTTAGTAAGTACTTATTTAGTACACCTTAAGCTTAAAACGTTAGTAAGTACTTATTTAGTACACCTTAAGCTTAAAACGTTAGTAAGTACTTATTTAGTACACCTTAAGCTTAAAACGTTAGTAAGTACTTATTTAGTACACCTTAAGCTTAAAACGTTAGTAAGTACTTATTTAGTACACCTTAAGCTTAAAACGTTAGTAAGTACTTATTTAGTACACCTTAAGCTTAAAACGTTAGTAAGTACTTATTTAGTACACCTTAAGCTTAAAACGTTAGTAAGTACTTATTTAGTACACCTTAAGCTTAAAACGTTAGTAAGTACTTATTTAGTACACCTTAAGCTTAAAACGTTAGTAAGTACTTATTTAGTACACCTTAAGCTTAAAACGTTAGTAAGTACTTATTTAGTACACCTTAAGCTTAAAACGTTAGTAAGTACTTATTTAGTACACCTTAAGCTTAAAACGTTAGTAAGTACTTATTTAGTACACCTTAAGCTTAAAACGTTAGTAAGTACTTATTTAGTACACCTTAAGCTTAAAACGTTAGTAAGTACTTATTTAGTACACCTTAAGCTTAAAACGTTAGTAAGTACTTATTTAGTACACCTTAAGCTTAAAACGTTAGTAAGTACTTATTTAGTACACCTTAAGCTTAAAACGTTAGTAAGTACTTATTTAGTACACCTTAAGCTTAAAACGTTAGTAAGTACTTATTTAGTACACCTTAAGCTTAAAACGTTAGTAAGTACTTATTTAGTACACCTTAAGCTTAAAACGTTAGTAAGTACTTATTTAGTACACCTTAAGCTTAAAACGTTAGTAAGTACTTATTTAGTACACCTTAAGCTTAAAACGTTAGTAAGTACTTATTTAGTACACCTTAAGCTTAAAACGTTAGTAAGTACTTATTTAGTACACCTTAAGCTTAAAACGTTAGTAAGTACTTATTTAGTACACCTTAAGCTTAAAACGTTAGTAAGTACTTATTTAGTACACCTTAAGCTTAAAACGTTAGTAAGTACTTATTTAGTACACCTTAAGCTTAAAACGTTAGTAAGTACTTATTTAGTACACCTTAAGCTTAAAACGTTAGTAAGTACTTATTTAGTACACCTTATGGCTACACCGTAAATTACAATCGTCAAATGCAAGAATCACTGTAAATAAGACGCAGATCACTAATACAATAAGAGTTATCTTTTTTTAAAAACTATCTCTACCCATGTCATAAATGTTGCTTCAAAAGTCTTGTTTTTCATTTTGAATGCAATTATCACTCATGTAAAGTTATAGTGTTAAAATTCATTTACTGAATTAATTTATTTTACTGTTAGTTCACACAAACTTCTTTATTGGATAAAGTAATGACATCACTCACGTTTAACCTTTAAGCTAATTTCTAAGACAAGAATTCCTAGAATGCATTATTTTGTAATGGTTGAAATCAGGCGTTTAAGATTTACCTTCATTATATCTTACTGAGTTCCAATAAAAAAGGGTAGATAAAAGAAGAAAAAAAACAACTACAGTGTAAATATGTCTAAACTAATTTTATCATAGCACATCATGTTAAGTGAAAAGTGTTAAATGAAGCTAGACAAAGCCATTGAAGTAAAACACTAGTTGACCCGACAATCTTTCTTAGAAAGTAGCCAGTAATTTCCTTGACGATTGAAGTTTTAATGGTGGCACTCATCTCAACACGTATTCCAAGTAAATCAAGCGACGCTTGCACCGGTTATTGCGTCTTAAACTATCTTTCACAATCAGCTTCTTTGTCTTCAGCTCAATTGATTTTTCCGCAAGGTCTCGTAAATGTATTCTTTTAAGTTTAATGAGCATCAAACTAGATGAACTCGAAATGGTTCAAGATTATTTTTTCCCAAAACAGCTGATTTTAACCAATTCAGAAAAGTTATTATGCAAGATTGCAGACCTTACTTCCAGGCATATTCACATTGCTTAGTCTAACAGGCCATCAATAAACTTACTTTCAACATCATGGTATACTAATCATGGCCATTGCCATGTCCACTAACACACTTAAATATATGAGTAGAACCCGGGTCAATGCTTCACTAAAAGACCAATAATAAACTAAACAATAGACATAGTCGTAGACGGATCAAGTTTAGAAGCAGGAATATGTAAATTCGGTGTATATATATATATATAGCTATCAGCGTGTGGATAAACTTGGGAGTTCAATTGTCTCACTATCAAGTTCTGGTATTAATACTATCATCAAGTTCTGGTATTAATACTACCATCAAGTTTCTGATACAAATATCACCATCAAACTCTGGTAATCATGCAAATATTTAGTCCTGATAACAATCTCACTTTTAAGTGACACTTTCCCACTCTAAGCATCTGATTATACCTCACTCACTATGAAGTTATCAACTTATATAACCTATCTCACCATCAATTTTTTTAAACGACTAATTCCAACACTGTAAATTCCAACAATTTATTTGAATGTCAGTGCCGATCCTGCGTTGCATTTACACCAAGCATAAACACAAAGGCATCGGGCTGTTTGTTCAATGACAACTGTGTCTATGGATGTATCATCTTAGACTCTAGCTTTATACTGTGCTGGGCATAAAGAGACTTGTTAGTTTGGATCACTAATCCACCAGGATTGCAGTAAGTTGACCAACAACTTTGGCTTCATTGTCCAAACTGTAATCCAAGCTAAGAGCGGTCGTAATGCATTTGTGTTACCGTAAAAACACACGGAACAAAGGAATTTGATCTCAGCGATCACAACGGGGATTTAGATACGCTGTAGGCTACAGAATACATTGACTTAAGTTTTAAACATTGAGTTTTTTTTAAAAAGCTATAGTAGTTATGGTAGTAAACTACTTACCTTCTCATCAACAACATACCACCACCACCATGGCCCTGAATCAAGGGGTTTAGCCCTAATGAGCACTGTCTATAGTCTATAGTATTCTACCTGCTTAATCTCTCACAGAACGACATCTTTCATCCTGCCTACGTCATATCTATATCCATGGGCATCGCTAGGAATTTTTCCAGGGGGGGGGGATCCCACTTTTTTAAATATTTTAACTGGCAATGCCATACAGGTACAATTTTCAATTAAATTCAAGATCAGTATAAAATAAAGGTTGAAAAAAGCCTTAGAAATTAATAAGACTTGCAAATTAGTGCTGTAATAGTTAAAATACAAAATTTATTAATGCATCTAATAAATTAAATATTTTTTTCTCAAATGTTTTTGCCCCCCCCCCTTGCCCCCCCTTCCCTACGCCCATGCCTATATCCCTCCACACAGACGCGCACGAGTAGCTCTGTTAACCGGGGATATTCGATCACTGTAAGATCTGCCCATGTCCATTGACGAATGTATTTATTTATAGATGGTTTGGGCATATTTTTTACTATCAAATATTGAATAATGTTCTGATTGATTGTTTTTGTACTCGCTGAACTCGGGACAAAAATAATTGATTCCTTGCCAAAATCTTGGATGCTACATCCTCACAAATTTCTGTGAAAAAAAAACATGCCACCCTCTGATCTCATAACAAGTCTGAATACACTTTTAAAAAAAAATCCTGTCATTCTGAGATGGAAAATTGGAAATTTATAATCATGTTGTGAGCATGAGGTCTATAGTAGATTTTATGAGTAATGTATCAGGGCGTTTCAAACTTTTCCGATGAGGTTCCCTGGCAATTTAAAAACAAGTAATAAAAACTCGAATGATTATTTAAACGCAATTTGCAACAAAGAATTTCCTACTTTTTTATTCAAAGGAAATCATTCTAGATTACATTAAAAGTCACTCAAGTCCATAATTCTGAAAGTAAACAAAACAATTGCTATCTAAAAATTGCTGCTAAAATTACGGGAGTCGTACGAAAAACGATTTTTGAAAAATTCCTTCTCCAACATTGGTCTAAATATTATTAGCTACCGTTTGGCGTTTGTTTCAACCCGATAGATGTTATGGTTGCGGAGAAATTGAAAAATATACTTTTTTTGTTGTTGTTGTTGTTTTAATTTTAAATTTTTTTTAAAAATATTTATTTATTTATTTTTTCCAGGAAACCCAGTAAATTTTTTAGGGATTTTTTTTTGCTCGTGCACATCCTTAGGACCTCCTTAACAAATTTGCAAAAGACCCTCTATCTGGTATGGTTCAGGAGTAGTTGCTTGTGCAAGCTCGAACAGACAGGACAGACATTTCAAATATATAAACGCATTTTCCCCCATTGGAAATTGCGTTAAAAATAATAATTTGTAAAATGTGAATAAATGTAATTTTCCTTTATGTTTAAGATATTTAAAGGATTTTTAAAAGACATTTCAAAGATTTTTTTAAAAGACATTTTACAGATATTTTAAAACTATTTTAAATCTATTTTATAATTTGTTTTAAAAAATGATTTAGGTGTGCAAGATAATATTAATACATTATGAATAAATCAAGTATACGGTACATGCACATTACAAGTAATATTAATTTTTTTTAACTTATTATAAACAAATGGCAACTATTCAAAATAGCTTTTAAATTGAATTGACACCAAAACGTTTTTTAAAGCTGCATATTTTTCGTGTTGACATAAAAAGATGTTGATCATATCATTTATTAATGTTAATTGATTAAACTATAACGTAATTATGAGGAGTAAAGCAGAAACTAACATACATGTATTGCATTTACTCGGTTTATAAGTGAAAAGGGGTTCTATAAATATAAATAACCATGACTGACTGGTAATCACTGGCATGTTTCTTACAGATAATCGTGGGCGTGTTGATATACTGTGTGACAAAATTAACCGTCATTATTACTACGTTGACGCCATCATTTCACGTAAAATTAAATCTTATTTATTTGTCTTCAATATCTGTCTATTGGCATCGTTATTTGTTCCAAATTGCGAAACTATATTTTGTAAATTTCGATATACAAAAATAAATAAAACAATGGCATTTAATGTATCTTAGTTATATATAAAAGAATAATTTAATGTCAACCTGTTGTAGCGTTAAAGATGAATAACGGAAATCGACTTATCCTAATCCACCAACTGCTACATACACACACACGCACGCACGCAGGCACGCACACATACACTATAGACTGTAGGTGTTGAAAAGGGTTTTTGAGGTGGGGATACATTTGTTTACAAGCAAGAAATCAAAACCCTATCTGAGACTCTCTACCCCAAACACGATCTAAACACTTTCACTGTTTTGAACTCTCTGACGTTTGTAACGCGAGGGCCGATTATCTCTGTGTTTACAAACCTTCAGTTTAATCTCACATTAAGAATTATCCCCCCCCTCCTTTTTCTCTATCCTGGGGTTGTGAAGTGAAGACAAAAAGAAACAAAAAACAAAAAAAACAAACAAAAACTTCTGGGGAATTGGAACAATAAATTTGTGACGAGAATAGACATGCATGCACTTACACAAATATTTGTTAAAGACGAACAAAAATGAGCTTCTATATAAGCTCTCACTTTATATACATGAGTTTTTATTGAACAGAGATGGAATTAGTCACGTGATCATGTAGATTGGAGGCAGGCTTTTAGATGGGCTGGTTTACTTGAGAAATAGGTTACAAAATAAAGGAATCTGGAAAAAAAATTAAGACTTTACTTTCCGGTAACTTGTATTTTGTTTTTCTGGATTATTTCTGAGTTATTTATGGGTTATTTCTTATATTTTTCTGGGTTATTTGAAGTACTTGGCAATGTCGACAAAAAGGTTACGCCTTTTTTTTTCATTATGAGACAACGCATTGAGTAAGTAATTTATTCCATTCTATTTATGAATAGCAACCTCTGTTTCTCCCTTCCAAACAGAACAACTGTCAATTTCTGTCTCCGAATTGTTGTTGCAGCGGAGAACTTTAGAGTCATCAGTGAATAGGACTTTTGGGATGAAGTTTGACAACTGTTAGAATATCATTGGCAATGTTTGTGTGTGTGTGTGTGTGTGTGTGTGTGTGTGTGTGTGTGTGTGTGTGTGTGTGTGTGTGTGTGTGTGTGTGTGTGTGTGTGTGTTGGGGATTGAAGGGTAGCTCTTACCCAACGTGTCTCTGGTAGGGAGGTGGGTAGAGGAGGTGGGTAGGGAGGTGGGTAGGGAGGCGGGTAGGGAGGCGGGTAGGGAGGCGGGTAGAGGAGCTGCCCAGGGAACAGATGGAAGCAGTTTTAATTAAACGCTTCGTTTACTCCAAGAACCAGCACGGCGTGTCATTGTGTTCGTTTAGTTTCTTGCTCCCACAGCCCGTGCCCCGTGCTCCCACACCCTGTGTCCCCACACCCCGTGCCCCGTGCTCCCACACCCCGTGCCCCGTGCATACATTTGCCAGACATTTTCTAGGTATTGTGTCGCCTGTCCTCTAGAAGAGAAACGAATTAAAAAACTTCATATTGTTTACTTTTAGTTACTCCATTCGTGAAAACTAGCTACAGAGCTGAAACATGTGTATCTGGCACTTGGTCAGATGTCTAATGTGCTTGCCTATTAACCTGAAGGGATGCGCTTTTAGTTCATGTAAAATAAAATTTTAAAAGTGATATTTAAATATTAAATCATATTTTTTAAAAGGTCTATAGTTTGATAGGTTCTTTTTTTTCATTATCATAATTTAATTTCTTTTCTGGTGATTTCTCAAGTTAAATGTATTTTAGTTGCCAGCCCAAACGGTTCAGTTTTTGTGTTTAGAATGTTTTCATGGGTTCAAATCTCAAGAATATATATGTCTTCCTTCCGCCCTTAGTCTCATTAAAAAAGCCCATATCTCCATACCACAAAAGAGTTTGCGAGTTCGACTCTCATTGCAACCTATTCGATTTCCAGGGTGAATAATTTCACCGTTGTTAACTGTTGATCGGAAGATAATCGAATCTACAATGATCGAGTCAAGGGTATCGAGTTACATCATTAAAGCAAAGTTTGCGAGAACTCGTTGAAAAACACAGGTGAATATGGCCCTTGTGTCAGGCCGTATACGGGGTGCTGGCGTGGTCCGCTGTACAGGGCGGCCGTTAATTGCTGGGCAGCATCGATTCGTGGATTCGATTACAATACTTCGGTGTGAGCTTGATGGACATCAAGGGAGTTGATATTACATAATTAATACCACGTTTGGGGCATAAACATGAAACACTGATAATATTTAATATTTTAAAACTCACTTCGTAAATATATATAATACTTATGGAATTAGGCGAATTTCGGGTAAGTTTAATTAAATTAATCTCTTAGACCACCCTGTACAGTAGCTGGACTTCTCTATTCTCTTACTAAACAACTCTAAAATTATTATATTAAAAAAATTCATGATTTTTAAAAAACTCTAAAAAATAACTGTACATGCTTCATAAATAGGCCTGATAATTTAATGGCGGAAATTCGGTATTTTAGTTGGACCGATTCCATTTAGATTTTATTTAAAAATCCAGGTGTTCTGTTATGAATTATCTTTAAATCTAAGTTAATTTGAGTCAACTACGTTAATTTGAGTCAGCTACGTTAATTTGAGTCAGCTACGTTAATTTGAGTCAGCTACGTTAATTTGAGTCAGCTACGTTAATTTGAGTCAGCTACGTTAATTTGAGTCAGCTACGTTAATTTGAGTCAGCTACGTTAATTTGAGTGAGCTACGTTAATTTGAGTCAGCTACGTTAATTTGAGTCAGCTACGTTAATTTGAGTCAGCTACGTTAATTTGAGTCAGCTACGTTAATTTGAGTCAGCTACGTTAATTTGAGTGAGCTACGTTAATTTGAGTCAGCTACGTTAATTTGAGTCAGCTACGTTAATTTGAGTCAGCTACGTTAATTTGAGTCAGCTACGTTAATTTGAGTCAGCTACGTTAATTTGAGTCAGCTACGTTAATTTGAGTCAGCTACGTTAATTTGAGTGAGCTACGTTAATTTGAGTCAGCTACGTTAATTTGAGTCAGCTACGTTAATTTGAGTCAGCTACGTTAATTTGAGTCAGCTACGTTAATTTGAGTCAGCTACGTTAATTTGAGTCAGCTACGTTAATTTGAGTCAGCTACGTTAAATTCATCGTGAAGAACACATTTGTTTACAACTTAATTACAATATAAATGTTGAAAAGTATGGTTACTGCTTTATTATTCTCTAAAAACATTTTTTAAAATAAAAATCTAGTCTAAAAATAGCAACATTACGTAATGAGAAACGACATTTTAAAGTCTGAGAAATGACGAAGCCTATTGTAAAATAAACGACCAAAACTTTAAGAAATGTGTAACTGAGTCAGAATGAACATTTTCACAAGGAATTGTCCTCTTAAAAATGACAAAACGCAGAGGAAAATGTGAATAAAGTAGGGCTGCGAAAATTAACGATTAATTTCTCGATTAATCGTTAAAAATTTTTTATCGATTAAAATTATTTTAATCGATAAAAATTCGATTAAAATTAAAGAAAATATTTATAATAATTTTTTAAAAATGTATTAATATATAATTAATTATTAATAATTAATAATAATTTATATATTGTTTTACTTACAAACTTCTCCCGCTTAATATTATAATTTATTTTATTTCTTTATGTGGACCGGCAGACGTCAACTAAAAAATGGCTGCCAGCATCAGCGCAGTTTAATTTAAACATAGAACTAGAAAGTTGAGCAAAAATTTTGTTTTTAAGCTAACTGCGGATGGCAAAGTCGAAGATGGTGAAAAAGTTTACTGTGTTCACTGCCATAAACAATTCTCTTTTAAATGATCAAATACATCACTGATGTACCACCTTGCGCACAAACATCCGATCAAGTATCAACACATTGTCATAAAATTTAGTTCAAAATATTCTTAATTTTCAATGTCCGTGAGAAATGTTCAGTTTAATGACGTCATAAATCTCTATTTTTGGCTTTAATCGAAATTATCGATTAATTAATCGATAGTTGTTCAAAGGTTAACGATTAAATTTAAATTAAACAGCCCTAAAATAAAGAACAACTAATCACAATCAAATGTAAATAAGTACAACTAATCATAAGCAACTTTTAAAACGAAACTTTAATGAATGCATAGTGGTTTAACCAGTATGTAGAGACTGAAGAGAAATAACTTATTCTTCAATGTTTCAAATGTTGTTTCCTCATCACAAAGACAAATACTCATTATTCAAGCTTGTTTCTTTGTCCAATGTGCCCCGCCCTCTAAGGGGAAATAATGGCTCCCTTTGTTTTCATGTCTTGTCAATTATTCAGTGCTTCGGTTAAATTTTAAAACTAATTTTACTGGGCCAGGACAAGTTTTATGTGAAATCTATAGACACTGGTGCACACATCATGGTATAGACACTGGTGCACACAGCATGATATAGACACTGGTGCACACAGCATGATATAGACACTGGTGGACACAGCATGATATAGACACTGGTAGACACAGCATGATATAGACACTGGTGCACACAGCATGATATAGACACTGGTGCACACAGCATGATATAGACACTGGTGCACACAGGATGATATAGACACTGATGGACACAGCATGATATAGACACTGGTGCACACAGCATGATATAGACACTGGTGCACACAGCATGATATAGACACTGGTGCACACAGCATGATATAGACACTGGTGTACACAGCATGATATAGACACCGGTGTACACAGCATGATATAGACACTGGTATACACAGCATGCTATAGACACTGGTGTACACACCATGATATAGACACTGGTGCACACACCATGATATAGACACTGGTGCACACAGCATGATATAGACACTGGTGCACACAGCATGATATAGACACTGGTGCACACACCATAATATAGACACTGGTGTACACAGCATGATGTAGACACTGGTGCACACAGCATGATATAGACACTGGTGCACACATCATGATATAGACACTGGTGCACACATCATGATATAGACACTGGTGCACACACCATGATATAGACACTGGTGCACACAGCACGAGATCACCTGCAATTCTAATGTCATAACATGCAGATTAATGTGGAAAAAGGATAAATTCCTTTTAATGTATGAAACGAATACAACTTTATATTGTTTTTAAAAATGAAATTTAGATTAGAGTTTAGTCAAAAGTTATTCAAATAAAGCGAAACAGACATTTCCATTTTCTTCTTGGGGTCTATCTCATCAAATCTCACTCTGTGACCCTGCATGTTACACATAACCTCTCTGTCTTGACTGTTTCAGGGGAAGGGGTGGTTACTTTTCCAGCCGGGTATTAAATTACTGATGGGTAATTTATTTGTGCTTTGTTGTTATTGTTTGTTTACTTTAAAGACGTCGTCTGGGCGCCAATTTCATTTTTATGACGCTTTAATGTTTACCAATCAAATGTTTCCATTTTCTTTATAACAAACATGATTGCTGTATCAGCCCTTTGCTAAATTAAATGTCTCAATTTCATATAAGGAATTTAAAGCTTAATCACTTGAATAATTGTATATAGAAATTTAAAATTTCAGTGGCCCCATTAGTCAACTCTGTGAATTTCGCTTGATTTAACGTTGTCTGGGTTACCGCTTTCCTCTGATTGAGAACCATCGCAGCCAGTGGTCATTAAGTACTGCGTGTCCGACTATCGATACACGGCTTTGGGGGAAGTAACAACGGCTGATTCCTGTAGGTCAGCGCGGATAGGATTAGAGATAAGCCATGAGGGGCATTTACTGCCAGCGGAGACAGTTTGCTGTAAACTAGTTAGGACTCGTTTGTGATCGTCTTTGTATTGGTCGCGCTTCGATGGATACGGCCGGTGGGGGGGGGGCTTGAATGGATAAGGCGCAGTCTAAAGGGATTTGTACTTATACATTCTCTAAATACGTGTAACGAGTCGGTTTACAATAAAAAACGTGCTTGAAATGTTATTATTAAATATTATTTGTCATTAATGATTGTGTTATTTGTGCTGGAGGAATACTTTTCAGGAATCTCGAAATCTTTGAAATTGCCACTAATCAAGATAAACAGTAGAAAGATACGAACCCTAACCCTAAGGAACTTACCGCCTGATTTGTAGGGATAATGTAAAACGTTCACCAGTAATAACTCGCATTTATGTCAACACAACTTTCATCATCCCAACCCTTGTTTCACTGAATGGCATACATGACGGACAACGTTGATCTCAATTTTAATACGAATTCAGTCGTCACATCATTCAGCCAGTCCTCATGCCCCGTCGGGAAACCACAGTACGAATGCCCCAGGAGAGATGCCCCAGTCGGGATGCACCAGTTGCCAGTTGGGACTCTCCAGTCCCCATGTCCCGGTAGGGATGCCCATGTACAGATGCCCCAGTAGAGAGCCATAGCAGGAATGTCCACGTCAGAATCCTTGTGTAGGGATTCCCCAGGTCGGGATGCCTCAGTCGGCATGACCTAGTCGAAGGCCTTTGATCTGACTGAAATTTGTAGAATTTCTCCGAATCTTCGTGACAGATCTTTCAAGTTCACTGTGAACTTCTTTCGTAAATATAATTCTTTATCCTATAAAAGCCACCCTTCCTTTATCCTATAAAAGCCACCTTTCCTTCATCATTCAAGTCTTTAAGTGTGTATGTGTGGTGGGGGGGGGGCATTTCTTATATTTTCAATAGAAAAATCTCCCCCATTCAATGATGTTTATCATTGTTTTATGGGTTGACTATCCACAGTCATTAAGCCCCAGACATTTCACACAAGTCCTGGCAGCCGTGCTATCAATGGCCGATGGCATGATAATTACATGCTGTATACGTCAGACTGCTACGTCTGTAATGTGGTGCGAACTCGTTGTCATTCTGAAACATGGAACATACACGGCGTCAGTCTAATACGTTTGTAGCACGGTGCGTACACGGTGGCAGACTTCTCAGTGTGTAACATGGTGCTAACACGGTGGCAGACTTCTCAGTGTGTAACATGGTGCGTACCCGGTGTCAGACTTCTCAGTGTGTAGTATGGTGCGTACCCAGTGTTTGCTCTGATGGTATCAGTAAGGTAGGCGTGTCTCACCTGTACCTGGTGTTGACAAGTAAACGTGTCATGTGATGACAAATGTGGACGGACACTTAAATATTCCGTCTACGATTGACAATATACCCCTAACTCTAACAGTGAAGTCTTGCACATTGATTAACATTAAAGCGAATAAAGCTAAAATCGAATAATTAAAATGAATAGTAAAAAAAATTATTTTTATTATTGCCAAGTTTTATAAACTCCCTTTCTTGTGCGGGTAAAATCTTTAAATACATTTTCACCGAAAGCTACGTTCAATTCGTTTAAAATTTTTGCTTTCATATTTTTGGTAACAACAGTTTCTAACGGGGGAAAAGTGATTCAATAAAACATTAGCATTTGATTGGAGGCAAAAGTTTCAACCAAAGTGTCCATAAGAATTAATTCTAACTCTGGAAAAAAAATTAATTAAAAGATCTCGTCTGTTCTAACACATATTCCCTGTCTGGAAGTAATGGAGTACGCCCTGGTTATTGGGTTCACCGACAAAACGGCCCCGGACAAAACGGCCCCGGACAAAACGGCCCCGGACAAAACGGCCCCGGACAAAACGGCCCCGGACAAAACGGCCCTGGAGTAATAGATGGACTAATAGTAAAAAATAAAATGAAATATTGTATTCGTATTTTTACTCACCAATTCAGTGTCAGGTTTAGCTCACAAGAAACAATAATAATGACATCACAAGAATGAATGTAATAGCCTTTACTAGATATGGTGCCAAGTCACGGTTGTTTGTTGACAAGAAATAATATAATAACATCACAAGTAATAATTTTATAATTTTACTACTCATTTTAAGGCTGAAAAAGTTGATAAGAGCTTAAATTGCGAAATTAAAAAAAAATTGTTAAAAAATATAAACAATTTGTCTGGTGCCGTTTTGGCCGAGGCCGTTATGTCGGGGCTGTTTTGTCCGGGGCCGTTTTGACGGGTCACCGGTTATTGTGAGTTTAAACCCTAGCCGTTCATACAACTAAAATGTTTAATCAACTAACGTCTACTTCCTAGACCATTTCTTTGCTGACTTCTTACCTCAACTTTCTGTTTGCGTATGTTGCTATTGCTTTCTTTAGATTATTGAATGATGGGGGAAAAAAATTAAATAAATAATTTGGTTTCTCATCTATCAACTCAGAGTTTACTTCCATGTACCCATTGAGTTGAGGCTACCCATCTGAATTTGATAAACCTACCACTAGTCTATATTGATATGAGGCCTGCACCCCTTGTTTTGTTAAATTGCTCACAAAGTTACAAGGGTTCTAGATAACTTCCGCTCTCACCCCTTTCCCGAACGTTGAGCATTATTTAAATAAAACAAATATATTATTTGTGTGTATGAAATATTGCATTCAATCAATGTGAAAAAAAGTTGTCTAAAAATTAATAATAATTAATTTTATGTTAGACGTTCTTTTTGGGGTTTTCTGTAAAGTAACTTATCAACTACTCGTATGTTACAACCTATCAATTATTGGTGTGGGATAAACAATCAATTATTGGTGTGGGATAAACAATCAATTATTGGTGTGGGATAAACAATCAATTATTGGTGTGGGATAAACAACCAATTATTGGTGTGGGATAAACAACCAATTATTGGTGTGGGATAAACTATCAATTATTGGTGTGGGATAAACAACCAATTATTGGTGTGGGATAAACTATCAATTATTGGTGTGGGATAAACAATCAATTATTGGTGTGGGATAAACAACCAATTATTGGTGTGGGATAAACTATCAATTATTGGTGTGGGATAAACAATCAATTATTGGTGTGGGATAAACGATCAATTATTGGTGTGGGATAAACGATCAATTATTGGTGTGGGATAAACTATCAATTATTGGTGTGGGATAAACAATCAATTATTGGTGTGGGATAAACAATCAATTATTGGTGTGGGATAAACAATCAATTATTATATTTTGCACCTCCAGTGTTGACATAATTAATGTCCCACATTTCTTACACTACTTTTGAGACACTATAATTTTGATATTCAACCCCGTTGAAACATTGGAACATTCATTTTTCATTTTGTCAAATAGTTTTGTTTCCAAATCGTCTTCTATTGGTACGGCGACTGATCACATACCAAATCGTCTTCTATTGGTACGGTGACTGATCACATACCAAATCGTCTTCTATTGGTACGGCGACTGATCACATACCAAATCGTCTTCTATTGGTACGGTGACTGATCACATACCAAATCGTCTTCTATTGGTACGGCGACTGATCCCATACCAAATCGTCTTCTATTGGTACGGCGACTGATCACATACCAAATCGTCTTCTATTGGTACGGCGACTGATCACATACCAAATCGTCTTCTATTGGTACGGCGACTGATCACATCCCTTCACTATGGAAATCACTTTCACACTTTCTAACAAATTCTTACTTATAACTAAATCGAAATTATGTTTTAGTTAGGGGTGAACCGGGTTCAAATTTTTTATATCCGGCTCCTGTCGGATTTGTACATTGAAATCAGCCGAAGCCGGAGCCGGAAACGGATTTTTAAAAATGGCTGGATTCCGTATTTACCGAAGACGGAGCTATTAAGCATGTATATATATTATTGCTCTACCGGCCAGCCGGATTTATGAAGTGAAATTCTGTCGAAGTCGGATCCGGATTTGTAAAAGTTTGCCGGATTCCGGATTTGCCGGAGTAGGAACCGAAATCCGGTACAGACCTAATTTAGTCTTGTGGTATCTTTGGTGCTATGTAGGTAACATTATATTTTAGTGTTGTGGTACCTTTAGTGCTATGTAGGTAACATTAAGTTTTGTGTTTTTGCTCCTGAATTTTAATTGTTTTCCTAACCTCCACTGGACCTCGGACAATCATGGGATGAAAAAGCATCAAACAACAATTGGAAATGGTCATTGGTGGACTTCCTATCGACTGTTAGACCGTGAGAGCAGATGAATATTGTAGTTTTATGACGTCGTCAGATGACTATTGTAGTTTTATGACGTCGTCAGATGAATATTGTAGTTTTATGACATCGTCAGATGAATATTGTAGTTTTATGACGTCGTGCACTTATTTTCACCGCTTTTTCAAAGCTAACATTTCATTGATCAAAGAAAATATTATAAAACTTTGAAGAGAAAAAAAAGCCATCAAAACTCCCAATAATAATAGTTGAAAACATAAAACAAGCAAAGCGTGAGTTTCATTGAGAGGGGGGTGGGCGTGTGTACAATCATGTGTTAGCCAGACCGGAACGAGGAAAAGACATTACAACGGAATGGCCGCAATTGAGTCATCAATAATTGAATCACGTGACATATTGCCTATCACTTAAAAGGCAGTATTCGCCTTGCCACCTTTATGACCGAGTACACAACAATGTTAATGGCCCATGCAACACACCCACTCAGGATGCGAGTTCAAGTTTCACCTGATATTCGATTACTTGATAAAAGTCTTGCGCCCAGGTGTCGATACCAAGACAAAGACTTTTCGAAGGCTAGTCTTTCATTGACCTTGACAAATCTGACCATTATCCAGGAATGAGTCAGAATGTCCATGTTGATTTTGTCCTTTAGGACATTATTTTTAGTGATTTAATTCAGGACCATCAATAACAAAGGATCGATATCTTCTTATCAAAGTCGAAACCATGCCCTAAAATAGATGTTTGTTTGTCAAGTGGACATCTCAAAATTAAGTGATGGTGTTGCAGAAGTAGATGACTACACACATCGAGATTAGAGAGAGAGAGAGAGATTATATTTGCTGATACTTCACCCTTAGCCAAGTCCTTGAAAAAACTTTATGACTAATATTGGACCTACAGACCAGTCATAGTAATAACTGCATTTAACCTACGGTCAAGGCACTGCCGAGTAAGTGGTCAGCTACTGTAAAGCCAATGTCAAGACATAATTCCCCTAACACCCAGCCAACATACGATCTCCAACTTTAGATCCAAGAAGACAGTCTATTATTATTGCAAGAGGGTTATGCTCTACTGGCGATTGGACTTTTATTATTTAATGCTTCCCATTTCATTGCAAATCAATGCCCGCCATTACCGGTGTAGCACTTTTGCGCACGTGTGAACTAGGGTCGTTTGTTATTGAGACGGCTGACTTCCCCAACATTTTGTGTTTTTTTAATATTTTGTACTTATTTATATATTTAATTGGTGGAAATACTGTTGATCCGTTTTTGACTTATTTCGCATTTTTAAAACATATTTTATCTAACTTCTGTTGAATCGTAGTTCATGCCTACGTAATGATACGGTTGTACTTTTAAACGTTCCTTGTAAACTAATAACAATTTCATTTCAATTACATATATATTCTTTGGATATAATTTTGTTGTATTGTTTAAAACTAAATGTAATGTTTCCATGTAGTCTAAATGTAATGTTTCCATGTAGTCTGATCACGAGCGTTGTTCTCAATTATTTTTTTCAATAATTTTTTTCGGTCCATTGTGGCACTCTGGCAAATATTGCTGAAAATTGTTAATTGAAATGAAGTCAAAAGAAGCTAATTGTTATATCCTATAAGTTGTTTTGATATTAATGTAAGGATTCTGTAACATTATTTTTAACGACTCAACAAGTTGACTATTCTGATTTGAAAATTGATGGGTCGTAACCCTCATTAGATGTTCGTATTTACTTTAAATTTATTTCGCCACCTGGATTTGTAAAAATTGTTTTTGTGATACATGAGCCCTGGTGTGAGAATCACTGGCTTAGTGCATCTCGATATCTCCATTGTACCTGTAACAATCTGAAATGAGACGATCATATTAAGTTACTTTGCTGGAGATGGGTAGTGATAGACACTTATTAAATACAAGGATTATATGAGCGTCTAAAATAATTACTCGAAACAATTGGAGAGTAAGGAAGATATCAAATATATAATTTAAATTTTAAGCATAAAATTTGTTTAACTTCTACAGTGTAAATGCAATAGGCATACAATACAGAAGTAAGAAATAAAAATTGAAATATAGTTCTAAAGATCATAGCTTCAAATAATAACAAACTTGGAAAACATTAGAAAACTTTTTGCAAAACAATTAATTTTTTATATTTTTTCACAAAAAAACTTTCAGATTAAGGTAACATTTTTTTTTAAAATGAGATCTAAAACTTTGAAAACACGAGAAGCACTGACTCGTCGTCATTAGTAACCGAAACATTTTAATGGTCGTGCCATTTTATCTCCTTGATAAAATTCCTCGTTTAATATCCGAGTGTTTGGTCGCAGTCATACGTACGGGGTAGGCTGCCCGGCTCGGCCATTACTGAGGTCACCCTATCGTGAACGGGTAATCCCATTGTTTGCGCACCACGCAGCGCAACCCGTCATTCGTCGTGCTCTTAGATGGTATCTCATTAGCCACAAGTGGCTTATTCTGGGACGGTCTTAAGTGTCCTTTTATGAAGCTAGGAGTCAGCAGTCATCGAGAGAATATTTGATGCCCTCCCGGTTATCATCTTGTGTTTAAGTGGCGGATTACGCGGAAGATTTAGTTATTAAACTGGAAATGGTTACTTTAATACATAAACGTCGAAGGTTTAAAAAAATAAAATAAAAAAGCTTTGATTTACGGCACTTGTGTTGTGTCTGAGATGTCGTCATAGAAATAACTGCATTATTTTTATTTTTTAGTTAATATCTTGCATTTGTGAAGAGAGGTTTTCATAGTGATTTAATCGTTTTTTCAAGAATTCTAATAATTACATATCTTTTTTTTTACCAGCGATAAAATTTATGACGTAGTTTGGAGACTCTGGAAGCTAGTCAAAAGTCAACTACATACTCTTAAAATTGCGTCTTAGATCAAACATTTTGTTTATTTTTTTATTCTTGCACATTATGTTATGAAATCGCTTAAATTAAACCAAAAAAAGCTCTCTGTTTAATTAACATGTATATTTAATATGAGCCCAAGGCGGCCCTTTACAATATTTATTACCGTCCAGAGGCATGATTACATTTTCATTATGTTAGAAATTTAAAGAAAACTCGTATTAAAACAATATCCAATTTAACGATCTTTATTGTTAATTAGCATTATTTAAAAAATTTCTTTGCAGGAGTTTTTGACCAATCGGTGGATTTAAAACAACAGTCCAGGGTTCTGTTGCCGACAAATCTCTCGCAAACCACAACTTCACCTTGTAAGGTTCATTTGGAGATATCCCTCTGAGTCTTGGAGTTCTCAGCTGACAGACATCATCAAGATTCACAAAAGTCACCGCCCTTCCACCTCCACATTTCACGGTTGCCATTAAAAAAAGAAGGAAACTGTCGGCATATCTGAAGTCTCCGCACACTTTGAGTTGCCAGCTTGCCCTGTAACCCATGTGAGCTTTCAACGTAAAATGTTAGCGAGACCTGGCCACAAACAATGCTTTCACTGAATTGGATTATACTTGCGTCACGAGTGTGGATACCTCTTGCGGCTTTTCTCTCATTAGGTGAGTGATACTTTGGCCAACACGAACTGCCCCCCCCCCACACACACACACACTTTCCAAACATTTTTTCTTACAGTGTTTCTAGTTCTTTTCTTTGAAGATATCAACATTTCAAGACTGTTAGAAGTCAGAATTAATATTTACTCTGAACTAATGACATACGATGGACGGTGAACTACGATGGACAGGCAGACAAGATTTTTTAAATCATTTTAATTTATTAAATTTAAAAAAAATATGAGTAATTTTTTTTTATTTTTATTGTTTTCTTATTATTATTACCATTATCACCAGTATTATTATTTTATTATTATTATTATTATTTGGTATCAATGGTGTAGTTATTAAACAGATGAAAAAGATTCTTTTTTGTGGCCGGGGGATCGTACAAATCTATGAATTACACACACACACACACACACACATGTGACAGCCCAAACCAAACTAAAACTTGAAGGATTATTTTTAAATTAAAAAGATTTGCCATTCTTTGTAAAAGAGTTTATTTTTATTTTGTAACTGATATAAAATAGCCTACGCTTTGAGACCATGTAGATAGTTGTGAATTTTTCATAAAAATAAATATTAGCTCAAAACGCGTAAATGATAAAATGGTAATCTAATATTAAAGTAAAGCTGATATGATTAAGACGACAACATGTTTACAATTTATAAACACGGAATAGACAAAACATTGTTTACAGAATCACTGCAGGCTGTTTATAATAAGTTGTTTCTTAGAACTCGTTGTGTCAATTAAATGAAATTATTTGTGTCTTTTTGCTGTTGGCATATTTTTTACTTGTTGTTCTATTCAGCAAATGACATGTCAGGCTCAGAAGAAACGTATTCAGAGCAGTGCTGTTAACTCAAGGTGCCAAATTTTCCCAGGCAGGAGTAAAAAAATTCCAAATTAGACTAAAAATTCCCAAATGCATTAAATTCTGTTGGCGAAGCAATCTCAAATATTCCCATATTTAAGGCCAAATCCTAATAAATTCCCATTTCTATAAATTTGCCTAATTTGGCTTTTTTTAAAAATTCCCACGATTTGAGAAATTTCCCAGGAGTTAACAGCACTGATTCAGAGTCTATTTGAAAATAATGTTTATCTTATACAAATAACATTCTATACATGACCATTACCTTGCGGATATTGGTGGTTGTCTGGTTAACAAATAACATTCTATACATGACCATTACCTTGCGGATATTGGTGGTTGTCTGGTTAACGTGACGTCACCAAGATATCAGAAAATGTCACTTTCCTTTTTCCAACATTGTCTAAAGCAAAACCGAACATTCATAAACAAAGTTTACTTAACTAATGACTGTTTTCTTATATCGAGAATTGCATATCCCATTTAACTAATGACTTCTATTTTATATCGAGAATATCATATCTGATCTCATCTCAATGACGACAAAATCAATTTAAAGAGAACCCAAAATAACTCCTTTTACGACATTCTCTATTCTTTTCTAAATATGTTGCTATTTTTTTTATTTTCCACGTTTTTATTAACTCGCTTTCGTTCCTGTTTGTCCACAATTTTTCAAATCTGCCAACGTAACATTAAACCACTTTTGATGGTACTAGAGATCTCAAAATTTTACCACAGATAGATCTTAGATGACAATACATTGTATTAAAATTTCAGATCGATCGAATGTACCGTTATTAAATTATTGAACTTTTTAGTTTATCTATATATAAGCATATGTATTATCCGTCTGCTCTTGTTTACATTACATTCACGTGGCGAGTTCACACCAACCCCGACCACATCAACCATGTTTAACATCAAGGGGAGATCAGTCATTTCCAGTCTGTAAATGTTTGTCGGGCAATGCGTATTATATTCGAACATAATCAATACTTCAAAACTCACCATAGCATACACTTATAAACCTCATAAGCGCCCGCCCCACGTTTTTAGTCAGATTAAATTAAATTACTTGAACTTAAAAGTTTTAAATTATTTTCTTCTTTTTAGTCCGCTTATGAAAACGTGGTTTTTTTAAATCTTTTTTTTTACTTCTATTTTTACGACATTACTGTGATACATTCTGCTTCATCGCTCAGCACATTCGCATGTTTCTATTATTTTAATCATCACTTGACTCCATATTGCCTGCCCCGTCGTCTGGTTTATAAACTCGTCTGTTT
This sequence comes from Ampullaceana balthica, assembly GCA_944989445.1. Taxonomy (NCBI): domain Eukaryota; kingdom Metazoa; phylum Mollusca; class Gastropoda; family Lymnaeidae; genus Ampullaceana; species Ampullaceana balthica. Next base: position 1,889,221 of record CALYLW010000079.1, read on the forward strand.
GTTTATAGTTTGTTAGATAACGTCTCTACACACGGGTGTCACAGGTATGACCTCCACAAATAACGGAGCCATCTCTACTCACGGCTCTCTCAGAGTGTCACAGGTATGACCTCCACAAATAACGGAGCCATCTCTACTCACGGCTCTCTCAGAGTGTCACAGGTATGACCTCCACAAATAACGGAGCCATCTCTACTCACGGCTCTCTCAGAGTGTCACAGGTATGACCTCCACAAATAACGGAGCCATCTCTACTCACGGCTCTCTCAGAGTGTCACAGGTATGACCTCCACAAATAACGGAGCCATCTCTACTCACGGCTCTCTCAGAGTGTCACAGGTATGACCTCCACAAATAACGGAGCCATCTCTACTCACGGCTCTCTCAGAGTGTCACAGGTATGACCTCCACAAATAACGGAGCCATCTCTACTCACGGCTCTCTCAGAGTGTCACAGGTATGACCTCCACAAATAACGGAGCCATCTCTACTCACGGCTCTCTCAGAGTGTCACAGGTATGACCTCCACAAATAACGGAGCCATCTCTACTCACGGCTCTCTCAGAGTGTCACAGGTGTGACCTCCACAAATAACGGAGCCATCTCTACTCACGGCTCTCTCAGAGTGTCACAGGTATGACCTCCACAAATAACGGAGCCATCTCTACTCACGGCTCTCTCAGAGTGTCACAGGTATGACCTCCACAAATAACGGAGCCAACTCTACTCACGGCATTCTCAGAGTGTCACAGGTATGACCTCCACAAATAACGGAGCCATCTCTACTCACGGCTCTCTCAGAGTGTCACAGGTATGACCTCCACAAATAACGGAGCCATCTCTACTCACGGCTCTCTCAGAGTGTCACAGGTATGACCTCCTCAAGTAACGGAGCCATCTCTACTCACGGCTCTCTCAGAGTGTCACAGGTATGACCTCCTCAAGTAACGGAGCCATCTCTACTCACGGCTCTCTCAGAGTGTCACAGGTATGACCTCCACAAATAACGGAGCCATCTCTACTCACGGCTCTCTCAGAGTGTCACAGGTATGACCTCCTCAAGTAACGGAGCCATCTCTACTCACGGCTCTTCAGAGTGTCACAGGTATGACCTCCTCAAGTAACGGAGCCATCTCTACTCCCCCCCTCTCCCTAATTATGGACCAGCATGTTAAAAAAAGGGGTGGTGGTTCTGAAAGTAATATATTATATTAATTATTATTAGGCAAACACCTGGTGGGTATTACAATGTTTTGATAATATTCTACAATACCAAAACAGTGAGCAAGCAACTCACTGTACGTATAACCTCATGTTATATATTCCCCAAGCGCCAAACTCCCCAATTATATGAACATGTAAAAACTAAAGATGTAATAGAGTGACGTTCAATTGTTTCCAGCCTACACCGCTCGACAAAGCTCGTGTATTTTAGTCGATCCGCCTGCTACATCCACGAGACGAAAGTTTGAACGCCCACCATCCCCACAATCCTCGATGAAATGATCGAGTTCTTCTAACCTGAGTACTTCTCACCTGAGTACTTCTCACCTGAGTAATTCTAACCTGAGTACTTCTAACCTGAGTACTTCTGACCTGAGTACTTCTAACCTGAGTACTTCTAACCTGAGTACTTCTTACCTGAGTACTTCTTACCTGAGTACTTCTTACCTGAGTACTTCTTACCTGAGTACTTCTTACCTGAGTAACTCTTACATTAGTACCTCTAATATGAGTACTTCTAGCCTGAGTACTTCTGACCTGAGTACTTCTAGCCTGAATACTTCTAGCCTGAGTACTTCTGACCTGAGTACTTCTGACCTGAGTACTTCTTACCTGTCAAGCTACTGAGGCTGTACCATATTGAGACAATTCCAGGACCAATAACCGGTACAAGACTTACCTCCTGGGAGACAAAGACCTGCTAATACAATTTGGAGGACGATTGGCAACGGACTTAAGTCACAGCCTCGTGGGAGTTGAACAATACACACGTCCGCGTCGATCGATGGGTCTGGTAAGACTGGAGGTGTGGGGGAGGGGGCGCACGGCCCAGGTGTTACATAATTTACACGTGTGTATTATTTACTCTTAAGTCTGAAACATATTTCTTTACTCTACTTCCTAACCCCAAATTACAGTTTAACCAACAATTGAGCGTTTAACATCGGTTAACTAGCACACCTGGCCGTTATGATTGTTTACCCCCCTCCCCCCACTTCAGTTTTCCATTTTATCCTGGCATGATTTCCCCAATAGCCTCGCGTCTTGTGGTCAGCTTTGGACGCGACGTTTTATGATAACACGTTGGTAAATAACAATCATCCAAAAACGGGGATTCTATTATTAAATCCAGGACCACCTTCCACACAAACACCATTAAAAACATAGAGCAAAAATGTATCTTTCCATCCCAGACCAAACTCCATGGCGGTGGTGGTATCCCTATCCCCAACACCCTGGTGGCACCCCTCCCCCCCCCGGCCCCCTGGTGTCAGAAGTACTCACCAGGAGAGACTAAAAAATTATTCTCTGACTAGTGTCGCACCCCCCCCCTCCACAGAGTTTCAACACTTGCGCCGATGGATCCTTCTCCCTCATGAGACCTGGGTTATCAAGTGTGTGTTGAATTGTGCCTGACAGGCCACAGAGAGGTGGGTTCACCCCCAGGAGCGGGGCGCTGATGCTGTGGGAAGGGGGGTGCACGGGAGTTAAGTGGAGAGGAATTCGAATATTTGTAAAAACGAGTTTCTCCGACATTTAAATTTCCCCAGTGGATTGTAAGACTCCATAGTTGACGTAAAGTTGATCACTCCTACCTTTGTCATCGCAGTTTGCTTGATTGTATTTACTGAAACAAATAGACAAGAAAACTGCATGATCTCCAATTCACTTTCCCAACAGTGTGTAAGTTAGTCAAAGAAACTGAACCATTTTTACTATTAAATCACAATGTCATAAAATGACAATCTTAAAACAAAATGTACATTTCCAACAAGTAATTCGAACACAAGGCGGTAGCCATATGACTGCGGCGTGAAAACAAGGCGGTAAGCAGAATTCTTGGAACACATTGTCTTAAGATTTCTGGACGCTGCCAAAGTAAAACGAATGCAGGCCTAGGACCGTATGATGCGTATCTTAATGCAGGCCACTTCCGTAGGGCAGACAGGAACCAGGGGGTAAAAATACAAGATAAGATAACTCAAGAGGAGCCACCAGCGGAGGATCTGGGCCGTAGTGGTCGGGGTTTGAAATATACAACTGAAATATACAACTGAATTATACAACTGAAATATACAACTTAAATAGACAACTGAAATATAAAACTGAAATAGGCAACTGAAATAGACAGCTGAAATATACAACTGAAATATGCAATAAAATATACAACTGAAATATACAACTGAAATATTGTTCTGTGATGATGGCATTGTAAGTGTGTACCTGTGTGTATATGTGTCTGTGCACGTATGTGAGTTTAAAGATATGTGTCTGCATGCGCATGCGTAGTAATTTTTGTGATGAGTCACCATTCCCGATTATTTTATATATCCCAGGTACCTCACTTTATTATGCAGTCCTGAGATTCTTCTTTGGATCAAATCATAAATTGAGTTTTCATGGACTTGATAGAAAATTCATATGATTCATCTTATCTTATCTTATCTTATCTTATCTTATCTGTTACAGGCGTTCCTTCTATACAGAAGATTATTGCGTCCTACGGTTATATATGGTTTGTGTTAAGTCCTGCATTCTTATTAGCGTTTTAAATGTTGATAAAGTGTTGGTTTTCCTGGTTTGTTCAGGCAACCCATCCATGCTCATGTGTTTTTTTCGTGAATACGGAATAAGGAGTGTGTTTTTAAATACCTTATATTAACTTGCTTTGTAAGTTTAATCGGACACCCGACTATTTTTAATATCCCAATGTTGAACCCCTTCCCGTTATCCAATCATTTTGAAAATTTGCACACATGTTCATTTCCGGTGATAGTATTTTTGTGAATTTTTGCGGACTTTTTCCATGTCTAGATTTAATTTAATTAAATATTTAAATCCCTTATATTAACTTGCTTTGTAAGTTTAATCGGACCGACCGAACCGACTATTTGTTTATAATTCTTTCACGTGCCAGTTCAGTTCACGCGTTGACGCCGACCGTCGATGTTCACACCCCCTACCGTCCCTGCGCCCGGTTTTAAAACCAGGGGAGATAATTCTGTTTCAGTCTGTAAATGTCGCGTTTAAGCCTAATCACTACTTTTAGTTATGTCTCATATATAAGGGATTTATAGTCAAAAACTTTGTTTTTACATGTATTTATTATCCTTATGTCTACCTGTGGGTTGTATTAATTTATTTTTGTTTTGTATTTCTAAGTTACAATTAATTGCATTATGCACTATCCTCTAGTGTTTCAAGGTTTAATGATTTAACCAAAGTTGATTGTAAGTTTTGCATATTCTCCAGTGATGAATCCGGCAGCTCTTTTTTGAGTTTGTTCTAGTTTATCAATGTTTTCTTTGGTGGATGGGTCCCAAACAAAAGATGCATATTCTAGTACAGGTCTCACCAAAGTGAGGTAGCATTTATCGTTTATTCATGTCAAATTTTTATATCAGTTATCAATTCTTTGTTTTGTTTACCTGTGAATAAACAAACGAATCACTTTTCTAGATACAAATCTTGTATTTAATTATTTGTTTTATTGAGTCAAAGCCCTATAACTCTAAAATAATAACTGCGACCGAAGCTTATTTAACCGGCTCCTTAAAAGCCATCTCAAAGCTAACTGCCGCGCGTTTAAATCGCAAACACTTGCCAGACAGGACAAGCTCTCGCTAAAATCTCGGCAAACTTGCACATTGTGTGAACGTCGCCTGGCATGTGTGTTCATTAAATGGCTAATTGCCTCGTGCTTTTCTTCCAGTCCACACATGAAGACAAGAAAACGTATTGAAACTACGGGCGGTGCAATCACTGCATTTGGCCGGGGGGGGGGCGTGGAAGGGACAATGTAAATAATCCTAAAATGGGTGCATGGCCATGTGATCAAATATTTATAAAATAAATAAAATGCCTACATTATTGTATCAGTGTATGATGTTGGGAGGGTTCTGTGGGGGTGGGGGAGGACTGCTCCAATCAGTGGTGCATCACGACAGCGTGCCTGAATCCCCCCCCACCCCATTAAAATATCTACCTTTAAATATTTGTCTTGACCATAGGCACAGTGTCAAATAGAAAATACTAGATATGCCCCGCGGCGTAGCATACGCCGCAGACTTGCTCATGGATTGTGCAAAGAAAAGGGGGGAGGGGTAGAACGGACACAAATTACAGCACGAAGAAATCAAAACACCGCGAGTGAACGTTGACCGCCGACGCACCACCCTTCACCACCCTAGCTTGCCAACCATAAACTGTGATTTGCTGACCCTAGCGAGGGTCAGCCATGTTCGCAAAATGGGGGGGGGGAAAGAACGGACACAAAAACACATTTTTATAAATTAAAAAACAATGTTTTCGCTTGGGGCTTGAACCCAGGACCTTCAACGTGTAAAGCGGACATGATAACCACTACACTACGAATCACACGTTATTCTGTGTAGGAACAACGCAAGTGAACTCAAGAACCATTGTTTTGGTCTCGAGACCTCCTCTGCTTGCCAACTATACACTGATTGGTCGACCCCAGCGAGGGTCATTCGTCATGCTCATTTGCACATACTCGTTTTGGTGAATTATCTATAGATCTATTGATTGAATTCACCCTCTTCACTACTTGAGGAACATAGTAGAAAACTTAATCTCATCAAGTGCTGCATGAAGTACTGCATGAAGTAATTCACCAAGTACTACATTAAGTACTAAATCAAGTAATTCACTAAACATTGTGTCCAGTACTTCATTGCGTACAATATCAAGTAATTTACCAAATAATTCATTAACAAAAATATTTTCAAATCAAAATTACGTGTTAAGTTTGTTTCTTTAAGCCAGACAAGTTTATGTTTTTTATTCACGACGCCGGCGTCATAACCAGACCATGATACATGCTAACATTTGTTTATTAGCCAGATAATCATTTCACGCTGCTTGATATCACCGTCCTGGCGCCCCCCAACATAATCATTGCGGCGCTCTGTCATAATCCCGTGTTCCTCCATCCATCACTTTCTTCTCTGGTGACTCGCATGATGTATCTGCCTCTTTCATGTTGTTGATGGGATTAAGCACATCTGTGGCATCGGAAATTTTACCATAAATTGTCGGTTAATTTAGAAGGATAGGGGTAGGAAGGGTGTCCAGGGATCGGGGGGGCGAGGGGGGTGGTGCCGCACGTCGAGGTCAGCTGTTGAAACAAAACCCTTTCATCAGTCACACCAGGTCGGCCAATGGTCCGACGAACGTGACGACATGTGAGCCGGATCACAAGGTGTTTACCAAACAGGTCGTCTGCTTCTTTAGTGTGAGCTTGGCCGGAGAACAGGGGCGGGTCTGATGGTGTGAGGCCAGAGGTTGGGGCGCTTTGACAGTGGGTGGGCATAAGACTATTTCAAAATATTTTTTTTTCTTAAAAAAATAAATATTTATTTTAAAATAAAACTGATGCTTATTGTAAAATAAAATATTATAAATATGATCTTATTTTTAAAAAAAAACAGAGGATTGCTTATTCTATTTAGATAATATTTATTTATTTATTATTTTTTTTATTCTGGACTTTGCGTCTTTCCTAGCAAGAAACGAAAGCTCACCCACACACACACACACACACACACACACACACACACACATACACACACACACACACACACACACACACAATTGCACTATTAACCTCGGCGTGCTGGTTTGTTTACCTTATGATTGCGTCAATGTTGCGTGAATGGAAATCCTCATTAAGGTGTCGTAAATGCGCTAATGCATATTGACTTTAGTAATTAGATGTCTCGTTTTCGTTCATTGTTTAAAACAAACTCGTTATTACAATGCATTATTTGTTATTGATCACTCACTTGAAACCTGACAATCTCATGTGTTGTTTACAATGGCGGGTGGGGGAGGGGGGCTCACTGAAACCTGACAATCTCATGTGTTGGTTACAATGGCCGGTGGGGGGGAGGGGGTGCTCACTGAAACCTGACAATCTTATGTGTTGTTTACAATGGCGGGTGGGGGAGGGGGTGGTCACTGAAACCTGACAATCTCATGTGTTGGTTACAATGGCCGGTGGGGGAGGGGGCTCACTGAAACCTGACAATCTCATGTGTTGGTTACAATGGCCGTTGTGGGAGGGGGGGTCACATACGCAATGTTTACTGTTACAGAGAACCAGGTGTTTATCTGACTAAAAGGGTGGAGAACAAAGTAGAGAGAATTCTTACACTAGATATTAACGAAAGTACACTGTTTGTGTGTGGGCTGTAATAAGAGGCTAGGGACATCATGATTGTATGTTGGTGTAATACAAGAGTAGGAACTCGATGATTGTATGTGGATGTTTGAACGTCATCAGTTTATGTGTGTTGGGAGGAGAGGTTGTTGGGAGGAAAGGTTGTTTGGTTTAATGTTGGGATGCGAGGTTGTTGGGAAGAGAGGTTGTTTGGTTTAATGTTGTGATGTGAGGTTGTTGGGAAGAGAGGTTGTTTGGTTTAATGTTGGGATGCGAGGTTGTTGGGAAGAGAGGTTGTTTGGTTTAATGTTGGGATGCGAGGTTGTTGGGAAGAGAGGTTGTTTGGTTTAATGTTGGGATGCGAGGTTGTTGGGAAGAGAGGTTGTTTGGTTTAATGTTGGGAGGATGAAGAATGTTTGTATCGCAATGACACGAGGCAGTTACTCCATGATATAACTTCTTTAATGTCAGTCTAATTTTAATAATGGAAATGGGAGCCATTTTCAATCGTGGGTCTAATCAAATCACTAATCACTGCCAACCGTGGAAGCATGCAATGGATACACATCTCGATCGATTCCTTCTATTATGATCCAGTTGCCGTTCCAGTAAAAAAAGAAACGTTAAAAATAAAGGAAGGACATTTATTCCCATTGTTATTGTAAAACAATCTTTGCTCCTCTGATGTCTCCTCTTTAAATGACCCCCCAGACGTAGACGCGAGTTTCAGCTCTTTAAGATAACTTCCTCCCCCACCCCCACCACACACACACATCCCTAGTATCTCATTGATACGATGATTCACTGTGGTTGTAAACCAGGGGTCCTCAAACAAGTGCACGTACACATCTCCGAAGCACAGCCTAAACAATTAGGCACGCAATGATCGTGTTTCGCATTGATGATGTGATTCGTAATTTTTGCGTAGAGACTATTCCGCCCTAAAAAGTAATTAATGAATAACAAATGACGCCATAAGAAGACGAAGGAACATTTTGATTTTGTTAGTTTCTTTTTTTTTATTTCCAGATGGGATCTCTCTGTATTATGTAACCGTAAATACAATAACTGATATGTAATTAAACGTGTGTTTGTCACTCTATATTGTGAGGATTATTCAATTCATTTGACAAACACCAAATCCGCCGTACGTCTTTCTTTATCCAATGACCATATAACACGTATTACTAGTGTTTGCTTTGGTTCACGATGGAACGTTGAGTTACGCCAGTTGGGACCAACGTGAGAAATCCATTCGCGGCCCAAGGAGCTGAACTGGTAGGGTATCGACCGACCGATGTATCAGGGTGATGAAGTATGTCTGCCGGACAAAGGTCAGCTCACTGGCCAGGCAGACACGTGTTCGCACATAGGGAGTAGATGGCTTGATTTGACCCTGGGATCGTTTGTTGGGGCTCCGCGGTCATGTCATGTAAGAAGGAACACGTATAGTGGAGGAGATGGGTGCGGGCCGGAGGGAGCGGGGGGGGGGTGCATCCGGTGGTGGCCATTTATTTCCTGAGTATTCAAATCAATTATTATTTGAAACGTGGAAGGTTCAGTTTAAGAAATGTGTTTGAGATTATTACCCCAGCAGTCTTCAATGTGACTGACTGAAATGTTGTCTTCAATGTGATTGACTGACTATGTTGTCTTCAATGTGACTGACTGACTATGTTGTCTTCAATGTGACTGACTGAAATGTTGTCTTCAATGTGATTGACTGACTATGTTGTCTTCAATGTGACTGACTGACTATGTTGTCTTCAATGTGACTGACTGACTATGTTGTCTTCAATGTGACTGACTGACTATGTTGTCTTCAATGTGACTGACTGACTATGTTGTCTTCAATGTGACTGACTGACTATGTTCTTACAATTTCAATGGCACTGCTTCTTGAAGGGGTAGAATGTTACCTCACGCCCCACCTCACACCAAATTTTTTTTATAAAAATAAATAAAAAATAATCATAAATATGATAAAAAGATTGTAATTAATAAAAGTATGATTTTAATTAAACAATGAAGTGGGTTGCATGTAATAAATCTGAGATTTGATTAAATAAATATCAAGCCGAGGTCAAGGTCATGTCTTGTTTAATTAAATTGTGTATTGTGTCCGTCTACGCGGATGGATTAATTTCGAGGACCAAATAATTTCCCCCAATATTGCTTTTAAGGTTGTTGTTTTTTTCTCGTTGTGTTCTCATTTTAATGGCTTTGTTTGTGTTGATAGCGTTGGGAAAAAACAACTTATGATTTGTTATCGAAATTCGGTCGAGAAATTTTAAAAAAAAATTGTCTTCATTCTCTTAACAACGTGATTTCTTTATTTAAATAAAAGCTTGAATTTTGTTTTAATCTGGAGACGCATCGCTGATTGTGAACGCTGCTTCTAATGTTTTCAATGATAACCTGTAAAGTATACCGTATACCTGATATTGTTTCTACTTCACCTGGGCACTGATGACCAGCACGCACTGTCTCTATCCTCAGGGTATTCTGTGAATGACATTCCTGGGTCAAACACTCGTTTCGCAATGATTGTTTAAAGTAAGAATCAAAGGACGTCATCTATAGCAGTGCTTCTCAAACTTTTTTAGTATGGCGGATCGGCAGTAATATTTCCATTGTACCAGGGACCGGTGAACTATTTTCCCTGTACTGACGTGGTAGCGAAATGTAAATTATTTTATTTGTTTGGTTAATGTAATCATTGTCGAAAATTTAACATATTCTATGAGCTCAGTTTAAAGGTTCCTAACGGAGGACTATAGTTATATTTTCTTTCATTTCTTGATAACTTCTGGGGACCGGCGGAGGATGGCCCGCGGACCGGCAGCAGTCTGCAGATCACCACTTTGAGAAGCACTGATCTATAGCACAATGAAGATAGGGTTCACCCCCCCCCCAGTGTTGTAATATAACTTTGATAGAGTCAATCTCAGTTCTCTCTGAATGGAGTTACAATTTACTGTAAACCCTTTTCGTCTGATTAGTTTTTAGACATTTATAGTTATGTCCAACTGTGTAGTTAAAATTCTTACACCGTATACGTCTATAAATAGACACATTTTAAAATATTAATTGAGCTGTTTGGAACTTTAACGCAAAGATGTCTCCGTCTTAACCATGCTCATTTACAATGAAAAAAATCGTTATGACATATAGTAACTTGACATCCTTGAGTTTGGCTTAGTGCTGCTAATTGGTCAAACCTTCCACAACAATCGGATCTTCTTCTTAAAAAGAAACAAAATTGCTCTACGCTAGAGACCGGAAACTCCGAATGAAAGTCCCGTGTCTTCAGTCGCCTAATGCATTCTCTATAACAAGGAGGTTTGATTAACCAACCTCCTTGCTCTATAACAACGGTGGCCAAATGGCGGCTCGCGAGCCATATGCGGGTCTTCTGTGTTCACATTGCGGCTCGCGAACAATTTATGAAATTTAAAAAATTCATTTGAAATGTATAATATAAAAAAATTAATGATTTTTTTTTAAAAATAATTTTTAAAAATAAATCTTTACCAAAACAAAGGTTTGAAAATAATTTGGTCTAGATCTGAAGAAAGAAACAGCAAGCTTGCAGAGTTAAGGTCTGAAATGTGTCAGCAGAAGACACTACTTTCTGTTTCAGCAAAGAAAGTGTCACTTCAACCGAGTCAAGTTATGCATTCGCTTGGAATATTTCTCGTGCTAAACGACCTCACAAACGATTCTGATGGGGACTTCATTACGAAGAATATCGAGGACGGAATTTTAATAGTAGATCCAAATTTTCCAGATTTCAGCTTCTGATAACACAAATTCCAATGTCACTCCACACCACTGAGTGACGTATACCAGACATTAACGCCGATATTGAAAGAAAAATTAGTAACGAACAGATATTCAAGATACGCCACAATTGGTGGTGTTCCTTTGTACTGTTTCATTAGACGTGGCAGTAAGAGAGCAGCTACCACTCTCGCATGCGAGAAGTGAAATATCCTCAACTTAAGAAAGCTAGTTTCAGACTTATATCCATTTTCTGTATAACCTACTGATGTACTGCACAAATCAAATCAAAGCACCGAGTAGTAAATAGCAACCAGCCTCTGACAAAACTTCTTCTCACCACAACTACCAGCTACCACAACTACTAGCTACCACAACTACTATCTACCACAACTACTATCTACCACAACTACTAGCTACCACAACTACTAGCTACCACAACGACTAGCTACCACAACTACTAGCTACAACAACTACTAGCTACCAACCAGGTTAAAAGAAACGTGCTAGTTCAAAGGACTCTAAAGCAGAATCATAACAATTCAGGTTCACGTTCATTGCAATTCTAAATCAGTGTGTTTCTATTCATAAATTACATATTTAAATATTTGTCTAGTGTGTAGCTGTAAAACATATATTTCTTCTACATACAGTTAGGGCTAAAACAATTCAAATGTTGAAAGCATTAAATCCCAATAAAAATACTTTTAAAAAAATTACAAAAGAAATTTTTCAATGCGCTCTCGACACTTTTTTAAACTGCTAAAATGGGTCTCGGTTACTACGGGCCTGGCCACCCCTGACCACCCCTGGTCTATAACATAACTCTCTCCAGCCCACTCGCCTCCAACATGTCAAATTCAACTCTAAAATAACTTACTCCTCCAAACATTGAGCCACACCTCTACCACCCCCACCCCCCATGTTCCACCCGCAAGCACCACCCACATTGAACCAACACCTCCATGTTGCGGGGTGGGGGTGGGGGAGCTCTTGGGACGATGAGTGATTCCCCCTCCACTGGTGGAACAGACGCCCCCCTGGGGTGCTATCCACGTCTGAATAATACAGTACTCGAATGAAACAACATTTTAAACTTCTCCTGGGGAAACGCTCCTGATCTTGAGCACTCACCTCCCCACCTCCCTCTTGCACCTATTGACCACAAGCGTCTCTAGAATTGACCTTTCCGTTAAAAAAGAACAAGAACTGCTTTAAAACAACCCCCAAAAAAACCTGGGAAATTAACAAGTTTATATGCATTTGTAAATGCTCCACAATTCGTTCAGCTTGTACAGAACTGCCCCGTGCGGTAGGTAGATGGCGGAGTGGTTGTTCGTCCAGGGAGGAACTATTTTCAATAAAATTATGTGTAGTAATTACGGTGTTTATTTTTTATATTTTTTTTTAATATCTAGCTGGTGTGTGGCAGAAAATTTCGGGCCATATTATTTCTAGGGGTGCATCGAGTTCAAACCGTCGTTACATCTGTGCTAAAAACATTTGAACCACTGATCCAATGCCATCATTCAACATTTCTATATCACACCCCCCCCCCACACACACACAAACACACACTCACATCTCGAATCCATCTTTAAAGACAAAACAACAACTTGACATCGGCGCTAATGACATAGAAATGGCTGCAATAACAAAAGTTCACACAATTAAAATGCCAGCCCTTAAATGCGTGTAAGACAACAGGGGAGTTAATCATAACTATCTTGCTCTTGCGGATGTGACTTCATGAACATGGCGGTGAAGCAACCCCTCCCCCCACCCTCTGCCCCTACGCATGTACACATTAACACATATTACTTGTATAATCAGAACTGATGTTATTTAACTCACTCATTCTATCCATCTTTTAAGTCCTCTCTTTAAGACAAAAGTTCACTATAAAATATTGCTAAAGATCTCAGCACATAATCTTGATGTATAGCAATGACAGTACAGAGAGCTTCATTTTTTATGGTGATCGCTAGCTAAGCCGGAAATTTCGGCTATTTAAATACATTTATGTATGACGCATATAGTGATCATGAGCGTTGCCTTCATCTATTTCCTAATTTATTATCGGTCACATCAAACTTTTCTTCGAGCATCACTTAAAGCTTCAAATTCTTGTAATTACAACCCGCCCGTACCGACCACACTTAAAGGTGTATGTACACCCCCCTCTGCCGACCACACTTAAAGTTTTATGTACACCCCCCCTCTGCCGACCACAGTTAAAGTTGTATGTACACCTCCCCCCTCTGCCGACCACACTTACAGTTGTATGTACACCACCCCTCTGCCGACCACAGTTAAAGTTGTATGTACACCCCCCTCTGCCGACCACACTTAAAGTTTAATGTACACCCCCCTCTGCCGACCACACTTAAAGTTGTATATACAACCCCCCCCCCTCTGCCGACCACACTTAAATGTGTATACTGTATGTACACCCCCGCCCTCTGCCGACCACACTTAAAGTTGTATATAACCCCCCCCCCTCTGTCGACCACACTTAAAGTTGTATGTACACCCCCCCCCCTCTGTCGACCACACTTAAAGTTGTATGTACACCCCCCCTCTGCCGACCACACTTAAAGTTGTATGTACACCCCCCTCTGCCGACCACACTTACAGTTAAGTGACCAACTTGGGACCAATCTACCAGAGCACGATGTGAAACAATAATTTTAAAAATGTATTTGTTTTAACAACTGCTTGTAAGTGTTTGGTAGGTAACAATGTAACCGTAACATAACATGATTTTATAACAAACAACTATTACATTCGGAGGCTCCATTCACATCAATGACCACTATAAATATCTGCATTAGAACACCCACCTCCATCCCTGTTAGAAGTTAAGCTATTATGACGTGGGAATGATAAAGGAGTCATCACGAAGTGTGTTCCGACCCATTGTTTTGTTTATACAACCTTTGACCCCCCCCTCCCCATTGACCCGACTCCTATCTCCTAAACCAGGCTTCCATTACCGAGATTGGACCATAAATTTGGACCACGCAGTAAAACAATAGGATGATGTAACATCCTTGATCACTGGGTCTCAAACCGATCACGTTAACCACTACAAGGTTCAAGGTGTATGAAAGGCACCTGTTTGACGTTAACGTTAACAGTATTGTTAACTTATTTTGTAGCAATATATTTTCTAAGACGTATTAAGTTAAAACTGCTAAGTAAAACATTTTTAAAAATTATTTTCGTTTAAAAATTATTTTCATGAACCCCTGATTCTGGACTCCTTTGCAAGCAGTTTCAATGACGTGATATTGTCATATTTTTAAATCCTTTATATTAACTCGTGGTGTCTGGTTACTTGGTTGAACCCTTGATTGCTTGTCGGTCGCCAAAACTTTGGATCGATTTTTAACTCACTTCCTCGTAAGCTAGCGAGCTGAAATTTAGCAGGCAGTTTGGTGGCGATGATAAAAACTATGTATCAAAATTTCAGATCGATCGCATGTACCGTAATTGAATTATTGATTTTTTAGATTATTTTATTTATTCCTATGTATCATGTTATTTTTTTAGATAGAGTGTAAGGGTGCGCATTATATTGAACAACCTTTCTGTCGCGCAATTAGGTGCGTATTTTATTGACAACACTTTTTATAAACATATTCATGATCGGTGCGCATTATATTAAACATGTTTTACGACACAACTACAAATTTGTAATAATTTGTATTTTTGGATGGTCTTGCGCTGCGTATTATAATGAACATTCTTTTAGTTACGTCTCATACATAAAGGATTTATAGCCAAAAACTTGTGTTTTTTTTTACGGGTTTTTTTTATTACACACAATAAACGGTTTTGTTCTGGTGTTGCTATTTTTTTGTGGTCTTATTTATTAGATCAGGGCCGTCTTAACGCATAGCCTCGTTGGGCATTTGCCCGGGGGCCCACGAGCATAGGGGCCCCATGGGAATATGTTTATTTATATATATTATGTTTATTTATTTTTTTATTTCTGCGAGGGAGGGCCCAAAACTATTTGTTTGCCTGGGGGCCCAAAATGGTGTAAAGACGGCTCTGTATTACACTAAAACCTGCCCCAATTGATACAGAAAGACACAATTTAAATGAAGCCCTAATGACGTCACACAAACACACCAACACATCGTGGTTTACATTAGTTCCAGGGCGTCCGTGGGAACACACACATCGTTTTAGATCATGTTTAGAGCAAAACGGTTGGGGAGAAGGGGAGAAGAGGTAGAGATGGGGAAAAGTTCACATTGTTGGTTCACATTTGAAGATCTGAAGTTAACCCTGTGACACACTAGTGTTACTACCCACCCCCCCCCTACACACACACACATAAACAAACACACACACTGAAACCCAAATTTCTTCCTACCAAATATTATTGCCAAATACTTTAGGGCTGATATAAAGTCTTTCATTCTATTGCTCCAAATACTTCAGGGCTGATATAAAGTCTTTCATTCTATTGTTCCAAAGACTTCAGGGCTGATATAAAGTCTTTCATTCTATTGCTCCAAAGACATCACGGCTGATATAAAGTATTTCATTCTATTGTTCCTCTCACCACCCA
Organism: Ampullaceana balthica; assembly: GCA_944989445.1. NCBI lineage: Eukaryota > Metazoa > Mollusca > Gastropoda > Lymnaeidae > Ampullaceana > Ampullaceana balthica. The sequence goes on from CALYLW010000079.1 coordinate 1,904,994, forward strand.
CCAGCGAAATCCGTTACTCATATTGGCACCACAGTGACTAATCGTATTGCACACTTAATATATATATTATGTGTATTTGTGTGTGCGCGTGTGTGTCTGCATGTTCAGGTTTATAACTATTTCCAAAGGCGCATATAACGAAAACAATCAAGGTCACTTCAAATATTAGAAACTGATGGGAACATACAAATAAAGAAAGAAACTTCTTTCGTTTAAATAAATACATGTACTATTATTTAGAAAGAATGTTTAAATATAGAATTAGAAATATATTATTACTTTGACTCTAAGATCCTTGTAAGGTAACCAAAGAAGTTAATTACTTTTTAAACTGCGGGTAATTAAGGAAGGCGTATTTGCAACGTCTCGCCCAGAGGCGTAATAACGACTTGGCATCGGGGCAGTTGCCAAGGGCGCCGAGGGCTAATCTTTCAATTAATTTAAATTTAGTAATTTCCTACCTTTTGGATTTTTGTACATCCATTTTCAAGGGCGCCAAAAATAAATTAGCCAAGGGTGCGGGAAACCTATCACAGTTGCGCTTCTGGTCTCGCCATCACTATTACCTTGGTAAATTGATAGTGTTTTATATGTATTGTTTATGACAAACAATGGCGTCCTTTCAATTTCTTTAAAATTTATATTTAGAAAATAAAAAAGTAAATAAATTTAATTTTCGAAGAACTTATGTAAGAATATTAATGAGTTCTTTCATTACATCGCTGAAGTAAATATTGTGTATTCTAACTTTCTTTGTCAAATTATCTTCCGCGAAGTACAAATCAGACAAATATTTTCTGAAGAATGTACACAAATCTTTAAGCTAAAATAACGTGTTTTGAACCTTAAATATATTTAACATAACATATTTGAGATGTTGTTATATTAATAAAAATTGGATCTTTTATTAATAAATCCTAAACTATTTTCACATAAATAACCTATCCGAAGTACGACCTGAGTAAACATGTTCATTTTATTTACATAATATTGTCAACGATTTTAAATATAAATCTCTGACTATATTTAAAAAGTTGTCAATTTGGAAAATATATCCCCAAGTTTTTAAGTCCAATTTGCAAATGTGAACATATTATAGAAACAAGTTAACAGTAATAACACATCGTCAAATATAACAGAGAAAAAGGTTATAGTTGATTTTTTTTTAAAGCGATTTAGACTGGATGGTGCCAAAACTTTTTGGGTGGAGAGACAGACTGGTTCTACGGACTTTCAATGCCCCGCATTCTGAACATCATAATCAAAATGGTTTTCTAAAGATTGAAAAATGCGATCAGTTTTTTTTCATTTCATTTTTTCATTAAAATCAAATCAGTAAGCCATATAGAAAAAATATAAATTTTAAAAAAATTAGAAACAAACAGTTTTAAGATTGGACTATAGAACTCCAGATGTTACGTTTGCATTTATTGGGAATTTCTATGTCGTTTTCTGTGTTAAACTATTTTTTTTTGGGGGGGTATTCTAGAATGACGTCACAACAATCGCATTCAACTCGGTATGTAATTCGTCTCTTACTCCGGTATGTAATTCATCTCTTACTCTGGTATGTAATTCATCTCTTACTCCAGTATGTAATTCATCTCTTACTCCGGTATGTAATTCATCTCTTACTCCGGTATGTAATTCATCTCTTACTCCAGTATGTAATTCATCTCTTACTCCGGTATGTAATTCATCTCATACACCGGTATGTAATTCATCTCTTACTCCAGTATGTAATTCATCTCTTACTCCGGTATGTAATTCATCTCTTACTCCGGTATGTAATTCATCTCTTACTCCAGTATGTAATTCATCTCTTACTCCAGTATGTAATTCATCTCTTACTCCGGTATGTAATTCATCTCTTACTCCGGTATGTAATTCATCTCTTACTCCGGTATGTAATTCATCTCTTACTCCAGTATGTAATTCATCTCATACACCGGTATGTAATTCATCTCATACTCCGGTATGTAATTCATCTCTTACTCCAGTATGTAATTCATCTCATACACCGGTATGTAATTCATCTCATACTCCGGTATGTAATTCATCTCTTACTCCGGTATGTAATTCATCTCTTACTCCGGTATGTAATTCATCTCATACTCCGGTATGTAATTCATCTCTTACTCCAGTATGTAATTCATCTCTTACTCCGGTATGTAATTCATCTCTTACTCCGGTATGTAATTCATCTCTTACTCCGGTATGTAATTCATCTCATACACCGGTATGTAATTCATCTCTTACTCCGGTATGTAATTCATCTCTTACTCCGGTATGTAATTCATCTCTTACTCCGGTATGTAATTCATCTCTTACTCCGGTATGTAATTCATCTCTTACTCCGGTATGTAATTCATCTCTTACTCCGGTATGTAATTCATCTCATACACCGGTATGTAATTCATCTCTTACTCCGGTATGTAATTCATCTCATACACCGGTATGTAATTCATCTCTTACTCCGGTATGTAATTCATCTCATACACCGGTATGTAATTCATCTCTTACTCCGGTATGTAATTCATCTCATACACCGGTATGTAATTCATCTCTTACTCCGGTATGTAATTCATCTCATACACCGGTATGTAATTCATCTCATACACCGGTATGTAATTCATCTCTTACTCCGGTATGTAATTCATCTCATACACCGGTATGTAATTCATCTCTTACTCCGGTATGTAATTCATCTCATACACCGGTATGTAATTCATCTCTTACTCCGGTATGTAATTCATCTCATACACCGGTATGTAATTCATCTCATACACCGGTATGTAATTCATCTCTTACTCCGGTATGTAATTCATCTCATACACCGGTATGTAATTCATCTCTTACTCCGTTATGTAATTCATCTCTTACTCCGGTATGTAATTCATCTCTTACTCCGGTATGTAATTCATCTCTTACTCCGGTATGTAATTCATCTCATACTCCGGTATGTAATTCATCTCTTACTCCGGTATGTAATTCATCTCTTACTCCGGTATGTAATTCATCTCATACACCGGTATGTAATTCATCTCTTACTCCGGTATGTAATTCATCTCTTACTCCGGTATGTAATTCATCTCTTACTCCAGTATGTAATTCATCTCATACACCGGTGTGTAATTCATCTCATGCTCCGGTGTGTAATTCATCTCTTGCTCCGGTATGTAACTCATCTCTTACTCCGGTATGTAATTTGTCTCTTACGCCGGTATGTAATTCATCTCTTACTCCGGTATGTAATTCATCTCTTACTCCGGTATGTAATTCATCTCTTACTCCAGTATTTAATTCATCTCTTACTCTGGTGTGTAATTCATCTCTTACTCCAGTATGTAATTCATCTCTTACTCCAGTATGTAATTCGTCTCTTACTCCGTTATGTAATTCATCTCTTACTCTGGTGTGTAATTTATCTCTTACTCCAGTATGTAATTCATCTCTTACTCCAGTATGTAATTCGTCTCTTACTCCGTTATGTAATTCATCTCTTACTCTGGTGTGTAATTTATCTCTACTCCGGTCTGTAATTCATCTCTTACTCTGGTGTGTAATTCATCTCTTACTCCAGTATGTAATTCATCTCTTACTCCAGTATGTAATTCATCTCTTACTCCAGTATGTAATTCGTCTCTTACTCCAGTATGTAATTCATCTCTTACTCCAGTATGTAATTCGTCTCTTACTCCGTTATGTAATTCATCTCTTACTCTGGTGTGTAATTTATCTCTACTCCGGTCTGTAATTCATCTCTTACTCTGGTGTGTAATTCATCTCTTACTCCAGTATGTAATTCATCTCTTACTCCAGTATGTAATTCGTCTCTTACTCCGTTATGTAATTCATCTCTTACTCTGGTGTGTAATTCATCTCTTACTCCAGTATGTAATTCATCTCTTACTCCAGTATGTAATTCGTCTCTTACTCTGGTGTGTAATTTATCTCTACTCCGGTCTGTAATTCATCTCTTACTCTGGTGTGTAATTCATCTCTTACTCCAGTATTTAATTCATCTCTTACTCTGGTGTGTAATTCATCTCTTACTCTGGTGTGTAATTCATCTCTTACTCCAGTATTTAATTCATCTCTTACTCCAGTATGTAATTCGTCTCTTACTCCGGTATGTAATTCATCTCTTACTCCAGTATGTAATTCGTCTCTTACTCCGGTATGTAATTCATCTCTTACTCCATTATGTAATTCATCTCTTACTCCAGTATTTAATTCATCTCTTACTCTGGTGTGTAATTCATCTCTTACTCTGGTGTGTAATTCATCTCTTACTCCAGTATTTAATTCATCTCTTACTCCAGTATGTAATTCGTCTCTTACTCCGGTGTGTAATTCATCTCTTACTCCAGTATGTAATTCGTCTCTTACTCCGTTATGTAATTCATCTCTTACTCCAGTATGTAATTCGTCTCTTACTCCAGTATGTAATTCGTCTCTTACTCCAGTATGTAATTCGTCTCTTACTCCAGTATGTAATTCGTCTCTTACTCCGTTATGTAATTCATCTCTTACTCCAGTATGTAATTCATCTCTTACTCCGGTATGTAATTCATCTCTTACTCCAGTATGTAATTCATCTCTTACTCCGTTATGTAATTCATCTCTTACTCTGGTGTGTAATTCATCTCTTACTCTGGTGTGTAATTCATCTCTTACTCCAGTATTTAATTCATCTCTTACTCCAGTATGTAATTCGTCTCTTACTCCGGTATGTAATTCATCTCTTACTCCAGTATGTAATTCGTCTCTTACTCCGGTATGTAATTCATCTCTTACTCCAGTATGTAATTCGTCTCTTACTCCAGTATGTAATTCATCTCTTACTCCAGTATGTAATTCGTCTCTTACTCCGTTATGTAATTCATCTCTTACTCTGGTGTGTAATTTATCTCTACTCCGGTCTGTAATTCATCTCTTACTCTGGTGTGTAATTCATCTCTTACTCCAGTATTTAATTCATCTCTTACTCTGGTGTGTAATTCATCTCTTACTCTGGTGTGTAATTCATCTCTTACTCCAGTATTTAATTCATCTCTTACTCCAGTATGTAATTCGTCTCTTACTCCGGTATGTAATTCGTCTCTTACTCCGTTATGTAATTCATCTCTTACTCTGGTGTGTAATTTATCTCTACTCCGGTCTGTAATTCATCTCTTACTCTGGTGTGTAATTCATCTCTTACTCCAGTATTTAATTCATCTCTTACTCTGGTGTGTAATTCATCTCTTACTCTGGTGTGTAATTCATCTCTTACTCCAGTATTTAATTCATCTCTTACTCCAGTATGTAATTCGTCTCTTACTCCGTTATGTAATTCATCTCTTACTCTGGTGTGTAATTCATCTCTTACTCCAGTATTTAATTCATCTCTTACTCTGGTGTGTAATTCATCTCTTACTCTGGTGTGTAATTCATCTCTTACTCCAGTATTTAATTCATCTCTTACTCCAGTATGTAATTCATCTCTTACTCTGGTGTGTAATTCATCTCTTACTCCAGTATTTAATTCATCTCTTACTCTGGTGTGTAATTCATCTCTTACTCTGGTGTGTAATTCATCTCTTACTCCAGTATTTAATTCATCTCTTACTCCAGTATGTAATTCGTCTCTTACTCCGTTATGTAATTCATCTCTTACTCTGGTGTGTAATTCATCTCTTACTCCAGTATTTAATTCATCTCTTACTCTGGTGTGTAATTCATCTCTTACTCTGGTGTGTAATTCATCTCTTACTCCAGTATTTAATTCATCTCTTACTCCAGTATGTAATTCATCTCTTACTCCAGTATGTAATTCGTCTCTTACTCCAGTATGTAATTCGTCTCTTACTCCAGTATGTAATTCATCTCTTACTCCGGTATGTAATTCATCTCTTACTCCAGTATGTAATTCATCTCTTACTCCGGTATGTAATTCATCTCTTACTCCAGTATGTAATTCGTCTCTTACTCCAGTATGTAATTCGTCTCTTACTCCGTTATGTAATTCGTCTCTTACTCCGGTATGTAATTCATCTCTTACTCCGGTATGTAATTCATCTCTTACTCCAGTATTTAATTCATCTCTTACTCCAGTATGTAATTCGTCTCTTACTCCGTTATGTAATTCATCTCTTACTCTGGTGTGTAATTCATCTCTTACTCCAGTATTTAATTCATCTCTTACTCTGGTGTGTAATTCATCTCTTACTCTGGTGTGTAATTCATCTCTTACTCCAGTATTTAATTCATCTCTTACTCCAGTATGTAATTCATCTCTTACTCTGGTGTGTAATTCATCTCTTACTCCAGTATTTAATTCATCTCTTACTCTGGTGTGTAATTCATCTCTTACTCCGGTATGTAATTCATCTCTTACTCCAGTATGTAATTCGTCTCTTACTCCAGTATGTAATTCGTCTCTTACTCCGGTATGTAATTCATCTCTTACTCCAGTATGTAATTCGTCTCTTACTCCGGTATGTAATTCATCTCTTACTCCAGTATGTAATTCATCTCTTACTCCAGTATTTAATTCATCTCTTACTCCAGTATGTAATTCATCTCTTACTCCGGTATGTAATTCATCTCTTACTCCAGTATGTAATTCGTCTCTTACTCCAGTATGTAATTCATCTCTTACTCCAGTATGTAATTCATCTCTTACTCCAGTATTTAATTCATCTCTTACTCCAGTATGTAATTCATCTCTTACTCCGGTATGTAATTCGTCTCTTACTCCAGTATGTAATTCATCTCTTACTCCGTTATGTAATTCATCTCTTACTCCAGTATGTAATTCATCTCTTACTCCAGTATGTAATTCGTCTCTTACTCCAGTATGTAATTCGTCTCTTACTCCGGTATGTAATTCATCTCTTACTCCAGTATGTAATTCATCTCTTACTCTGGTATGTAATTCATCTCTTACTCCGTTATGTAATTCATCTCTTACTCCAGTATGTAATTCATCTCTTACTCCAGTATGTAATTCGTCTCTTACTCCGGTATGTAATTCATCTCTTACTCTGGTGTGTAATTCATCTCTTACTCCAGTATTTAATTCATCTCTTACTCCAGTATGTAATTCATCTCTTACTCTGGTATGTAATTCGTCTCTTACTCCAGTATGTAATTCGTCTCTTACTCCGGTATGTAATTCATCTCTTACTCCAGTATGTAATTCGTCTCTTACTCCAGTATGTAATTCGTCTCTTACTCCGGTATGTAATTCATCTCTTACTCCAGTATGTAATTCGTCTCTTACTCCAGTATGTAATTCATCTCTTACTCTGGTATGTAATTCATCTCTTACTCCAGTATGTAATTCATCTCTTACTCTGGTGTGTAATTTATCTCTACTCCAGTATGTAATTCATCTCTTACTCTGGTGTGTAATTTATCTCTACTCCGGTCTGTAATTCATCTCTTACTCTGGTGTGTAATTCATCTCTTACTCCAGTATGTAATTCGTCTCTTACTCCGGTATGTAATTCATCTCTTACTCCAGTATGTAATTCATCTCTTACTCTGGTGTGTAATTTATCTCTACTCCGGTCTGTAATTCATCTCTTACTCTGGTGTGTAATTCATCTCTTACTCCAGTATGTAATTCATCTCTTACTCTGGTGTGTAATTCATCTCTTACTCCAGTATGTAATTCATCTCTTACTCTGGTGTGTAATTCGTCTCTTACTCCAGTATGTAATTCGTCTCTTACTCCGGTATGTAATTCATCTCTTACTCCAGTATGTAATTCATCTCTTACTCTGGTGTGTAATTTATCTCTACTCCGGTCTGTAATTCATCTCTTACTCTGGTGTGTAATTCATCTCTTACTCCAGTATTTAATTCATCTCTTACTCTGGTGTGTAATTTATCTCTACTCCGGTCTGTAATTCATCTCTTACTCTGGTGTGTAATTCATCTCTTACTCCAGTATTTAATTCATCTCTTACTCTGGTGTGTAATTTATCTCTACTCCGTTATGTAATTCATCTCTTACTCTGGTGTGTAATTCATCTCTTACTCCGGTATGTAATTCGTCTCTTACTCCGTTATGTAATTCATCTCTTACTCTGGTGTGTAATTCATCTCTTACTCTGGTATGTAATTCATCTCTTACTCCAGTATTTAATTCATCTCTTACTCTGGTGTGTAATTCATCTCTTACTCTGGTATGTAATTCATCTCTTACTCCAGTATTTAATTCATCTCTTACTCTGGTGTGTAATTCATCTCTTACTCTGGTGTGTAATTCATCTCTTACTCCAGTATGTAATTCGTCTCTTACTCTGGTGTGTAATTCATCTCTTACTCTGGTGTGTAATTCATCTCTTACTCTGGTGTGTAATTCATCTCTTACTCCAGTATGTAATTCGTCTCTTACTCTGGTGTGTAATTCATCTCTTACTCTGGTGTGTAATTCATCTCTTACTCTGGTGTGTAATTCATCTCTTACTCCGGTATGTAATTCGTCTCTTACTCCGTTATGTAATTCATCTCTTACTCTGGTGTGTAATTCATCTCTTACTCTGGTGTGTAATTCATCTCTTACTCTGGTGTGTAATTCATCTCTTACTCTGGTATGTAATTCATCTCTTACTCCAGTATTTAATTCATCTCTTACTCTGGTGTGTAATTCATCTCTTACTCTGGTGTGTAATTCATCTCTTACTCCAGTATTTAATTCATCTCTTACTCCGGTATGTAATTCGTCTCTTACTCCAGTATGTAATTCGTCTCTTACTCCAGTATGTAATTCATCTCTTACTCCAGTATGTAATTCGTCTCTTACTCCAGTATGTAATTCGTCTCTTACTCCAGTATGTAATTCGTCTCTTACTCCGTTATGTAATTCATCTCTTACTCCAGTATGTAATTCATCTCTTACTCCAGTATGTAATTCATCTCTTACTCCAGTATGTAATTCGTCTCTTACTCCGTTATGTAATTCATCTCTTACTCCAGTATGTAATTCATCTCTTACTCCAGTATGTAATTCGTCTCTTACTCCAGTATGTAATTCGTCTCTTACTCCAGTATGTAATTCGTCTCTTACTCCGTTATGTAATTCATCTCTTACTCCAGTATGTAATTCATCTCTTACTCCAGTATGTAATTCGTCTCTTACTCCAGTATGTAATTCGTCTCTTACTCCAGTATGTAATTCGTCTCTTACTCCAGTATGTAATTCGTCTCTTACTCCGTTATGTAATTCATCTCTTACTCCGTTATGTAATTCATCTCTTACTCCAGTATGTAATTCATCTCTTACTCCAGTATGTAATTCGTCTCTTACTCCAGTATGTAATTCGTCTCTTACTCCAGTATGTAATTCATCTCATACTCCAGTATGTAATTCGTCTCTTACTCCAGTATGTAATTCGTCTCTTACTCCAGTATGTAATTCGTCTCTTACTCCGTTATGTAATTCATCTCTTACTCCAGTATGTAATTCATCTCTTACTCCAGTATGTAATTCATCTCTTACTCTGGTGTGTAATTCATCTCTTACTCCGTTATGTAATTCATCTCTTACTCTGGTGTGTAATTCATCTCTTACTCCAGTATGTAATTCATCTCTTACTCCAGTATGTAATTCGTCTCTTACTCCAGTATGTAATTCGTCTCTTACTCCAGTATGTAATTCGTCTCTTACTCCAGTATGTAATTCGTCTCTTACTCCAGTATGTAATTCGTCTCTTACTCCAGTATGTAATTCGTCTCTTACTCCGTTATGTAATTCATCTCTTACTCCAGTATGTAATTCATCTCTTACTCCAGTATGTAATTCGTCTCTTACTCCAGTATGTAATTCGTCTCTTACTCCGTTATGTAATTCATCTCTTACTCTGGTGTGTAATTCATCTCTTACTCCAGTATGTAATTCATCTCTTACTCCAGTATGTAATTCGTCTCTTACTCCAGTATGTAATTCGTCTCTTACTCCAGTATGTAATTCGTCTCTTACTCCAGTATGTAATTCGTCTCTTACTCCAGTATGTAATTCGTCTCTTACTCCAGTATGTAATTCGTCTCTTACTCCGTTATGTAATTCATCTCTTACTCCAGTATGTAATTCATCTCTTACTCCAGTATGTAATTCATCTCTTACTCCAGTATGTAATTCGTCTCTTACTCCGTTATGTAATTCATCTCTTACTCCAGTATGTAATTCGTCTCTTACTCCGTTATGTAATTCATCTCATACTCCAGTATGTAATTCATCTCTTACTCCAGTATGTAATTCATCTCTTACTCCAGTATGTAATTCGTCTCTTACTCCGTTATGTAATTCATCTCTTACTCCAGTATGTAATTCGTCTCTTACTCCGTTATGTAATTCATCTCTTACTCCAGTATGTAATTCATCTCTTACTCCAGTATGTAATTCGTCTCTTACTCCGTTATGTAATTCATCTCTTACTCCAGTATGTAATTCATCTCTTACTCCAGTATGTAATTCGTCTCTTACTCCAGTATGTAATTCGTCTCTTACTCCAGTATGTAATTCATCTCTTACTCCAGTATGTAATTCATCTCTTACTCTGGTGTGTAATTCATCTCTTACTCCGGTATGTAATTCATCTCTTACTCTGGTGTGTAATTCATCTCTTACTCCGGTATGTAATTCATCTCTTACTCTGGTATGTAATTCATCTCTTACTCCGGTATGTAATTCATCTCTTACTCTGGTATGTAATTCATCTCTTACTCCGGTGTGTAATTCATCTCTTACTCCAGTATGTAATTCATCTCTTACTCCAGTATGTAATTCGTCTCTTACTCCAGTATGTAATTCATCTCTTACTCCAGTATGTAATTCATCTCTTACTCCAGTATGTAATTCATCTCTTACTCCAGTATGTAATTCATCTCTTACTCTGGTATGTAATTCATCTCTTACTCCAGTATGTAATTCATCTCTTACTCCAGTATGTAATTCATCTCTTACTCTGGTATGTAATTCATCTCTTACTCCGGTATGTAATTCATCTCTTACTCTGGTATGTAATTCATCTCTTACTCCGGTGTGTAATTCATCTCTTACTCCAGTATGTAATTCATCTCTTACTCCAGTATGTAATTCGTCTCTTACTCCATTATGTAATTCATCTCTTACTCCATTATGTAATTCATCTCTTACTCTGGTATGTAATTCATCTCTTACTCCGGTGTGTAATTCATCTCTTACTCCAGTATGTAATTCATCTCTTACTCCAGTATGTAATTCATCTCTTACTCCAGTATGTAATTCATCTCTTACTCCAGTATGTAATTCATCTCTTACTCCAGTATGTAATTCATCTCTTACTCTGGTATGTAATTCATCTCTTACTCCAGTATGTAATTCATCTCTTACTCCAGTATGTAATTCATCTCTTACTCTGGTATGTAATTCATCTCTTACTCCGGTATGTAATTCATCTCTTACTCTGGTATGTAATTCATCTCTTACTCCGGTGTGTAATTCATCTCTTACTCCAGTATGTAATTCATCTCTTACTCCAGTATGTAATTCATCTCTTACTCCAGTATGTAATTCGTCTCTTACTCCATTATGTAATTCATCTCTTACTCCAGTATGTAATTCGTCTCTTACTCCGTTATGTAATTCATCTCTTACTCTGGTGTGTAATTTATCTCTTACTCTGGTGTGTAATTCATCTCTCACTCCAATGTGGTCATTCATCTTTTATTCCATTAAAAAATAAAAATAATAATTTTCTCTTGACCTCTTTTTTTCGCTGTCCTGATCTGAACTTCGGGACCTCCCTTAACTACTTAATCCTTGCCTGGCCCAGATCTCATGTTCCTCAATTCCTACTTGTTTCCACATCTTTCTTATCACATTCTAGAACTCTTTTTATTTTTCTGATCTTATTCTATATTTATTTCAATGTTCTTATAACAATCTTAATTTGTTCCATTTTTCACGCAAAATCTTCCATCCAGCCCCAGTACTGCTTTTACCTCCCTCCCCTCCACCCTCTTCTTCCCACCGATACCACCTCCACCCCACGTGTCCTGCACACGTCCCCTGGTAATATTGTTCTAGCCGGAGCCCCGTCAAGGGAAAAGGAAAGTCATTTCTCCCCGCCCGCCCCATTGACTGTATCAATTATTTAAACTTAATGTTCCGTTTTTACGAGGCCGGCAGTAACAGTGTTTCCTCTCTTTCAATTCTATCAAATTGGTTTCTCAACCAGGAAAAAAAGTGACCCCTTTGTTTTCTTTGCATTGCATTCTCGTCGAAATGCAGAAACAAATAGAGGAACTTGTTTTTGTTCTGTTTGTATTGATCAAGAGAAAACTTTCTACATAAAGAAACAATACTGTTTCTACGGGTTTATGCATTTTTCTTATTTATTGTTCAATCCAACATTGATTCTATTCATGTTATCATTTATTTGTAAAGGAAGAATGCTGGGAATGATTGGGGGAATGATTGGGGGAATGATTGGGTCATCAACCGAGGTTTCGAAATGACCAACTGAAAATAAATGTCAAATATTTGTTTCTTTGACTCTTTTTTTTCCTTCTAAATAATTTCTCTCCGTTTTATTTTCATAATAATATTATCTTGAAAGTTCAAAAAGATTAAATGATTTGAAAAAAATCTAATCGTATTGCAATATTTTGGCAGCCATGGCGTGTGCTGTACGTAAACTGTAACTCAAAAGATGTGGGGATTCAAAAAGTCATTGAGTCAGATGAGTGGGGAATCATAGTGGTATGAAGTTGAAGAGTCACTGAGTCAGGACAATAGGAGTCAAAGGGTAATGAGTCCCATTTGTGAGAGTCAACGAGTCGGTGAGTCAGAGAGATGGGACCACTGAGTCAGAGAGGTGGGACCAGTGAGTCAGAGAGGTGGGACCTTTGGAAAAGGAGTGAGAGTGTCGAGAGTGGCAATGTGTTCTGTAAGTTCGGGGTACCCCATGAATGTCTTGGGATTGCTGGTATCTCCTCTCACAGACCTCTAGCAGTGGCGTCTCAAGTTCGGGGTACCCCGCATGCATGTCTTGGGATTGCTGGTATCTCCTCTGACAGACCTCTAGCAGTGGCGTCTCCTGGTTTTGGGGGTAGGGGGGGGGGTTACAGGCTAATAAATGGCTAATGTAATTCCATTCTAATCTTTGATCTCCCTTCACTCCATCAATAATTCGCTTTCACATCGGAGGGTCGTCCAAATGTTATATGGCTGGGCCGTCCAAATGTTATATGGCTGAGTCGTCCAAATGTTATATGGCTGGGTCGTCCAAATGTTATATGGCTGGGCCGTCGAAATGTTATATAACAGGGCCGTCCAAATGTTATATAACAGGACCGTCCAAATGTTATATAACAGGGCCGTCCAAATGTTATATAACAGGGCCGTCCAAATGTAATATGAACTTTACTTATTAACAATCATCTGACCTCAGTCATGTAGTTTCAGGTGTCCTTGTTCCAATAAACCACATCAGTGTCAGGGTTAGGGTTATTGTCAATGTCAGGGTTAGGGTTATGGTCAGTGTCTGGGTTAGGGTTATGGTCAGTGTCTGTGTTAGGGTTATGGTCAGTGTCTCGGTTAGGGTTGGGTTTAGGGTTAGGGTTAGTGTTGGGTTTAGGGTTAGTGTCAGGGTTAGAGTTAGAGTTGGGGTTAGTGTTTGGGTTGGGTTTAGGGTTAGTGTTAGTGTTGGGTTTAGGGTTAGTGTCAGGGTTAGAGTTAGAGTTGGGGTTAGTGTTAGTGTTGGGTTTAGGGTTAGTTTTGGAGTTAGGGTTAGTGTCTGGGTTAGGGTTAGAGTTGGGGTTAAGAGTTCAGAGTAAGACTGACTATTTTAATTCAAATGATAGATTTTCACACTAACATTTAATTACTGACTCGATCTCAGTGTTGTTAATGGATTCGATCTTAGTGTTGTTAAGACTTGAAAAAAAATATTTTCAAAATGTAAAGCTTTTTGGTTCTTTCCTTATTGCTGATTTAAGTTTCTAAATAAATTACAACGAATAAGGTTTATGACATTTCAAATAGAAAGCAATGAACTATTCAACAGTAACATACAGTTTGTTTAATTAACATTATTTAAAGTCTAATAAAGTACCGCTAGACTGCCACGGTCAATGTACAAGTCTAAAGTACAGTTAAACAGCAATGTCAAAGTAGAAGTCTTAATTACAGTTTGTCTGTCCGGCTAAGATACAGGTCTAAAAAAAAATTTGACTGCATGTCACGGGTCAACTGTTCGACCCAAAAACATCAAAACTAAAACAAAACTAATGGCGTACACTTGTCTCGCTACCAAGAATAAAATGTGCTAACAAAGATGCGAAAATGACTGAAAGGAGGGAACAATGTGCTAACAAAGATGTGAACATGACTGAAAGGAGGGAACAATGTGCTAACAAAGATGTGAACATGACTGAAAGGAGGGAACAATGTGCTAACAAAGATGTGAACATGACTGAAAAGAGGGAACAATGTGCTAACAAAGATGTGAACATGACTGAAAGGAGGGAACAATGTGCTAACAAAGATGTGAACATGACTGAAAGGAGGGAACAATGTGCTAACAAAGATGTGAACATGACTGAAAGGAGGGAACAATTTGCTAACAAAGATGTGAACATGACTGAAAGGAGGGAACAATGTGCTAAAAAAGATGTGAACATGACTGAAAGGAGGGAACAATGTGCTAACAAAGATGTGAACATGACTGAAAGGAGGGAACAATGTGCTAACAAAGATGTGAACATGACTGAAAGGAGGGAACAATGTGCTAAAGAAGATGTGAACATGACTGTAAGGAGGGAACAATGTGCTAACAAAGATGTGAACATGACTGAAAAGAGGGAACACTGTGCTAACAAAGATGTGAACATGACTGAAAGGAGGGAACAATGTGCTAACAAAGATGTGAACATGACTGAAAGGAGGGAACAATGTGCTAACAAAGATGTGAACATGACTGAAAGGAGGGAACAATGTGCTAACAAAGATGTAAACATGACTGAAAGGAGGGAACAATGTGCTAACAAAGATGTGAACATGACTGAAAGGAGGGAACAATTTGCTAACAAAGATGTGAACATGACTGAAAGGAGGGAACAATGTGCTAACAAAGATGAGAACATGACTGAAAGGAGGGAACAATGTGCTAACAAAGATGTGAACATGACTGAAAGGAGGGAACAATGTGCTAACAAAGATGTGAACATGACTGAAAGGAGGGAACAATATGCTAACAAAGATGTGAACATGACTGAAAGGAGGGAACAATGTGCTAACAAAGATGTGAACATGACTGAAAGGAGGGAACAATGTGCTAACAAAGATGTGAACATGACTGAAAGGAGGGAACAATGTGCTAACAAAGATGTGAACATGACTGAAAGGAGGGAACAATTTTCTAACAAAGATGTGGACATGACTGAAAGGAGGGAACAATGTGCTAACAAAGATGTGAACATGACTGAAAGGAGGGACAGTTAGGCACCTCAATAAAAGTACAGAAACAGAGAACACGTTCTTACACAAAGGGGCACCTAAACAAAAGTGAAGGGCACCTAAACAAAAGTTATACAACAGTCAGCCCACACACCAAAATCGTCAGCCCACACACCAAAATCGTCAGCCCACACACCAACATCGTCAGCCCACTGTAGATATTTTTAATTTAATTATCAGTGTTAAAACAACACAACTATTATTGACAACGCCTGTGGTAAAACGTGGAGGGAGACAGGGAATACCCCCCTCCCCCAAATCACTGCCTTGTTTCCGCCATCGCATTTCAGCCAGTCTCCTCATTCAGCTACTTCCTCTCAACAGCCCCCCTCCCCTCCCCTCCCAACGAATGTCTCCCTTCTCAGCCACTTCCTCCCAGGCTGTCAGCACGCCCCTCACCCACAGATAAAGACTCCGATAATACAACAGCTCTCCGGTGACGTTTAAAAGGGCCGTATCCTTGCGGCTTGTGAAAGCAATACCTGGTCTTTTGGGCCGCGAGGCGAGTTCAAGGCGTCGTGCTACATGTGGCAATTTTTATCTATGGTTTCGCCACCCCCCCCCCAAATCGTGGATTCGGAGTCGACCTTTTAGGTGCAAGAACCATTAATATCTCACCAACAAGTGGTAACATGGAGGTATACAGTTACGGGATAAAGGTATTTTATTTAAGCCATTTCATTTGCTGAAATTTATTCAAAACTATATCCTGCAAACTTTATGGATTTATAGATTTTGATTTTTAAATGATTACCTCCAGCTTTGACTCTGGGTGAATGAATGTTGTCATCACTTGGTCTCTACTGGGGTGAATGATTGACGTCATCACTTGGTCTCTACTGGGGTGAATGATTGACGTCATCACTTGGTCTCTACTGGGGTGAATGATTGACGTCATCACTTGGTCTCTACTGGGGTGAATGAATGATGTCATCACTTGGTCTCTACTGGGGTGAATGATTGACGTCATCACTTGGTCTCTACTGGGGTGAATGAATGATGTCATCACTTGGTCTCTACTGGGGTGAATGAATGATGTTATCACTTGGTCTCTACTGGGGTGAATGATTGACGTCATCACTTGGTCTCTACTGGGGTGAATGAATGATGTTATCACTTGGTCTCTACTGGGGTGAATGAATGATGTCATCACTTGGTCTCTACTGGGGTGAATGAATGATGTCATCACTTGGTCTCTACTGGGGTGAATGATTGACGTCATCACTTGGTCTCTACTGGGGTGAATGAATGATGTCATCACTTGGTCTCTACTGGGGTGAATGAATGATGTTATCACTTGGTCTCTACTGGGGTGAATGAATGATGTCATCACTTGGTCTCTACTGGGGTGAATGAATGATGTCATCACTTGGTCTCTACTGGGGTGAATGAATGATGTCATCACTTGGTCTCTACTGGGGTGAATGAATGATGTCATCACTTGGTCTCTACTGGGGTGAATGAATGATGTCATCACTTGGTCTCTACTGGGGTGAATGAATGATGTCATCACTTGGTCTCTACTGGGGTGAATGAATGACGTCATCACTTGGTCTCTACTGGGGTGAATGAATGATGTCATCACTTGGTCTCTACTGGGGTGAATGAATGATGTCATCACTTGGTCTCTACTGGGGTGAATGAATGATGTTATCACTTGGTCTCTACTGGGGTGAATGAATGATGTCATCACTTGGTCTCTACTGGGGTGAATGAATGATGTCATCACTTGGTCTCTACCGGGGTGAATGAATGACGTCATCACTTGGTCTCTACTGGGGTGAATGAATGATGTCATCACTTGGTCTCTACTGGGGTGAATGAATGATGTCATCACTTGGTCTCTACTGGGGTGAATGAATGATGTCATCACTTGGTCTCTACTGGGGTGAATGAATGATGTTATCACTTGGTCTCTACTGGGGTGAATGAATGATGTCATCACTTGGTCTCTACTGGGGTGAATGAATGATGTCATCACTTGGTCTCTACTGGGGTGAATGAATGATGTTATCACTTGGTCTCTACTGGGGTGAATGAATGATGTCATCACTTGGTCTCTACTGGGGTGAATGAATGATGTCATCACTTGGTCTCTACTGGGGTGAATGAATGATGTCATCACTTGGTCTCTACTGGGGTGAATGAATGATGTCATCACTTGGTCTCTACTGGGGTGAATGAATGATGTCATCACTTGGTCTCTACTGGGGTGAATGAATGATGTCATCACTTGGTCTCTACTGGGGTGAATGATTGACGTCATCACTTGGTCTCTACTGGGGTGAATGAATGATGTCATCACTTGGTCTCTACTGGGGTGAATGAATGATGTCATCACTTGGTCTCTACTGGGGTGAATGAATGATGTTATCACTTGGTCTCTACTGGGGTGAATGAATGATGTCATCACTTGGTCTCTACTGGGGTGAATGAATGATGTCATCACTTGGTCTCTACTGGGGTGAATGAATGACGTCATCACTTGGTCTCTACTGGGGTGAATGAATGATGTCATCACTTGGTCTCTACTGGGGTGAATGAATGACGTCATCACTTGGTCTCTACTGGGGTGAATGAATGATGTCATCACTTGGTCTCTACTGGGGTGAATGAATGACGTCATCACTTGGTCTCTACTGGGGTGAATGAATGATGTTATCACTTGGTCTCTACTGGGGTGAATGAATGATGTCATCACTTGGTCTCTACTGGGGTGAATGAATGATGTCATCACTTGGTCTCTACTGGGGTGAATGAATGACGTCATCACTTGGTCTCTACTGGGGTGAATGAATGATGTCATCACTTGGTCTCTACTGGGGTGAATGAATGATGTCATCACTTGGTCTCTACTGGGGTGAATGAATGATGTCATCACTTGGTCTCTACTGGGGTGAATGAATGACGTCATCACTTGGTCTCTACTGGGGTGAATGAATGATGTCATCACTTGGTCTCTACTGGGGTGAATGAATGATGTCATCACTTGGTCTCTACTGGGGTGAATGAATGACGTCATCACTTGGTCTCTACTGGGGTGAATGAATGACGTCATCACTTGGTCTCTACTGGGGTGAATGAATGATGTCATCACTTGGTCTCTACTGGGGTGAATGAATGATGTGATCACTTGGTCTCTACTGGGGTGAATGAATGATGTCATCACTTGGTCTCTACTGGGGTGAATGAATGACGTCATCACTTGGTCTCTACTGGGGTGAATGAATGATGTCATCACTTGGTCTCTACTGGGGTGAATGAATGATGTCATCACTTGGTCTCTACTGGGGTGAATGAATGATGTTATCACTTGGTCTCTACTGGGGTGAATGAATGATGTCATCACTTGGTCTCTACTGGGGTGAATGAATGATGTCATCACTTGGTCTCTACTGGGGTGAATGAATGACGTCATCACTTGGTCTCTACTGGGGTGAATGAATGATGTCATCACTTGGTCTCTACTGGGGTGAATGAATGACGTCATCACTTGGTCTCTACTGGGGTGAATGAATGATGTCATCACTTGGTCTCTACTGGGGTGAATGAATGACGTCATCACTTGGTCTCTACTGGGGTGAATGAATGATGTCATCACTTGGTCTCTACTGGGGTGAATGATTGACGTCATCACTTGGTCTCTACTGGGGTGAATGAATGATGTCATCACTTGGTCTCTACTGGGGTGAATGAATGATGTCATCACTTGGTCTCTACTGGGGTGAATGAATGATGTCATCACTTGGTCTCTACTGGGGTGAATGAATGACGTCATCACTTGGTCTCTACTGGGGTGAATGAATGATGTCATCACTTGGTCTCTACTGGGGTGAATGAATGATGTCATCACTTGGTCTCTACTGGGGTGAATGAATGATGTCATCACTTGGTCTCTACTGGGGTGAATGAATGACGTCATCACTTGGTCTCTACTGGGGTGAATGAATGATGTCATCATTTGGTCTCTACTGGGGTGAATGAATGATGTCATCACTTGGTCTCTACTGGGGTGAATGAATGATGTTATCACTTGGTCTCTACTGGGGTGAATGAATGATGTCATCACTTGGTCTCTACTGGGGTGAATGAATGATGTCATCACTTGGTCTCTACTGGGGTGAATGAATGACGTCATCACTTGGTCTCTACTGGGGTGAATGAATGATGTCATCACTTGGTCTCTACTGGGGCGAATGAATGACGTCATCACTTGGTCTCTACTGGGGTGAATGAATGATGTCATCACTTGGTCTCTACTGGGGTGAATGAATGACGTCATCACTTGGTCTCTACTGGGGTGAATGAATGATGTCATCACTTGGTCTCTACTGGGGTGAATGATTGACGTCATCACTTGGTCTCTACTGGGGTGAATGAATGATGTCATCACTTGGTCTCTACTGGGGTGAATGAATGATGTCATCACTTGGTCTCTACTGGGGTGAATGAATGATGTTATCACTTGGTCTCTACTGGGGTGAATGAATGATGTCATCACTTGGTCTCTACTGGGGTGAATGAATGATGTCATCACTTGGTCTCTACTGGGGTGAATGAATGACGTCATCACTTGGTCTCTACTGGGGTGAATGAATGATGTCATCACTTGGTCTCTACTGGGGTGAATGAATGACGTCATCACTTGGTCTCTACTGGGGTGAATGAATGATGTCATCACTTGGTCTCTACTGGGGTGAATGAATGATGTCATCACTTGGTCTCTACTGGGGTGAATGAATGATGTCATCACTTGGTCTCTACTGGGGTGAATGAATGATGTGATCACTTGGTCTCTACTGGGGTGAATGAATGATGTCATCACTTGGTCTCTACTGGGGTGAATGAATGATGTCATCACTTGGTCTCTACTGGGGTGAATGAATGACGTCATCACTTGGTCTCTACTGGGGTGAATGAATGATGTCATCACTTGGTCTCTACTGGGGTGAATGAATGATGTCATCACTTGGTCTCTACTGGGGTGAATGAATGATGTCATCACTTGGTCTCTACTGGGGTGAATGAATGATGTCATCACTTGGTCTCTACTGGGGTGAATGATTGACGTCATCACTTGGTCTCTACTGGGGTGAATGAATGACGTCATCACTTGGTCTCTACTGGGGTGAATGAATGATGTCATCACTTGGTCTCTACTGGGGTGAATGAATGACGTCATCACTTGGTCTCTACTGGGGTGAATGAATGATGTCATCACTTGGTCTCTACTGGGGTGAATGAATGATGTTATCACTTGGTCTCTACTGGGGTGAATGAATGATGTCATCACTTGGTCTCTACTGGGGTGAATGAATGATGTCATCACTTGGTCTCTACTGGGGTGAATGAATGATGTCATCACTTGGTCTCTACTGGGGTGAATGAATGATGTCATCACTTGGTCTCTACTGGGGTGAATGAATGATGTCATCACTTGGTCTCAGCAGCAAAGATTGAGATAGTTTTAACGAGGTAAACCAGAGGAATGAATACATCTAGATGGAGTCAATCCTCTTACACAGGGAATCATAGGTTGTAGACAAGTTGTCATCAAAATTTCCTGTCTATAGACACTTTTATGTTTAGTTCATTATTTTTATATGAGTGACATGATATGAGTAAACATTGCATCAAGTGCCAGATAACGTTTTAGTTTAGGATCAAATTAGAAACTTTTTTTTTCCAACCCGACATAAAGGGAAATAATAAATGTGGATAAGCATAAAAATCTGTTTTCTCCTTTCTGAGAGACACTGTGGCCTACGTACTCTCTACTGCCTCATCCTTCAGACGTCAGCTCCCCTTTCCCGCCCGTGCCCCCACCCCCACCCACTACCGATACCCGTGTAAACCGGGAGTAAATCTGTAAGTGGAAGGCTTACATACCAGGCTCCACCTGGGGTGCCTCGGGTTACAGCCGAGCGTGAAACTATCGCCCCCGATGCAAGGCCGAGTAAGCAGGTTATTACACGGCCAATCGACAGAATAAATAACTCGGTATTGTGAGATTGGGGTGCCATGCATGCACAGGAGTCGAGGCGTAGGAACAACAGCAAACTTTACAACAGGAGTCGGGGCGTAGGAACAACAGCAAACTTTACAACAGGAGTCAGGGCGTAGGAACAGCAGCAAACTTTACAACCCAGACAGACAGCTCCTCTTGCGGGGGGGGGGTGATATGATGAGACCTGGGACTACCGCCCTGTTAAATTTGTAAAAATCATGGTCCGACTTCTTTGATGAAGTAGATCTAGTCTTACGTCTTTTCTTCACTGCCCCCAAACTATGTTCTCTAAAGAAAAGAAAAGAATAATTACTCGTTCTGCCATCTCAATGACATTTTAGATGACAGTATTTTTAGCTATGGCTATTTAAGTTATACAGACACAAAGCTGAAACATGCAACTCAAAGATTTTGATGGCATATACTTTTCTTTCTGTTGACTGAATTGCTTATTAACTGCATTTATCTATTGACTGGACTTCTGTATTGTCTGCACTTGTCTAGTCTATTGTCTGCACTTGTCTAGTCTCTTGTCTGCACTTGTCTAGTCTCTTGTCTGCACTTGTCTAGTCTCTTGTCTGTACTTGTCTAGTCCATTTACTGCACTTCTGTATTGTCTGCACTTGTCTATATTTACTGCACTCGTCTAGTCTATTGATTGCACTCGTCTAGTCTATTTATTGCACTCGTCTAGTCTTTTTACTCCACTCGTCTAGTCTATTGATTGTACTCGTCTAGTCTATTTATTGCACTCGTCTAGTCTATTTAATGCACTCGTCTAGTCTATTTATTGCACTCGTCTAGTCTATTGATTGCACTCGTCTAGTCTATTTACTCCACTCGTCTAGTCTATTGATTGCACTCGTCTAGTCTATTTATTGCACTCGCCTAGTCTATTGAATGCACTCGTCTAGTCTATTGAATGCACTCGTCTAGTCTATTGAATGCACTCGTCTAGTCTATTGAATGCACTCGTCTAGTCTATTGAATGCACTCGTCTAGTCTATTGAATGCACTCGTCTAGTCTATTGAATGCACTCGTCTAGTCTATTGAATGCACTCGTCAAGTCTATTGAATGCACTCGTCTAGTCTATTGAATGCACTGATTTATTAACGACGCGTGCCTATCGTCCACAGCTGATAATTGACAACACTTGTTTATTGACGAGAAGGTTTTAATGCCTCGTATCTGATATCTCGCTAATGCCAGATGGTAATCCTGTGATCTCTGGGTTCAGGGTCAAGGTTGGGGGTGGGGCACATAATAAAGAAAGGAAGAAATGCCTCAAGTGCCCCCCTATGTAATCTAGCCAGGCTTACAGCGGTGTAAGAATACAATTGAAGTAATACCCACAATAATTTAAATCATTTCTTCATGCACCTAGCTTTACAGAGCGGGAGGAGGGGGGGTGGAGAGAGAACACACCTTTCATGGAAAACCTTGGTTTGTTACTTTGATTTCTGTGTAGCGTCAAGAGAGCCAGAGAGGGGCAGAGAGGAATGGAATGATTTTTTATCACTTTCAATGAGGCGCAATATTTGTGGAGTCATCTAGTCAGGAAACATGGTCGAAGCTTTGTTTCCTAAGTGAAAGATTGAAGCAGCGAAGTTCTTTAAGGTTGGTCCACACCTCTCAAATGCTCGCGAGCATTTGATCAAACATCACACGAACGCACTATAAAATACGACAATTTTGGATTAGTTTATAGTGTGTTCGTGTGATGTTTGATGAAATGCTCGCGAGCATTAAACAGGTGTGGACCAACCTTTAGATACACAATAATCCATGCGTGTCCGCAAGTTGGCCAAAAATCCACACATTCAAATGTATAATCGCTAAGTCATTGATGGGCACAGAAATAACTTTTCTTTTTCCTTTTGTTGTTGCTTTTGAGATGTAAAATATTTTTCATCGCGATTGTTTTCCGCTTCATTATTTTTCATCGACGATTTTCGAACTTATAGAATTTCAACTGTGCTGATAGCGATATCCGTCGATTTGATGTGGATAGATTATCTCATCTTACCCCATGCCTAATGGATTGTGGATAGTGAATTGAATAGACTCTGTGACGTCACCCTCAAGTTCTCCTCCCATCAATCATAATGTCGGTAGTGCCGAGTACGTAAAAAGTGGACGTTAAGTAGACCAGACATCAATCAACCTCCCCCCCCCCACGATGCCTTTTGTTACGTCAGTGGTATGACCACCGTCCAACGTTGTATATCCAGTAATAGTAACCCTTATGGACCTCAATGGACCCAGTTTCGTCCATCCTCGCCTTTGGCTATGTGCCGGACAGTGGTAGGAGACAGGCCCAGGGTCAGACTGACCTTTCAGAAATACAGTCATTGGAAACAAGAAACCACGGAGCGTTTCATGTTCTGGTCAAGATGACCAGGTTACTGGGACTTCGACTCCCCCGGGTTGGACGGGTCACTTATCATTAGGCTGGCATGACGTAATATCAAGGGACCACCCTGTCTATACGGACATCAACAAAGTTGACCAAGGCGGGGGATGGCCAGGAGCACAGGTCAACATTTCTCTATTCATACTTCTTGAAATTTTATTAAATCATTCTCTTCTCACACGCGTTGAATTATGATTTATACGCTAACGGAATAGATTTAAATAAATTTAAATGTTGCCATTGCTTCATAAACGATGCAACAGTAGCACGAATTCATTTCATTTGAAAATGAACGATCTATATTTTTTTCATTACGATAACAATGAGAAGATAATTTACTGGCCACAAACAGTACAATAAAGAAATTGAAGCTTGTCATGAATATCTGTTTAGCATTCAAGAAAAATGGAGATTTAAAAAGTCCCCAAAATTCTCCCCAAAAATCACCAACGTGCAAAGATGTCTCCACTTTGAGGATCTTCCTAGTCTTGCCTGTTACGTAATCCTTCCATCAAGTTTAATTATTACTGACTAGACTACATTTTTGAGGGGGCAAATGTGTTTATAAGGGGGCGGGGGGGGATTCAAAAACGAATCACTGATGTTACATCATGTTCTACATAATTCTCATAGTCCAAGTTCTCATGGTCCAAGTTCTCATAGTCCAAGTTCTCATAGTCCAAGTTCTCATAGTCCAAGTTCTCATAGTCCAGGTTCGCATAGTCCAAGTTCTCATAGTCCAGGTTCTCATGGTCCAAGTTCTCATAGTCCAAGTTCTCATAGTCCAAGTTCTCATAGTCCAAGTTCTCATAGTCCAAGTTCTCATAGTCCAGGTTCGCATAGTCCAAGTTCTCATAGTCCAGGTTCGCATAGTCCAAGTTCTCATAGTCCAAGTTCTCATAGTCCAAGTTCTCATAGTCCAAGTTCTCATAGTCCAGGTTCGCATAGTCCAAGTTCTCATAGTCCAGGTTCGCATAGTCCAAGTTCTCATAGTCCAAGTTCTCATAGTCCAAGTTCTCATGGTCCAAGTTCTCATAGTCCAAGTTCTCATAGTCCAGGTTCTCATGGTCCAAGTTCTCATAGTCCAGGTTCGCATAGTCCAAGTTCCCATAGTCCAAGTTCTCATAGTCCAAGTTCTCATGGTCCAAGTTCTCATAGTCCAAGTTCTCATAGTCCAGGTTCGCATAGTCCAAGTTCTCATAGTCCAGGTTCGCATAGTCCAAGTTCTCATAGTCCAAGTTCTCATAGTCCAGGTTCTCATGGTCCAAGTTCTCATAGTCCAAGTTCTCATCGTCCAAGTTCTCATAGTCCAAGTTCTCATAGTCCAAGTTCTCATAGTCCAGGTTCGCATAGTCCAAGTTCTCATAGTCCAGGTTCGCATAGTCCAAGTTCTCATAGTCCAATTTCTCATAGTCCAAGTTCTCATGGTCCAAGTTCTCATAGTCCAAGTTCTCATAGTCCAAGTTCTCATAGTCCAAGTGCTCATAGTCCAAGTTCTCATAGTCCAAGTTCAGTTTTGACAATTTCCCAGTTTTATTTTTGCGCTTGAGATTATTTTAGAAAATGATTTCAGTGGGTTTTTTCCCCCCAGAGAATAAATTATGTTTGGTGATACCCTCTGTTTGGTGATACCCTGTTCCTACTGTAGTCCTGTAGTGTTGCCTCTACTCAGATGCAGTATTTGGTGAACTTTGGAAATGAATCTTTTTTTTTAAATCTTAAAGGGCGTTAAGATGGGTCGGAGGGAGGGGGGGGGTGGTCTAGTGAAATATCAACACCAGGATGTTGACGTGTGACTGTTGTGAAAAGGTCTGCCTTGCCTTAACATTGTCTATCTCTTCTGTTGGTCTGGCATTTGGGTGTCTGTCTATCTCTTTTGTTGGCCTGGCCTTTGGGTGTCTGTCTTGATGGTGCTGCTACATGTACAGACACTTAAATACAAACATTCAACAGTTACATTAGACACCTTGTCTTCTGCATACTAACAATATACGACAAATGGGCGACCCGCAACCACACACAGAAAACCCCACATAGCATCCATGAGTGCCTACGCCTACGTCTACAACCACACACAGAAAACCCCAAATAGCATCCAGGAGTGCCTACGCCTACGTCTACAACCACACATAGAAAACCCCAAATAGCATCCAGGAGTGCCTACGCCTACGCCTACGTCTACA
The DNA here is from genome assembly GCA_944989445.1 of Ampullaceana balthica. Classification (NCBI taxonomy): domain Eukaryota; kingdom Metazoa; phylum Mollusca; class Gastropoda; family Lymnaeidae; genus Ampullaceana; species Ampullaceana balthica. The sequence goes on from CALYLW010000079.1 coordinate 1,931,095, forward strand.
ACCACACATAGAAAACCCCAAATAGCATCCAGGAGTGCCTACGCCTACGTCTACAACCACACATAGAAAACCCCAAATAGCATCCAGGAGTGCCTACGTCTACAACCACACATAGAAAACCCCAAATAGCATCCAGGAGTGCCTACGTCTACAACCACACATAGAAAACCCCAAATAGCATCCAGGAGTGCCTACTCCTACGTCTACAACCACACACGAACTTCTTTCCCATCAGGTTTCATCCTACCAAGGTCAAGGCCCATAATTTTCTTTCTTTTCAAAGCCAGCTTTCAAATCGGTGTCCATCTTGGTAAGGAGTCAATTATATTACCGGCCTTACGTCCGACGTGGTAATGATTACCGCGGTCAGTTTACGGTCAACCGAATCGGCTGACCAAGTGCGGAGCACGATGGGTGTTCCGCCTAGTCAGATGTTATGTCATTTATTGAATTGGCCTTCGCTTTCTATGGAAGAAAATTTATGTATGTATATGTACATATGTGACAGATCTAGGAGGCAGAAGCTTAGATATAAATAAAAGGGGAAAATACTTCCTTGATAAATATGTAAAATAAAATCAAGATCTAGACGTTCCTCTTAGATCGGCATTTTAATGTAACATTATATTACAGAATGTTGGTATAGATATATATGGTTGTTGTAGATTGATAATATCATGTATGTTATGGTGATGGTAGTTCATTGGGTCATAAGGTCAACAATACATTTCATTAGGTCATAATAGGTCAACAATACATTTCATTAGGTCATAAGGTCAACAATACATTTCATTAGGTTATTTTGTGTTCGTCAACACCGCCAACTGTATAGAAGGAGCGTTTGTAACAGATAAGAGAAGATATCCTGCCTAACGTATTAGAAGGAGCGTTTGTAACAGATAAGAGAAGATAACCTGCCTAACATATTAGAAGGAGCGTCTGTAACAGATAAGAGAAGATAACCTAACATATTAGAAGGAGCGTCTGTAACAGATAAGAGAAGATAACCTAACATATTAGAAGGAGCGGTTGTAACAGATAAGAGAAGATAACCTGCCTAACCTATTAGAAGGAGCGTCTGTAACAGATAAGAGAAGATAACCTAACATATTAGAAGGAGCGTCTGTAACAGATAAGAGAAGATAACCTAACATATTAGAAGGAGCGTCTGTACCAGATAAGAGCAGATAACCTAACATATAAGAAGGAGCGTCTGCAACAGATAAGATAAGAGAAGAGAAGTTAACCCAACGTATTATTACAAAATCTCACACTCACGACGACTATTACGTTGAAATGTATTGCAGGTTGAAAGATGTAGGTTATGTACACTGTAATGTATTTATACGTTGTAATTGAATGCATTGAACAAATCATTGATAATTTTAAGCGTATAACTATTTTCATGTGGAGCGCAGTGAGCCCAGCCGTTTCCTGCGGTACTTCGCTTTCAAAATCATCAAATAATGACATAGAAATATCTATAAATAACTAGCGAATCATGGCATAAAATAGCAAATCAACGTTCTGAACACAGATCTCGTGAACAAACCAAGTTTAAGTTATGTTTGTGTGTGTTTGTTTTTTTTTATTATTATATTATTATTTTTTTTTGGAGGGGGGATGGTGTAGTTGCGGAATCCGTAATGTCGTGGTCTGTTGCATAACTCTTGCGCTGACCTCTGCCGTGATATTGTAGTAACGCGCACTCTCTGACTCTTCGGTGTATATGTGACGGACTCTCTCTCTCTCTCTCTCTGTCTATCTCTCTCTCTGTCTATCTCTTTCTCTCTGCCTATCTCTCTCTCTCTCTCTCTCTCTCTCTCTCTATGTGTCTCTCTCTCTGGTAACTCTTTATTGTCCCCAACAAGACCGTCCTCTCCGAGCACCCCTCCCTGACTCCCCAACAAGACCGTCTTCCCCGAGCACCCCTCACTGACTCCCCAACAAGACCGTCCTCTCCGAGCACCCCTCACTGACTCCCCAACAAGACCGTCCTCTCCGAGCACCCCTCACTGACTCCCCAACAAGACCGTCCGCTCCGAGCACCCCTCACTGACTCCCCAACAAGACCGTCCTCTCCGAGCACCCCTCCCTGACTCCCCAACAAGACCGTCCTCTCCGAGCACCCCTCACTGACTCCCCAACAAGACCGTTCTCTCCGAGCACCCCTCCCTGACTCCCCAAAGAATAACTGTTGGAACCTCTCGTCAATCTTCATCCTCTCCTACACTCGGAGTCCTCTCATCAAGAACTCGCTCAGACCAAGCAGCCATGTTCCGACAATGACGTCTAATCTTACCCATCTATCATAGGAGCCACGATACAAGGGGGACTACTGACGCCGTCAAGCCCTCGGGAGTGAGTGGACTCCCCTTTGCCTTGCCCAGTTTTTTTCCCTTTCCGTCTTTGTTCATAATCTTTTAATCTCCCTTGCCTCTCAAAATAAATTTCAAGCGCTCTCACTTAATCTTTTGTAATCTTCCATATCTATCAAGCCATTGAACATTTCCAAACACAATGGCGTGATCTATCTTCTCTAGAAATGGAGCTCCATCTCCAAAAGCCACATCACAAAAAGATTATGAATCATGAAATATCCACCGAAACAATAACCATGATTATTTTATTTTTAAGCCGCAAAGTGAACCCTATCAATTGGAATTAAAGTTTATTTCAACTCAATTACACTATTTGGGAAAATAATTTCCGAGATTAAAATGATAATAGTCCTGTATTGCTCAGAGAAAACTTTCACAACAAAAATTATATATATACATTATATATTACCTGTACTTGAGTTCTAAAAGATTCTGTTTGATATGTTTGACACCCCACAAAGTCCCAAACCACAATAGCCAATCACAAAGTCCCAAACCCGCAGTGGCTAATCAAAATACTGGCACGATTACATTTTTTAAAATTAAAAAATATATTCCCTTCACGAAGAGGTTTTGTTTTTTTTTGTTGTTGTTGTTGTTGTTGTTGTTGTTTTTGTTGTTTCCTCCACTTTTAAGTGCAACCACCCCGACTCCAAACCCCCACCCTTCCCCGATCTGTTATTAAAGATTCCCCATCTAGTTCCTCTCATACTACTTCTCTGTCCTCACTATCCCCCCTCAACCCCCAATGACAACCCGATTTTTAACAAGACCCCCCTCTCCCCCTCCCCCCTCCCCAGGGCCGCCTATGATTAGGAAGCCATGATCAGTTTATTTCAATGTTCCGGAGAGGTAAGTCTCTCACAGCGGGTATTGGTAGGAGGAGCTGACACGGAAACATGTTTAAGCTATTGGGGGGGCGGGGGAGGAATCATGGCAAATGAGATTTGGGGAGATGAAGTGCCGGGAACAACACATTGTAACCAGAGGGGATTCAGATTCCTAGCATGGGATCCACTTAGCGATGCGATAACTTAGTCTGGGCTAATTTAGTTTCAGAGCGCAAAAACAACTTTTTATTTATCTATGAATTTTAAAGTGGAGATTTTTTTAGGCTATAGGCACTATAGGTTTAAGTAATTTTAAAAGATTTTATACAATAAACTGGAAATGGTAAATTCGGGCGTGAGCGCAAGTCTAAAATGTTGCAGTTTTAGAATCTTTGACGTATAGATGTGAAGATTTCTCTCCGTTAAGTTTCATATACTCTTTACTGTGAATTATCGAAGCAGCATTGCGTGTATGGCTCATTTGGCTTCTAATTCCCCTTTTTTTTTAACCGATGAAAGCAGCTGGCGTGGAGGATTATCAAGCAGGGCATCAGGGACTTATGAGAAATATTGTACAGATGAGTAGCTATTGGGGGGAAGGGGTTGTAAGAAGCCTTTGGGAATGAAACATTTTAGTGTTGCCCTATAGATATGCAGCTGTGTCTAATGGAAGTCCTAGTGGTGTCCTGGAGATATGCAGCTGTGTCTAATGGAAGTCCTAGTGGTGTCCTGGAGATATGCAGCTGTGTCTAATGGAAGTCCTAGTGGTGTCCTGGAGATATGCAGCTGTGTCTAATGGAAGTCCTAGTGGTGTCCTATAGAAATGCAGCTGTGTCTAATGGAAGTCCTAGTGGTGTCCTAGAGATATGCAGCTGTGTCTAATGGAAGTCCTAGTGGTGTCCTAGAGATATGCAGCTGTGTCTAATGGAAGTCCTAGTGGTGTCCTAGAGATATGCAGCTGTGTCTAATGGAAGTCCTAGTGGTGTCCTATAGAAATGCAGCTGTGTCTAATGGAAGTCCTAGTGGTGTCCTATAGAAATGCAGCTGTGTCTAATGGAAGTCCTAGTGGTGTCCTAGATATATTCAGCTGTGTCTAATGGAAGTCCTAGTGGTCTCCTATAGAAATGCAGCTGTGTCTAATGGAAGTCCTAGTGGTGTCCTAGAGAGGTGAAGATGTGTCTAATGGAAGTCCTAGTGGTGTCCTAAAGAGTTTACCATTAATTTTTCCAAGTGTATTTTCAAGTCTATGAGAACAAAAGTATTTTTAACACGGAAATAATTACATATCTCCGCAGGCCACGAGTATCATCAAATTACCTTTCTCTGAGGGCCACGAGTATCATCAAATTACCTTTCTCCGCAGGCCACGAGTATCATCAAATTACCTTTCTCTGAGGGCCATGAGTATCCTCAAATTACTTTTCTCCAGGACTGACGCGTTACTCTGTCATCTTCTCTCGCCACTGGGACCCGGAACATGCAAAGAACATTTACACAATTCTTTCTGACACTATTCTTCGATTTGTAATTTCCGTCTTGGCCCTTTGTCCGCCCCTGTAAACTGATGAATGATCGCCCCTTTTTGTGACATATTCCAGACAACATCCACTTCCGGGTCGTGGTAGAAAACTGGCGGCAATTTGTCTGAATATCGTTGGCGTGACAGACAGGAGAAAATGTAAGGCAGAGCCTTGCGAGGGGACCGTGCTGTATAATTCGGTGGCAGAAATTAATAGCGTTATGCAAGGTTATGTAAATGTGCTTCGATCTGAAGAGGTTTAATTGGTCATTTCATTGCATTAAAACATCCGAGGCGTAACCCGGCATTATATGCGGCTGTATGTAGGTAGGAACGATTGGTTTATTGTATCACAGCTTTTTAAGAATGATTTGCTTTGCAAGGGACGGAAACAACAACGAAACAAAGAAATAAGTAATGAAGCTAAAAAAAATATGGGTTAAATGACTTGAACATTGCATCAAAAATATGAGTTAAATGACTTGAACATTGCATCAAAAATATGAGTTAAATGACTTAAACATGGCATCAAAAATATGAGTTAAATGACTTGAACATGGCATCGAAAATACGAGTGATACACAAGGTGACAAACTTAGTGAAATAGGATAATTCATTGACAGCTGTGTTTTCCCCCAATGACGAACAATGTTGTTATTTTGTCGCCATTTTGTTTTGTTTATCATTCGAGGGTGGCATGTATTAGCTACCATCACCGATCATATCCAGAGTTGGCTAACATTAGGAGATTTCCGGGAATACAAATTTGGGGTAAAGTAGAGTAAAAACATAATACAAAGAAATATAAGTGTGACATGTGGGCTTCTTGATCTTAACATTGACAGAATTTAACACTGCCCCGCCCCTCAAAGTGTCATTTAAAACTAATAATAAATCAGACGTTTTTAATTATTTTATAAGAACTCAAGTATGGGTTTGATCGCTTCAAGTAACACGGTAAAGACATAAAACTAATGAAGCCGCTAGTAGCGTTAAGCAGTTTTCAAAGTTCCCTAAGAAAAATGTAAAAAAACAACCCGTTAAAAAACCAAGTTTTTGACTATAAATCCTTTATGTACGAGAAGTAACTAAAAGAATGTTCATTATAATACGCAGCGCCAGACCATCCAGAAATACAAAATTGCAGTTGAGTCGTAAAACGTGTTTAATATAATGCGCACCCATCAGAAATATGTTTATAAAAAGAGCTGTCAATAAAATACGCACCTTGTTGCGCGACAGAAAGGTTGTTCAATATAATACGCACCGCGACGCTCTATCTCAAAAAATAGCATGATACATAGGAATAAATAAAATAATCTAAAAAATCAATAATTTAATTACGGTACATGCGATCGATCTGAAATTTTGATACATTGTTTTTATCATCGGTACGAAACTGCCTGCAAAATTTCAGCTCGCTATCTTGCGAGCAAGTGGGTTAAAAATCGATCAAAAGTTTTGGCGACAAGCAAGCAAGCAAGGTCGGTCGGTCGGCCGCAGACACCACGAGTTAATATAAAGGATTTAATAAGAAAAACCCGTAAAAAACCAAGTTTTTGACTATAAATCCTTTATGTACGAGAAGTAACTAAAAGAATGTTCATTATAATACGCAGCGCCAGACCATCCAGAAATACAAAATTGCAGTTGTGTCGTAAAACATGTTTAATATAATGCGCACCGATCAGGAATATGTTTATAAAAAGAGCTGTCAATAAAATACGCACCTTATTGCGCGACAGAAAGGTTGTTCAATATAATACGCACCGCGACGCTCTATCTCAAAAAATAGCATGATACATAGGAATAAATAAAATAATCTAAAAAATCAATAATTTAATTACGGTACATGCGATCGATCAGAAATTTTGATACATTGTTTTTATCATTGGTACGAAAGTGCCTGCAAAATTTCAGCTCGCTATCTTGCGAGCAAGTGGGTTAAAAATCGATCAAAAGTTTTGGCGACAACGTCGGTCGGTCGGTCGGTCGGTCGGTCGGTCGGCCGCAGACACCACGAGTTAATATAAAGGATTTAAAAATACCATCAAGCTAAATGTCCCACCAATTTTACCTGTTCACATGCACGGGAAAGTGGATCTAGGATGGATCTTACTTAGTCTAGCATTATCTTAGCAAATATGATCGTAGGGTACGATAGTCTAACGCTACAATCATCTTAGGAAACCATTATCATATTATATCTCCACCATCCTCTGAGTGTATTATACCATGATCTTAGGCCCATATCATCTTAAACTACCAGCACTTAAGACTTAACCCAGGGGTCGGGAAACTTTTTGTCTGAGAGAGCCATAAACACCACATATTTTGCAAAGTAATTATGTGAGAGCCATACATTTTTTAAAACTAAAAACTCAAGTAAATGTGTGCATTCTTACCCTCCCTCCCCTGTCACAAATCTCGGAACCCCCCCCCTAAAGTACGTCACACTTTCGAACAAATCTTTTTTATTTATTAACAAAATAATTAAATTTTAAATACGTCACACATGGCCGGTCCCTCCCCCCTGTAATAAAATGTCACACTTTCTCACACCCCCTACCCCCTGGAGCTTGACTTACTTTATGGACGGCCCTTATGCGAAATGGATTGCGTGGGGCCCCAGTCTGGGTAGGGATACGGAATTAATAAGGATACTAAGAGAATATTAATATAGCCTATCAAAGTACGGGGCCCACTGCGGCCACATAGTTTGCAGTGACCTAAGACCGGCCGTGATTTTTATGTAATTTCAACACTAACAGTACAATAATTATGTCTCTGAAATATTTGTAATAACACTCTTATGCTGTTTTTATATGCAATTAATAGGAAGATCAAATGAGTCCAAAGAAACGTTGTTTTTTTATATATGAACGAACATTGTCTGAGAGCCAGATGCAGCCATCAATAGAGCCACATCTGGCTCGCGAGCCATGGTTTCCCGACCCCTGACTTAACCAGTATTATTGAAACACTTCTCTAAACCACCGTTAACTTAACTTATAGGCAACCATTAGTTTAGATTCATCGTATCAGAGAACCAGCAGTGATGGTAAGGAGAGTTCTCTCACAAAGATGTGCACCATGTCTTAGTAATATTTCGATCAGTCAATGAAAAACACAATCCACAACTTCTCTACTTGCCCATATCAATATGTGAACAAATAATAATATGTGTATTCATTGGTATGACTTGAAATGTACACGTCCCCAACCAAATCAGTCGACCTAAGTCAATGTGATGCTTCAAGAGTATATCATTACTGTAATGTACACGTCCCCAACCAAATCAGTCGACCTAAGTCAATGTGATGCTTCAAGAGTATATCATTACTGTAATGCACACGTCCCCAACCAAATCAGTCGACCTAAGTCAATGTGATGCTTGAGGAGTATATCATTACTGTAATGTACACGTCCCCAACCAAATCAGTCGACCTAAGTCAATGTGATGCTTCAAGAGTATATCATTACTGTAATGCACACGTCCCCAACCAAATCAGTCGACCTAAGTCAATGTGATGCTAGAGGAGTATATCACTACTGTAAGATCCTGACATTAACGAAAGCAATAACATTAACGTAGGACCAAAAATGATTCATTCTTTTAAACGATATTAGACCAAATAACACAGGATGTATGTGCTTAAAAATTGTGAATGTGTTTTTGTGTAATCTCACTTTTCTTTTTATTAGGAATCCATTCGTATGTGCATCTTGAGTTCATTAGAGGATTTGTTTAACATAAAATGAAAACCTTTACGTTAAAAAAACAAGATAATAATAAAGTTAACTATTGTTGAGCGCGAAATCCAAAGTTCCACGTTGAAAAACTCTCTTTCTCCCATTTCAGTGTTAAACTGACAAAATAACTTGTGCGCAGTGTTTAATGTTGTCCAACACAATCATTACGCTGCTTTTAAATAAACACAGTGTCTCGCTTACAAAGGCGGAAAGTTAATTCTATGCTGTTAGCTAATGCATGGCTAATTGTTTCAAATAGCTTTCTGTCTCCGGTTATTTGAAAACACCACAAATCAGTTTTTTAGTATAATTCTAGCTTGTGTATTAAATGCATATTTTAACAAGATAAATCATTTTTGTTATAATTGTAGCTTGTGTATTAAATAAAAATTTTGACTTAAAAAAATAATTTAGCGGCCAATTGCAACTCTTTACATTTGCATGACACATAATCAATGTCATGTGCAATGTTCGCGTTAGCTGCGCAGCTAGGCAGATATCTGACCGACACCGAGCAGCACTTTAGAATTACCGAGCAGAAAATGTGTTTTTGTTATTTTTAAATGGATGCTTTGCAACTCTGCACAAGAGTTCGTTTTGTTGTTGTTGTTGTTGTTTTGCTCATCACATGGACCAACGAACCTAAGAGGCGACATTTGTCAGGATTACTGTGTAAATTTTCAGTGAATTTTTATTTTTAGATAATGTTTCCAGGATATTAAGAGCAAGTATAGTTTTTATCTTGACGTGTTTACTCTAGTATGTGGAGATTTCGCATCGACAAACAAACGACTAAAACCGTATACGAGAATCTAGTCGTGGGTAAAAGAAATTGACATGCCATAATTAGATTAATCTCTGGGAGGGGAGATAACTAGACAAGAAATCTTTGTAATTCTATTGGACTTTATGCCGAAAAACAGAGTCAGTTAATTGACTTATCCTGTTATTAGTAATCCTATCATGGTGGTATCATGATCCTTGTATTGAACCCGTGTCCGAACATGTGTCCGGGGCACTCACTTGTCAAACCTGGACCAGGCCGACTTGTCATTTCTCATTATCAGAAGACCTCATACCACCCCCCCTACCTCACATCCTTTTGTTTTTCCAGTGACATTTAACGCCTGAAAGTTGATTAAAGCAAATATCAAATTATCCGTCACACAGATAGAGGTTCTTGGAAATTGGCCTACACACATACATTAATATCGTACTCCAGTGAAATAAATCCCACTAGTATTGATATGTGCATTTATTTCTGGGACACAGAGAACATATTTTATTTCAACAACTGAACGAAAATTACATTTGAAAACTTGCAGAGAAAAGTGGGCCTGGGCAGAGATTGAACAAATGGGGTTGGGCCAACGATTGAAATATCTAATTTCACGGCAATTTATCTTCCCAGGACCTGAAAATGTCATCCCGACGCATAGTCACTGACGCATCAGGAGTCATGCACTCTGCGCCCGTCTCCGTGGACCTTGCAACATCAGGGGCCATGAATGCGCAGCAGACGATCGGAATTTTCGTCTGGGAAGTGGGAGGTTACCAAAAAGTGCTCTCCCCTTGGGGGTTGTCGGTCTTGGCGATGTAAGAAAAAATGGTGCACTCCCAAGGTGCGCATGTTCATTGGGAGAAAATGACGCGTAAATAATTGTCATAGCGATGTAAGGTCGACAGATGCGTGCCACAAGGATGCCATTTCAATGCTGGGCAGCATTGGGGGAACATAGGTGAACAGCTGGCTCGCAGCTAAATTAAAGTTGGATTCCCACCATCCCAGTTCATCCCAGTTACGTAAGCCTCTCAACACCACTTGCTCCTTTATTCGATGTGGAAGATAACACTTCATCTAGGCAATAATTTTGTATCATTCTAGAACTATAATTAAAACACCAAACAGTCCTTTTGGGGTTGTCAAATACATTAACAATAGAACTACAATATTCATTACAGATGAATATTCAAAATTGACAAGATTAACACCATTTAGTTAAATGACTAAACCTTGAAACTATAGGATATAGAAGAAAAGAAAGTAAAATAGTAATTCTAACTTGAAAAAAAAACACAGCAACAACACTGGTGTGCATACATATGGATGAAAACCTTTTTTTTGTTTGTTTGCTCCAAATACACGCTTATCAATCCTTAATTCTTCATGTCTGGCTTTCGAACAAAGAGAACCAACACACTGACAACTTTCAAAACTCTAAGAAAGTGCAAGACTAGACTAAAAAACCACGCAATAACTTTCTGTATAAGAAGAAGCGTCTGTAACGTATAAGATATGATAATACATGGAAATCGTTTTTGAACCACATGGTTACAAGTTACAACCCTCATCACTAGTAGAACAGCCAAACTGTCATGTGGGTCTATTGTTAGTAAATTTGACAATATGTCTGGCAGATCCAATATCTTAATCTCATCAATACACTATGTCTGAGCTCATTTTGTCTGGCAGATCTAATATGTCATCAATACACTATATCTGAGCTCATTTTGTCTGGCAGATCTAATATGTCATCAATACACTATGTCTGAGCTCATTTTGTCTGGCAGATCTAATATGTCATCAATACACTATGTCTGAGCTCATTTTGTCTGGCAGATCTAATATGTCATCAATACACTATGTCTGAGCTCATTTTGTCTGGCAGATCTAATATGTCATCAATACACTATGTCTGAGCTCATTTTGTCTGGCAGATCTAATATGTCATCAATACACTATGTCTGAGCTCATTTTGTCTGGCAGATCTAATATGTCATCAATACACTATGTCTGAGCTCATTTTGTCTGGCAGATCTAATATGTCATCAATACACTATGTCTGAGCTCATTTTGTCTGGCAGATCTAATATGTCATCAATACACTATGTCTGAGCTCATTTTGTCTGGCAGATCTAATATGTCATCATTACACTATGTCTGAGCTCATTTTGTCTGGCAGATCTAATATGTCATCAATACACTATGTCTGAGCTCATTTTGTCTGGCAGATCTAATATGTCATCAATACACTATGTCTGAGCTCATTTTGTCTGTCAGATCTAATATCTCATCAATACACTATGTCTGAGCTCATTTTGTCTGGCAGATCTAATATGTCATCAATACACTATGTCTGAGCTCATTTTGTCTGGCAGATCTAATATGTCATCAATACACTATGTCTGAGCTCATTTTGTCTGGCAGATCTAATATGTCATCAATACACTATGTCTGAGCTCATTTGGTCTGGCAGATCTAATATGTCATCAATACACTATGTCTGAGCTCATTTTGTCTGGCAGATCTAATATGTCATCAATACACTATGTCTGAGCTCATTTTGTGTAGACAACATACGATACTTTGATAGTTTTTAAAGTATTTTAAATATTACAGCAATGAACACAATATGATGTTCCACTCAAGTTTTATATTTCCAGACCTAAATAAACACTTTTTTGCTTAGCAATGAAGTTTGTTTGGAGGGGGTAATGAAACGAGTCAACAAAAGGTCAGTCAAGTCTAAGTTCTCACACTGTCGTTTACGTGTAACTACACACTTAAGTTACATTGATAGACTACCCTTTCAGACTCAACATATTCAGATTGGTTTAGCGTTATAAGAATATCCGGTGATGAAAACCAAACCCAGCGCCTTCCCAAATTTAATGACGATTATCATACGATTTATGTCTTTTGGGTTAAATCAAAAGAGTGGACATTCCTGGGAGATGTGAGACTGGCCACGACCCCCCCCCACCCAAACCCTTTTGGGATACCACAGTTCAGAGGAAGGCGATGAAAAACACTAAACTCCAGGCGATGCCAAGCACACGGGCATGTTGAGAATGTCTTTGAAATATTAGATGACGATATACGTTGAAAACCTTCACCTGAACTGCACGTCCCGATACTCGCCCCTGCCCGGCAATTAACCGAGGATTTCGCGAGGGGACTAAATCATCACGTCACAGCATGGACGTAAACACATCTTTCTCTCATTCTTTCTGCTCCGCTCTTTCGTCCTGCTATTTCCTTGTCTCACCATCAGAGCATGCCGTTCTCACCATCAGAGCATGCCGTTCTCACCATCAGAGCATGCTGTTCTCACCATCAGAGCATGCCGTTCTCACCATCAGAGCATGCCGTTCTCACCATCAGAGCATGCCGTTCTCACCATCAGAGCAGGCCGTTCTCACCATCAGAGCATGCCGTTCTCACCATCAGAGCATGCCGTTCTCACCATCAGAGCATGCCGTTCTCACCATCAGAGCAGGCCGTTCTCACCATCAGAGCATGCCGTTCTCACCATCAGAGCATGCCGTTCTCACCATCAGAGCATGCCACTCTCACCATCAGAGCATGCCGTTCTCACCATCAGAGCATGCCGTTCTCACCATCAGAGCATGCCGTTCTCACCATCAGAGCATGCCACTCTCACCATCAGAGCATGCCGTTCTCACCATCAGAGCATGCCGTTCTCACCATCAGAGCATGCCGTTCTCACCATCAGAGCATGCCGTTCTCACCATCAGAGCATGCCGTTTCTCTAGTTGTTAGGACGTGAAATTCCCATCTTACCTCTTGCTTGCCCTGATTCAGTGCTATACATTTGTATACGTTTCTCTCTTTATTTCTCTCTCTCTCTCTCTGTCTCTCTGTCTCTCTCTCTCTCTCTCTCTCTCTCTCTCTCTCTCTGTGTGTGTGTGTCTTATTCACTCTCTCATAATAACTGCCAAAGTTTCTTTCTTTCCTCTTCCACATATTTGTTACCCGTTCAGCCAACGATCATCATATAACATCCCTCTCTATCAGTTCATTGTTTCATCCAATTGTAAAAGACCATTGGTCCAGCCTGTTCCTCCTACATGTCGAATCTCGTCTCTCTATTCCTCTCCCCTCCCAGTTTGTTCACCCCCTGTTGTCTCCACCCAGTCATTACACGTACAATTTATGTCTCTGTTTATTAAGCTCGATACATGATTTATTTAAAGAAAATGTTCATCATTAAAATGTGTAGAAGTTTTTAGAAATTTGAAATAAACAAATTTTGAAACCAAGAACGTAAATTTGAACGAAAAAAGATACCTCAGTATTGGCCACTTGACTGTGAGATACATGTATATACCTCAGTATTGGCCACTTGATGGTGAGATACATGTATATACCTCAGTATTGGCCACTTGACAGTGAGATACATGTATATACCTCAGTATTGGCCACTTGACAGTGATGTATATACCTCAGTATTGGCCACCTGACAGTGAGATACATGACCAATGAAATAGTGATTCCTATGGTTATTTTTTTCTTCTTTTGAATGATTTCATTATGGACAGTAAAAATGTTCAAGTTTGGTTAATGTAAAACTTTTCAAAATATTTCTTTGAATAACTGTGACCTGATGAAATACATAATTTCTGTACCATAATTATATTTCTCGTGTTATTTTAAAATCTAAAAAAGTTGCAAATGAATTTAAAATCTTAATTTTCTTCCATCTACAAATTTTAGATATCATTTCTTATGATGCTTTTACGAAGACCTTACAGTTTAACACTTGAAAGTCTATGTGGATAAGT